>CM073000.1:44139415-45339415 GCA_037038555.1 Rhynchonycteris naso | reverse complement strand
CAGACTGTCTTCTGATTCTCCTCTGCTTTAAACTATATGTTTTACACAGAATGCCTGGGGCAGGGCTAGGTGGTACCCTGTACAGGTGTATCAGTTTTGATTTTATCAGGGATATAAGACAACTCTGGGTGATATAGAATAAGGGATATATTATCGAGATTAGATCTGACGTTGTAATGGGAGTTGGTGAAGAATTCTACAGTAGACAGTTTTCTCCATGGCAGGCCAGCGACTCCAGCTATTGGAATAAAAACCCAGAAATCAAGTGAAGGAGAGCAAGGATGCTCTGGAACCTGTGAGGACACACTAGAACCTACCAAGACAAATTGGAACCAGCACCAGTGTCCCACCAACTCCAATCTCAATACCTGGGAGACTCGAAAAAGAAGCCAGTGCCTTCACCATAAATTGCATAGGCAGAGGGTCCAGTACTTGGAGAAGCTGGAGGAGCTCCAGCAGGAGGAGCTGCAGGCCTGACGGCATCCCTGTGAGCAAGCACACTGGGGACAGACAACAGGTGCAGGCTGCAGGAGCATCCGGGGCTCTGCACCAACCGCCACGTGTAGCGCCTGTTTCAATTTCATCTTCTATATCGTGTGCAAATTTCTCTTGCCGCCCTTCCTTAACTGGGAGTCATACAGCACAGGAATTTTGGGAATTGTAGCTCCAGCTTAGAGCTAAGTTGACCCAGTACAAAACCACCACAACAGATTTGGAAATCCTTGAGAAGACATCGAGACTAACTATATTTTTTGCTAGAGACGTAAGAGCTCAGTGGCACATATATAAACTTGTAAAGATGCTGTTGTCACTAAATATGTCAGTTAAAGTAAGAGAATAACTGAATTGAGTAGACATGTGTTAATGGTATGCTTTTATTTTTTTTTATATTGTCAGTCCATTCACCTCCAAAATGGAGTCAGAGCTTTTGTTCTTTACAGTCACCATGTTATCTTAAAATTAAAATATCAGAGACCTCAAAAATCCATCCTGAGCACTCCTTTGTCACCTTCACTGAGCTATATTATACTTCATTCACTTATTCAGCAGAAGATATTGATATACCATTATTCCACGTGCTACAGTTACAAAGATGATCAAAATATAGCCCCCTGTTCCTGGCAGGTCAGCAGTCATTATAATACTGCTTGCAGTCAGTATTATAATTACTGAATGCAGCAGCAAGTGGTAGAGGAGTGTCTGAGAAGATGCTCTGGAGAGATGACTCTGAAGTTAAATCAAGTATTGGTTGAGAAAGAGTATTTTGTGAGGATTCTGAAAGGCAAGGCAGTAAGGCTACCTATCATGTGTGTGAATTTGAAACTCCCACTAATTTCAACCTCTTTCTATGGACTTCAAGAATGACTCTCGGGATGAGGAAACATTCATCACCTCCACTAGAAACAGTAAAGGAAATAAAAGAAATAACATGGTGCTTTCCTTATATGTAGTAATCAGTACAGAAGAAGGGAGGTTAATGTATTACTCTTTAGGAAAAGAAATTTGATGTTCTAAGTCAGACCATTTCTAAAAGTGATCATCGGAAACACTGCCCAATGGTTGTAATAAAAATAGGTAAGACCAGTTGATTGCTGTAGGCCAAGCCTCACAGGGTGTTGCATAATTTGGGAGCCATCTCTGATCTAGAACCTGGTCCTCAGCTTTGCAATTGGAAGGACTTCCTTTTGTTATTTCTGTGGTAGTGATCAGGCTCTCAGGAATTGATTTATGTCCCAAGGACATAGAAAATTGATACATAGCAAGATTTTAAGTTATAAATCTAAAGGTCTCTTAATGACTTTTAAATGAGAATAAATGGAGTTGGATATTCTTTAGAGAGATTTGTATCAAGATTGATGAATTATACCTCTTTATTGTAGCAGCATTTGTTTTTATCTAAAATGTTTGATGGACCATTTAGAAAATGAGTTTCCCTCTACCCATGCCTCCTCCTTCTGCAGCAGGGAATTACAAAAGAAAATTGTGTTGTGTGCTAACCTGTTGATTCTGTCCAGGGATAGTGGTAGGGTTCTATCTTGTTTATAGGTTCAGGTATATAATAATACATTGAAAATGAAAAAAATTTTTATCAGATGGTTGAAAATAAGAAATAAGTAGTAGAAGGTTGAAGAGTGAGGAGATTTTAAGTAGTGACTATTAGAAGGGAGAGTAAGCTAATCCAAGATAATGGTGGGAGAAGAGCTTAGAAGGGTAAGTGCTCATGAACATCTCTATTTTTCCTAAGAACTACTCTGTGTTGGGCCACAGGTGCCCAGAGAAGGAAGGTGACTGAACTCACTCAGGGTTGGGCTATTCCAGGCAAGCAAGTACTAAGGGATGAAGGATAATTAGGTGCCTTGTTCCACATCCCAGATGACATTTATCTGCCCAACTCTGAGGAGTTTGTTATCAATATGTCAACAAATATAATTCTAAAATAAAGACCCTTTTTCTCCTCTAACTTCTGGACAAATTTTAAATATCCTTTTCTAAAATACAAAAGAATGGACAACTAAATGCAAAGATTTCCTGCAGAGTTTTAAGATGATTTGTTTCCAAAACACTTGGGTTTTGGAGAAAAATATTCTCATATGTAACCATGTGTGTACAAATCTTCCAAATGAATTCAATGATCAAGTCCAGATTAAGACCCTTTAATGATATTCATTGATATTTTTGCCCCCTATCATTTATTGCCCTTCCAACAGCCTGGCGATTCCATTTTGGGGAATAATAGCCTCTCTTCCCTTTTGGGTCCTCCTGCTGGGAAAATAACTAAGCTGTAATTACATGGCCCAAGCTAGAACAATCAGATTTCTTTTCTCCCTGGATGCTTAGTCATTAGCCAAATTACAGAGATGACAAGGGAGGAAGGTGGTAGGTGAAATGGCTAGAAAGCATTCCTTTCTCATAATCAGTAAAGGACATTTACATCATCAGCATTAAAGTGTAAGAAGTATGAGTTTGAAATAATCACTCATTTTCTCATTTGACAAGCAACAATCGAATGCCTACCCTGTACTGAGCAGTCCCTTCAGGGAGGAAACCAATGAGTCAGAAGGAAACGTACAATTCCAATACAATCTGATAAATTGCGCTTGAGGAAAGTAGGTGCTCAGAGAAGGGGCAGAAACTGGTTGAAAAATTAAATGAAGTACAGCCTCCTTGGTCCAGTTTATGGGAAAATCTAGGGAGCAGACATTACAAAGCTAAAAAAGGAAGCTCAGGAACCTGGCCTCAAGGGGAATGGGCAAAATGGCTGGACATTAAAAGTGAACAAATAGGTAAAGCAAAGAGGACAAACAGCATTTTTTCAAGCTTTACTTTGCAGGCAAACTGGAGAAGCTCATTTTAAATGCAGCTTCCTGGAGCTTGCTCCCCAAATTCTGATACTCTGGGGCCATGTCAGAGAAGCTGCAGTTTTAAGAAGCATCCCAAGTGATGCTGATTAAGATAATGCCTTCTGACCTCACTTTAAAAACACCTGTGTTGTCAAAAGTCCTTGTCACAGTGTGGTCTTCGTTGCATGACCACTTCATCCAGATCTTCTCAATAACTGATTTATATATCTTTTCCTAGCACTGAAGTGAAGAGATACTTCATAAATTTTCTCTAAAAGATGTCTTTTTTTAAAAAGAACATCTTCAAATGTCTTGAAGACATAGTGTGTTGGTGTCTGAAGCTCCTGCTAGCACCCCTTTGTCCTTTGCTGCCTTTGGAGAACAGGCTCCCAACCCCAGGCTCCATGCAGCCCAGAAGCAGGCTGCTCCCTGGGTAATGTGGATGCTATCGACAAGATAGGATAACAAGTGTGACTTTTGTCCCAGAGTCCATTTCTCAGCTCATGTTCCCTTTTCCCCAATTACTTTCTGTGACCCTTCTGGAGCATGTGAAAATCTCTCTGTAAGCAAAGCAGGCTAGTGTCCTTGCTTTGACTAGAAATTGTACCAGTGGAAGGCATACTGTGAAGCAGGAGCTTCCCACAGCAAGGGCAGATGCTAAAGTATGATTTATAGCAACACCATTCTCTTCTGTAGTTACAGACCTCTTTCCCTGAGCAGCAAGTTAGACATGTCTTATTTACACGGAAAATTTTAGCACTTCCTTCTTTGTGTTATAGTGGCAACTTCTCTAAGGTTTCTTGTTAAGGAACAAGCACAAGATACTGACAGACCACAGAATCTTGCTGCAGGCTTTCTCAAGGCTGTCCATTGATTACTCTGACTAAGTGAACTGGGTGAAATCTAAGATTTACATATGTTTTAAAACATACTGCTTTTTCAATGTGTTTTAAATGTCAAATCTGTATATAAAAATACTGTTGACTTTAAAAATAAGCCAAAATGGGTTTATTTAGAAATAGCTGAGAATTGCAATGCAGGACATAAGAGATATGGCAAAGCCATAGTCAAATCCAGATAACAAAGGAGAGGAATGCTCCTTTGTAGAGGAAAGGGGAAGTTAGGAGGAGCTGCTATAAACAAAGAGTTCATTGGGGGAAATGGGGAATTCAAAGTATAGTGCTTTATCATTGGTTGGGTTGACAGTCTCTCATTGGATGGGCCATTGCAGGGGGAGGAAGAAATGTTCCTCTTGTTTGGTTAGTAGAGTAGAAAACATCTTCCTGTTGGAATGGTAAGGGACTGTCTCTTCCTGATTGGGACAACTGATGTTGAATAAAAGGGCATGAGAGACCCACTACAGGTCCCCCTGACTACAGTCTTATTTGAGGTTTCTTTTATTAATTTTCGCAAGACTTTAGTTTTAAAAATTGATGAGCTATTATAAACATATATGTGTAATGAGAATTATATAATAAATAAACCCCTTAGACTCATTACTCAAATCCAAGAATTATCAAGATTTTTACATTTTATTTGTTTCTTTCGATAGTTTTTGCCGTTTTATTTTACTGAAGTATTTGAAAACAAATTCCATCTCCAATGTTGTTTCATCCTTACATATGTTCAGTATATCTTCTTAAAAAACGGGCATTTTCTTATGTAACTAGTGTCATTATAACAATAATTCATTGATGTCATCTAGTACCTGGTCCATATTTAAAATTCCTAAAATGTCACAAAATGTCTTTTTTCAATTGGTTTGTTTATATCAGGATCATAATGAGATCAACATATTAACAACATTTTAGTGAGTGATTTTAGAGTTGGCTTTCTGACAGGCAGGCCAAACTAATCATAAGGTTTTCTTTGTCTGAAGGAAACCCAGTGTCTGCACTGGATTTTTCTGCTACCTTCCATACTCTTTCCCCCACAAGCCTTGGGATCAAGAAGGGCAACCACTTTTTCTTACGCCATCTTGCAAATCCTATCTATGAGGCTTAATTTTGAACATAGAATTGATATGAAGTCAAATTTAGCCACTTTCACAGGGCACCCAGAACCTCATTTGCAGTTTTTATGGTGAAAATGAAGGGAGTTAGGTGGGAAGTTTGCTGTTGGCTCTGTATCCTGTGAAGAACCTTAGCAGCCATTCCCCATATCCTTTCTCTCAACCACACTTCTAAGAAACATTGTGATGGGCAATAGAAACCTGATGTTCTCTTTGTCAGGCTACACTCTTCAAAATACCTCAGGACTGGCCACCCTGGTCAGACATGTTTAGTAAAAGTCACTTCAGAGCAACACAGTATGAGTCAGTTATCTTTGATTCAAAAACTAACCCTGCCCTCACTAATTGTACTTAGAAAAGCACTCCATGTCTTTGAACTTTAATGCCCACATGCATAAAATGGGTATATTAGAGATCAACACATGAGGATAAAATGGGATGACATGTGTCTGACCTTGACAAATACTGCATTGTGGGCACTTATTCCTTGGTCTCTCCTTCCTCTTAAACTGCTAAAGAAATAGGAAGCCTTTCACAACTTCTTACTAAATATTTTGTGGTCTTTACCATACTTGGGAGTACTTCGTTGGAGACATTTCTCTTTACTAGTTCTTTCCTCTGGTAAAGTTACTTAACTTGGCAAAACTGACATGTAAATGGGACGGCCGTTACTGGTTTGGGGAGATAATAAATGTAGACGTGTGGATGGTTTAGAGACAATTTACATGCTGGTTAGCGGACAAGCCTCCCGAGGCCTCTTTATATCCACGCGGGCCAACTGCAGCTTAATCTGACAAGGATAATGTGCAGAATGTAAATATTACCATTTGCTCCATGTCATCTCAGATCAGACATTAATTTGCAAATGTAATTTATCATGTCTAAAGAAAACCAAAATGACAGCTCTTACCAGTATTTGGTAATTTTGTGTTAACAATAGTTCATTTATGATTGTTATTGTTTCAGGCAGAAAATATGTCTCAATATGTTCTGCTGACAGTGTGGGCTTTTACAGCACAAACCTCTTCGAGGCTTTTCCATCCTCTTCCTTGTTGCATGCCATTACCTAGGCTAGTCTTTTGATTCTTGGCTCCTCTTCATTACATGCAGTTGAAGGACTTGTTCTGATAGTATTCCAAGGTCTGGAGTCTGTTTTAGAAGTAAACTGCAGAACTAATGTGAAGACTGAGGGCCCTATTTGATATAAAATGCATTTTGTCTGTTTTTCGTGAAGGGTCTCCATCACAGAGGAAATACCTAGAGCAGCAAAATTATTGAAAACTAGCCAAAGACACATTATAGATGAATTCTGGCTGGCCAGTTTGTGACACTCAGCTTCAAGACTTTCCAACAATAAGCTGACCAAGAAGCCACAAAGCCCAACTTGTCAGGTTCCTCTGGATCACAGAAGACCAAATCTGTCCCCAAAGCAAAACTATCTGAATGAAAGAAGAGGGTTATCTATGCTTTTTAATATTAAGTTGGTTTTCATTAGTTCACAATTTGTTATTCTTTTCTTCCCCTTCTTCAAGACTCTTCTAAGGTTTGCAGAAGACTGTCCCAGCAAGTTGATGATCCCTTTTATCTTGGTAAGATCTCTGCGGTTCACTGCCCAGCAAGCTGTAGAGATCAGTATGTCCTGGCATGGCTGCTGGAGAATGAGATGGATGCCAGGAAAGAGGGAGGAGAGCAAACTGCCACTGGCCCTGGCAGTCTGCATTTCAGAGAGGAGACCTGCCAATCCCAATAAAAGCTCATGACATTTCAGAAGAACTACAGGATTTTTCTGCCTCATTTCTCACATGGAAAAAATAGGGAGATTCAAGTATCCCCAGCTGGAAGGAATAGGTTTTTGTTTATCTTTAATTGAAAACGTTTCGCCACAGACCTTAACCAGGTCCTGAGTTTCTTCCAATGGTGAGTGGCACAGGAGATAAGAATAGAAAGTGTCCGGGAGGGGCCAGGCCTGCAGATAACACTTTTGTCATCCTTATTGGAAAAGCTTATCCAGCTGCTTTGATTCAGTAAAGCTAAATTTCTAAGATTCCCTTGACCTTTATTTAAACTGCCTTTGAGACAGACTATTTTTGTTATTGCCTGATGAGCTAGAAGGAGCTTATAAATTAATCACAGTGTGAATAAATCATTAAAAAGTGCAAGATAACTGATGTAGAGTTCTAAGCTGAGAATTATCACCTGGTTTATGGCAACAATGTAAACATTGTTCAAGGAGCCAAAAGCTGGATTTTGTATATTTTCTGCCGGTCCTTTAACTGCTGTAGGCCCTAGTTGTTTCAGACATGCATTTGCAAGACTCATTAGTATTAACCCAACTTGTGTAATGTTCTTCGAGTTTTTGCATTGAAGGGCTTAGCTTTGGAGTGGGCTGAATCTTAATCATGAACATCATTGTCCACAGGGGCTTTCCCTGCAGTGATTTTTAAAAATGAAGTTGACACCACCACCAATGAACAACAACAAAATCTTCCACATAACTAACTCTACAGTGCGAAGGTTTGAGGAACATGGTAAAATGCAGATTATAGTGAAATAGAGATTTCAACTTTACATTTCTGCCAAACATAACTGAAATTCAGTCTCTTTATTAGCCTTAGAGGGGTAACTTGTTGTAACGGATATAATTTGAAATCCACTCAAGAGTACTTGGGATTTGTGCCATTAATTATGCATTCAACCTCAATTTATTGTTAAAAGATGTATGTTACATAGTCTTCCTGATGTGCTGTTATTTGTTAGACCTATATTACCCTCCAATGTGTAAAAATAAAACTCAAACCTCCAAAGTATGAATTTTCCCTTAAAATAAAGCATGTTATATTCTAATCATCAATCATTTTGCAGATTTCAATAATTTTACATTTTATAGACTTCTTCCATATTATTTTAATTCCCACAACAAATAAATGTTGAGTATCTGTTTCTCACTTTTGTCATCTGAAAAATGGCGATAGAAATAACATCTACCTTATAGAATTGTTCTGAGTTTTAAATGAGCTGAAATTTGTAGAACACTTATAAAAATATCTACACCCTAGTAAGTGCTATATATGTTAGTAATTTTTATTATTTATTCTTTACCCAGTACTATTGCCAGGGTGGGGGTGGGCTGTAGATATTAAAAATCATAAATCGTGAATACTTTTCTCTATGATCTACCTCGGTGGGATACCAATAAATGTGAAATAAGTAAGGATCATGACCTGGAACCAGCTGGTTATTATAAGATGAGGGGCAACACCTGGGTGTGGGGAATTAGTCTGAGCTGTATATCTAGGAAAGGGCTCTTAAAAGGAAGATACAAGATTTTTTTTTTTCCTATGGGATGAGGTGGGAAAGGAAAGAAAGGGGATACAGCAGGCCTGATAGTGAAGAACCAAAGGCTTTTCATTTGACTGAATATGGCCTTCTTAGGGTCAAAGAGAAGCCTTAGTTGACTGGAGAGCACATGGGGGTGGGCATAAAGGTTGGGCTAGGTAGTGATGGGGGAGAAGAGTTTTGGATAGGCATGTTGTGAGACTACATGCCAAGTTGAGGAATTTGGAGTTGAGCCTAAAGGCGGTGGAGAGCTATTCAGAGAATTTTGAGCAAGACAGTAACCAGATAACGGCAGTCATTTAAGAAGGTTATTCTCTGAAATGAGAGACCCTAGAGGAGTATATAAATGACAGCACAAAGGGATCAGGGTGTAGATTTTAAAAATTATGTTTTGGGATTAGTAATAACCTATTTTCTAAAAATTTCTTAGGCATATGTCTCTAAGACCACCCTGTAAGTTAGATGAGTTATCATCCACATCTTACAGATGAAGAACTTTAGGTATGGAGTTTAAATAACAAAATCATACTTAAACTTACTCATTATATATTTATTGAGTGCCTGCCATGTTTCTGGTTCTATGTTACGACCAGTGATGAAAGAGAATCAAGAATACTTACAAACTACAAGAAAAATTATGATGTGTACATAGACAATGGGTATTTGGGAAATGCTTTGGAAAGAGTGATTGAATAAAAGAATGAATGAATAGACCACATAACTTATAATGCTTTGGAGCAATTCCATATCAAAACTAACAAAACATGCCTTTCGGTTTCTAATTCATCAAGTATACACACTCTGTTCTTAGTTCTAGCCAATTCAAATCAACATAGGTCAAGTGTATCTGAATAGCTACTTGGAGAGTATATTAGTTTTCTGTTGCTGTTGTAACAAATCACTACAAACTTTGTGACTTAAAACAACAAACATGTAGTATTACCTCACAGACATTTAGGTCAGAAGTCTGATTTGGAACTCACGGGGCTGAGAACTAGGTGTTCCCAGGACTGCATGCCTTTCTGGAGGCTCCAGGGAAGAATCTGTTTCCTTACTCATTCAACTTGTTGGCAGAATTCGGTTTCTTTTGATTGTAGGACTAAAGATTTACAATCTGGCTGTCAACTGAGGACTGTTCCCAGCTTCCAGAGGCTATGCATTCCTTGGCTCGTGGTACCTTTCATTCTCCTCAAAGCCATCATTGGCGGGTTGAGTCCTTCTCACACTTTGAATGTCTCCTACCTCTTCTTCCATCACATCTCTCTGACTAATGGCTTTTTCCACATTTCAAAGTTTATATGATTACATTGGGCCCACCCAGATAATCCAGGATAATCTTTTTATTTTAAAGTTTTTTGAGGGGATAGAGAAATTGACCAAAAAAGAAAAATGTTATTTGATTAGTAAACTTCATTGCATCTGCTAAATCCCTTTTGGCTGTCACCTAACATAGTCACAGATTCTGAGGATTAGAGTGGGCACATCTTTGGGGAACCATTGTTCTGCCTTCTACAGAGTAGAATGAACACAAAATTTAATGGTTAAGATTAGGAATTAGATGCTTCTTTCACTCAAGATTGCCAAAGGCATGTTTCTTACTTCACATCCTTTCCCTATTCCTAGGTTATAACATATTTGAGGGAGACAAAAGATGGAAGCAGAAAAGCACATATTGCAAGAGTGCTACCTTATTTAAATAGTGGGGTTTTAAGGACCAGACAGAATGCTCTTTGTATATGAGATTTTCATATTCAGGTGATGCCTTTGTTCATCTCAAATATTTTCTGCTAAAGTCATGGCTTTGTATTGGCCACAGCAGAGATATACAAAGAGAAGCTCTCACTGTAAAGTTGACAAATTGCTAGGTGTGATTAATTGGGCAAATAAATTACTATAGTACAAAGGAATACTTCCTATGTGTTACCATAATGGAAATACAAAGTACTGTGGAGAATGGATGATGGAGAGATTACTTTTCATCTGAGAAATCAGGTAGCATTTGCCTATTAAGGACTAAGTAAACTTTCAAAAGGCAGAGAAGGAGGAAAGTATTTTGTGGAGTAAGATTGGCCAAATAAAGCTCAGAGCTGGATGGCTATTATTGTGTATTTTTAAGTAATTCCTTTAGAATAATAAAAAGAGGTAGGTAAAAGGGGTTACTGGGATAAAAAATGAAGTGTTATACTGATTGGAAAAAAATCTGGAGAAGGTCACATTTGTCAAAAATAAGACCTTGGGCTTTTTTTTCCTTGGAGGAAATTGGGAGACACCAAATACATTTGAACAGAGTAAGGACACAGTCAGTGCCAGGATTTAGGAAGTTAATGGAGAGTGTAACAAGTCAAATGGAGAGGAGTAAGAGCATGAAATAGAAAGAACTTCCAGAAAACACTTATTGTAGGGCAGGAGAGAGATCATGAATGGATTTCTAACTAGAGTGGTGATAGTATGAATTAAAGTAAAGAGAAAATGAGAGGGACACCGAGGACAGAGAATGAAAAGGAATGTGGTGCCTGACCATGCGGTTTCACAGTGATTAGAGCATTGTACTGGGAGGCAGAAGACCCAGGTTTGAAACCCCGAGATTGCCAGTTTGAGCATGGGCTCATCCAACTTGAGCACAGGGTTGCTGGCTTAAGTGTGGGATCATAGACATGACTGCATGGTCGCTGGCTTGAGCCCAAAGGTAACTGGCTTGAAACCCAAGGTCAGTGGCTTGAGTCCAAGGTCACTGGCCTGAGCAAGGGGTCACTTTCTCTGCTGTAACCCCCTGGTCAAGGTACATATGAGAAAACAATTAAAGAACAACTAAGGTGCCACGACAAAGAATTGATGCTTCTCATCTCTCTCTCTCTTCTTGTTCATCTGTCCCTATGTATCTCTCTCTCTGACTCTCTCTGACTCTGTCAAAGAAATAAAGAAAAGGAATGTGATGAGAGGTGAAACAGAGTAAGAACTTAAAACCTAGATAGTTCCAAGGTTTAGAACCTGAACAGGAGGCCCTAGGAGAATAGAGGAGCCATTAATAGAAAGAAGGAAGTCAGGAAGAGAAGGCGAGGTAAAGCAGTAAAATGGTGAGACTGGTTTTGATACATCTGAAAAGCTGGTAGAAAATTCAAGTGGAGAGTTTCAACATAAAGAGAAGTCTCAGCAAAGATGAGTTGAAGGCCAGGAGAAGAATATACACAGTTATGGGTAAAAACAAATTGATTGATTAAAGAAGATGAATGATAGTCATGGAGGGCACAATGGCATGGGAGGATTTCAGGAAAGAATCTTATCTAAGATCCTAGGAAGGCACTGAAGAGAAAAGCAGATGTTATGCGTGTGTTAATATCTACCTATATTCATAACTCTCTTGTGGGTGACGGGAGTCTTTGGGAAAGAAAGAGTCAAAGTATAAGACCAATTTAAAGAAAAATTGGTTGTTGTTATTGCTTTTGGGAAAGCACTCTAAGACTAAAATTTAACTTAATAAAAAGGAAACAGATCAATGGATTAGTTATAATGTTATGTCAAGTAGTTTAAAATACATTTTGGTGAGATGGAATATGTTGACTCCTTATTTTTATTTACCCATTAAAACATCATTTTAGACTTCTAAAAAGGATAAGTACACGTTTTGTACTTATTGTGGTATAAGATACACAATATCTGCTAGAAATTTTAGCAATAGGAAGTATATGTATGTGAACCAATTTTTAAATAACTTGAATTGTACATAAGGTTTTTCACAAAATGTAAAGTGTCCAGCCCAGAATATTAACTGACAAGGCTATAGATCTGCCCACAGCATCACATCTGAGAGAACATTTTTCTAATTATTACCAGGAGGCAAAGGCACCACCTGAGTGACCTGGCTTCATGAGATTCACTGGTGTTCGATGGTGGAGTTCTCTTCTGAAATTAGTGAGTGTGAAAGGTATGTGCTGTGAGCCCCCCTCTACTGTTTATCTGGGAAGGCCCAGCAGATAGTGAAATTCTAACCCCGCGAACTGATGAAATGCCAGGTTTCCCTGCCTAGCTGGGATTGCCGGGGTAGCTCTTCGTACTTCATAGGGGAGTGACTGGTATTTGAGCACTGATAACAGCAATCTCAGTGATGGGGCTGAGTCAGGGGGGACATTCCAGAAAAGCAAATGGCTAAGAAGAGCTGGGCCTGCATGAGGACAGAGGAGCAGGACCTCACCCATCTGCCAATGTGCAGGCAGGAGGCTCCTAGTGAGGATGGCAGGCACATTTCCTGGAGGAAGATCAAGCACTCACAAGCTGATGTTTTAAATAGGAGTGTCAAGAAGAAGGACATCTGTTTGGTCTCTGGCCTACAAGCACACTAAATTTTACAGAGGAATTTTTCATGTTACTGACGGGCGGCTGGGGCAGAGACCCTCGGCTATGGAAAGGCTGCCTGAAAGCTTTCCACTGAAAATGAGAGCTACATTCAATAATCAATAGGCTTACTGAAAGGAAAATTATATACTGTATTATCCCAAGCTTTCTGAGAACATTATCTGTATGCCACGTTGACTTTTCAGATGCAGTTGTGTTTCTGTCCCTAGTAACTAAAAACCATAGAACAATCCACAGTGACCAAACCTGAATTAGACCAGAAAAAAAAATTAAATCAAAAAGCTGCTTTTACTTTCCCCTTAGGTTAGAATGAACCTAAATTTGTGTCGGAGGGAACATCAAGACAGAAGACAGTGCAGGCAGGTTATTGCACATAAAACAAACAAACAAAACAAAACAACAGTAATTCCAATATTTGGTGAATGTGTTTCCCAATTCTAGCTTCATTTGTCACAGTTAGAAAAATTGAAAAGAAATTGTAAACCCATTAGTCTGTCAGCACGGGATACAATAGCACCGTGTACGTAGGCAGTGGCCAGAGCCGCAGAGACCGGTGGTTGCGTGGCACAGGAAACACGGGCTCAGAGCATTTCAAACTGGCTCAGTGGGACCACAGTACATGCTTTGAGAAATGCCTCAGAGACGGAGCAAATTTTCATCTTGTGTCATCATAAATGCCTCAATGATAGAAAATCAGCTTTAACAATGTTACACGCTCCAGAGTTGCACATTTGTTCCTTTTCTGAGTAATACTAAACCTCATCCACTGATGACACCATGGTGTTGACAAATTATACAGCTGGTTTGGGATTCCCCGGAGGCTGCAGGTTCCCTCATCTCTTTCAAACATCCCCTGAAGAGCCTGCTGCATTCTAGTGACCTGGAAACTTAGTCATAAATTTTTTCCTCATCATTTTCCAGACGTTTTTCTTCTTTTTTTGTTCTTTGCAGTGCAAAAAATTTTGTATTTAGAATTAGCTGGCAGGACTCAGTTTAGATGATTACAGTTTTGCTGGCAACACCTATAGCGTAACAGTCAGGTGCCAGTTGAACATAGGTCTTCTCTCCATTAGGTCTGTCTGATCAGGGTGTTGACCTTGGCCACGTCAGTGTCACAGAGCTTCTTCACAGCATTTAATCTAGTGTTTGTTGGCCCTGACATCCACAATGACCACAAGTGTACTGCTGTCTTCTCTCTTCATCACGGTTGATATGGCTGTCGGGAAACTTGATGATGGCGGAGTGGTCAAGCTTGTTTATCCTTCAAGGACATTCAGGCTGCCTTCAGAGCCAGGGTGTCATGGGCCTTTGGAAAGAGGGAAATTTATGAATCATTTTTATGGCTGTGGACACCTTTCAGCACTCTTTCTTTGCCCTCAAAGCCTTTCCCTTGGCTTTGGGAAAGGCAGGAACTTCCTTCTTCAATTTCAGCAACATCTTCATGAAAAGCACTTTCCAGAATTTCTTCTTTTACTGTCAACTTTTTGGTTGAAAGTGTCTGAATTTCACTGGCATGGAGCTTGGCACATGCCAAACACACACGGATTACATAAGTATTCAGTGGGTTCATGGTGCTTCATTCTCCAAATTTCTGAGAGGCAGAAGAAAATTTTTTTTTTTTTTTTAGCAAGAGAGAGAGAGAGAGAGAGAGAGAGAGAGAGAGAAAGAAAGAAACAGAGACAGACAAACAGGAAGGGAGAGAGATGAGAAGCATCAACTCATAGTTGCGGTATCTTAATTGTTCATGTATTGCTTTCTCATATGTACCTTGACTGGAGGGAGGCCTCCAGCTGAGCCAGTGACCCCTTGCTCAAGCCAGTGACCTTGGACCCAAGTCAGTGACCATGGGGTCATGTCTATAATCCTACGCTCAAACTGGCGACCCCATGCTCAAGCTGGTGAACCCACACTCAAGCCGACAACCTCGGGGTTTTGAAATGGGTGTCCCAGGCTAACACCCTATCCACTGCACCACCTCCTGGTCAGGCAGAAGGGATTTGTTTTTAATATGCCAGCCACTGAAGTTCAAAGGCAATGTTGTTTCCCTGAAAGATTTATACTAAATACAAAGAAATGAAATCAAATTTCTTCTTTGTAGCATAGCAATTATATTTTTATTATATCCATTAATTTTCTTGTGTTGATAATATTTATGCTGCATTTCCTGCAGTCTGCACCCATTTCTCAGAGAGGCTTGTAAGCACTCCCTTGTTTGCTATGAGGTTCAAGCCCAAGCTCAGACATGGTTTATCCACCAATCAGGCTTAGCACCTTGTTAGCTTTTTACATCTCCTTGTGTCAGTATAACACACCAAGAAAGACATTTCTTAGGCAATTGCTCTGTCTCTAAGACTAGATTCAATTAAAAATGCTAGTACTCATGGAAATGCTGAGATTGGAGCTTTAGTTCAGTTGATTTTCCAGATAAAAGAAAGGGTATTAGAGATGTATTGGTCTATACTTGTGGAATACCAATATCAAAAACACTTATATTATCTTCTTTTCAAAAATACACAAAACAGATAGGTGTATTTGCCTGCTTTACCAAAAAAAGAGAAAGTTTTATTTAAATGAGAAGAAAAAAACTTTTAATTTGAAATTATTCTTTAGAAGGGAAAGCATGTTTTCATTGTGGATTGGTGGGAACTACTGAATTAATCTTAAAATGATTATAACAATTTCTACTGTATGGTAACCATCTACCTCTTGCCAAGTATTCTGCTTAAGGTACTTTGTGTGCCTATCATATAGGAATTGTACATATTTTATGTCATTTAATTCTTACAGTGATCATGAACTAGGTAGCGTTGTTTTCATTCTCCATCTGAGGATACTGGAGTTCGGGAGAATATGTGACCAAGTAAATGAAAGAGCTGATATTTGAATGAGGACTCTTCCAAATGGAGCCTCTTATACCTTAATTTGGCTGCTTTTTAGAAGCAAATGACTTAGGAAATACAAATCTATATGTATAAATAATTAAATGGATATCCTTTTTTAATGCTCATTTGTTCATTTGTTAAGTTTGTTTTTTGGATTCAATTGTGTGTGTGTGTGTGTGTGTGTGTGTGTGTGTGTGTGTATATATATATATATATATATATATATATATATATATATATATATATATATATTGCATTATATTGTTTGTACTTTTTATCTTTTTTTTCCTTCTCTTAAAAAAGACCGTTTAACATTTTATGAAATACTGGTTTGGTGGTGATGAACTCCTTTATCATTTAAAAATGGGAAAAAGAGTGTATATTTTTTTTGGCTAAAATGAGTTAAGAATCTTATTGGTGATCAAGGTATCTTTTTTTATTATTAATTTTAATGCGGTGACAATGATAAATCAGGGTACATATGTTCAGAGAAAATATCTCCAGGTTATTTTGACCTTTGATTATATTGCATACCCATCACCCATGTCAAATTGTCTTGTCACCTTCTATCTGGTTTTATTTGTGCCCTTCCCCTCCCCTTACCTCCTCCCTCACCTCTCCACTTCTCCCCTCCCCGCCCCCCTTGCCCCCCGGTAGCCAGCACACTCTTGTCCATGTCTCTGAGTCTCATTTTTATGTCCCAGCTATGTATGGAATCATATAGTTCTTACTTTTTTCTGATTTACTTACTTCACTCAGTATAATGTTATCAAGGTCCATCCATGTTGTTGTAAATGATCCGATGTCATCATTTCTTATGACTGAGTAGTATTCCATAGTATACATGTACCAAAGCTTTTTAATCCACTCATCCTCTGACGGACACTTGGGCTGTTTCCAGATCTTCGCTATTGTGAACAATGCTGCCACGAACATGGGGGCGCATTTCTTCTTTTCGAACAGTGCTATGGTGTTCTTAGGGTATATTCCTATAAGTGGGATAGCTGGGTCAAAAGGCAGTTTGATTTTTAATTTTTTGAGGAATCTCCATACTGTTTTTTATAGTGGCTGCACCAGTCTGCATTCCCACCAGCAGTGCAGGAGGGTTCCCTTTCTCCCACATCCTCGCCAGCACTTAATCTGTGTTGTTTTGTTGATGAGCGCCATTCTGACTGGTGTGAGATGATATCTCATTGTGGTTTTAATTTGCATTTCTCTAATGATTAGTGATGTTGAGCATTTTTTCATATGCCTATTAGCCATTTGCATGTCCTCTTTGGGGAAGTGTCTATTTCCTTTGCCCATTTTTTAATTGGATTGTTTACTTTCTGGTGTTGAGTTTTAAAAGTTCTTTATAAATTTTGATTATTAACACCTTATCAGACATATTGTCGAATATATTCTTCCATTGTGTAGTTTGTTCTTTTATTCTGTTCTTATTGTCTTTAGCTGTGCAAAAGCTTTTTAGTTTGATATAGTCCCATTTGTTTATCCTGCCTTTTATTTCAATTGCCCATGGAGATAAATTGGCAAATATATTGCTGTGAGAGATGTTGGAGAGCTTACTGCCTATGTTTTCTTCTAAAATGCTTATGGTTTCGAGGCTTACATTTAAGTCTTTTATCCATTTCAAGTTTGTTTTTGTGAATGGTGTAAGTTGATGGTCCAGTTTCATTTTTTTGCAGGTAGATGTCCATTTTTGCCAACACCATTTGTTAAAGAGGCTGTCTTTACTTCATTGTATGCTCTTACTTCCTTTGTCAAATATCAGTTGTCCATAAAGGTGTGGGTTTATTTCTGGGTTCTCTGTTCTGTTCCATTGATTTATATGCCTGTTCTATGCCAGTACCAGGCTGTCTTGAGTACAATGGCCTTGTAGTATAACTTGATATCAGGAAGAGTGATACCTCCCACTTTTTTCTTCCTTTTTAAGATTGCTGAGGCTGTTTGTGTTCTTTGTAGGTTTCATATAAATTTTTGGAATATGTGTTCTATATCTTTGAAGTATGTCATTGGTATTTTAATTGGTATTGCATTGAATTTATAAATTGCTTTGGGTCATATAGACATTTTAATGATGTTTATTCTTCCTAGCCATGAGCATGGTATATGCTTCCACTTGTTTGTATCTTCTTTGATTTCTTTTATCAATGTTTTATAATTTTCTGAGTACAAGTCTTTAATCTCTTTGGTTAAATTTACTCCTAGGTACTTTATTTTTTTGGTTGCAATAGTGAAGGGGATTGTTTCCTTAATTTCTTTTTCTGCCAGTTAATTGTTGGTGTATAAAAATGCCTCTGATTTCTGAGTATTAATTTTATATCCTGTCACCTTGATGAATTCATTTATCAGGTCGAGTAGTTTTCTGACTGAGACTTTAGGGTTTTCTATATACAATATCATATCATCTGCAAATAATGATAGTTTTACTTCTTCTTTTCCAATTTGGATGCCTTTTATTTCTTCTTCTTGTCTGATTGCTATAGCTAGGACTTCCAGTACTATGTTGAATAAGAGTGGTGAAAGGGGGCATCCCTGCCTGGTTTCTGATCTTTAGGAGATTGCTTTTAATTTTTGCCCATTGAGTATGATGTTGCCTGTGGGTTTGTCATAGGTGCCTTTATTATGTTAAGTTTTGTTCCCTGTATTCCCACTTTGCTGAGAATTTTGATCATGAATGGGTGCTAAATTTTATCAAATGCTTTTTCAGCATCTATTGAAATTATCGTGTGGTTTTTGTTCATGTGATGAGTCACATTGATTGATTTGTGAATACTGAACCAGCCTTGCCTCCCCAGAATAAATCCCATTTGATCGTGGTATATGATTTTTTTCATATATTGCTGGATCCAGTTGGCTAATATTTTGTTGAGGATTTTAGCATCTAAATTTATCAGAGATATTGGTCTATAATTATTTTTCTTTGTGTTGTCTTTGCCCGGTTTCGGAATGAGAATTATGCTCACCTCATAAAAGGACTTTGGAGATCTTTCTTTCTCTTGAATTTTTTGAAATATCTTGAGAAGGATAGAAGTTAGTTCTTTTAATTTTTGGTAGGATTCAGTTGTGAAGCCATCAGGCCCAGGACTTTTCTTTTTTCGGAGTTTTTTGATAACTGATTCTATCTCATTTGTTGTAATTGGTCTGTTTAGGTGTTCTGATTCTTCCAGATTGATTTTTGGAAGGTTATATGATTTAAGAAATTTGTCCATTTCACCAAGATTGTCTAATTTTGGCATATAGTTCTTCATAGTATTTTCTTACAATGCTTTGTATTTCTGTTGTGTCAGTTGTTATTTCTCCACTGTCCTTTCTAATTTTATTTATTTGAGTCCTCTCTCTTTTTTTCTTGGTGAGTCTAGTTACAGGTTCATCAATCTTGTTTACCTTTTCAAAGAACCAGCTCCTGGTTTCATTGATCCTCTCTATTGTTTCTTTAGCCTCTATGTCATTTATTTCTGCTCTCGTCTTTATTATTTCCTTCCTTCTACTACCCTTGGGTTTTATTTGCTTTTGTTTTTCTAGTTCTTTAAGATGCAGGGTCAAGTTGCTTATTTGAGCTTTTTCTAGCTTCTCATGGTATGCTTTTAGTACTATGAACTTCCCTCTCAGTACTGCTTTGGTTGTGTCCCATAAATTTTGAGTTGATGTATGTTCATTATCTTTTGTTTCTAGGAATTTTTTTATTTCTTCTTTGATCTCATTGTTAACCAATTTGTTACTTAATAACATGTTATTTAGTTTCCAAGTGTTTGAGTATTTTTTAGTTTTTCTGTTGTACGTAATTTCTAGTTTTATGCCATTGGGATCAGAGAAAATGCTTGATATGATTTTAATCACCTTAAATTTGTTGAGACCGCTTTTGTGTTCTAACAGGTGGTCTATCCTAGAGAATGTACCATGAGCACTTGAAACGAATGTATATTCTGGTGCTTTAGGAAGAAAGGTTCTGAAGGTATCTATTAAATTGAGTTGATCTAGTGTATCCTTTAAGTCTGCTGTTTTTTTATTAATTTTCTTTCTTGAGGATCTATCCCAGGGGTCCCCAAACTTTTTACACAGGGGGCCAGTTCACTGTTTCTCAGCCTGTTGGAGGGCCAGACTATAAAAAAAAAAGTATGAGCAAATCCTTATGCACACTGCACATATCTTATTTTAAAGTAAAAAACAAAACAGGAACAAATACTATATTTAAAATAAAAAACAAGTAAATTTAAATCAACAAACTGACCAGTATTTCAATGGTAACTATGGGCCTGCTTTTTTGAATGCATCCTGTGCTCCTCTCACTGACCACCAATGAAAGAGGTGCCTCTTCCAGAAGTGTGGCAGGGGCCAGATAAATGGCCTCACAGGGGCCACATGTGGCCCGTGGGCTATAGTTTGGGGACCTCTGATCTATCCAGTGATGTTAGTGGGATATTGAAATCCCCTACTATTATAGTATTGCTGTTGATCTCGCCCTTTATATCCTTCAAAGTCTGCTTTATATATTTCGGTGCTCCTATGTTTGGTGCATAGATATTTATAATGATTATATCTTCGTGTTGGATAGCTCCCTTATCATTATGTACTGTCCTTCTTTATCTCTTACTATAACCTTTGTTATAAAGTCCATTTTGTCAGATATAAGTATTTCTACCCCGGCTCTTTTTTCATTTCCATTTGCATAAAATATTTTTTCCATCCTTTTACCTTCAGTCTATGTGCATCTTTTGTTTTAAGGTGTGTCTCTTGTAGACAGCATATGTATGGGTCCTGTTTTCTTATCCATGCAGCTACCCTATGTCTTTTGATTGGATCATTTAATCCATTTACATTTAAGGTTATTATTGATATGTAGTTGTTTATTGCCATTTTATTCTTTAAAGCTGTATTTCTCTTTTGGTGTATTCTTTTCCCCATTTGATCTGTTCACAACAGGCCCCTTAGCATCTCTTGCAGCATTTGTTTGGTTTTAATGAATTCCTTGAGTTGTTTTTTTTTTTTTTTGTCTGGGAAGCTTTATATTTCTCCATCAATTTTAAATGTTAGCCTTGCTGGATAAAGTAGTCTTGGTTGTAGGTTCTTGTTCTGCATTACTTTGAATATTTCTTGCAATTCCCTTCTGGCCTCAAGTGTTTCTGTTGAGAAGTTGGATGTCATTTTTATGGGAGCTCCTTTGTAGGTGATAGCCTTTTTTTCTCTAGTAGCTTTTAATATTTTCTCTTTATCACTTAGCTTTGGTATTTTAATTATGATGTGTCTTGGTGTAGATTTCTTTGGGTTTCTCTTTAATGAAGTTTTCTGTGCTTCTTGAATGTGTGAGATGTTTTTCAGCCTTAGTTTAAGGAAGTTTTGAGCTATGATTTGATTGAACAAAGTTTTCTATTCCTTGTTCTTTCTCTTCCTCTTCAGGCACCTCTATGCTGCAGATGTACTTTCTCTTCATGTTGTCACAGAGCTCCCTTAGAGTTTCCTCAGACATTTTGAGTCTCTTTTCTTTTCTCTGCTCTGCTTCTGTGCCATCATTATTTTGTCCTCTAATTCGCTGAATCAATCCTCAGCTTCATCCATACTGCTTTTAATTTCTTCCATTGTGTTCTTCAATTTCGATATTCTATTTGTCATTTCTGTCTGATTCTTTATTATTATTTCAATTTTCTTTTTTATACTTGCTATCTATTTAGATGTTTGTCATCCATTGAACATCCTAACAATCATTATTTAAAACTCTGCATCCAGTAATTTGGTTATGTCTGATTCATTCAGGTCCTTTTCTGGGGATTATTCTTGATTCATTTGGGTTGTATTTCTCTGCCTGCCCATTTTGATCGTGTATAAGAAGGGTTTGGGCACTGGAGTCCAATGGGTCTTGCCTCTGTGTTCCCTAGGTGTGGTCTGTCTGCATGCCCACCACCCCCTCTGCTGCTGCCTACAGCAGTTGAGTATGGGCGTTGCTGGCACCAGCCTGCTGCAGCTGTTGCTGCTGTTTATGCCTCTCCTCTGCAGGAGGGGCTGTGTTCTTGTGTGGGGCTCTACAAGCCTCAGCATGTCTTGGCCTTTACCCCACCGCCACGGGTGAGGTTGCGTGCCCAACATGGGCCACAAGCCTTGGCTCCACTGGCCAGGTGGGGCTGCAGGAGTGCACTGAGCTGTGGACCTCCACCTTTTCCTGAGCTTTTGCCCTGGCCTTGTTGGCAAAGCCTGTTCGTGCAGTGCCACAGCCCTCAGAGGCCAGGTGAGGCTGCTCCCCCCTGCACCCTTGTTCAGCAGTGTATCTCCACCTATTCCCAGACTCCCACTCCCCCCGCCCCCGCAGGTGCGGTTGCAGGCAGGCCTGCAGCAGCAGGATAGCTTTTGCGTGTCCCCTCCACCCTCGCTGGGCTAAACTGAGCTTACACTGGCCAGCCTGGATTCCACCCTCATGAAATAACCACACTTCCACATCCCGCTGTGGCCAGCCCTCCTGCAAGCCCTCAGTAGTGTGGGTGGGGGTGCTGCAGCTCAGACCCTAACATTCCATACTGTAGTCCTGAAAGCTCCCTTCTAAGCAGCTCTGCTCTGGGTGTCACGGAAAAGCTTGTTTAGCTGGTGTCCTGCTTCTCTTTGCTGGTATTGCTAGTTCCAATGGAATTATTCGTTTCAGATTTGGGAAGTGACTCAGCCCATGGTTTAGGATGGCTGTCCCTCAAAGTGTTTCTCCCTGTGCCTTCTAGATTATACTCTCTTTAGGCTGCTCCAGTCCTCTCTTCCCTCCCTGTCCCCTGGAGGCCCAGGTGAGTGGTTGTGGGAGAAGTTTTCTGCGCCATCTCTTTAAGAAGAATTCTGGGTCTGAGAAAACTGTCTCTTTCTCACAAACAGTATCCTAACTTGTTTCACAGTTAAACACTGTCTATACGCCTCTTCTAGACTCTGGGGATGCAGGTTGGGGCTTTGTTCCTGGGGCCCTGGTTTCTCCCTCTCCACTAAACTCTCTTCCTGCCACATGAGTCTCTCTGGACTGCCATTCGCTCTGGGGAGCTGGGCAGCCCTTTCCATGATTTTGCTTTTCCTACCAGTCTCAATGTGGCTTCTTCAGTGTTCCTTGATTGAAGAGTCCTCTTAGTTTAGTTCAAAGTTGGTTTTTCCATATATGGTTCTTAAAATTAAGTTATAGTCCACTTTGATTCTGGGAGGTGGAAGTTGGTACGTCTGCCTACTCCATCGCCATCTTGCTGCAACGACGCATCTTATTAAGACATTGTCAATCCATTTCTTTCTTTTGCAACTAGGAAGGTGTTTGAGAAATAAACATTTCTTTTCATTCCATACTTTGATTCTTTCCTTATAGTTCCAAGAAGTATAATTTCATATTTCTCTGTGCTAGGGATGAGAATGGTAGTTGAAAGGTAAACAGCTAGGTGGCTAGTAAAATAATCAGCAGAATATAGTGGCTGCTACACTTTAGGTGACTCCTAAAAGGTTGTGATTGTGCAAAGAACACCCTGGTTAACTTCCTGCTCCATATGCAGTAAGGGTGATCTCTCTGTCTCCTTCCCCAACTGGGTCACTATTGTGCCTCTAACACAGGTAATCCTCTCCCCAGAGAGTATAGAACCAAAGTCTCTCATTCTCTGATTCTAGTTTCCATAGAACAGCCTTACTTTATTTGAAATAGATGTATTTCTGAAAAGTTGGGTTTTATGATTCATATTTGAAATTTAGTGTGGTGATTTACAGTTTTCATTTGTCTTCTTAGACTTTAAATAAAATTTCAATAAACTTAATATCTATGGATACTAAGATACTTAAATTAATTCAAGACAGAGTCAAAGAATGCTATGGGAATTTTTTTTATGAACCTTATGTAAGGTGAGTACCCTCTATTTTTTTAAAGCTCATTTTTCAGTTAGCAGGATATCTTAAAATGGATTGTATGTGTATTAGATTTTCAGACAATATACTGACTAACATATATTCATATATCAACTGCAAAGTTGGAAATTTATTCATTCTCTTTAGTTCTTAGTTTCCTCCTCTATAAAGAAGTAGGTTATATGCTTGACCAAGCAGTGGTGCAGTGGATAGAGCATTGATCTGGGATGCTGAGGACCCAGGTTCAAAGTTGCTAGCTTGAGCAGAGGCTCACCAGTTTGAGTGTGGGTGTCACAGGCTTAAGCATGGGATCATGGACATAACTCCATGGTTGCTGACTTGAAGTCCAAGGTCACTGGCTTGAGCAAGGGGTCATTGGCTTAGCTGGAACCCCCCACCCCAGTCAAGGCACATATGAGAAAGCCAATCAATGAACAACTAAGGTGCCACAACTTCCAGTTGATGCTTCTCATCTCTCTCCCTTCCCGTCTGTCGCTTTCTGTCTCTCTTATAAAAAGAAAAAAAAAAGGAAAGAAAGAAAGCGGAAGGAAGGAAGGAAGGAAGGAAGGAAGGAAGGAAGGAAGGGAGGAAGAAAGTAAGAGAGAAAAAAAGAAAGTAGAAAGAGAGTAAGAAAAGAAGTAGGCTATATACAAAGTCACAAGATTTTTGAGAACATTCGATAAACTATAACGTTTATACGAAGTCACAAGATTGTTGAGAACATTCGATAAACTATAACGTTGTTAGTACTGGTCCATGTGGGGGCCCACTAACAAGCAGTTCTATGTAGCAATAAGCTTGGAATCCTGAAAGCTCTGTCTGAGAGTACTGAGCTCTTCAGTTTTTATCTCAATTCTAGCTCCAACTATCTCTGTGACCTTTGTTACTTCATCTCTAAAATGGGAGTGACAATTTACTTGCCTAAAATTTAAAGGACTGGATCAAATATCTTCAGAGTTTTTTTCTAAGTCTAAAATTAGTATTTATGCAAAAGATAACTTAATTCAATTAAGTAGTTTAATATAGAAACTAGTAATAATCTGACTAAATCTAGTACTTGTTTCTTTATTGGTTTATATCTAATTTCATGCACGCTTATATACATTGATGATACGTGTGTGTGTGTGTGTGTGTGTGTGTTTTGACAGTGGCATTTTCCCTAAGATCTTTATTCCTTTTCAATTTATCATATTTCTTTCTTACTTACTTATTTTTTTTCAAAAGGACTGACTTAAAAAATGAGTCTGGCATCTCAACAAGTTTTAGAGTTGCGATTCGTTCTATGCTCTTGCTCACTGACTAGAAGCCTCAATTTCTTTCTCATCATTCTTTCTCTCCTGATAGATTTGCCCTCCTAATACTCTTTAACCCTTTGGGCTTACTTTATCTTCCTTGGCTCTTTTGCTTCTCTTATCTCTATCCAGTTAGCCTTAACTGATGTCATTTGTTTTCCTTGGGCTTCCTCCTCCTTTATGAAGACATGAGCACTCACTCTGAATATTTCTCACCTCTTGCATTAGTTGAATTCCAGTCCAGCACACGTTTTATGAACAATCGTAGTCAGGTTTAGGCTTTTCTCATAGTTCTGGATTTTTATTTTTCTTTGCAGAGTGTCATATTATACTCAATAAATCTAATTCCTGCTAATATTTTTTATGCTGTTTCTCATTTTCTGATATGAAATTAGTCCTGGTGTCAGGTTTTGACTAAGCAGTTTATCTCTCAGTTCTGAGCAAATATTCTTCCCAGTGACTTGGCATGTACATTATTGAATTAAATAGAATTGAGATCCATTGTATGTCTACTTTCTGGTCTACATTACAGTCTGGTCTTGGGCAGGTCACCATATCTCTAAAATATATCATTATTTTCTACATCTAGACACCTAAAACATTCTTTAAAACAACAGACAGGGTCTAAAATAATTTCTGAATTTTATTTATAAGAGTTCATAGATAATCTTAAGTTTCCTTACTTGAGGTTAAAAATAATTTCAAGTAATTGTGTGGTGAAGACCTTGGATCAGAGGCTTAGACTATATATATATATATATATATATATATATATATATATAGAGAGAGAGAGAGAGAGAGAGAGAGAGAGAGAGAGACTTGATTATATATATATATATAATCTTAGATGAAACACATAGGCAAATATAGGTAATCATGTTTCACATATTCAGTTCAGTTGAAAATTTCTTTTTTCCCAACCTATGGGCCATGGCTGAGGTAAGGGGAGGAGACAAATGGAGTATTGGCTGCATGAGCATTTGGGAACTGCTGGGATAGAGGGTTCCAGAGGTCTCTGCTGATTCTTTGGTTTCATGAGTACATGCTTCATTTGGGGCAGGTTGAAATTTATCTATGAAAGAAGCTGTCCGCTCTCCGGATCTTGACTCTATAGTTGAGTGGTGCGATGGAAGGTAGGAATTTTTGCTCTAAGAAGGAGTCAGTGGTCATTCTTTCATGTCACAACAGGCTAGTACAGTCCTTGGGAATTTATTGAATACTCTGGAGTTAAATGTGAAGCAAATGTTGCTTCAAATACATTTTGATCTTGTCTTTTCTTTAAGTTTTCCAGCTATCAGAAAAACTACCCAAGGACAAAATTTTCTCTCTGTAGGTTCTGTTGATTGGGGTGACAAGACTTTGATAAGTTACAAGGTAACCACAGAGTCTGACATGAGCTAAAGTGTGGAGTTCAATACCATGTGGTTTCTCAGAAAATTTCAAAATTATTGGGGAAAACCTTTGACTCCTCTGGAGAACAAGGTATCATACGGTCTTACTAATGGCCTGGATGCATCATCTTGTCTTGGAGTCAAAAGTTGAGCACAGATTATCATATTTCTCATTCTTTAATTGTTAGAAAACTAAACCAGATAATAATTAACTAGTGGCCCACTTATAGCATATGTATGTATGTGTGCAGCTTAAAACCATGATTCTAAATGATAATTATGTAATATAAAAAGTCATTGTATTAACATGAAAAGAATAGACTGTTCTATGACATAATATTCAAACACATCTCTGAAAATTAAAGGAAGTATATGGCAATGTTTTATAATAAATAACAACAAAAGTTAAAGGTAAAAAAAGATATTCATTTAAATACCTATTACCAAAACACAGAGTGTCTGGGTATGAACCCCAGCTTCATGACTTACTAGTTGTATGACTTTGGATGAGTTACCTATTATCCAGTGCTTCAGTTTCTTCACATGGTAAAATGGGGACTATATTACCAATGGTACCCACGTCAATGATTTGTTAGATTAAATGATAAAAACATGTAAAGCACTCAGTACCTGGCACAGAGTATGCACAATATAAAGAGTGTTGCACTAAAACTATGTATATCTTTTAACAGTCAGAGAAACTACAGAAGATCCATAGATAAAATAAAAAGTTTTAGGAATACTTGAAGAAAAATGACCTGTTTCTGTGGGCAACACCAGCCTCCCCCAAACAATCATATTTAAAAACTATTTGAGCCTGACCTGTGGTGGTGCAGTGGATAAAAGCATCGACCTGGGAACACTGAGGTCGCCAGTTCAAAACTCTGCACTGGTCAGGTCAAGGCACATATGGGAGTTGATGCTTCCAGCTCCTCTCTCTCTCTCTCTCTCTCTCTCTCTCTCTCTCTCTCTCTCTCACACACACACACACACACACACACACACACACTCTGTGTCTCCTCTCTAAAATGAATAAAATAAAAAGAAATTTAAAAAAAAGTTTTTTTTTTTAAAAAAAACTATTTGAAAATGTTAAACCAATATTTTGTCATAGTAACCAAAATATATATAGAGATTTTAATATTGAATATAATTTATTTGGAATTATTTACTTCTTTCCTGCAGCAAGCAGCATACTAAATACCAACATAGGACACACATGTATGAAATGCCAGTAGTAGTCAGAATAAAAGTAAAACCTGATGTTATAGAGCCAAAAATAAACAGACAAAAAAAATAGATAGATATGAAGGTTTTCATATACAGATATAATTTATCTACAATTGCTTTGTAGGTTGTAGATATGCCTGTTTTAATTAAAGAGACATTATATGTCATAATAATCATCTTGCTAGTTATTTATGCAAATGAAATTACTGGTCACTGTGGCATAGTGCCTGGAATTACAATTTGTCTTGCTGTTTCTAGAATTATAATGTTTCTGTTGTTCTTTTGGAATCCTAAAAACAGTATATCTCTAATCATGGTGATCTTCTCCAGTTAAGGTTTATATCTGGCAGACAGTAATATTCACTTATTCATCCATCCTACCATCTGTCCATTCACCCATCCAATATATGAATACACACTATGTGCCAGGCACATGGGAATATGATATATAAGCTGATAAGATAAACATTTCCTACTTTATGGGTATTATAGTTAAAGGAGAAGATAAACATATAGAAATTTTATAAGTAATCATATAATTATAATGCAGATATATCCTATGATGAAAATTCCCGGTGTTATGAAGTTTATAAAAAAAAAAAAAAAACTTCATGAGACCGGGAAAGGCTTCCTTGAAGAAATGACATTAAATAAAAACCTTAAGGGAGAATGAGGAGTTAGAGAGGTGAAGGGTGCCGAGCAGGGAGGAGAGGGGAGAAAAGCATTTCAGGAAAAGGAACATGTGTGAAGGCACAGAAATGAGAAGGAAGCACAGAGCCATGTAGTGAGTTGTGAGAAAGTGGTTCAAGGTGAGGCCTTGAAGGCCATGTTAAGAATTTTACATGGTTGTAGAAGCAATGGAGGCCGTGAGGAGATCTAAGTGGAACTGGTCATTATCAGGCTAATGTTTCATAGAAGTAACCTTGGCTGTTGAAAGACAGTTTAGAAACAATGGTGAGAGATAAAGTAGGGAGGGAAGTGAAGAGGCTAATCATGCAGACCAAAGACAAGATTAGGAGGGTCAAGTGGGATGTGGAGAGAAAGAGAGGCTTCAGGATACCTCAGCGTTCTTCACAAGATGCTGAAGGGTGGTTCTCTCACTTACTGAGATGGGAAGTGTTTGTGCAGAAGAAGGTTTGGATGGATGATCAAGGATGTCATATAAACATGGCCGTGAGATGCCCAAGTGGATCTGCAGAGAGGACAGCTGAGTATGGGTCTAAATCTCTAGGTTGATAACTAACCAGATGGAAGAAGGTCTGAAACGTTCACTGCAATTAGTTACTTAGAAAGTACTAAAGGCCTTGATGACAGAAATTTTACTGTTAGTGATGTTTAAAAAAAATTGACAAGGTATGATAATTGAAGTTAACTATGATTTATTATTTGTGAAAAGATTCAGGATGAGACACAATTTTTAGAGTAAGAAAGAAAAATTAAATTCTCCTTTCTAGCATTTGTTGCCCATTTTTAAAGTCTGGGGCAAATACTCATATTTCTTATCTTTTTTATCACAGATTTTTTAAAGTAATTTTTTGAGGGAGACTGGTTAATAAGGTTATGTCAATTTCACATGTGCAATTTTATAATACATCATTTGTATATTGCATTGTGTGCTTACCACCCACAGTCTTGTCACCCTGATATACTTGACCACTTTATGCCTTTATCCTGTTCCCACTCCCAGCAGACTTCATACTGTTGTCTTGTGTCTGTGTTGGTCTGTATAACACATTTCCATTCCAACTGATTTAGTTTGCAGATAATTCTAACCTTAAAAGGTGTGGACCTTGAATGATTTAAACTGTAATGTTTTTTTCTCATTGCTATTTATTTGGGGCTTTGCTGTTTCTTTTTCTTTTTTTAACAGAGATAGAGAGAGAATCAGAGAGAGGGACACATAGAGAGGAAGGGAAAGAGATGAGAAGCCTCAGTTCTTCCTTGTGGCTCTTTAGTTATTCATTGATTGCTTTCTCATATGTGCCTTGACTGGGGGGCTACAGCAGAGTGAGTGACCTCTTGCTCAAACCAGCGACCTTGTGATCAAGCCAGTGACCTTGGGCTTCAAGTTAGAAACCCTGGCCTTCAAGCCAGTAATGTTTGGGCTCAAGTCAGCAACCATGGGTTCATGTTTTTGATCCCACGCTCAAGCTAGTGACCCCACGCTCAAGCTGGTGAGCCCGTGCTCAGCTGGTGACCTCGGGGGTTGAACTTAGGTCCTCTGCTGCTCAGTCCGATGCTCTATCTACTGCGCCACTGCCTGGTCAGGCTTTGCTGTTTCTTATGTTGAAGTTATACCTTCCAGATTTGACAGCTAAGTTATTGGCTTCCATTCATATACTGAGGTTTCAAACTCAAATTCAGGGCCAGGCATGTACCTCAATGGTTTAAGTAAGCTTGCTTGGGGAAGTCATGGGAATTGTGATGCTAGCTAGGCATTTGCATTCCCACCAAAAGCTCAACAAATTCTCAGCACCAGCTGTTTGCTGACATCATGCTGAAATGTGGGCCTCCCCCATGTTGTCAGATCTCTCAACTGTATGTGGAGCCAAATATCTCTATTTTCACATGAAGAGATTTTTTTAAATTTGCAACTAATTTTTTTTTTTTAAACCCTCATAGCCAAAAAGAAGAAGACAAACAAACAAAACACATGTCTCCTGGAGTTGTTTGACTTTCGGGCTCTCGGTTTGCTCATCCTTGTTTAGTATTTCCACTCAGCATCTGATTTAGGGCTCTAGAGTGCTTGCTCATCCGTACAATCACCCCACACTCTGCCAGTGGGTAACATTCAGTGCTCAGTCTCTTAAAATGTTCGAAGTTTTTGATAACCATGTAAAACAAACCTTGTCACATTCCTCTGTAATCAGGAATTTTACTCTGTTGAAAACGCCTCGGTGATGATGAAACCTAAATGCTCTTACAGCCCATCTCTCTGGGGTCTATCAAAATGAGTCTCCCTGACTGGCCCAGCTCAGCCACACTCAGCTGCCATGTCAGTGCGGCCCTTCCAGGAGTCACCAGGAGCAGGGGATTCTCTCTTGCTCCTGGGACACAGAGTGATAAGACAGTTTCCTCCAAAAGCCCATTAAAAAATGATGGTATTTTTTTCATAATGTTGTCATACTAAAAAAAAAAAAAATGCACAGCCCAAGTCTTGCTCCACATTAATTGGGAAAAATTGCTTTCACCTTTTCCCCTCCTGTCCTTCTCTCCCCTGTACGTGTTCTGGTTATGGTTCTCTTCACATTAGAAAAGTGGTGATAAAACTGTGTATCTTACAATCCACCAGCACTTGACTGGTCCTCCAGAGGGTCACGGAGTAAATAGGTGTTTGATTAAATATGTGTCTGAAAACACTGGAAGCCTTTGAAAGATAGTGTCAGAGGGCTGGGCTTGTGCTTCCAGGGAAGCTTGTTGTAACAAGCCATGCAGTTTCTCCTTTCATCAACTTTAATAGCTTGATAGCATTTTTAGAATTTGTTTAGGTGAACCATATGAGTGAGGTTTTTAACAAAATCAAAGCTATTTTCCCTCCCTTTCAGAAGATGATGTCTTTATAACTCGCTCATTAGAGAGCAGAGCGACCAAGGAAGGCCTGAGTCAAAACTGCACTCTAAAGAAAAAAAATGATTTTTGGAAAAGTTCACAACTTAGCACTCTGCTAAAACAAAATTGACATAGCCTCTTTTCTCTTCAGGCCTCTCCTGAAACAACAGTTAAATATGTGAGTATAGCTGAAGGCTCATTTCCCCAGTTTGTTGGGCATAATGGGGCAATTGCTAGATGGTCATCAGAATGTTTCTGCTTTGATGATTGACTCCAAAAGCCTCAAGGTAGATCCAGAACGTTTTTGGACAAGTCTTTAAATCATCTGTCCACCCAAAGCACAATTTTGCCAACAACAAAGACTTATTTTCAAAAAGGGAAGCAATGATTTTTCTATTGAGCAAAATACTCAACTTAGACTTTAAAGATCTGAGTTAGAAATCTGGAAATGAAAATTATATTAGCTGTGTGTTGCTGAATTGCTTATCTAAATTTTAGGAGTTTTTCTTTGAAACACATATATTGGAATAATAATTCCTGACAGGATTATTGTAAAATTTAAATTAGTCAATAATTGTGAAAATGCCAAGGAAAAAAGTATGTGTTCAATAAATGCATATTCATCAATTCATTCATTTACTTATATGCCAAAGCATTTGTAAGGGTAAGCTGGCACCATTTGATCTGAACCAGTTATATAAGTTACAAAAAGTAAAAAGGAATTTACTATACTTCAATTCCTTTCCATTGAAATAGATTTCTATCATTATTGTAAGGAGGGTCCTTCCTTAAGAATTATCTTCCCTTTCATGATGTTCCATGCTCTTGTCTTCCATTTGTTCTATGTATTTATTTATTTTTTTAATCTTTAATATTAAAACTACCAATAAATATCAAATTAATTTTATATCTTCTGGAGATGTATTCTCTTTCAGGATATATTTGCATTTTCAGGGAAGCTACTGCATCTGTGCACCTTGTGGAGAATCTTCTCACTCCTCTGACCAGGACAGTCTTGGCAACGAGCTATGACATCATTTCTGGACCTGGGGGAGTGGGAAGCTGCCCAAGCCATATTCACTGGGTGATTCTCTCTGAAACATTTTCAGGAATGCTGGTTCCATACTGTTATTCAAGAGTGTATTCCAATGTTTCATTTTCTGATAGACACAAACTATTTCCTTTGTATCTTAGATGGTTGTCCTAAGCCTATCCCTGTTGCTGAGTGATATTTAACTCTTGGTCATTGTTTTGATCAGATTCAGGTGAATTTTAGATGCATAAGATTCCTATACTCATTTACTTACAGATATTTTCTGTCTCAAATTGTTTACTACTTTGTGCTTTGCTCTCTGAGTAAAAATGGCCTTGTTTTCTTCTCTGTTCCCATGTCCCCACCTGAATGGGAACATAAAAGAGAGTGCTCTTTATTACCCATCTCAAGTGATGACAGTACAAGGTACACTTCATGCTTCTTGTCATCACTCTTTAAGAGTAATTTTGCTGGTGTTGAGCTCAGAAATCAGATTTCAAGGTGACAACTGTTAGCTTTAGAGTTGCTTATGGGTTTTTTCTTTGTTTTTAATCTTTAAAATCTAAGCATCTACTGTTTTTATTTTTTTATAAAGTTTTGGAAGCATTTACCCTTAAATTCTAATTCTATATAACATTTTGGCTGTGCAAAAAAGATGTGAAAAATGAATACAAACCAGTAACCATTTTAAAAGTTATGGATGTTTTTCAAAAATAGTGAAAAATAAGAAATAACCTTTCTGCCTTTATTTCATGGCAAATTTCCATCCAAGAATTCTCTGATGTACATGGTGACATATAAACGAATATCATATCACAAATGAGTTCAAAAACCATTCATAATGAGAGGAAGTAAACTGAACTATATGTTTTCACTTCCTGTGTAAAAGAACCTACCTATAATTTCTGCATTAGTCAGGAGAGTTTTTTTCTTAATCTTTACTACCTTCACTTTCAGAACATAGCAGAAGTGATACAATTAAAAAATAATAGTTTGCTGATAATAACTGTCTAACCTTTTGGTAATTACAGAATCTCATGAACATATATTGAGAACAAATTCGGTACAAGGCATTATTGCACTAGGGAGAATATAAAAATAATAGGGCTTGTCTTCAAGTAACTTATAATCTTCTTGGGCCAATGTGAATACATAATATATATTATATATAACAATATATAAACTCCCATGTAAGACAGTGAGAAATGCATGGTATCTGAATTCTCTGAAGGCTGCTATGGGAGGAGATATACTGTTCCTGGCAGGAGAGGATTTGTGAACTTCTGGGAGAAAAGAGAACTGAGAAAGGGTAAGAGTTTGGTGTGCTGTGATAAATAGATATCCTAGGTAAAATAATAGAATTATCTGGGTAGAAATAAATGACTTCACAAATAACAAAATAAATAACTTTGAATAACTAAAAAACCAATTTAATGTAAATTCTAAGAGAACTTAATGTTGCTGCTATAATTTAAATTTTTAAATCTCAATGGAATTTATACTCAACCATGATGAAAAGAACACACACTTCAAAATGCACAAATACAAACAAATGTCAGATGATGCAATCCAGATGATCAATCCAGGCCTCTAGTGCTTGTGGTCTTTGGAAAAGAGGAAGAATTCAAAAAATCAATGAAGGAAAAAACAACTCTGAAATTCAGCCAAATTTCCCTTAAAATGTTTACTATCTCTGGGTTGCTTTGGGGTTGAAGGAATTTTTTATTCTGGATATTTTATCGCAGATAATTCAGCTCATATCCATGACTTATACTGGGTAAGAGTTCACAAATCCTGAGGGAGATATCTGTGGTTGAGAAGATTTGTATCTTCCCTGACAATTTTATTTTGAACAAAGAATACTCCTCCATCAACATCACCAGACACCGGTCTCATGGAGTCATATGTTATACGTAAGAATTAATTGGCATCACAAGGATTAGCATGTACCAGAATCATCAGTGCCGTTCTTTGAAAGCACTGTACTAACACTTTGCATGCACTAGCATGTTTTTTCCTTACAGCTGCTCCATTCCCATCTTACATATTGAAAAACAGTGGATGAGAAGATTCCAGATGGCTGCAGAATAGGCCAAAGATACACTCCCCTCCTGTTGGCACCAAACCTGAATAACCAACTAAAGGACAGCTGAACAGATGTATTATAATCAAGGAGTTACAGAAGAAGCCACATACAGACTGGTAGGAAAGATGGACACACAGAAAAGGCTGGCCCCTGTACCCACATGCGGTGGTTAAAAAACTGGAGGGATATCTCTGCTGTTGCCTGAGTAGCATGGAGCACACCCAGATCCCCAACCCACACCCAGATCCCCAACCCAGAGCACCAGAGCTAGGAAGAAGAGCCCTCACAGCATCTTGCTGTGAAAATCATTGGGATCTCTTTGCCCCGGAAGAGGAAGGTGTCTGCTAGAAACTGAGGTGCTCTCTTAAAGCTCTCTTAAAGGGCCAACACACAGAATCTGGATCTCTGACATTCACTGGCAGTCTCCAGTGGTGGGAAGTAGACTCAGGCCATACAGGAGTCATAAAGAGAAGATCTGTGTGGCATGTCCCAGAGAAAGGATCTGGAGAGTCAGCAACCAAGATCCCTGTGCTGAGTCTCTAAGCCACACCACGCTCAGGTGCCATCTTCCCAGGGTGAGCACTACTACTCATATAGCACTAGCCTTGGGTAGTGCACTAACCTGGTCCTCCAACTACTGGTGACATTGCCCTGCCACACTTGAATCCTTCAGAAAGGTCTATTGGTTGCACACAACAGTGACCTTTGTTGTACACATTTTTTGGAAAGCTCTTGGTGAACACTCAGTCATTGAACTGTGTATCTTTGGAACAGAGCCAATCTTGCCTCACTTATGCCTACAGCTGGCACCTGCCCTCCAACCACCTGGTGATTCTCTCAGCCGGTTCTTTTTTAAATATTTTTATTAATTTTAATGGGGTGACATTAATAAATCAGGGTACACATGTTCAAATAAAAGGTTATCTTATCATTCAATTATGTTGCATACCCATCACCCAAAGTCAAATTGTCCTCTGTCACCTTCTATCTGGTTTTCTCTATGCCCCTTCCCTCCCCCCTCTCCCTCCTTCTCCTCCCTCCCCCCACCCCATAACCATCACTCTCTTGTCCATGTCTCATAGTCTCGCTTTTATGTCCCACCTATGTATGAAATCATGCTGTTCTCAGTTTTTTTCTGTTTTACTTATTTCACTCCGTATAATGTTATCCAAGTCCATCCATTTTGTTGTAAATGATCCGATGTCATAATTTCTTATGGCTGAGTAGTATTCCATAGTATATATGTACCAAAGCTTTTTAATCCACTTGTCCTCTGATGGACACTTGGGCTGTTTCCAGATCTTCACTATTGTGAACAATGCTGCCACAAACATGGGGATGCATTTCTTCTTTTCAAACAGTGCTATGGATTTCTTAGGGTATAATCCTAAGAGTGAGATAGCTGGGTCAAAAGGCAGTTTGATTTTTAATTTTTTGAGGAATCTCCATACTGTTTTCTAAAGTATCTCAGCCTGTCCTTTTGATATTCCTGGTGGCCCCACCCTTCAGAGTTCAGTCCTGTGGGGGAAAGAGAGTGCTGCTTAGAGTTTGGAGCAGATATCCCTTGAAGACTCTTTCTTGTCTGGGACTGAGTCAGGCACAGGGTTATCTGTGTGACTGGCTGTGGTGCATGTGGGGAAGTAGGAGACATTCTTACTGACCCTGTAGGCTCAGCTGGCCCCACCCCCAATGGGAAACTCTTTCCCTCTATCTTTTTACTCTCCATGGCTCCACCCTGCTGAGCTTGTTCCTAAAGTGGAACCAGCTTGCTGTACCCTACCTGAGAACATAAGTGTGGTCCTCCTGAGGGAGCTAGAGTTGGAGACTCCGACAGCAACTGAGTGGTATAGCTCTGGGGTAAGGGCCACTTTCTCCCCAATAAGTACCTAACTATACTCTCTCTAAGCCAGAGACCCACTAGCTTGGTCCTCCTAAACCCAGTCACCCCACCCTACCAAGCTATACCTTGTAGAAGGGTCTGTGGGTTGTGCCCAGTCTGGGCCCATTCTATAATCTTTATTCACAAGGCTCTGGAGGAAGACCAGGATACCTCAGGGGGTGGCAGAGTAGCTGACAGTTAAAGGTAGACCACAGGGTGCCTTGGGTCTTTTATTGATCTTTCCCCGCCTCAGAGCCAGAGAAGGCCAATCCTTGTACATAGCTTGACTCCTCTCATACATACCCAGGTCCAGTAGAGGCAGTCATAGAGAATAGCATGGTAGCTCTAGACAAGTAGCCCAAGGCCAATTACATGCCACATCTGACATGGACCTTCACTTGAACCCTGCTCAAGTGAACTCAGAACCAACACAACCGATGATGGGCTTCAGACTGCACCAGAAATAGACCAAAGTAGCCTCACAAGTAGCACACCCAAAGAGGTATTCTGGAAGGCAACAGAAACTGCAAAGAACAACTCCACCTCAGGAGGCAGTCCTTGTATAGTGACTCATAAACTCTAACTGAAGTCTATCTTTCTAATCAGCTAACCTAAGCCAATCAGTCAACTCCACCCATGAATAGGCCAATAGCATCTTAGACTCAACTGAAACAGAAGGATGTACAAAACCCACACAAGAGACATTCTTGGAGCACCTAGCTCAGGTGATCTTGAAGATTATGACACTGAGCTCACATGATACCTACATCATAAAGCCATCATAGCAAGTTTGGGAGTCATTGCAGATCCACCTAACAGACAGAGACAAACACAAAAAGAAAAAATGGGGGAGCCAAAGAAACATGCCCCAGGAAGTGCCCTAGTGTCCACCTAGATCTACCACTTCCTTTAAAAGCACTTTGATGAAACAAATCCAGAGACACCCTTTTTTCTAAGCTCTGAACACTCTAACCTTTTTCCCTCTCAGCATTGTCAGAACCACAATCAGCCATATTTGGCATCTGAGACCAGCTAACACCACGTTTTGACCTTAACTCTTTATAGCCAAACAACCGTAAACTCTTAACTTTGTCAGAATTATTTCACTGAGGTGAAACCTGCCATCAACCACCTGGTTAACCTGCATCTCTGGGTTTCCTATACTTACTTCTGACTTGGCCTTATTTTTATTGCAGCAATGAGGCTCTGATTAACAATATTTATATCAAACACAATAGTTTTCAAAACAAATGCCATAACAAGAGAAAAAGAACATTCCATAATAATAAAGAGAGCAATCCAACAAGAAGATATAACCCTTGTGAATATATATTCACATGACATAGGAACACATAAATTTATAAAGCAAACCTTGGCAAACATAAAAGAAGAGATTAACAGTAATACAGTAATAGTAGGGAATTTTAACACCCCTTAGACATCAATGGATAGATCTTTCAGACAAAAAAGTCAATAAGGAAACAGGGACCCTAAATACTGGCCCAAACAGATTTAAATGATATTTAGAGAAAATTTTACCCCAAAGCAGAGCAGAATATACATATTCATTTCAAGTGCACACAGAACATTCTCTAACATTGATCATGTGTTGAGACACAAAACAAGTCTTAATAAATTCAAGAATATTGAAATCATATTAAGCACATTCTCTGACCATAATGTATGAAACTAGAAAATATCACAAGAAAAAAACTGAAAAACAGAAAGACATGGAGGCTAATTAACATGTTACTAAACAATGAATGGGTCAACAGTGAGATCAAAGAAAAAAAATCAAAAGTTACTTTGAGACAAATGAAAATGAACACCCAGCAATCCAAAATCTATGAGACACAGTGAAAACAGTTCTAAGAAGGAAATTTATAGCATTACAGGCCTACTTCAAGAAGCAAAAAATATCTCAAATAAACAATCTAACTTTACACTTAAAAAAACTCAAAAAAGAACAAACAATGCCCAGAGTTAGTAGAAGGAAACAACAAAGATGAGAGTGGAAATAACATAGAGACTAAAACAAACAAACAAAAGTAAAAAAAAAATATAATGAAACCAAGAGCTAGTTCTTTAAATAGTTAAACAGGATTGACAAACCTTTAACCGGACTCATCAAAATAAGTAAACAAATAATGACAGAGAGAGACAGAGAGAGAGAGAAGACTCAAATAAATGAAATAAAAAAAGAAAAATAATAACTGACACTACAGAATTACAAATAATTGTAAGAAAATATTATTAAAAATTATATGCCAAGTTGGACAACTTTAAAAAAAATGGATAAATTCCTAGAAGCACATAGTCTTTTAAAATGGAATCAGGATGAATCAGAAAATATGAAGAGACCAATTACAACTAATAAAATCAAAGCAGTAATTTAAAAACTCCCGGCAAACAAAAATCCAGGATACAATGACTCACAGGTGAATTTTAACAAACATTTAAAGAAGTACTAACTCCTGTTCTTCTCAAACTATTCCAAATAATTCAAAAGGAGGGAAGACTCACATGCTCATTTATGAGGCCAGCATTATCTTAATTCCAAAACCAGATAAAGACACTACAAGAAGAAAAATTATAGGCCAATACCCTTGATGAGCATCATGCACCATGATTATGTAGGATTTATTCCAGGAGAGTAAAGTTGGTACAATATCTGAAAGCCAAATAATATGATACACCATATAAACAAAATGAAGGTTAAAAATTACATGATTATATCAATACATGCAGAAAAAGCATTTGAAAAAATCCAGCACCAATTTATGGTCAAAACTCCCAGCAAGGTGAGCATAGAGGCAATATATCACCACATAATAAAGATAATAAAGGCCATTTATGACAAAAGCACAGGCAACATCACACTCAACAGGAAAAAAACTAAAAACATTTTTCTGAAAATCAGGAACAAGACAGAGATGTTCATTTTCACCAATCTTATTCAACATAGTTCTGGAAGTCCTAGCTACAGCAATCAGACAAGAAGAGATAAAAGACACCCAAATTGGAAAGGGAGAGGTAATATTGTCACTATTTGCAGATGACATGATATGAAAAACTCTAATAACTTTGCCAAATATTTATTAGAACCAATAAATGATTCAGTAAAGTAGTAGGATACAAATTAATATTCAGAAATCAGTGGTATTTTTATATACCAGTAATGAACTCTCAGAAAGAGGAACTAAGAAAATAATCTCATTTACATTTGCAACAGAAATATAAGGTACCTAGGAATAAATTGAACCAAAGTGGTAAAAGCAACAACAATAACAACAACAAAAAAAACTGTACTCAGATAAAATACTAAAGAAAAAAACTGAGTAAGAAACAACTAAATGAAAATATATACCATTTTCATGGATAAGAAGAATTAATATCATTAAAATGTCTATGCTACCTAAAGTATATGCTACCTAAAGTAAGCTATAGATTCAACACAATTTCTATTAAAATATTAATGTCATATCTCACAGAGCTGGAACAAATATTCCAAAAATTTAAATGAAACCATGTACAAAGATAAACTCAAAATGTATTAAAGACTTAAATGTAAATCTCAAAATCATTAAAATTCTAGAAGAAAACATAGGCAGTAAACTCTCAGACATTTCTTGTAATAATATCTTTTCTGATACATTTTTTTGGGCAAGAGAAACACGAGAAAAAAAATAAACAAATGAGACTACATCAAACTAAAATGTTTTTGCACAGCAAAGGAAACCATCAACAAAATTAAAAGACAACCCACTGAATGGGAGAACATATTCACCAAAGATACATTTTATAAGCAGTTAATTTCCAAAAATTTATAAACAACTTAAACAACTCAACACCAAAAAAAAAATAGTCTAATTAAAAAATGGGCAAAGGACCTAAACAGACACTTCTCCAAAGAGGACATGCAGATGACCAATAGAAAAATGAAAAAATGCTCTCTACACACCTAATCATCAGAGAAATGCAAATTAATACCACAATGAGATACTACCTCACACCTATCAGAATAGCTGTTATCAATAACTCAACAAACAACAAGTGTTGGGGAGGATATGGAGAAAAGATAACCCTCCTGCACTGCTGGTGGGATTACAGACTGGTGCAGACACTGGAAAATAGTATAGAGTTTTCTCAAAATATTACAAATTAAAAATGGAACTAACTTATGGCCCACTTTTAAAAAGCAATTCCACTTTTAGCAATATATCCTAAGACCCCTGAAAGACCTTCAAAAGAAGATAAGCATTTCTGTGTTCATTGCAACATTATTTACAACAGCTAAAATCTAGAAACAGCCCAAGTGTCCATCAGTAGATGAATTGAAAAAAAGCTGTGGTACATTTACACAATGGAATACTGCGCAGCTGTAAAAAAAGAAGGAAATGTTACCTTTTGTGACAGTATGGATCGACCTCAATATTTTTATGCTAAGTGAAATAAACCAGGCAGAAAAAGACAACTACCATATGACTTCACTTATATGTGGAATCTAATGAACAGAAGAAACTGAGGAACAAAATAGAAATAGAGGCAGGGTGACAAAGAACAGATGGACAGCTGTCAGAGCAGAGGGGAGAGGTTTGAAGGGCTGGGTGAAAAGGTGAATGTATTAAGAAAAAAAAAATACATGCATGGTCAACAGTATGGTGATTGCCAGAGGGAAATGGGGTTGAAGGGAGTTAGAAGAGGGTAAAGGTAGAATAAATGGTGATGTAAGGAGACTTGACCTTGGGTGATGAATACATGAAATAATATACAAATGATACATTATAGAGTTATACACTTGAAACCTGTATAATTTTATTAACCAATGTCACCCCCAATTGAAATAAAAAGGATAAGGACGAAGGCTTAGGAAACCTGTCCAGAATCTTAACTGATTGAAACTCAAATTCAAACCCACAGTCTATGTTCTTTTTTTGGGGGTGGGGGGCTTGTGACAATTCTAAACAGTACATTATTTGAGAAATATATTCGCAGTCACTAAAGGAAAGTCTTATTGTTCAGCAAAAAAACAAATCAACTAATAAATCAACCCTGCAAACAAAAACATACTTAAGGGCCATGGCCAATTGTATCAGTGTATAGAGCATCAGCTGGGCATATGGAGGTCCCCAGTTCGATCCCCAGTCAGGGCACACATGAGAAGTAACCATCTGCTTCTGTTCCCCTCCCTTTCTCTCTTCTCTCTCTCTATCTCTCCTGCAGCCAGTGGCTCGATTAGTCTGAGCAGTGGCCCTGGGAGCTGAGGATAGCTCGGTTGACTCAAACATCGGCTCCAGAGGGGGGTTGCTGGGTGGATCCTGACCAGGGCACATGCCCGAGTCTGTCTCTCTCTCTGCCCTCCTCTCACTTAAAAAAAACAAAAGACAAACAAAAAAAACATACTTAGGAAATGCCTTCAAAAGGCAAGATGTGAATCAATGCCTTACAGAAGGAATTAGTTTTACTTCTCTACTGGTGTTTTTAGCAACACAGGAGAAAACTACTCATACCTACTCCTAGGGCTTTGTCAGGCTGGCAGATAGGCTCAGTTTTATTTCTAAATATCTTAATTTGAGGAGATTTCTTTTCTAAACCTTTTCTAATAGTTTTCCTAGAATTTTAAAATGAAGGAGAAGAAAGAGAAATAAGGAAAGAAAATTGAGGAGAAGGAGAACAAAATCATATTGGTGTCATCTAAGGATTCTTGAAATTCTTTGAGCTTGTCAATAAAGATATTTTGTGCAATTCTTTTTTTCTCTTATAATGTCTCATTTGTTAAGAAATAAATTAGAAATAAAAGTTAACTCTTTTTTCATTTCTCAACTCAATTCTAGTCTCCATGGAGTGAAGCACAGTGTCTTACTTATATCATCAACAATCATCTCACATATTTTTTATTGACTATGATTCTGTAGAGTAAATTTAGTGAAAATTGTCATTGGTAGTTTAGTAAACTTAAACATCAGATATATATGTAATTTAGCAGACTGATTGTAAGGCCAGGAGTCAGGGTTACCATCACAGCCGCCAGGCCCATGCAAGTTCGCATGAGATTCAGATAGTCGGTAATGAAACAACGGAGTCAAGAACTAGTGAGCCATCAGCTTTAATTCTAGCTTGCACCCGGCGGGCAAGCAAAAGCACACACTGGGCTCCAAAACCCACTCATTCAGTGCTCACGAAGCTACTGACTTATCCGAGTTTCCTAGAATCAAAGGTTTCTAGCTCACCAGACTTATTCACCTCTGTTCCCCATCTCCTTCTATCTGCACAAACTGGCTTCTTCCTCAGCACTCTGCCATCTTGGCTGCTTCTCTTGGCCTCCATGTGGCCTTACTCTCCTCTCCTCTCTTATACTTCAGGAACCAAGAGAGCAAGCTCCCGGCTTGCCCCACTTTATACTGTAGAGATCCAAACCCTTAATCCAATCTACAAACAAGAAAGTCTCTGATACAAAGTCACTCATCTGAGGCATAATGGGATTCCTCATGAGAGTGCACCACCCCACATCATCCAATCAGTCAAGGGTGTGGAGAAAAGCTTACTCTTAAAACTAAGGCATAGGCTATAACGACCCGGCCTGCCCACAGCCTGTCCCCCAAAACACATTAATATCAACAGACTTGCATGTGGGCAGCACCATCTTTAACAAAGTGAGCATAATATATTTTATCTGTCCAACACTGATGAATCCTAGTTTTTCAGTACATTGACAATAATAAAACTCCTTTTATTATTACCAAAACAAGGCTGAATTCCAAGGCTTTTACTTGTCTGTAAGCCTTAAAGCTATTCTACAATTACACAGCTTTTCTCTTTCCTTCAAAGTAGGCATAGACATCTATAGCTGTTTCCTTTTATATTAAATATTATAGTCATCTTTATGTTGTTGATGTATGCAAATACCATTCTTAGGTATTGCCTGCAGATACAGTACACTTGATGCATTTAAGGAAGAAAGTAAGCACTTGAATGCATCTTGCTCCATTTCTCAGGAATAGAGCATGAATTGTGGAACAGGAACTAATGCCCAGTAAATGCCCTGTATTCATTTTTGCATTTGACCTTGTTATTACAAAAGTCACTCTGCCACATGAAGACACTGGTAAGATATCACTCAAATACTTTCTGTTTTAACAAGATATTCAAATAAAACATATCCACATTCAGAATTTTCTGGGTCAATAATATTTTTAAAACACTGGTAAATTGCAAATTATTGCCAAATCTAATAGAAAACTACCCAACTAGCTGAGAGAATTGGAGAAAAAGTACCACCTCTTCTACACCTTATATAAATAGTGCGTGAACATCCAAAGGCAGAAATGAGGGATTCCATGCTAAATATATTTTTCTAAAAAACAAAACAAAACCAATTCAGAACAACAAGATACATTTTTATGTGAATAATAAATTGTTTTAGGCTTACATGTACACTTTACAGGTAATTTAGCTCTTTGGCCAAGATCAGAGAACTGTGGGTGATAAGCAAAGTATGTATAGGATGAGCAAACTAAAACCACCAAAAGGTATTTCCATGGACTCAAAAAACATTTTTGAGGGGAACATTCAGAAATGTAGCTCATTTGGACCAGATCTTTTTTATTTTAAGTTTTCTTTTTTCCAAGTCATGGAATAAGTTCTTTGATGGAACATACCAGGTTGCACAGGCTAATGAAAAAGCCACATATACTTTTTTTTTTTAATTTTGAGACAAAACTCTTGGTTATGTTGTTCAAAGAGACAAGAGCCTTGCAATTAGGTTCATTAGTATAGGTTAGGGTCTGGTTTCCTTTATCCCATGGCTTCTAGAGGAAGATCGATCTCTATCCTCATCTAGTAAAAATATCAGTTTATAATGAAAACATAACTCTTTGATGTATTTCTTTGTGGGATTTGCTTTCAGAAACTTTTGATGCTTTGCTCTATCTACTTCTATTAGTGCTTTTATCTAGCCCCCAAAAGTCACCCACCAAAGCAGACACTCTGAAGTCCCACTGGGCTCCCATCAGTCCAGTAGAGAGGGCTGACATGACATATTAGTCTTAAATCTAAAACATATGTTTGGAAAATGCCTAGTTTCCTGGCAATAATTAAGAATGTTACTTGGCAGATTGGCAGCCACATAAAACAATCGTTAGTAAACCCTATATTTATTATGCTCTCATTTTTATGGAAATGAAACCCACATTACAAATATGTATAGGAAACTGGACCCAAAATGATGCACAGGTAGAATCAATTATGATGAAGATGAAAAGAACATTGATAATTTTTTTCTAATTCACTTTTCTTATCCCCAAACGTTCTCTTATAAAAGGAGCCACATCAAAACATTTTAAAATTTCTATTAACTTTTCAAACAATCTTGGATAAACTCCCTCATCACTACTCATTTGTCTGTGTGGTTCACTGAAGAGTTCTGGTGTACAACTAATTAAGATTGAGTTTCTGTAGTCATAGGAGACTTTTCCTTTATAAATGTTGTAAAATAATTTTTTTTCAGATACTAAAAAATCCACTTAAACTCATTTTAATATGTATATATCTACATTTATATATATACACTTAATATTAAAAGTGATGATATGCACTAAGAATACACAAGTGTAGGCACATTTCTTGTTAAAATATGGAAATAATTCTGAATTGATAAAAAATATGCACTGCACTTGGGACCTATTGGCCCTCCCTATAACCCGGCAAATCAAGTTAATGGCTTATTGTCTTTTCAGTTTACTAAATGCCTGTGTTGTACTGGCTGTTACATATCTTTAAAATCACTTTTGCATACTAATGTTGCCTTGAGTGTATGACCTGTTCACGTACAAAGTGAAGAGACCCTTAAATCTGAACAGCAACCAAGTCTTAGTGATGTGGAAGCCACTTGGCCAAGAACCAGCCAACCAACAGCAAGTGGCCAAACATACACCCATATTATTTGAGTTAATAATGAATGTACCACAGAATGTCATGATTGTAGACTGTATTAAAGAGAAACCAGTAAGTTCCAGTTTAGAAACTTTTAGAAAAGTGGCTATGGCCATGAAATGTATATAGGAATGAAAACAGGCAAGTTTTTCCATGGTGCATCATTCATCCTTAAAAGTAAAGAAACAAATGTTTTCATTATTCATTTGCCTGGTTTTATGTGAAATAAGCCAGGCTATCTAAGCAATAACATTTACTTTGTTTTCTAAATTGCTGACTCCAGAAAAAAAAAATTCTCTTTGTTACAAAGTTCAAATTCCAAATAAAACCCTGGGATGGGGAATTCAAAAGAGTCTCTTGAGAAAATGTTTTAAAATTAGAATCATCTTAGAAATATGTTAGAGAACAAATATAACACTAATTGTTTTTATTTTATCTTTAAACTTTGTCTTTCTATGTTCTCATTTGCTGGTATTTTCAATATAAATTTTAGCACGCTTTTGACCATTTAAATAACAGTTTGTACATTATTAAACAATACTTGTTTCACTTTTTGTTCATTTTTATTCTACATTTATTTATTGATTATGCTTGGGAATTTCCTTTGACTTTATAAATTATCTTTCCAACTCAAGACATAAGTACATTTAATGAGAGCAATAATTAAATTTAACAACTATATAGTGTTTCCAGTATTTTGTCACATTCTAAATATTAATTCAATTGAATTAAAGTGGTTTGTCATTTACCAGTGGTTTTTTTCTCTATTTATTGAATTTTTGGGGTGACATTAATTAACAAAACTCTATAGTTTTCAGATCTGTACACTGTATTGTGTGTTCACAGCCCTAAGTCAAATCTCCGTCCATCACCATTTATCCCTTCATACCTTCCTCCACCTCTCCTCATGCCCTGCTCCTGGCAATCACACACTCTTGTCCATTCTAAGAGCTTTTTCCCTTTTGTGTTCAACCCTTCCACACCCCCCACATAACCCACTCCCAACAGATGTCAGCCTGCTCGTCATCTATGAATCTGTCTCTATTTTGCTCATTAGTTCTTTTCGTTCATTAGATTCCACATATGAACTTGTCTTTCTCTGACTGGTTTATTTCACTTAGCATAATCCATCCTAGCAGTCTCAAAGATTAAGATTTCCTTCCTTTTTTTTTTTTTATATGGCTGAGTAGTATTCAAGTGTGTGAATGGCTTTTTTTTTTTTTTTATCTACTCATTTACTACCAGACATTTGAGTTGCTTCCAAATCTTGGCTATTGTAAATAACATTGCAATGAGTATAGTGGTGCATACATTCTTCTGAAGTAGTGTTTCTGGTTATTCACATATATTCTCAGAAGTAGAATCTTTTTGTTATAAAACAGTTCCATTTTTAATATTTTGAAGTAACTCCTTAGAGCTTTCTACAGTGGCTGTACCAATTTCCATGCCCACCAGCAGTGCATGAAGATTCCTTTTTCTGTACATCTCCACCAGCACTTGTTGTTTGTTGAGTTATAGATGATAGCCATTCTGACAGGTGTGAGGTGATATCTCACTGAGGTTTTAATATGCATTTCTCTGATGATTAGTGGTGTTGAGCATCTTTTCATTTGTCTATTGGCCATCTCAATGTCCTTTTTGGAGAAGTTTCTAGAAAATACATTCAATTGAATTAAAGTGGCTTGCCATTTATCAGCGATTTGTATGCAACCCTTTGTGAGTTCTTATCATGATTTGGAAGCTCTAAGAAACTTCAATGGCAACTTTAATTATTAGAGCAAATGATGATGATGATGGTATAGTCTTGTGGTTAAGGACAAAGGCTCTAAAAGCAAACAAACAAAAACACAGTAGGTTAGTTTTATTCCTAACTCTGCCATTTACTAATAATATGATCATATATAAATTATTTTAACTTGTCTCTAAGTTTCCTTAGCTATAAAAAGGAATGGGGATTAACTAGAATGATGCATGATGAATGGTATTATTATTATTGGTAGTAATGATCATTAACTATGAAGACAAATCTTAGACAGTTTATTATTAGCTCAGATTAAAACTAAGTCTCATACCTAGAATATAATCTGAACACTGAAATGTTTTTATCAGCTTAGAAGAATTTTAACTTTGACTCTATTGTTCTAATCACCTCCTATTCACTCTGTTAGTGCCTGGGATTTTTATCCTAGGGTTATGGAGATGACTGAACATACAACACCGAACATTAGATAAGTATGATTAACAGCAGTTTGTTAGTCAGATATACATATCACAACTCACGGAAGGACAGCAACATATGTCATGTAGGGACAGATGAGGTTTGCACTCAGGGAACACAGTGATAAACTAAGAGCCATAAGAGCATCAAAGGGGTAGGTTGCCCTCTGGTTTTCACATGAGATGTGATTGTCTTGTTTTGAATGATCCCTCAGACTGGCAGAGAATTGAAGCTACTATTTAGGAGTAAGTAGGCACTGTACCTGATCCCCTTGATTAAGAGGGTTTTGGCTAGGAGACCTCACTCGCAGTAACAGATGGCAGAGGAGAACTTGCAGTTAGACCAATGGGGGCCCTCCTGATAGCACTGGATGCCAAGGCAGCACATAGTCTTCAGCCTTAACTCACTCAGTTCTCTTCTCCACAATATCTTTATTTTAAAAGAATTTCTAAAAACCTTAATGATATTCAATTAAGTTGAGTGACCCCTAGGTACAGGAATTTTAAGATCTCTTGATATCATTACTTTAGACATTGGTAACTCTCACTTGTGAGAATGAAGATCATCTATCCATGGCCACGTCAACATGCTTTAGAGTGAAATGAATACCTGGCTACTCTCCAGGTATATTGGTATAGCCTAATTTAGCCAAGTCAGAGAATCTAGATCCACAGATATGCAAATGCTTTACTTGCGCTCTGATTAATTCAAATCACCCATCTACTAGGATAATTATGTGATCATATGACTAATAGTTACATCACTTTGTGGTTTAGAACCTAGGCTGCAAAATAGCATTGCTCTCCTATTAGTCTTCTTCTTTATCTGCCCAAGATTCTAATTCATGTGTTTGCTCAACTTGCTATTTTTAGATGGCAGAAGAACAAAGAGCTAGTTGCTTTTCCCAGTTTGGTATCTCATTGCTTTAAAATATGCTTTCCTGTAGGGAATATTATCTGTTTCAATGAGTCAAAGGTTAGATGTCATCATTACACTATTAATGAGGAAAATATTTTAAAATAACAATACTTTCTCTACCTCCTACACATCATTGTAGTTGATTCTTTTATCAAATATTTCCATTTATAAAAGATTAAATGTTTTAAATGGCCATCATAAGATATTCATTTATTAGTTTTTTTTCCTGGGTATATTAATATGCAAATATTTTCATTTTAATCAGGAATGCTTGAAAACACAGTGTTTAAATCTTAAGTACAGAAACTAAATTCTTCAACCCTTGACAACTAGTCTTGAAGCTTCTGTGAAGGATTGAACCAGAATAATTTACTGGGTTAGTGTGTATGTTTACAGTCAGAACCTCATAATTCAAAAGCCCAAGGGTTATTCCCTTTCTGCTCCTTTTTTTATTTCTCTGGAATTAAGGCTTCAGGATGTTACATTTTCATTAGTATCTTTATCACAGATTTTTTTAGGAGAAAAGAAAGAAGGAAGAATTTAAAACAATTAATGTCACTATCTTAGCAACTCTGGTTAAAAAAAATAAGGGAAAATTAAAATAAAGAGTGACATTGATTAATTGAATTATTACAGAACTCAGTTGTATAGTCTGACCCCCTATATCAGATACATTTAATAAAGCTGGCTTTATGAAATGGTGTCATTTATAAAGTGATATATGGCATATAAGAAGGAGTAAAAATACATATAGTAGTTTATTCTTCAGATTGACCTGTATTGATTGATATAATATTCAGCATTTACTACACATACAATATCACAGCCCTATGGTTAAAGATGTATTCTTTATAACTTAACTTCAAACATTCTAGAATTATCTTAGTAGTCATGCATCCTAATTAATGTCTTTGAATCTCAGTTATAATCTAATTGAAGTTGTATAGGACTTTAAATTTCTTTTAAAAATCTCAAATAGCATATTCTAAATGCTAGATTATTAAGAGCAAAATTATTGTTTCCCAGATCATAAATGCTTTTAGATAAATTTTGAACAGATTTCTTAACAAAGAATATTTTAAAATTCTAGGATTTTAAAAGTGTACCTTAATTCTGTATCAATCACAGACTAATCAGGAAAACAAAATTTTGGAGTGTTTATAACAGATTATTTAACGTAGGGGTTGATGATTATACAAATGAGGAAAAAATCTGAGAATTTAAACAGAAAATGACGAAGTAATATAAGTTCAGCAATAACAGAAAACCATTACCATTCAGACGCTACAGACTAAGCAAGGAAGGGTATTAATGTTGTCCATGACAAGGGTCAGGAGTTTTGTTGTAGCCACTGCTTTCTCACCACAAGAGGCAGGAAAGAAGAGAAGTACCCTGAATTTCCTCCTTCTTCTACCCTTCATTCTCTGGTTATGCTTTCCATTGGTCAGATTCCTTTGGAAGCCAGTTTATATAGAAGCTAAGAACATGGCCTGCAAGATCCAGTGCTCCACCTCCCTGCTGCATCTTCTCTCACCACCTGATCCTGCAGTACAGAGCAAAGCTGGAGGATAACAACCAATGGACCTAATGGCACTAGTGTTATTCTTATAACTTTTATACTGAAAATCCATAGTACTCTTATCAACACATAAAAGTGCCTCATTTTGAACTTCTTGTCATGAAAATTGTATGGAGATATCTACGAAGAAATACCAGAAAAATACTTCGAAAATTGCATTGTCTTGAAGAAAATATTTTGAGAGTTATATCATGTGCTGGGTGCTTGATGCAGGTATATACACTGTAATAATAATATGTCATGCCCATAGTTTGGAAAGAAGTATGTTATACAACTACTATAATATATTTTGTTTTATGAGCTCAACTATTTGGATAAAAATAATATATTTATTTAATGATTTTCCTTTGCTAAACATGTTTGTGTGTTGAGCATGACCCATTGTTTTTGAAATATAAGGAACTCATTGTTATTTTTCTGTAACATTTACTTTTGTATTTATAGATTATCTATTATCATCATTTTATTATTGAGAAAGTAGTTTATTGAGATCCTTAAAATCTTTTCTTCAGATGATGTCAGAGTAATGGCTACATGAGAGATACTCTTGATTGCTCCCCTTAAAGTTTCAACAAACTGAGCAGCTATAATGCAGTGAAGAAGCCACAACTGGGCTCGCAGGAGCACCTGAAAGATCTGTGCACTGAATGGGATAACGGTGGGACAGATGGAAAGGGGGAAAGAAGATAAAGTGCATTCTTGGTTGGCTCTGGAGAGAAAACAAACCAATGTTACATTTTGATTTTTCTCTACTGGACTATGAGGAGTAGGGAAGCTCAGACTGTTGGCATTTTCTCTGAGGGGTATGAAGAGGGAAACTTGGAGTTACTGGGTCTCTTTCTTCTAGGAGGGGCAGAGAGGGAGATAAACCAAAGTGGCCGAAGCATAGGGTCATGGCCAGTGTTTCCACAGTCTGCCTGCAGCCCACACTTGGCAGAGACAGAAAAGATAAAGTGTGGCCCCCACCTTTCCAGATTCTACCTCCCTCACCTCACAATAATGAGAGTGGCAGAGACAAAACCTACAGCTGGCTCTCCAGAACCACTCTCTACCCTGAAGGACAGAAGTGCTCCCCATCTGGTTCCTAAGTCTGTGCAGATGTGGGGAGAACTGAAACCTGAGATCACCATTGCTACAGATGGAAAGCTGAAAAGCCAAAAAACCAAAGCCATAAAGCCCTCACAACACACCCCACCCACCAAAACAAATACAGTCCTGCCTACATCATTGAAGCAGCAACATCTAAGCATAGGACAGCCCAAGAACTTCACACACCTAAAATTTGTAATAGAGCAATACACATTGAAAGAAACCTCAAAACTAAAATTTATCTTTTCTTTTTTTTCTTTATTTAATCCTTTTATACATTTTTCTTATTATAACTTTTTTTCTTTCTCTCCTTTTAATTTTATTTTCTTTAATTTTTATATCTTATTCTTATATCTTACTCTTATATTTTCTGGGTGTTTTCCTTTTTGTTAGTATTATTATTGTTTTATTTTCAATTTTTTTCCTGAGTTTTTTCTGCTTTACTTGGCATAATTTAAAAAAAATTTACTGTATCTTTTTAATTTCTTTAGTTGGTTTTTGGGGGGTTCTTAACAACACCACTCTCAAATGTCATAATGCAAGAAGAAATCAAATATCATGGCTACACAAGACAGAGTTGTAGTTCAGAAAGAAAATGAAAAAGCTTCAGAAAAAATTTTTTAGTTATATGGAAACCTTGGACTTAAATGATAAAGAATTCAAAATTATAGTTCTGAAAATACTCAGTGACATAAAAAAAGACAACAATAGGCAAATTAATGAGCTAAGAAAACAAAATAAACACCTCACTAAATATGAAACTTTAAAAACAGAGATGAAGAACTCAATACATGAATTAAAACTGATGTAGCAACTTTGGCTAATAGAAGAAGGCAAATAAAGGAAAGAATCACTGATATCAAAGACAGGCAACTAGAGATGCTACAGAGAGAAGAGGAGAGAGACTCATGAATTTAAAAAAACTGAGAGGGCTCTACAAGAATTTTATGACTCCATCAGAAAGAGCAATATAAAAACAATGGGTATATCAGAAGAAGAAGAAGAGAGAGAAGAGGATGAAGAGCCCATTCAAACAAAAAATTGATGAGAACTTCCCAAGTCTATGAACTTAGAGCCTTGAATCCAAGAAGCAAACAGAATGCCAAGTTACCACAACCCAAACAGACCTACTCCAAGGCACGTTGTAATAAAATTGTCAAAAATCAAAGACAAAAAAAGAATCCTCAAGACAGTTAGGGAAAGAGGACCATAACATATAAATAAAAGTCCATTTGCTTATCATCAAACTTCTCAGCAGAAACTCTACAAGTCATAAAAGAGTAGACCCAACCATTTAAATTACTGAAAGAGAGAAATTACCAGCCAAGAATAGTACAATCATCAAAGTTATACTTCAAATGTGAAGGAGAAATAAAAATTTTTACAACCATACAGAAGTTGAGAAAATTTATCACCAGAAAACCCTCACTAAAGGAAATACTCAAGGGAGTTATTTGACCAGATACAAAGGACAAAACAAATAAAAAATACAAGTAAAACTCCAAGAAGGTCACAATAAAAACAAAGATAATCTGTGACGACAATAACATTATAAGGAGGATGGAATGCAGAAGTACTCATAAAACAAAGGACTCTTGTACTTATAAACACTTTTCTCTTAAAAACCTAAGCCTGACCAGGTGGTGGCGCAGTGGATAGAGCGTCAGACTGGGATGCGGAGGACTCTGGTTTGAGATCTCGAGGTCGCCAGCTTGAGCGTGGGCCCATCTGGCTTGAGCAAGGGCTCGCCAGCTTGGACCCAAGGTCGCTGGCTCCAGCAAGGGGTTGCTTGGTCTGCTGAAGGCCCGCAGTCAAGGCACATGTGAGAAAGCAATCAATGAACAACGATGGTGTTGCGATGGCAACGAGAAACTAATGATTGATGCTTCTCATCTCTCTCCATTCCTGTCTGTCTGTCCCTATCTATCCCTCTCACTGACTCTCTCTCTCTCCCTGTAAAAATAAATAAATAAATAAATAAATAAATAAATAAAATCATTAAAAAAAAACCTAATGGTAGCCACCCACCAAAAATCCACCACTGAAACACATAACTTTAAAAAAAAGATATAGGAGAAATAAGAATGGAACACCACCAAACAAAAACAACTGACAGAAACAGAAAGGAAAAGAACCAAACAGGACCCAGAGCTACCAGATAACAGAACATAAAATGGCTATAGGAAATCTTCAAGTGTCAATAATTACCCTAAATGTAAATGGACTGAACTTACCAATAAAAAGGCATAGAGTAACAGATAATATCAAAAAGCAAAACCCAACAATATGCTGTCTTCAAGGGACACATCTAAGCTGCAAGGACAAAAGTAGGATAAAAGTGAAAGGTTGGAAAAAGATAAAGATAAATATTTTATAGTGAAAAGGAGATATTGTATCAAGAAGACATAGCACTTCTTAATATATATGCACTGAACCAGGGAGCATCAAAATATATAGGGCAGCTACCAACTGATATAAAAATAGAAGCAGACAAAAGCACAATTATACATTGGCTATTTTAACACATCATTGATAGCTTTAGATAAATCATCCAAACAGAAAATCAATAAAGAAATATCAGCTTTCAATAAAGCTCTGAACCAAATGGACATAATAAACATTTATGGAATATTTCATCCCCAAATGTCAGATTACACATTTACTCCACTGTGCATGGGACATCCTCAAGGATAGACTATATCAGGGGTCCCCAAACTTTTTACACAGGGGACCAGTTCAATGTCCCTCAGACCATTGAAGGGCCGGACTATAAAAATAACTATGAACAAATCTTTATGCACACTGCATATATCTTATTTTAAAGTAAAAAAACAAAACGGGAACAAATACAATATTTAAAATAAAGAACAAGTAAATTTAAATCAACAAACTGACCAGTATTTCAATGGGAGCTATGGGTGCGGATACATCCTGTGCTCCTCTCACTGACCACCAATGAAAGAGGTGCCCCTTCCGGAAGTGCGGCGGGAGCCGGATAAATGGCCTCAGGGGGTTGCATGCGGTCCGTGGGCTGTAGTTTGGGGATCCCTGGACTATTTGTTGGGACACAAACTAACATCAACAAATCAGGAAGACTGAAATTATACCCAGCATATTTTCTGATCATGAGGTTTTGAAATTAGAATTCAACTCTAAAAGTGAAGTAGAGAAACAAACAAAATTGTGGAAATTAAACAACATACTTCTAATAATGACTGGGTCAAAAAGTAATAAAAGCAGAGATCAAAAGATATATACAGACAAATAAAAATGACAACAAACATAACAACATTTCTGAAATGCAATGAAAGCAGTATTAAGAGGAATGTTTATATCATTACAGGCTTATATCAAGAAACAAGAGATCCCAAGTAAACAACCAACATTACATTATAAAGAACTAGAAAAAAGCCCCCCCAAAACAAAGGCAACCTAAAGTCAGCAGAAGATAGAAAATAGTAAAAATTAGAACAGAACTAAGTGAAATAGAGAACAAAAAAACTATAGAAAAATTAATAAAGCCTGACCAGGTGGTGGCACAGTGGATAGAACATTGGACTGAGATGCAGAGGACCCAGGTTTGCAACCCCAAGGTTGCTAACTTGAGCATAGGCTTATCCAGCTTGAACAGGGGCTCACCAGCTTGAGCACAGAGTCGCTGGCTCAAGTAGTGGATCATAGACATGACCCTATGGTCACTGACTTGAGCCCAGAGGTTGCTGGTTTGAGCAAGGGATCACTCACTCTGCTGTAATCCCCCACCCCCACCCCCAATCAAGGCACATATGAGAAAGCAGTCAATGAACAACTAAGGTGCTACAACAAAGAATTGATGCTTTTCATCTCTCTCCTTTTCTAGCTGTCTGTTTCTGTCTGTCCCTCTCTCTGTCAATAATAATAATAATAATAATACAAAAGCTGGTTCTTTGAAAGGATCAATAAAATCAACAAACCACTAGCTAGACTCACTAAGGAAAAAAGGAGGAAAGACTCATATAAACAAAATCCAAAATGAAAGAAGATAAATTACTGCAGACATTATAGACATACAAAGGATTATAGTAAAATATTATGAAAGACAATATGCCACCAAATTCAACAACTTAGAGGAAATGGATAAATCCCTAAAACTATACAATCTTCCTAGACTGAGTCATGAAGACATAGAAAACCTAAATAGACCTATAAGTAAGGAAGAAATAGAATAAACTATAAAAAACCTCCCAAAAAACAAAAATTCCAAGACCAGACAGCTGCCCTAGTAAATTCTACCAAACATTCAGAGAAGATTTGTTACGTATCATTCTTAAAGTGTTCCAAAAAATAGAAGAGGAGGCAATACTCCCTAACACATTTTTTTTTCACTTGCTTTTCCAACTTTATTTAGAAAAACAAATCCAGGTCCCGGTGCCCCGAACCCTCCCCCACCCCAGCCATAACTTAAATAACTTAGAGACAGGGTCGAGGGTCAGGCAGGCGTGGGGAAGAGAGAGCCCACTACAGCCTCTGCAGAGCCCGCTTCTTGTCTGTCTTTTTCTTGGCCGCCAACTTCTTGTCCCGCTCGCCTGCGTGCTTCTTGGCCATGGGCCCCTTGGCCCCTCGAGGGCCCCCAGGGTCAGAGGCAGAGGTGGAGGCGGAGGCCACACTGGCCAGAGACTGGCTGGCCTCGGGCTGCCCGCTGCTGGGCCCACTGGCCCCGCCGTGGATCGTGAGCAGACGGGCGCGGGCCGCATATTCCTCATAGTTCTCCAAGAGCAGGTGGCCTGCCTCCTCGTTGAGGGAGGACTCGGGGTTGGGGTGGATCAGCAGGCACTTGATGGTCAGAAGCACATGCCGGATGCCCAACTCGGCCGTCCAGTCCCTCTTGAGCACGTTGACGCAGATCTCGCCATTGGCGCCCACATTTGGGTGGAAGATCTTGGTCAGGAAGTAGCCCTTGGGCGGGGAGGGAGGGAAGTCCTTCCCCAGCAGGAGTTTCATGCGGAACAGGCCTCCGGCGTATGGAGTTCCCTCAGGGCCCTCAATGGTGACCTGCAGGTCGGTGAGGTCCTCTTCATTGGGAAAGACCTTGATGCCATCCGGCGGGTCCGTGGTCAGCGTCCTCACCTCCTTGTAGACTAGGCAGATGACGTGGGGGGGGCAGGTTTTCCACGTTGGAGTTCATGACTGCCGCTGGCAGGGGGCCGGGGGCCGGGGGTGGGTCCCTCCGGCCCCCTTCCTGCGTTCTGGGCCCAACTGCTGCCTCTGCGGCCCGGAGGCTCGGCTCCTCTCCCCGCCGCCTCCAACGCCTGCCCTGAACTGCATCTGAAGATATACCTCTCCTGGTTGCCCGCCAAGCCCTCCCTAACACATTTTATGAGGTTAACATAACCCTCATACCCAAATCTGGCAAGGACAACACAAAAAAATAAAACTACAGACCAATGTCTCTAATAAATACAGATACAAAAATCCTAAACAAAATACTAGCAAATCAAATACAACAACACATTAAAAATATAATACATTAGGATCTAGTGGGATTCATTCCAGGAGCACAAGGATGGTTCAACATATGAAAATAGATCAACGTAATACACCACATCAACAAAACAAAGAACAAAAATCATATGATCCTATCAATAGATGAAGATATGGCATTTGATAAGACACAATATGCCTTTATGTTTAAAATACTCAATGCAATCAGAATAAAAGGAAAGTACCTCAATATAATATAGGCCATATGACAAACCATCAGCTAATATGACATTAAATGGTGAAAAAATGAAGGTGTTTCCACTAAAATCAGGAACAAAATAAGACTTCTCACTCTTTCCACTCTTATTGAACGTTGTTCTAGAAGTTTTAGCCAGAACTATCAGGCAATAGGAAGAAATAAAAGGCATCCTTATTGGGAAAGAAGAAGTAATGGTATAACATTTTGCAAATATCATGATCCTGTATATAGAAAACCCCAAGACTCCACCAAAAAATTACTAAAAACAGTAAACCAATACAAAACCAATACAGTAAAGTCACAAGATACAAAATCAGTGTATAACAGTATATTGTTTTCCTATTTGCCAATGATAAAACTTTGGAAAGTGAACTTAAAAAAAATTTCTTCTACAATTTGAACAACAAAAAATACCTAGGAATAAAAAAAGAATGCAAAGGACCAGTATACCTAAAACTACAAAACATTATTGAATGAAATTGAAGAAGACACAATGAAATGTAAAAATATTCTGTGTTTATGGATTGAAAGAATCAACATAGTTAAAATTGCCATATTACCTAAAGCAATATACAAATATAATGTAATTCCAATCAAAATTCCAATGTAATTTTTTAAAGAAATAGAACAAAAAATTACCAGGTTTGTATGAACCATAAAAAACCCCAAATAGCCAAAACAATCCTGAGGAAAAGAATGAAGTTGAAAGTGTCAAACTACCTGACTTTAAATTATACTATAAAGCCATGATAATCAAAACAGTATGTTATTGACAATAAAAACCAACAACAACAACAACAACAACAAAACAGACATTCAGACCAATGAAATAGAATTGAGGCCCCAGAAATAAAACCACATATATATGGACATATCATCTTCAACAAAGGAGTCAAAAACACACAATGGAGAAAAGAAAGCCTCTTCAATAAATGGTGCTGGGAAAATTGAAAAGCCACATGCAAAAAAATAAAACTTGACTATAGTTTGTCCACCTGAACAAAAATTAATTCAAAATGGATCACGGACCTAAATATAAATTCCGAAACAATAAATTACATCAAAGAAAACATAGGTACTAAACTCATGGACCTTGGCTATAAAGAACAATTTATGAATTTAACCCTAAAGGCAAGGGAAGTAAAGGCAAAAATAAATAAATGGGACTATATAAAACTAAAATGTTACTGCACATAAAAAGAAACTGACAACAGAGCAAATATGCAGCCAACTAAATCAGAGATGATTTTTCCAAACAATTGTTTTGATAAGGGGTTAATATCCAACATATATAAAGAAGCCACAAAGCTCAGCAACAAACAATTAAAAAATGGAAAGAGAACCTGAATAGACACTTATCCCAAGAGGGCATAGAAATGGCCAACAGATATATGAAACGATGCTATTTGAGAAATGTTAATAAAACTACACTGAGATACCACCTCACACCTGTTAGATTGGTTATTATCAACAAGACAGGTAATAAGTGTTGAGGAGGCTATGGAGAAAAAAGAAACCTTCATTAACTCCTAGTGGGAGTGCTAATTAGTACAATCATTATGAAAGAAAATGTGATATTTACTAAAAAATTAAGAATAGAATTACCATATGACCCTGCAACCCCTCTACTGGGTATCTACCCCAACAGCTCAAAAACATAGGTATGTAAACACACATGCACCCCATGTTCATCACAGCATTATTCACAGTGGTCAACATATGGAAACAGCCAGTGTCCCTCAATATAGAATTGAATAAAGAAGATGTGGTACATATATACAATAGAATACTACTCAGCCATAACAAATGATGACATAGTGACATTTACAACAACATGAATGGGCCTTGAAAACATGATACCGAGTGAAATGAGTAAATCAGAAAAAGCTAAGAATTGTATGATTTCACACATAGGTGGGATATAAAACTGAGACTTATGGTCATACAGCTCGACTTACGACCACGATTGGCTCCGACAGACCAGTCGTAACACGATCTGGTCATAAGTTGAGTAGGCTATATGTACAGTACTGTGAAATGATGTTATAAAAATTTTTAAGTCATATTTTATCATAATTTTCTTTTATTATTGTTATATATCATAATTTTCTTTGTTCATTTTATGCCATTTGTATCATCTCTACACCATTTTGTTTCTTAATTTTACATTCGTCAGGTTTAAGTAAGACACTACATTACCAGTACAACTGGTTTAATATTTGCAAAACATACAAAACTACAAAATACGGGTGCACACAAAAACGGCTCCAGACGCTGAGCAGTCAAGGCTGGCGAATGTGGTTGTAAAGTCAAATGGTTGTAAGTTGCATAGGTCGTAAGTCGATCAATACCTGTAGATAAAAGTGAAATGGTTACCAGGGGAATGGGGCATACGGGAGGAGGACCTGGGGGAGTGGGTAATGAGAAGGGCATAAAGAGGGACAAATATAAAGTGATGGAAAAAGATTTGACTCTGGATAATGGATATACAACATAATCAGCAGTTCAAATGCTAAAGAAATGTTTACCTGAAACTTATGTACTCTTATTGATGAATGTTGCTCTATTAAATTTAATTTTCCAAATAAATTTATTTTAAATCTTTGTTTTATTTTACCTAAAATGCTGGAGACATTTTTATTTTTGGGTCCAGTATAAAGCATCTCTAAGAATGGTAGATAAAGTAAAAAGTATTTTTGAAAAATAATAAATATTCTTGTTATTTAACATAGATGCAACTAAAGTTTCTTTGATTAACTTTAAAATTTAGATAAAATCAGGAATAATACATTTTCCATGTCTTCGTTATTAAAAGAGATGGAAATATAAAAGAGAAGATAAAAGATTTGAGGATAGAATAGTAAGGTCCAACATATACTGTTAGGGTTTCTGAAAGGAGAAAACTATAAAAATAAGGAGAAACAATATTTGAAGTAAAGAAAACAAGAAGGTTTGAAAAATTGAGAAGAACTATATCTTCTACTTTATGAAATATATTTAGTCTTAATCAGAGTAAATACAAATTAATTCTACTTAAACTTATGACAATATATTTGTGGGATATCAAGCACGAAGAGAAAAATCTTAAAATATGCTAGAAATAAACATTATTTACATACAACTGGTCTGACAGTTGATTTCTCATGAGCATCAATATATGCTAGGGTCCAGTGGAATAATATATTCATAATGTGAAAGAAAACTAAAAGTCAGCCTAGAATTTTATACCCTGGAAACATTATTTATAAAACAAATATATATATTTGTTTTTTCAAGTTGCTCATGATTTAATTTATTATTTTTTTAAATGAAAACATCTCCAGGTTATCTTAACATTCAATTGTGTTGCATACCCGTCACCCAAAGTCAAATTGTCCTCTGTTACCTTCTATCTGGTTTTCCCTGTATCCATCCCCTCCTCCCTATCCCACCCTTCCCTCCCTCCCCCCACCCCATAACCACCACTCTCTTGTCCATGTCTCATAGTGTCACTTTTATGTCTCACTTATGTATGAAATCATGCTGTTCTCAGTTTTTCTTTTTTTCTGATTTACGTATTTCACTCCGTATAATGTTATCAAGGACCATCCATTTTGTTATAAATGATCCGATGTCATCATTTCTTATGGCTGAGTAGTATTCCATAGTATATATGTACCATGGCTTTTTAATCCACTCGTCTTCTGACAGAAACTTGGGCTGGTTCCAGATATTCGCTATTGTGAACAATGCTGCCAGGAATATGGGGGCGCATTTCTTCCTTTCGAACAGTGCTATGGTGTTCTTAGGGTATATTCCTATAAGTGGGATAGCTGGGTCAAAAGGCAGTTCAATTTTTAATTTTTTGAGGAATCTCCAAACTGTTTTCCACAGTGGCTGCACCAGTCTGCATTCCCACCAGCAGTGCAGAAGGGTTCCCTTTTCTCCACATCCTCGCCAGCACTTATTCTGTGTTGTTTTGCTGATGAGTGCCATTCTGACTGGTGTGAGGTGATATCTCATTATGGTTTTAATTTTCATTTCTCTAATGATTAGTGATGTTGAGCATTTTTTCATATGCCTATTGGCCATCTGTATGTCCTCTCTGGAGAAATTTCTATTCATTTCTTTTGCCCATTTTTTGATTGGATTGTTTGTCTTCCTGGTGTTGAGTTTTATAAGTTCTTTATAAATTTTAGTTATTAACCCCTTATCAGATGTGCTGTCGAATATGTTCTCCCATTGTGTGGTTTGTCTTTTTATTCTGTTCTTATTGTCTTTAGCTGTGCAAAAACTTCTTAGTTTGATATAGTCCCATTTGTTTATCTTGCCTTTTATTTCATTTGCCCGTGGAGATAAATCGGCAAATATACTGCTGCTACAGATGTCGGAGAGCTTGCTGCCTATGTTTTCTTCTAAGATGCTTATGGTTTCAAGGCTTACATTTAAGTCTTTTATCCATTTTGAGTTTGTTCTTGTGAATGGAGTAAGTTGATGGTCTAGTTTCATTTTTTTGCAGGTAGATGTCCAATTTTCCCAACACCATTTGTTAAAGAGGCTGTCTTTACTCCATTGTATGTTCTTTCCTCCTTTGTCAAATATCAGTTGTCCATAAAACTGTGTGTTTATTTCTGGGTCCTCTGTTCTGTTCCATTGATCTATGTGCCTGTTCTTATGCCAGTACCAGCCTGTCTGGAGTATAATGGCCTTATAGTAAAGTTTGATATCTGGAAGAGTGATACCTCCTTCTTTATTTTTTCTTTTTAAGATTGCTGAGGCTATTCATGTTCTTTTTTGGTTCCATATAAATTTGTGGAATATGTGTTCTATATCTTTGAAGTATGTCATTGGTATTTTAATTGGTATTGCATTGAATTTGTAAATTGCTTTGGGTAATATAGACATTTTAATGATGTTTATTCTTCCTAGCCATGAGCACGGTATATGCATCCACTTGTTTGTATCTTCCTTGATTTCTTTTATCAATATTTTATAATTTTCCGAGTACAAGTTCTTAACCTCCTTGGTTAAATTTACTCCTAGGTACTTTATTCTTTTGGCTGCAATAGTGAAGGGGATTGTTTCCTTAATTTCTTTTGCTGACAGTTCATTGTTGGTTTATAGAAATGCCTCTGATTTCTGAGTATTAATTTTATCTCCTGCCACCTTGCTGAATTCATTTATCAGGTCTAGTAGTTTTTTGACTGAGACTTTAGGGTTTTCAATATACAATATCATATCATCTGCAAATAGTGACAGTTTTACTTCTTCTTTTTCCAATTTGGATGCCTTTTATTTCTTCTTCTTGTCTGATTGCTGTAGCTAGGACTTCCAGAACTATGTTGAATAAGAGTGGTGAAAGAGGGCTCCCTGCCTGGTTCCTGATCTTAAGGGGATTGCTTTTAATTTTTGTCCATTTAGTATGATGTTTGTTGTGGGTTTGACATTGATGGCCTTTATGATGTTAAGGAATGATCCCTGTATTCCCACTTTACTGAGAGTTTTGAGCATGAATGGGTTCTGGATTTTATCAAATGCCTTTTCTGCATCTATTGGAATTATCATGTGATTTTTGTCCTTCCTTTTGTTTATGTGATGAATCACATTGATTGATTTGTGAATATTGAACCAGCCATGCCTCTCCAGAATAAATCCCATTTGATCATGGTGTATGATTTTTTTCATATATTGCTGGATTCGATTGGCTAATATTTTGTTGAGAATTTTAGCGTCTAAATTCATCAGGGATATTGGCCTATAATTTTCTTTCTTTGTGTTGTCTTTGCCCGGTTTTGGAATCAGAATTATGCTCACCTCATAAAAGAAGTTTGGAAGTCTTCCTTCCTCTTGAATTTTTTGAAATAGCTTGAGGAGGATAGAAGTTAGTTCTTCTTTAAATTTTTGATAGAATTCACTTGTGAAGCCATCAGGCCCAGAACTTTTCTTTTTTGGGAGTTTTTTTATAACTGTTTCGATCTCATCTGTTGTAATTGGTCTGTTTAGGTGTTCTGATTCTTCCAGTTTGATTTTTGGAAGGTTATATGAATCAAGAAATTTGTCCATTTCACCAAGATTGTCTAATTTTTTGGCATATAGTTCTTCATAGTATTTTCTTACAATGCTTTGTATTTCTGTTGTGTCAGTTGTTATTTCTCCACTGTCCTTTCTAATTTTATTTATTTGAGTCCTCTCTCTTTTTTTCTTGGTGAGTCTAGTTAAAGGTTCATCAATCTTGTTTGCCTTTTCAAAGAACCAGCTTCTGGTTTCATTGATCCTCTGTATTGTTTCCTTCGCCTCTATGTCATTTATTTCTGCTCTGATCTTTATTATTTCCTTCCTTCTACTTGTCTTGGGTTTTATTTGCTGTTGTTTTTCTAGTTCTTGTAGATGCAGGGTCAGGTTGCTTATTTGAGCTTTTTCTAGCTTCTTATGATATGCCTGTAGTGCAATAAAATTCCCTCTCAGAACTGCTTTTGCTGTGTCCCATAAATTTTGAGTTGATGTATGCTCATTATCATTTGTTTCTAGAAACTTTTTTTTTCTTCTTTGATCTCAGTTTTAATCCATTCATTATTTAATATCATGCTATTTAGTTTCCAATGTTTGAGTATTTTTCAGTTTTTCTTTTGTGGTTAATTTCTAGTTTCATGGCATTGGGATCAGAGAAAATGCTTGATATGATTTCAATCTTCTTAAATTTATTGAGACCATTTTTGTGTCATTACATGTGGTCTATCCTAGAAAACATACCATGAACACTTGAGAAGAATGTATATTCTACTGCTTTAGGGTGAAAAGTTCTGAAGATATCTATTAAATCAAGTTGATCTAGTGTCTCCTTTAAGTCTGCTGTTTTTTTATTAATTTTCTTTCTTGAGGATCTATCCAGTGTTGTTAGAGGGGTATTGAAATCCCCTACTATGACAGTATTGCTGTTAATCTCGCCCTTTATATCCATCAAAGTCTGCTTTATGTATGTCGGGGCTCCTATATTTGGTGCATAGATATTTATAATAGTTATATCTTCCTGTTGAATTGTTCCCTTTATCATTATGTAGTGTCCTTCTTTATCTCTTACTACAGCCTTTGTTTTAAAGTCCATTTTGTCAGATATAAGTACTGCTACCCCTGGTTTTTTTTCATTTCCATTTGCATGAAATATTTTTTTCCATCCTTTTACATTCAGTCTATGTGCATCTTTTGTTTTAAGGTGTGTCTCTTGTAGACAGCATATGTATGGGTCCTGTTTCTTTATCCATGCAGCTACCCTTTGTCTTTGATTGGATCATTTAATCCATTTACATTTAAGGTTATTATTGATATGTAGTTGTTTATTGCCATTTTATTCTTTAAAGTTGTATTCTTCTTTTGCTCTATTCTTTCCTCCCTTACAACTGTTCACAACAGGCCCCTTAGTATCTCTTGCAGAATTGGTTTGGTTTTTATGAATTCCTTCAGGCTTTCTTTTTCTGGGAAGCTCTTTATTTCTCCTTCAATTTTAAATGTTAGCCTGCTGGATAAAGTCGTCTTGTTTGTAGGTTCTTGTTCTGCATTACTTTGATTATATCTTGCCATTCCCTTCTGGCCTCAAGTGTTTCTGTTGAGAAGTCCGATGTCATCCTTATGGGAGCTCCTTTGTAGGTGATAGCCTTTTTTTCCCTAGCAGCTTTTAAAATTTTTTCCTTATCCATTAGCTTTGGTATTTTAACTATGATGTGTCTTGGTGTAGATCTTTTTGGGTTTCTCTTTAATGGAGTTCTGTGTGCTTCTTGAACGTGTGGAGTGTTTCCCAGCCTTAATTTAGGGAAGTTTTCTGCTATGATTTGATTGAACAAAGTTTCCATTTCCTGTCCTCTCTCCTCTTCTTCAGGTATCCCTATGATGTGAATGTTGTTTCTCTTCAGGTTTTCACAGAGCTCCCTTAGAGTTTCCTCACATTTTTTGAGTGTCTTTTCCTTTTTCTTCTCTGCTTCTGTGCCTTTGTTTATTGTGTCCTCTAACTCACTTATTTGATCTTCAGCGTGATTCATCCTGCTTTTAATTCCTTCCATTGTGGTCTTCAGTTCTGATACTGTATTTGTCATTTCTGTCTGATTCTTTTTTATTATTTCAATTTCGTTTTTTATACTTTTTATGTCTTTATTTAGGTGTTCATAATGACTATCCATTGTTGCTCTAATTTCTTTGAACATCCTATCATTATTTAAATTCTGCATCTGATAATTTGGTTATATCTGGTTCATTCAGGTCCTTCTCTGGGGATTTCTCTTGATTCATTTGGTTTGCATTCCTCTGCCTGCCCATTTTGTCTGTGTATAAGCAAGTTGTGGCCACTGGAGTCCAGTAGGTGTTGCCTTTGTGTTCTCTAGGTGTCGTCTGTCTGCAGGCCCGGCATCCCCTCTGCCGCTGCCTAGGGCGGTTGAGTATGGGCGTTGCCAGAGCCCGCCCACTGTGGCTTTTGCTGTGATTTCTGCCTCTCCTTTGCGGGAGGGGCTGTCACTCAAGCCACAAGCCTCAGGACCAAGGATAGAGGTGAGCACTTTTGCTCAGCTGTGGACCAAGCCTGTTTCCGGACTTCTGCCCATAACCTGCTTGAGAGCCTGCTTGCTACAGTTTTGTGGGTTGGGCGAGGCTTTTGACATGCTCTCAGCTGTGAGCCTTTGACCGTCCGGAGCTTTAGCCCTGCCCTCGAGGCTAGGGCCCTTCTGCGCAGGGTCGCAAACCAAGGTTTATTGGGGTGGGCGTGTTTGCTGGCTTCCGTTCAGCTGTGGAATTCCGCTCGTCCCGGACTCTCCCCCGCCCCCGCGTTCGGAGCCCGGTCCTGCACGTAGGATGGCAAATCGCAGTTTTTCAAGCCGGGCAGGATAGTAGCGTGGGCTCAGCTGCGAGCTTCCACTTCTCTCGGGTTCTACCCAGTCCCCGTGCTCAGAGCCTGCTCGCGCACGTAGAATGGCAACCTGCAGTTTCTCTGGCCGGGCGAGGCTGGTAGTGTGAGCTCAGCTGCGAGCCCCCCGCCCGTCCCTGGTCCTAGCCCCCTCCCCGCGGTCAGGGCCGGCTTGCGCAGGGTCGCAGAGAAGATTTCTGCTCGTTCCTGACCTCCCACTTTGTCCCCACAGGTCAGATTATAGGCAGGCCCACAGCTTCCAGACAGCTTTCGCGCATCCCCTCCACCCCTGCTGGGCTAGAACGAGCTCACATCGGCTTGGCCTCTGCCCACGCCAACAGAACCGTGTTTCAGCATTCTGCCGCCCACCATACCCTTCAGCAGCCCTCAGCAGAGTAGGATAGGACCTAATACTCCACACTGTAGGCCTGGGAGCTCCCTCACTTGTTTCACAGCTCAAAACTGTCCAAACGCCTCTTCTAGGCTCTTGGACTGCAGGCTGGAGCTTGGTTTCTGAGACCCAGATCCCTCCCTCTCCGCCAAACTCTCCTCCCGCCACCCGGGTCTCTCAGGGCTGCCGTTTGCTCTGAGGAGCTGGGCAGCCCTCTTCGTGTTTTTGCTATTCCTACCAGTCTCAATGTGGCTTTTTCTGTGTTCCTTGGTTGAAGAGTCCACTTAGTTTTGTTCAAAGTTGGTTTATCCAGGTGATGGTTCTTAAAATTGAGTTATAATCCACTTTGGTTCTGGGAGTTGGAAGTTGGTACGTCCGCCTACTCTGTCGCCATCTTGCTCCCATTGTGCCAACAGGGTTCCAGGATAACTAGATTACACATGAAAGGGCTACAGGTGCAGACCACAACTCAAAAACAGTAGAACACATGAAAAATGCTTCTGATTGGCTCATCAGTAGACTGGTTACAGCTCTGGTTCCCCATCTGCTAACATGGCTTCTTACTCTACAAAACTGGCTTCTCTCTCCTTCCCTTCCATCTTGGCTTCTTCCTCTTCTTCCTTCTCAAAAGGTATATATTTTTAAGAAAATAATTTTTAAGCTTTACCCCTAGAGAATATAGGAAAGGAGAAACAACAATAAACAAAGAAGCTAAAAAGTATAAGGTCTATTGGTAAATATAAGTAAGCATTGAAAATAAGAAATAATAATTAATAATAATAATAATAAATATTGACTGGGGATTAGTGGGCAGAATAATGTTATCCCCTCTTTCCCAAAACCTGTCCTAATCTGGGAATGTGTGCATATATTACCCTACATGGCAAAAGGGACATTTTGTGGATGTGATTAAGGTTTAGGTCCTGAAATGGGATGATTATCCTGAATTATGCAGATGGACTAATCGAATCATACATGTCATTAAAAGTTGAGATCCTTTCCCATGTACAATGAGAGAAAGAGATACAACCATGGTAGAAGCATCAGAGAAAGATGCAATGTGAAAAGGATGTGGCCTGCCATATACAGCTTTGATGACAGAGGAAGGAATACATGAGCCAGAAAATAAGGGTGACCTCCAGAAGCTAGAAAAGAGAAGGGAAGTAGATTCTCTCTTAGAGCCTTTAAAAATGAATATAGCTCTGCATTTTCTTAGCCTGGGAAGACTTGTGAGGAGTTTCAGATTTATAGAACTATAAGATAATAAATTTGTATTGTTTGAAACCACTGTTGGTAACTAACAAAGGGGTAAAGAGGTAGAACTAAAAGCAACAACCAGAAGAAACATAAGAAGGGAAATTGAAGAACTAAAACATTCCAAATTCTTATTTGTGAAGATTATCAAGATATTGTGTGATGTTACATTTGTTTGAGTGAAGTAGGTAACTTAAAATTTTAAGTATAAAAACAATTAAGTAAATACTCTTGTATCTTATAACATACTTGATTAGATGCTCAGATTGGTTCTCCTATTGGGGGAAAATATGTAACTTCCATATTATTTAAATTCTGAGTTTTTTTTAAAGCTGAAAATATAATCAAGACTCCTGAACCCAAAGTCTAACCCCAAAGTAGAATATTGAAGCAGTTTTAATTATTGACTATTTCTCAAACCTGGGTGACTTGCACTTTTATTTTAATTAATTCTTAGAATGGGGTTGAGAAGACAAAACCCAGGCCTTTTCAAGGTGGGAGGCTAATAGGAGATCCTCTGTTTTTAAAACTTTGACTTTAAAAACTACCTTCATGGTATAATGGTGGATAAGAAATAAATCTCTCCACCTTGCCATACACTCAGGGAAAGTGGATCGATTCCTGTACAAAGCAAAATGTGAAAATAAAATTCATTAAGAAATGTATGAGTAATTTCTCCTCACATGGATTTTCAGCCCAAATTCACAGAACTGGCAATTGAAAAAATTTTAGGCTGTAAATTTATAGTGATCCCACACTCAAAAGTAGTAATGACTGCTAAAGCCATGTAGAAGCAAAACTAAATCTTGCCAGAAAGACTGAACTTTAATTCTGGTTTCAGTAATTGCCAAAAATAATTCCACAAATAAAATAAGTAGTTTATGATAAAAAGAACAACTAAGCAGACAACTGGAAAAAGCATCATGAGCACAAACAAACAGAAAAGGTAGACAGTAGAAACAGAGCTGCAAAAAACTTTAAATATTGGTATTTTCAGACACAGATTACAAAATTATATTGAATTGAGAGAATAGGAAACTACTGAAAATGAACTAGTAGCTTTGATAGATTGTAGCACAATGAGGTCTGAAGGGCAACAAGAGTGCTCTCACTTAGAAAGTCCTGGAGCAAAAGACATGGAGAATAGTATACAGTCACTGGCTTGCCTAGAGCGTGGTTAATTGTTATAAGTCACAGTACAATTGACAGGGGGGCCTTGATCATCTTGACATTCCATAGAAACTTGCACAGGTCACCAATATTGGTTACATCAGAGTAATTGGATAGTTTAAGCAACAAAAACTATAAAGTATCTTATAACATACCTAACAAAGAATGTGCAAGACCTTTATCAAGAAAATAATAAAACATTATTGTAAGACATAAAAGACTTAAATAAATAGAGCAGTATACCAGAAAGAATCTATACTACAAGTACATCAACCTTTCCACATTTTATCTATAAATTAAGGTAATTCCTATCAAAATTCCAAAAGAGATTTTTCTGAAACCTGAAAAGTTCATTTTAAAATTTATATGGAAGAATAAAAGGCACAGAATAACCAATAAAATTGAGGAGAAACAAAGAAAAAGAAGTCAAGAATTACAGTAAAAGATAATAATTGAAACAGTCTGGTATAGGAAGAAAACAGTACATAGGAAGAAAAATAGGCCAATAAGACTGAGACAGAACTGAAAAATAATTCTGTGCATTTATGAACACTCTCTTTGTGGCAAATCGGTAATTAGTAAGGAGTAGGAAAAAGATAAACTACTTATTTTTATTCTTCAACAATTTTAAAATGTTATTTTTCAATTGAAGTTTACTCTCAATATAATCTTGTATTACTTTCAATGGTACTTTACAAAGTGTTCCCCCCAATATTTCCAGTACCCACCTAGTACCATGCATAATTATTACAATATTATTGAAGTATGGAATATTTAATAAATTATAGTAGGAAAAATGGTCATTGATATATGAAAATGTAAATGAGATCTTTATTCCACAGCATACACAAAAGACAATTTAGATAGGTAAAAAGATCTCAATGTGAAAAGCAAAACTTGAACATCTTTAGACAAAAAAACAAACATTTTTATGAAATTAAAGAGGAAAAAAATCACTTAAATGACACAAAAAAATAAAGGAAAGACTATATTTATTAAAGTGACTATATTAAAATAAAAATTATATATCACAAAAAACAACAAATTAAAAGATAAGCGATAGATTGGGAAAATATATTTGCAATAATATAAACACTAATAATGTCAATAATATATAAACATTTTTTCTAAAATCAAATTTTAAAAATAACCTAACAGCCTAAAAAGAAAATGGGCAAATATATGTTTATAGACAATTCACAAAAGAAGAAAATGCAAAAAGCCAGTAATATAACAATAAATGGTCAACTGCAGAAATAATCAGGAAAATGCAAAATAAAATAAGACCACTTCATATGTATCAGATTGGCAAACATTTATAATTCTGAGAACAAATAATGAGGAGATAAAAGAAAAAGGAACTCTCTGAACTCTCTGGGTGATGTGTACATTGGCACAATAATTATGAAGAATTATTTGTTGATGCCAGAAAAAATAGATAAACACATCCTACAACCCTGTCATTTTGCTCCCAGGTCTGTATCCTATACAATTTCCTATGTGCACAAAGAGACACAGTCAAGCCATTTAAACTGTACATCTCTACTCCTGTGACTGTTCTTATGGACTCCTGAAGAATATTAACATAGGAAATTACCATCTTCATCATCATGATCATCATCACAAATCTGGACTTTATTTGCAGAAGTTCTCCTAGCACTGAGTACAGTAAGTGAGACAAATAGAGCCTTTATCTAGGAGGGCTTGAAAATTAGCAAACACACACACACAACCTATAAAAACATTTGACAAACCCATAAACTGTTTATGTAGTGAACTCCTAATTATCAATGGTAATGGAATACAGACCTGATACCATCTTGGAGAGGGTGATTATTATGAAACCCAGACCTTATTTTAGCCAATAATTTCAACATTCTTGCCTGTCAGATTTTGTGAACCTTTATTTATTGGAAACTTTATTCAGGACATAACCCTGGCCAGTCTGAGGTGTAACCCTGGAAAAACAAGCAAATAGCTAAAGAATTTAAAGGTCATCAGTTTTCTTTGCCTAATTACTTAGCCACTCTAGGGTGAGGTTCCCAATTCTCTAGTCAGGAAAACTATTTCAACTCTCATTTGCTACACAGTTTCTACTGGGTTCCTTCGAGTTGCAGATCTTCTAAGTGAATAACTGAGCTCTTTATTAATAATACTACCATACTGAGATTGAAGGTGGACATGCAGAAAGATGATTATGAAGTTGTCTCTTTTCGTTACCAACCTACAAAATGAATAGTCCTTTCCAAGTGTTATATGTTGATGGGTTTATAGTCCTGGTAACATTGTATTGGAAAAGTTTCCCAAGTGTTTCAAACTCACACATTTGACATATTTGTGCTAAATCGCAGTAAATCTGTAAACTGTAGGTGTATACATCCAAATAGCGACCAGCAGCATTATGCAGAAGTTAAATCGAGTCATCTTCAGCACTTAATGTTAGGACTCCAAAAACCTTCCAGTCATGCCTCCATTCTTTCACCACCAAGCTGGCTGAATTGCTGAGATTCAAATGATTCAAAATTAATTTCTATGGTGGAAGAGTTTCTTCACTGCCAAAGTGTAAAAATTCTCCTGGAACTGAATGCTTAAAACATCGTGAGTCATTTAACTCTTAATGGGAACAAAGATGCAGGACCTGCTCTATGTCTGCTTTTACAAGTGATCAATTTTAAGGTTTTTAGGGCTGAAGTATCATATGTATTCAATAATTTTATTATTTAAAAGCAATCTGGCTGAAGAAGTCTTGTTAGATTCTTATTTTATGTATTTATCCAGATCTCAGGTGATATTTACATGTTTGAATCTGGCTTTGAATCCATATTCTTCTATGTATTTTTTGCAAGGCAAATACTGGGAATACTAAAAAATATATAAGTATACATCAATGTCATTATTCCAGATTTGCACACACATAGAACGTGTGTTTATGTTTATATCAATCAAAGTTCACAGTAATTGTAGTTAGTAGAGAAATGTGATTTTTTTTCTTGCTTTTCAGCAAAAATTTGATTTTTACTGTGAGAGTCATTCCAGATAGCATGCTTTTCCCAAATAGGTCAAGACTAATGCCTTAAATTCTGAAAACGTGACATGTTTATTTTATTCATTTTAGAGAGGAGACACAGAGTGAGAGAGAGAGAGAGAAATAGAGAAAGGGGGGAGGAGCTGGAAGCATCAACTCCCATATGTGCCTTGACCAGACCAGTGCAGGATTTTGAGCTGGCAACCTCAGTGTTCCCAGGTCGACGCTTTATCCACTGCCCCACCACAGGTCAGGCTAAAATGTGACATGTTTAAAAATAAAAATTATTGTAAAATATAATAAACATTTACCTGAATTCGTTTTAGCATTGAATTTAGTTTTCATTAAAAATTCAGTTTGACTTAAGTTTTATGCTCTGTCAAAATGAAATATTTTTAGAAGCTAAAATACTTGAAAACCTTTAATTAAGTTTTGAAAACAGAACTTAATAAAGGAAAAGCACCAAATCATGTAAACGTCCCCATTCAAAGCAATCACAACATTTTGCAGTATTGATTTGTGTCCTCTGACTCTTTTCTCACATAAATATATATATTTAACATGGTTATAATCAGAGTGTAAATATAAATTTTATACTGATTTCCACTGAACTTCCTAAGAGGAACAATCTTTCATGCTTTATATATGCTTTATATCTGTAATTTTACTTAACAACAAAATACTACAGTGAATTAGTTAATTCTCCATGGTAGAATGTATAGTATTTAAATGCCCATTTTTATTTATAATTGGTGCTATGGTTAATATCTTTGTGAATGTAGCTTTTTTTGCAAATCATAGTTAGTTTCCAAAAATAAAATTCTTAGAGAATGAGAGCATTAAGGAAAACAAACTCTTAATGCATATTGTTAGTTTGCTTTGTAGCAGTGTGTTTGAACTAATTTACACAGACATAGTAATGCACGAGAATTACCACTACCCTATTGCATTCACTAAATAGAGTCTAATATTTTTATCACTATTATGATTATCAGTGAAATTCTGGAACTTGGTGAAGGACTTGATAATGAAAAGTTTTTCCTCCCTCCCTCCGTCCCTCTCTTCCTCCTTCTTTCTTCCCTTCCCTTCCCTTCCCTTCCCTTCCCTTCCCTTCCCTTCCCTTCCCTTCTCTTTCCTTTTTCTTTTCTTCTCTTTTTCTCTTGAGAAGAAGGAGTGGTATTTTTTCTTTTTCTTATCAGGTTTAAATAGAGTGGCAGAAGCATGACCGTCTGGTCAACATATTAAAGAAATATCTTATTACGAAATTAATAAATCAAAGCTGATTTTTAGGTCTTACTTTTCACCCTCTAGAAAATAAAATTTGTTTTCTTCATTGCCACTATCAATGTGCTATGAGTTGTGGCATTATTAAAAATATAATATATGTTTACTAAGTGACTCCATTGGACTGCAGTCTGCTCCCAACAGATCGCACTCCACATACTCATGATTTGCCTTGACTCGCTGATGGAGCCGGGTTCTAACTGCACTGCTCAGTTATACGCTGCCACTGTGTCCTGACAGAACTACTACTACATGTTTCTCGTCTTTAGTAGGACTAACACACACCTTAGGGGTTTCTTATCACTAAATGAGCGTTTTCCTCCTAATCTTCAGAGTTTGGAACACTGGACTTCTCTATCTTTACTTTGTGTTCTTTCATAAAGAAATACTTGTTCCTTTTTTTACTTATTTTTTAATTAGCCGGCTGCTAGCCTCTGCCATCTGCCTTCTCTGTCTCCAGGTCCCAGTTCTATCACTAATACAGTGGTTCTTAACCTTTTTTGAGGTACCGAACCCACCAGTTTCATGTGCGCATTCACCGAACCCTTCTTTAGTGATAAATAAAATATGTTTTTTTCCCCCAAATTGAAGACATAGGTATATGTTTTTTTACTGGTGCACAAAATGAGCCGTGCATGAACATCACCTTGCTCAACGAACAAAACGAACAAAGTGCATGAAATCACAACAAATTACGGTATTACTTTATTCTGTCCTCCACAGCAGAGGCTTCTCTGAACCCCTGAGACCAACTCATCAAACCCCTAGGGTTGGATAGAACCCAGGTTAAGAACCACTGCACTAATAGAATAACTTTATGCAAGTTATCTAACTTCTTACTTAGGTTTCCCAAGCTACAAAATAGAAATAGTATTACTTATCACATAAGATTGTTGTGGGTGCAGAAACTATGAGTCCCATTCTCTAAACTCGTGTTTGCCAGAAATCTAACGTTACTTAAAATAGCACACATTAATTTCTGACTCCAAGCCTCACTGCCTGGTTTGCAATGAATTTCAACCCAGTTTTCATTGGATCCACTTAGATCAAAACTGGGAAATCTTGCATGTTGCCTGGAAAATGGGAAGGCAGTATGGACCATGAGTTTCCAGTGTCTCTGGAGAATCACTGACATCTTCTACGTCAGGAGTTGGGAAATGTTTTTGCTGAGAAAGCCATGAACACCACATATTTTAAAATGTAATTTCGTGAGAACCATACAATGACCTGTGTACATTACGCATTATCCAATAAAAATTTGGTGTTGTCCCAGAGGACAGCTGTGATTGGCTCCAGCCACCCGCAACCATGAACATGAATGGTAGGAAACGAATGGATTGTAATACATGAGAATGTTTCATATTTTTAACATTATTTTTTTTATTAAAGATTTGTCTGCGAGCCAGATGCAGTCATCAAAAGAGCCACATCTGGTTCGTGAGCCATAGGTTCCCGACCCCTGCTCTATGTGTAAATAAACAGTGGCAACGGAGCGCATGAGCACTTCACTTCTGTGTCAAGATTAGGATGTGGTCATTTTTGACAAGGTGAGAGCCTCAGTTCTTGTGGTCATCCTAGATGCATGCAGAACTATTTCTCCTCCTCCTGGGTGTTTTGCCTTGGAGAAAAGCACTTGGTTCCCCTTGCTGGAGAATCACAGACCTCGCACTCCTGCCTAATCTGGTGTGTGTGTGTGTGTGTGTGTGTGTGTGTGTGTGTGTGTGTGTGTGTGTGTGTGTAATGTTCAATTGATGTTTTGTCTGGGGCAAGATTTTTATTCTGGAATCTTGTGAAACCACAGCTAAAAGAATATTTTTTAAAAATGGATTTAGTTTTGTAAAAACAAACCTGCTGGCTACCTCTACTTTCTGCTCTTCCTTGAAGAAATGACTCACCGAGCTGGCTAACCTCATGAATGAGTAAAAGGAGGCAGAGAGAAAAAGACAATTATGAATAATCTCAAAATAACAGTAGCTGAAAGGGAATTTAGTAAGATTCCTTCTCTCCTTTCTTCTCTCTATTGTTCTATTTTTTTCTTTTTCTGTTTACTAGCAGAGAGTTGGCAGTAGGAGGTGCAGAATGGTCTTTTATAATCTTCACAAGCCAAGCAAAATGCTTTTTTTCCCTTATGAATAATCATCTATTCAATCAATCAATATGCCAGTACTCTGACTCCTCTCTGCTGTGGCTACTCAGTTCTGAAAATTCAGGACTGCTTCTAAAAAGGTATTTGTTCATTTTTCAGGCTATTACTGGACCTGGAATTTTTCTAGGAGCCTGAAGGTCCCAGAAATCTAGACACTGGGAAACTGGGTTTTTCTGTGTTAAACCTCTACATGTTTTCTCAGGAAGAATTGACCAAAAGGTTCAATGAAGTACACCTCTTTTATTCTGTGGGCACTTAGCAAATCCTTGTTGACTAATTGGCAACAATTCTTGATCTACATGTGGGAAAACGAGGAGGTAAAATAAATGAGTCCGGCCACCATGCTTCCTCAGTCACCCGAGGGAAAAATTATTAGTGGCTACACACAGTAACTGAAAATAGACATCTGGTCAGGAAAACCTGAAGAAAGAGGGACTACCGGGGCCACTTTCAGTAAACACTTACACAAGATATTTCAGTAATATGTGAAGGCAGTATTTGAGGTAAGTTTTTTTGGAAATCATCAGAAAATGTCCTTATTACCAACAGAGCAGTCATTGAAATTTGAATTTCTAGTTTAAAATATGATGTCAGAGAACTTTCTTTTTTCTGACTCAGAACTCTTCCTGCTCTGACAGGAGGCTGCTCATGAAGTAGCCAAACTTGTTTTAGAGCATCTGATGCAGTTTTCAAAGGACAATAATAGTCAATGCATATTTGTTTGTTCCACAACATTAATGAAGTGATACTCTAGTAAAAATATCACTAAATATAAGCTTGTTTTGAATTGCTCTTAGAGTCTAGACTTTCCATTATTTGGAAGAGTGGGTGAACATCTGTTCTACTACATACTCCCATATTTATGGTCTCTGGACAGAAAACCTTTTTCTAAAATGAGAATCTTGCCTTAATGCCTTTAGCCAACACTTGGGGTTCTAGCCAAAAGTCTCAGGAAAGTTGACAGCCTGGTTTATCCCTGTAGGGTATTAGTCACCCTATAAAACTTTAGTATTTATATCGGCTATAGAAAAACACCTCTTCTATCTGAGAGGGCAAGGCAACCTTTTTCACTTAAAAATAATAATCAAAAGACAAACGGGGACGATGTAAACCTCAATGTATGAAAGATCACCTTGAAAACTGTCTGTAAATGCTGGGCCTTCTGATTTCTACATGCACGTGTAGCTCATGAATCACATGCACTTTTATTTCAGTTCATTTTAGCTTTTACAACAACCAGAAGAGCTGTTCTGGGGTCACCAACTGCATTCTGCTAACTCCAGCTGGTCAATATGACTAAACAAATGAGGAGGGACAAGAAGAATGGTGGGGACGTCACAGGGAGGAGGAGAGAGTGGAGCGTCTGAAATCTTCACATTTCTGCAGTTCGAGAAAATGTTTTATGCCGATGCATGTTTTATGTCAATCAAACATATAAAAGTTACTGTGGCTGCATAAGGCCATAAAGATGCACTTTTAAACTCTTAAAAATAAGGTACTATAATTACATCTTATAGAACTGTGTGTCCCACGAGTCTCTTTGCTGTTTTTAAAATACCCAGGGTGAATGAGGTAAAGAAAGGGGGAGGAAATGGGGAGAGAAACCCTTTCAATTCTGTGTGCAGAAAAATGCAAAAGCTTCCCAGATTTGAATGTAGGATTTCTCTCTTTCTTTCTCTTGGATTTATTAACTTTAATAACTGTGGGATGTTCCTCTCAACTTTGGGTTTGAGAACTGAAGTCATTATAGTTTAAAAAATTTTTTCTCTTATATAATCTCTGGTGGTGTCAGTCATCTGGGAAATGAAAACAACTTAGTTTCTTTCTTTTAACCCTTAACTAACATCCCAAAAATATTTGCCTTGGAATTAAACATTTGTGCATTCAGTGCAACAATATCTGTTCAACAGTAATAAGCTTAAACTTAAGAAATTTTTGTAGTTGAAGTTAATAATGTTATTAAACAGATCCAAGGGTCTCATTTCCAAGATAAAAGTTCACCAGCAGTAGAGTTTAGCAGAGGCATTGTGGATGGGCAGGGATACTCTTTCAGGCTCTGAGCTTGGGAGCTGGTGGGACATTATCCTCTTTTTTGAGGCAGAGAGATTATATGCCTGCCTCTCTCTGTTTTATGGTTCTTGGCTCTCTGCATGTCTTAATTTGTCCAAGCTTTGCTGGGCAAGAACAATGACCTAGACTCAGAAGTTTATTGAGAAAGTATTGGTTTTGCCTGTAACTAGTGATATATACAGGACTCTCGGTTAGTTTCATTTTTTTTCTTCTGTAGAACAACGGCTAAATGATTCTAAAACAGCTTTGAACAAATCTTTAGGTTCCAGTTAAAGACAAATGTGTGGTGGGAGTTGGGGGGGATGGTCAGTGGTGTGCACCCTTTCAACAGGTCATTATACTGCTGCAGATGCAATGTTTCATGCAATTCCAAATGTAGGTATTTCAGTGGGGCCGAGTTCTAAGTCCACGTACATAGTGAGTAGGCTTGATCGACATTTAACTATCTCATCAGAGAGGGCCTAAATATGGAGCAACACTGGTTTATGCTACTGTCATAGAAAAGTCTTGGAAAATCTGAGTCATCTAAGCCATAAGAGATTTCCAAAATTCAATTGAATCTAATTTGTATAGTCCTACAGATGAGAAGAAAATGAAACAATAAAAGCTTAAAAGTACATTTAATTTTAAGAATCAAATAAACAGCCTTCTCTGATTTCACTGGGAATGAAAACTACAAAGAAAACTTCAAGACAAACTTCAGGAATCAAGTTATGAAGCAGTGTTTGCTATAAATCTATCAATGTTACCATCAGGAATCTAGGAGCATTTCTGTTCATCACACAACCTTAACTGAATAAGGAGGGATCCCTCAAAATTTGTTTGGTAAAACATAATTGTTTTCTTAGTCAGTTGGATCCTTTAAATTCAGGATGGTTTGTAATAAAGCATAAAATGTTTAAAAGAATCAACCACAAAGCATTAACATTTTTCCTATTTAAGACATGTACATATTTAATATTTTATATACTTGCAATATGTAAGAGAATTTTGCCTATTAAACAGGTCAGTTTAAATTTTTTCTATTTAGAATAATTGAATATGTAATTGTTTTAAATCTGTGATTTTAAGTTGAAATCTTACTGAGTTTATATAGAATTTTATAAGATTTAAGAGAAATTAATTATCATAATATTTATAAGTTTAAATAATTAGGTATATGAGTTATGTCAGTACCTGGGAAAGTTTTGTTTGTTAAGTCAAATAATTGAGCTACCCCACAAAAAAGAAATCAAATATATTACATATGTTATTTAATATATTTAAAAGAATTTTTAAAACAAGTTTGTAAATTATTCAAAGTCTCTTAAAAGGGACTGCTTAACATTTGCTGAACTTATAAATAAAATAATAAGATTGCAAATCAAACTGAAAAAATAAGGGACAACTAGGTTTAGGATTTCTAACTTCAATAACTCAAATAATAATTTTAAAGCTAAAGAAAACCTCAGAAATGTTTTTATTAGTGCACAAAACAGATTCTTAAGAAAAGTTCACATTTAACAGTTAAATACAGTTTAAACTTAGTCAAATGTTGAGAATTTAGCCATACCTCAAAGAAAAATGTATTCAGGAACCCCACCCCTTTTTGTGGTTTTAATTTGGAGGTTCTAGTTATCCAAGGTCAAGTACTAAAAATATTAAATAAAATATTCCAGAAATAAACATTTATAAGTTTTAAATTTCATGTCGTTCAGAGTAGCATGATAAAATGTCATGAGTTCACGGGACCTGCTCAGGACATAAATTATCCAGCATCTCCACTCTGTATGTGTTGGTCCACAACAGTTAGTCACCTGGTAGCCATCAGGGTTATCAGATCTCTGTCTCGCAGTATTAGTGTTCAGTAACCCTTATAGTGCCTAATGCTCTGGCACAATGTCTGTGTCATTCACCTTGCTCAATTTTGTCACACTGACCTCATCCTGCATGATCACAAGAGGGGTAAGTACAGCAAAAAAACATGTTTTTAAAGAGAGACCACATTCATATAACTTTCATTATAGTATGTTGCTATCATTTATTATAAGTTATTGTCAATCTCTTACTGTGCCTACCTTATAAATTAAACTTTATTATAAGCACATATGCATAGGAAAAAAAGTATATATACAATTTGGTATTAGATGGGAGTTCAGGCACCCACTGGGGGTCTTGAAACGCATCTCTTGTAAATAAGGGGAGAGTCAATGGTGGGATTCAAATAATTTAACAACCTGTTCTCTGCTCTAATGACCATTTTAAATATAAAAAAGGATATACTGAAACGTAGTTTATTATTTCATGCATTTAATATTTATATAAGAACAATAAAAGAGGTACACAAAAGTTGATTATTAAAAAAAGTTTTAAAATATTAATGAAAAAAATATTAAATAATACCTGATGAGAAACAATAAAACTGTTAAGATATTTCCATATTGCTTTTTTTTTTTAATATATATTTTATTATTATTAATTCTAATGGGGTGACATCAATAAATCAGGGTACATATGTACAATGAAAACATCTCCAGGTTATCTTATCATTCAATTCTGTTGCATACCCATCACCAAAAGTCAAATTGTCCTCTGTCACCTTCAATCTGGTTTTCCCTGTGTCCCTCCCCTCCTCCCGATCCCACTCTTCCCTCCCTCCCCCCATCCCATAACCACCACTCTCTTGTCCATGTCTCATACCCTCACTTTCATGTCCCACCTATGTATGTAATCGTGCTGTTTTCAGTTTTTCTTTTTTTCTGATTTACTTATTTCACTCCGTATAATGTTATCAAGGTACATCCATTTTGTTATAAATGCTCCGATGTCATCGTTTCTTATGGCTGAGTAGTATTCCATAGTATATATGTACCATAGCTTTTTAATCCACTCGTCTTCTGACGGACACTTGGGCTGGTTCCAGATCTTCGCTATTGTGAACAATGCTGCCACGAACATGGGGGCGCATTTCTTCTTTTCGAACAGTGCTATGGTGTTCTTAGGGTATATTCCTAAAAGTGGGATAGCTGGGTCAAAAGGCAGTTCGATTTTTAATTTTCTGAGGAATCTCCAAACTGTTTTCCACAGTGGCTGCACCAGTCTGCATTCCCACCAGCAGTGCAGAAGGGTTCCCTTTTCTCCACATCCTCGCCAGCACTTATTCTGTGTTGTTTTGCTGATAAGTGCCATTCTGACTGGTGTGAGGTGATATCTCATTGTGGTTTTAATTTGCATTTCTCTAATGATTAGTGATGTTGAGCATTTTTTCATATGCCTATTGGCCATCTGTATGTCCTCTTTGGAAAAATTTCTATTCATTTCTTTTGCCCATTTTTTGATTGGGTTGTTTGTCTTCCTGGTGTTGCGTTTTATAAGTTCTTTATAAATTTTAGTTATTAACCCCTTATCAGATGTGCTGCCGAATATGTTCTCCCATTGTGTGGTTTGTCTTTTTATTCTGTTCCTATTGTCTTTAGCTGTGCAAAAACTTTTTAGTTTGATATAGTCCCATTTGTTTATCTTGCCTTTTATTTCAGTTGCCCATGAAGATAAATCGGCAAATATACCGCTGCTACAGATGTCGGAGAGCTTGCTGCCTATGTTTTCTTCTAAGATGCTTATGGTTTCACGGCTTACATTTAAGTCTTTTATCCATTTTGAATTTGTTTTTGTGAATGGTGTAAGTTGATGGTCTAGTTTCATTTTTTTGCAGGTAGATGTCCAATTTTCCCAACACCATTTGTTAAAGAGGCTGTCTCTACTCCATTGTATGTTCTTTCCTCCTTTGTCAAATATCAGTTGTCCATAAAGCTGTGGGTTTATTTCTGGGTTCTCTGTTCTGTTCCATTGATCTATGTGCCTGTTCTTATGCCAGTACCAGGCTGTCTTGAGTATAATGGCCTTGCAGTAAACCTTGATATCAGGAAGAGTGATACCTCCTGCTTTATTTTTTCTTTTTAAGATTGCTGAGGCTATTCGTGTTCTTTTTTGGTTCCATATAAATTTTTGGAATATGTGTTCTATATCTTTGAAGTATGTCATTGGTATTTTAATTGGTATTGCATTGAATTTATAAATTGCTTTGGGTAATATAGACATTTTAATGATGTTTATTCTTCCTAGCCATGAGCACGGTATGTGCTTCCACTTGTTTGTATCTTCCTTGATTTCTTTTATCAATGTTCTATAATTTTCCGAGTACAAGTCCTTAACCTCCTTGGTTAAATTTACTCCTAGGTACTTTATTTTTTTGGCTGCAATAGTGAAGGGGATTGTTCCCTTAATTTCTTTTGCTGATATTTCATTGTTGGTGTATAGAAATGCCTCTGATTTCTGAGTATTAATTTTATATCCTGCCACCTTGCTGAAATCATTTATAAGGTCCAGTAGTTTTTTGACTGAGACTTTAGGGTTTTCAATATACAATATCATATCATCTGCAAATAATGACAGTTTTACTTCTTCTTTTCCAATTTGGATGCCTTTTATTTCTTCTTCTTGTCTGATTGCTGTAGCTAGGACTTCCAGAACTATGTTGAATAAGAGTGGTGAAAGTGGGCAACCCTGCCTGGTTCCTGATCTTAAGGGGATTGCTTTTAATCTTTGTCCATTTAGTATGATGTTTGCTGTCGGTTTATCGTATATGGCCTTTATCATGTTAAAGAATGATCCCTGTATTCCCACTTTACTGAGAGTTTTGAGCATGAATGGGTGCTGGATTTTATCAAATGCCTTTTCTGCATCTATTGAAATTATCATGTGATTTTTGTCCTTCCTTTTGTTTATGTGGTGAATCACATTGATTGATTTGCGAATATTGAACCAGCCTTGCCTCTCCAGAATAAATCCCACTTGATCGTGGTGTATGATTTTTTTCATATATTGCTGGATCCGGTTGGCTAATATTTTGTTGAGAATTTTAGCGTCTAAATTCATCAGGGATATAGGCCTATAATTTTCTTTCTTTGTGTTGTCTTTGCCCGGTTTTGGGATCAGAATTATGCTCGCCTCATAAAAGGAGTTTGGAAGTCTTCCTTCCTCTTGAATTTTTTGAAATAGCTTGAGGAGAATAGGAGTTAGTTCTTCTTTGAATTTTTGATAGAATTCACTAGTGAAGCCATCAGGCCCAGGACTTTTCTTTTTTGGGAGTTTTTTGATAACTGTTTCTATCTCATTTGCTGTAATTGGTCTGTTTAGGTGTTCTGATTCTTCCAGATTGATTTTTGGAAGGTTATATGATTCAAGAAATTTGTCCATTTCACCAAGATTGTCTAATTTTTTGGCATATAGTTCTTCATAGTATTTTCTTACAATGCTTTGTATTTCTGTTGTGTCAGTTGTTATTTCTCCACTGTCCTTTCTAATTTTATTTATTTGAGTCCTCTCTCTTTTTTTCTTGGTGAGTCTAGTTAAAGGTTCATCAATCTTGTTTACCTTTTCAAAGAACCAGCTTCTTGTTTCATTGATCCTCTGTATTGTTTCCTTAGCCTCTATGTCATTTATTTCTGCTCTGACCTTTATTATTTCCTTCCTTCTACTTGTCTTGGGTTTTATTTGTTGTTGTTTTTCTAGTTCTTTTAGATGCAGGGTCAGGTTGCTTATTTGAGCTTTTTCTAGCTTCTTATGATATGCCTGTAGTGCAATAAACTTCTCTCTCAGAACTGCTTTTGCTGTGTCCCATAATTTTGAGTTGATGTATGCTCATTATCATTTGTTTCTAGAAACTTTTTTATTTCTTCTTTGATCTCATTGTTAATCCATTCATTATTTAATAACATGCTATTTAGTTTCCAAGTGTTTGAGTATTTTTCATTTTTTCTTTTGTGGTTAATTTCTAGTTTCATAGCATTGTGATCAGAGAAGATGCTTGATATGATTTCAATCTTCTTAAATTTATTGAGACCATTTTTGTGTCCTAACATGTGGTCTATCCTAGAAAACGTACCATGAGCACTTGATAAGAATGTATATTCTACTGCTTTAGGGTGAAAAGTTCTGAAGATATCTATTAAATCAAGTTGATCTAGTGTATCCTTTAAGTCTGCTGTTTCTTTATTAATTTTCTTTCTTGAGGATCTATCCAGTGTTGTTAGAGGGGTATTGAAATCCCCTACTATGATAGTATTGCTGTTAATCTCGCCCTTTATATCCATCAAAGTCTGCTTTATGTATGTCGGGGCTCCTATATTTGGTGCGTAGATATTTACAATAGTTATATCTTCCTGTTGAATTGTTCCCTTTATCATTATGTAGTGTCCTCCTTTATCTCTTACTACAGCCTTTGTTTTAAAGTCCATTTTGTCTGATATAAGTATTGCTACCCCTGCTTTTTTTTCATTTGCATTTGCATGAAATATTTTTTTCCATCCTTTTACCTTCAGTCTATGAGCATCTTTTGTTTTAAGGTGTGTCTCTTGTAGACAGCATATGTATGGGTCCTGTTTCTTTATCCATGCAGCTACCCTATGTCTTTTGATTGGATCATTTAATCCATTTACATTTAAGGTTATTATTGATATGTAGTTGTTTATTGCCATTTTATTCTTTAAAGCTGTATTCTTCTTTTGCTCTATTCATTACTCCCTTTAAACTGTTCACAAGAGGCCCCTTAGTATCTCTTGCAGAATTGGTTTGGTTTTTATGAATTCCTTGAGGCTTTCTTTTTCTGGGAAGCTCTTTATTTCTCCTTCAATTTTAAACGTTAGCCTTGCTGGATAAAGTAGTCTTGGTTGTAGGTTCTTGTTCTGCATTACTTTGATTATTTCTTGCCATTCCCTTCTGGCCTCAAGTGTTTCTGTTGAGAAGTCCGATGTCATCCTTATGGGGGCTCCTTTGTAGGTGATAGTCTTTTTTTCTCTAGCAGCTTTTAAAATTTTTTCTTTATCCATTAGCTTTGGTATTTTAACTATGATGTGTCTTGGCGTAGATTTTTTTGGGTTTCTCCTTAATGGAGTTCTGTGTGCTTCTTGAATGTGTGGAGTGTTTCCCAGCCTTAATTTAGGGAAGTTTTCTGCTATGATTTGATTGAACAAAGTTTCCATTTCCTGTCCTCTCCCCTCTTCTTCAGGCACCCCTATGATGCGAATGTTGTTTCTCTTCATGTTGTCACAAAGCTCCCTTAGAGTTTCCTCACATTTTTTAAGTCTCTTTTCCTTTTTCTTCTCTGCTTCTGTGCCTTTGTTTATTGTGTCCTCTAACTCGCTTATTCGATCCTCAGCGTCATCCATCCTGCTTTTAATTCCTTCCATTGTGGTCTTCAGTTCTGATACTGTATTTGTCATTTCTGTCTGATTCTTTTTTATTATTTCAATTTCATTTTTTATACTTGTTATGTCTTTATTTAGGTGTTCATAATGACTATCCATTGTTGCTCTAATTTCTTTGAACATCCTAACTATCATTATTCTAAATTCTGCTTCTGGTAATTTGGTTATATCTGGTTCATTCAGGTCCTTCTCTGGGGATTTCTCTTGATTCATTTTGTTTGCATTCCTCTGCCTGCCCATTTTTTCTGTGTATAAGCGAGTTGTGGCCACTGGAGTCCAGTAGGTGTTGCCTTTGTGTTCTCTAGGTGTGGTCTATCTGCCGGCCCCCCACCTCCTCTGCCGATGCCTAGGGTGGTTGGGTATGAGCGTTGCCAGCGCCGGCCCACTGTGGCTTTTGCTATGATTTCTGCCTCTCCTCCGTGGGAGGGGCTGTGACTGAAGCCACAAGATTAGCACCAAGGGTAGAGGTGAGCACCTTTGCTCAGCTGCGGACCCAGCCTATTTCCGGACTTTCGCCCAGAACCAGCAGTCGGAGCCTGCTCGCTACAGTTCCGCGGGTTAGGCGGGGCTTTTGACGTGCTCTCAGCTGTAAGCTTTTGCCCGTCCGGAGCTTTAGCCCCGCCCTCGAGGCCAAGGCCCTACGGCGCAGGGTCGGAAACCAAGGTTTATTGGGGCGGGCGTGTTTGCTGGCTTCCGCCGAGCTGCGTACTTCCGCTCGTCCCGGACTCTACCCCGCCCCCGTGTTCGGAGCCCGCTCGTGCACGTATGAATGGTATCCGGGGTTTCTCCGGCCGGGCGCGGATAGTAGCGTGGGCTCAGCTGCGAGCCTCCACTTGTCTCTGGGTCCACCCCGTTCCCGCGCTCGGAGCCCGCTCGCGCACGTATACTGGCCAACCGCGGTTTCTCCGGCCCGGGGGGGTTGGGGTGAAGGATTGAGGGACTGGTAACGTCAGCTCAGCCACAGCCCCTGCCCGTCCCTGGTCCTAGCCCGGTCCCCGCGGTCAGGGCCGGCTTGCGCATGGCCTGCCCGTTCCTGGCCTCCCGCTTTGTCCCCGTAAGTGGGATTAAAGGCGGGCCCGCAGCTTCTGGACCGCTTTCGCGGTCCCCTCTGACCCTCTGGGCTAGACCGATCTCCCTCCGGCTTGGCCTCTGCCCACGCTGTCAGAACCGCCTTTCAGCGTCCTGCCGCCCCAAAACCTTAAGCAGCCCTCAGCAGAGTAGGAAGGGACCTAACACTCCACACTGTAGGCCTGGGAGCTCCCTCACTTGTTTCACAGCTCAAAACTGTCCAAACGCCTTTCTAGGCTCTGAGACTGCAGGCTGGGGCTTGGTTCCTGGGACCCAGGTCCCTCCCTCTCTGCCAAACTCTCCTCCCGCCACACGGGTCTCTCCGGGCTGCCGTTTGCTCCGGGGAGCTGGGCAGCCCTCTTCGCGTTTTCGCTATTCCTACCAGTCTCAATGTGGCTTCTTCTGTGTTCCTTGGTTGAAGAGTCCACTTAGTTTTGTTGAAAGTTGGTTTATCCAGGTGATGGTTCTTAAAATTGAGTTGTAATCCACTTTGGTTCTGGGAGTTGGAAGTTGGTACGTCCGCCTACTCCGTCGCCATCTTGCTCGGTAGATGCAGTGGCCAGTTTCACAGTCATTTGTTTCAGTCCCAATGTTCTCCAAGTTGAATGGGGGCAACAGAAAGGGCTCATAATAAATGCTTTGCAAAACTGGCTTCACTCTCCTCTCCTTCCCTTCCGTCTTGGCTTCTTTTTCAGCACCCTGCCATCTTGACTTCCTTCTTCCCCTTTCTCCTTCTCTTCCATATTGCTTTTTGATTGGTGTCCTCACTTGTAATTTTCTTCCCTTTTATCCAAGTATCATCATCTGTGCAATTTATTCTTAACCATCTTTTTACTGTAGGAGCAGGATCCCATTTCTTTACCTATGGACATTACTACAGGTGCGTAGAATACGCTGTTGTGCAGATAAACATTAACCAAGAGTAAGGAATGTAAATTTGTGATTTCCACATTGGGCAGGTGCCCACTTTAGGAAGAACCCTAATTACAAGTGCCATTTTAACAACCAGTTTGCCAAACTCAACAACAAAAAAATAGGTATCAGTTCTGCCGAACTGGTGCAAACCAGCTGAATCCCACTGTTGGAGCATTGTATTTTTTTTAATCTCATGTGGGCAAATTGCATCTCTACTTTAGAGTACACACCCCCGTCTTTCTTCCCACAAGGTAGAGGAGGCTGCAATGTGATCCACATATTAGCCAGGTAGTTGCTATTGAAAAGCAGCCCTCCAAATCTCTGTGGTTTAAAAAACAACAAAATGCTATCATATAATAGTATAATGAGCAATTCTCTGGCAGTGGAGGGATGAAAATGTCTATGCAATAAATCAGAAACCAAAGTGTCTTTGCTTTGAGGATACTTTAAGGTTAAGTCATCTGGGCGATGCAGGTCCAAGGTCACAGTGGAGAAGAGAGACTAAAAAAAAGTGCTAGAGCAGAGGTCGGGAACCTATGGCTCACGAGCCAGATGTGGCTCTTTTGATGCCTGCATTTGGGTTGCAAACAAATCTTTAATAAAAAAAGTAATAACATTAAAAATATAAAACATTCTCATGTATTACAATCCATTTCTTACCACTCATGTTCATGGTTGCAGGTGGCTGGAGCCAATCACAGCTGTCCTCTAGGACAACACCAAATTTTTATTGGATAATGCGTAACATACATGGGTTGTTGTGAGGTCAGGAAGTAAAACTTCCCTCCTTTTAATCAAGTATTCAGCTAGCTAATTGCAGAAACCTTTTTGACAAAGAAGATGGCTAAAAGAAAAAAAGATGAGGAGTATTGTACTTTTCAGCAGGAATGGACAGAGAAAATCACCTTTGTGAAGAGAGCAGGTTCTGCAGTGTGTCTAATATGCATTCAATGTTAAAATTGCATCGATGAAACGGTCAAATATAAAGCGGCACTTTGACACACATCATACTACATTTGCATCAAAATATCCAGCAGGGGACAGCAGGAAGAAAGCATGTCAAGAGCTACTGTGCAGAGTGCAAGTTAGTCAGCAGTAACTCCGTGTTTGGACCCAACAAGGTGACTGGAATTCGGCTAGCTTTGCTGGTGCTTTAGCAATTGTGAGAAATGGAAAGCCATTCACAGATGGGGAGTATGCCAAAACATTCATGCTTGATGCTGCCAATGAATCTTTTGACAACTTTTCGGATAAAGACAAGATAATCAAACAAATAAAAGACATCCTTCTGTCGGCAAGAACTGTTCATGATTGTACTGTCCTGATGGCAAATCAAATTGAGGCAACACAAGTGAAGGACATAAATGCAGCACCATTCTTTTCTCTCACTTTGGATGAGCCAACAGACGTAAGCCATTTATCTCAGTTCAGCGTGATTGCAAGGTATGTTGTCAGTGACATACTACGTGAGGAAAGTCTTGCTGTTTTGCCTATGAAAGAGACAACAAGAGGGGAGGATTTATTCAAGTCTTTTACTGAATTCCCTAGAGAAAAAGTCTACCGATGGATAAACTTATTTTGGTGTGTACTGATGGTGCTCCGTGCATGGTGGGGAAAAACAGATTTTGAGCTACAAGCTGCTGACCTCAGACATGTGGGTGAATAAGTTCAAGTCACTGAATGAAGATTTGGAAAGAGTTGCACAAGAGCAAGCAGAGTTGACGAGCAAACACAAGTGGGGAGAAATGAAAAAACTTCAACCCTTGGACCAGCTGATTGTCAAAACTTGGAATGCACTTCCTGTCACATACCACACACTGCAGCATGTGAATATTTCTGTACTGACAATGTTTGGCTCTACGTATGCATGTGAGCAGTCTTTCTCACATCTAAAGAATGTTAAGACCAACCTACGATCACATTTAATGGATGGAAGTCTCAACGCCTGCATGAAGCTTAACCTCACCACGTATCAACCAGACTACAAAGCCATCAGCAAAACCATACAGCACCAGAAGTCACATTAATAGTAAGAAGTACTTTATTCATCATTGGTTAGCAACAGCATAACAACATTATTAAAAAGAATTCAGAGACTTATTATACTTTAAAAGTGTTGGTCTTACATAAAATGCACACATTTACATGTATTTAGTGTTAAACATAGTGTATGGCTCTCACGGAATTACATTTTAAAATATGTGGTGTTCATGGCTCTCTCAGCCAAAAAGGTTCCCAACCCCTGTGCTAGAGGTTTTGAAAGCTGAGTCAAGAAGGGAATGAGCCACTGCCATCCCCTCTTCATTGGTCAGGGCTAGTTCCAGGTTAGGAAATGAGGCACCATTATGTTCAGGAGGCAAAAGAAATGGTTTGGTATATATATAGCAACATCTCTGCCACACTTCTTGAGTTATTTTGCTCCCCACCCCATGAAAAACCAAGATATAAATATTATCATTTTCATAGAAAATACTGATTGTGACTTGGGTGGAACGAGATATTTCCAGAACAATGTATGGAAATGAACACAAGAGTTAGTGAATTTTACCCCTTTACCCAGAGGCTGTCAGTTTTTAAAGGTATTGGCCTGGTCTGGTTAAAATAAGGTGACCAATCGTCCTCCTTTAAGGAGGACAGTCCTTTTGTGAGTTCCGTCCTCCCTCAAAAAGTGTCCTCCTGCATGTCCCCCTTTTTTGATATTAGAAGACCTATCTGTAAATGTCCATATTCGATCGATGCAGAGTCAATCCATTTTGTGCAATGTGATGTATTTGTATTTGACATGACGATTCGTCACAGATCAGTACAGTGTGGCGAGATGCGATTATGAGACGCATGCGCTCCGCACGGGAGACCTTGAGAGAGTGTGCGATATACCAAGCGCACAAATGGCTTTCTGGACTTTTTACTGAAACACGACACACACATATGACATTGTAGACTCACGATTATTTCTTTCTCAGTGAATATTCAATCATTGACAGGTAAGCACAATTTACATTTTATTAATTCATTATCTATTTAATAATTTCCAAATACATATAATTTTATTTACAAGTATTTTCCCAAAATTCGAGTTTTAAAGTGGAAATTTAACCTCAAACCATATCTATTAATAATACATTTTGATTTAATCATTGCATAAAACAGATGTTTTTTAGTTAGAAAATGATAAATACACCTGAATATCATTCCATATTAGTGGTTTTGTTTGATATTTAGTTTTGTTAATTTAGTTTCTGAAAATTTGTTTAACATGATGTAACATTTTTAGTTCCCAATGTGATTGCATTATTCGTGTAGCTCTATATTTTATTTTTAATTTTAAATTTTATTTAAGGGATGAAAAAATCAAAAAAGAGAAAATGCCATTTCAATGATAGATTGAAATAGGAATTTTCATTCCTATATCAAAGAAAGATATCTTTGTTTTTCTGCAATATTTGCAGCAGAGAATTTTGTATTGCAGTTGAGGACAGAGCAGCTATAACGAAACAGTTGACCACCAACAAACATAAGCAATCATTAGATGCATCAGCTTTCAGTTGTAAAGTAAAAAGTTTTTTAAAAACTTCAAATTATTCTGAAGATGAAAAACAGTTGGCTGCAATAAAGGGAACATTTGCATTTCATACCATAATTTACAATCAAAGTTCTCATAGTATGATTGTGCAACTAAATTATTGAAAAAGTTTCACAATGCAAAATTTTCATGTGCCAGGACAAAACGCGAGGCTATCTTGAAATCAGTATTTAAAAATTACTGTGACAAAATACTTACAGAGGACTTGGAAACTGCAGCATATATAATGATTTTAACTGATGCATCAAATCATAATGAAATTAAATTGTATCCACTAATAGTAAGATATTTTATGTTACCAAGGGCATTCAATAAAAATTTTAAATTTAGAATTCATTGAGGGTGAAACATCTGAAATTTTGTCAAACCATCTATACAGAGAAATAAATAAAAACAATTTGAAATCCAAAGTTGTTGCACTAATGGCTGATAATACAAATACGAATTTTGGTGGGTGAAAACGCAAAGGGGTGAATAATGTGTATTTAAAATTACAAGAATTACTCCAAAGGAAAATACTAGGAATAGATTGTAATGCACATATTTTGTCAAATGCAATCAACACAGCATCATGTGCCATGCCAATTGATGTAGAAGTAATAATAACTACAAATTATTTGCATTTTAGTCATTTTACCTATTGTGTTGCTCCTTTAAAACAATTTTGTGAAGAAGCAAATGTTGAATACAAAAAACTTTTAGGATATTCAAAAGTTAGATGTCTTGCTCTAACAACTGCTATAGAGTGTGTTCTACAATTATTTGAGCCTCTCCATTCATATTTTTAAAGTTTAGACAAATGTCCTAAAATCCTGGAATTGTTTTTCAATAATAAAATATCTGAGATATTAATGTATTTTGTACATAATCAAGCATCTATTTTTCACAAAACGATTCAAAAAATTGAAGGTGAACACATTCATCTACGGAAGTTAGTCTTATTTTGAATGACTTTATCCTTCAATATAAATCGCATTTTGAAGAAAAATTTCTTCCTTTAATTATAAAAAGAAAATTGTCAGACTTAGAGGAATCAAATCCGGGCATAAAAGAAAAGTTTATCAAAGAAGTGCAGAATTTTTACCAGACATGTTTTCAATACATTGAAGAATGATCTGAAACAAACATCATGGGAAATAACAGTTTTTTACTTCATCACAAGTATATTGGACAGATATTAAATCTTGTCTTGAGTTTTTATCTGAAAATATGCCAGACATCAAAATAGAAGACAATTGTCTCTTTGAATAAATTAGAAGACTGAATGTATATTTAAATTTTGAAAAATTAATACAATGGAAAAATCAACATGTCAAAATTGATAAAAGATAGGTGGAAATATTCAGCCATTTCAAAAATGAACATATTCCATGTGAAATTTTATTTATTCTTGTTTAATTTACATTGTGCTGCCCTGGAACTAATGCAGCAGTTGAAAGAGTTTTTTCAATTGCTAATGATTTTGGACAAGTGAGAAATCGAGATTGAATGTTGAAACTCTAGCTGCAGCACCTGCCCTAAAACTTGATATGAAGGATATTTCTTGTTCAGATATTTCCAAAATATTGTTATAAGATAACACATTGATAAAAAATATTCATCCAATAGAATGAATTTTTTCTTACAATTATTATTAAAAATTAATAGGCATGTAAGCATAATTATAAGATATTCCAAATGTTTATATTATGCATTTATCATATTATAGTGTATTATTGTTGCAATAAATAAAATATTTCTTTTATTTACGATATTGTTTTCTTCTATTTATTTTTGTCCTCCTTTTCATTGTTAAAAAGTTGGTCACCTAGGTTAACATAGCAACAAGTGCAGGGAAACTTGGCAATTGGGTGGTTAACGCAGATATTCTTAAAGGATATGAAGCCAAATTGGGTAATTTGGGTTCGGGGTCCCCCTAAAATGTCTTCTCAAAATTAAATAAATAATTTCTATGTTATCTTTGTACCTTGATTTCAGTAAATCCAGACTTAATCACAGAATAGCAAAAGTAAATATTTCCCCAAAATGTCAGTATATATGTTTTGGGACTTTTTTTTTCTGTATTTAGAATGGTTTTTATTTACTTATTTGTTTATTTACTTATTTATTTTATTTTCCTTAATCCATTCACCTTTTTCACTATAACCTTCCTCCCTCTTGAAGCTATTTTTCTAATAAATAATTTAGGATTGAATCAATCATTTTACTCCAATAGAAACTATTCCTTTGGAAAGAGAAACTTATAAAAAAGCAGAGGGGGGACAATTTTATTACATATACAAACTTATTTATTATTTCTTTTAACAAAAGTATCTATATAATGCATGATTTATTCATTGATTGCTTATTTTAAACCAAGGAAAAGTTTGCTTGACTTTTCCATACTTTTAATAAAAACATGTATTAAACACTTACTTTGTGCCATATTAGTAAACACATACTATAGGTCATGTATTTTTATTATTTCTAAACCAAATTAATGGTGTGGATTGATTAAACCCAGTTCTGATTTTTATCTGCCTTACATCCAAATATTATCATTAATATATTTTTAATTTATAGTTAGATTTGATATTCATTCATTGAAAAAGCATTTACTGTGTAATTACTGAGTATTAACTCCAGTGAAATACAATGTGAGAAAAGAAAAATAGTCTCTATTCTTGAGAGACTTCATTTCAGAAAAGCTCTGAACTAAGTGTTCAAACCTAAAAAAACCCAGTTTCAGTCCCCAATTACTCATTATTTTAGAATATTGGTTGGCACAATAGAGTAAAAATACTTGATTCCTAGTCCAAATTTGGGATAATTTAGGTTCATTAACTTTAGAAACTTGGTCTGAAACAATTTAATTAATCAAATTACATCTAGGAACATTCCAAATAAGCAGCAGAACAAAACTTAAAAATCTCCAACAGGAAAAAAAGAGTTTCTGCTTTGTCATAGGATTTCCACATTGTTAGAATCCATTTGCAATAAAAAGCTCCTGCAACTATCAAGAATCCATTCACTTGGGCTATTTCACTCATGTAAAAGCTATTTATGTTTTATGCTTCAAAATGTATGGTTTCCAGTCTCATTTTTTAAAATGAAAATAATTCTCACTGATGGCTATATCTTGTTAAACACAAAGGTACTATAAAGTAAGATGACAATGTCCTCTGAGAAAACCATTATAAAAATTAACCACTGGGTATTATTTACCACAATTGGCAAATTAGTAGATTTTTTTCCAGGTTAATGATTTTGTTACAAACCTAATGGTTGGTGAGGTCAAGTTAAGATAGCCCAGTATATATTCAAAAATTGATGTGTCTCCTTGTGCTTCAAACACATTGCAATGATTGATAAACTTTGAAAAAGAAAATTTTAAATGCATAGTCAAGCTCAAAAAATAGGACCAGCATCACATGGACCAGAAAAAGAACAATGCCATCTAATGATATCTTAATTTTAACATTGTAATTTTTACATTTTCTTAATTCAAAGACATCCATTTGATTTCTTTGAATATCATATTTCTGTTCTTTGGTTACTTCTATCTTTACATATATTTTATCCATGTTTTATTCTATTTCTTTAACATATTAATAATAGTTATTTTGAAGTCATTGTTAGATAACTCTAATATCTGGATCACCTCTGGGTTAGTTATTATTGTTTGTTTGCTTTTCTTAATCTTTTGGTTATAAAGTCTGGGTTTGTCTTATTTTTTAAAAGTAGCTAAATTTTATTTGAATACCAGCAATGTATATGCAAAATTCTAGCTATATTAGATAATAGAGTCACCCATCTCTTTGGCTTGTCTATCTACTGATGGTTGATCTTCTCTGTGCATTAAAAATTGTGTAACTCAAAGCTGGATTGCAAATATATCAATAGTAATATGTAGTCCATAATTGGTATGCTCCTGGCCATTTTGAATAATCAATTGAGACCCTGAGGTTCTAAACTCCAATCATTAGCTTTTAATACTATTGAAAGCTCTGTTCTGACTTTAAGATAGCTTCCACTTTGACAAACATCTTTGCTCAAGCAATTGTTACTGAGTTTGAGGTCCCCTAATTTTTTTCTGGTTTCTCTGTTCATGTGTCTTATATTAAGGTAGTATTGCTCAGCTTTAAACCCATTCTTAATATTCTGCTTGTAACACTGAAGACTTTCTATATTTCCTTTTTGTCACCTGGATGCTGTTAAATGCTTTTAATAGAGCCAATAAGGGTGTTCTTAATCTAAGGTAGCAAGTGCTATGAATCAATCTAGAGATATAAATCCAAAAGATAATATGGGGGGAGAAGAAAAGATCTGCTTATTCCTATTGGCTTTATGTACTTCTGGTTTGCTTCTTATTCCTGTTAGTGGTTGCCCCTGTTCATTTGTTGGCTTCAACTGTGGCAGTTCATTCCAGTCACCATAGTTAAGTCTAGTTTGCAGTCTTTCCAACACCTGAAAGAACTAGCCTTATTATGACTATACATACACACCAGAACTAGCCATCTCAGACCCTCTACTCAAAGATTGAGCTTCATCCCCATGAAAAGCCTGTTTAAACTCAGAGGCATTAGCACCAACTGAGCAGTACTCCTTTCTCAGAGGTCTGAATTTCAATGTTCTAGGCCCTATCCTCTAAACTTTTACATTTTACTAATAATAGATGTTTTCTGCTATTGTTATCTCTATCATATGTCAGTGCTCTCTCTCTCTCTCTCTCTCTCTCTCTCTCTCTCTCTCTGCCTGTTTAGATATTTAATGCATAGTATAAATATACATACTCTCTGTTAAGATAATTGGCATGGTTTCTGTTTCCTGACTCTACTATGAATGATAGGGAGCATTCATTTATTTGTAGATAACATGGCTATATACTTAGAGAATCCTAAGGAATCCACAGAGAAACAACTAAAATCATTAAGTAAATTTAACAAGGTCACAAGATATAATTTCAAAACACAACAATTATTTTATTTTTATATACTAGCAATAAAAAATAGGAGAGAAACATAAAACAAAATACATTTACAGCAGCCTCAAGAACCTAAAATACTGAGGCATAAATTTAACAAACTATGTAAGTCTATAAACTGAAAGTTAAAGAACAATACACAAAGAAATTAAAGACCTAAATAAATGGAGAGCATGATTTTGTGGTTTTAAAATATGTCTACAAATTTTTTTATACTTCTCTTTTCAAAAGGTGGGTTTTAATTTCTTTCTCCTTGAATGTGGGCTATACTTGGAATAATATTGCCACGAGGACATGCAAGCCTTGGAAAAGTTTAAAAAGGGGATTTATGCATGGTTAATAATGCTCTTTTTTTTTAATATGATTGCTGGTTATGGATTGTTCAAAGTTTGAAAATTCAGCACACTATACACTTATGATGTGTACTATTCAGTATGTATATTTTCATAAAAGTAAAAATAAATATATAAATAAAAACTTATAGCAGATATACTTATAGGTAAAATCAGATCTCTTGAAACAAGGATGCTTATTATAGCTTCTATTCAACCTTATGCCAGAAGTCCTAGATAACATAGTTAGAAAAAGAAAAGTAGTTATTAGTATTAGAAAGGAAGAATTAGAGCTGTCATTATTTGCAAACAACATGATTACATATCCAGAAAATACAAAATAATCTCAAATTATTTATTAGCATTAATAAATGAAATTAGAATTTTTATATATCAGAGACAATTATATAAAAATAATCTTAGAACAACGCTATATATAATATCAAAACACCAAATACATAGAAATAAATCTAATAAAAATATGTAAGACCACTTCAAATAAAACTGTAAATATTATTAATAAAAACATCTAAAAGACCTTGCTATATGTATTAATACAAGCTTGTGGATTAGAATGGTCTATATTGTAAGTATATTAATTTCCCTAAAATTGATCTTTAGATTTATAGCAGTACTAATCAAAATCTCAACAGGTCACTGATAGCTTATATTCCTTGCTTTTATAGTTAGCTATATGATTATGCTATTCACTGCCATTAGTGGCATTAATGGCTAATAATTGCAAACAAATTAATTGTTCAAGACACCATGCTAATTATTATATTGGGCATAATAATAAATTCCAGTGTGATCAGCATTAACTAATCTTCAAAAGTCTGAAATATAGGTGCTGCTACTAGGTTGGCTTTTATTTACCGGTGAATTATTTTTAGAACATACAAGGTAATAATTATATTGTGAGTTTATGACAAACAAGGAAAGATGAAAATCTTTAGATTTTCATTGCATTGTATTTAAGGGGACTTTCTGAAAAAAAATACTTGATGAAGATGAGAATCGTTCTGGGTCACTTTGAACATTATAATTATTAAAACACTAAAATGATTTTCTTTGGTTTAATTTTTATTTATATTAACTGTGATATCATCCAACAGAAATACATTCATATGCACTCTGAAGTGCAGAAAAATAAAAAATGTGTTTCTCTTTCAAAGCAATTAAAATATGAATGATCTCTTTCTGCCCCATCTTTGGCATATTGCTTTACTATTCCCTCTTTTGTTCCTCTCTAGAGCCTTGCTTTCACTCTACAAATAGGTTAATTTTTCTTTCATCCAAAACAGACAAAATTTCTCTATAAAGATTTAATCTTCTTTGCTATAATACTATTTCTGTTTTCCTCTTCTATCAAGTTTCTTCAAAAAATAATGTACCATGTAAGTTAATGTATTTTATTTTCTTTCTTTCTCTTATTTATTTATTTATTTATTTATTTATTTATTTATTTATTTATTATTTATTTACAAAGACAGAGTCAGAGAGAGGGATAGATAGGGACAGACAGGCAGGAACGAAGAGAGATGAGAAACATCAATCATCAGTTTTTTGTTGGGACACTTTAGTTGTTCATTGATTGCTTTCTCATATGTGCCTTGACAGTGGGCCTTCAGCAGACCAAGTAACCCCTTGCTCAAGCCAGCAACCTTGGGTCCAAGCTGGTGAGCGTTGCTCAAACCAGATGAGCCTGTGCTAAAGCTGGCAACCTCAGGGTCTCGAACCTGGGTCCTCTGCATCCCAGTCCGACACTCTATTCACTGTGCCACTGCCTGGTCAGGCTGTATCCTTATTTTCTTAATGGTCCTTAACCTTGGAACCTCTCAGCTAACCCTATCGTTCCCCTTACTGACATCTTTCCAATTGTTTCATGTGACAGACTATATTCAGTTTTTATTTGATTTTTCTATTTTTTTTAACATTCATTGACCACTTCTCCCTCCTTAAAATTCTTTTTTCCCTAGGCATATAAGACTACATACTGCCTTTCCTCTGACCTCTTTGTTTTATCTTAGTTTTCTGCACTAATGCTTTCTTCTTCACTCATTACCTAAATGTAAGTGTTCACCAAGATTTATTTTTAATACTTTTCTCAAGCTATATCTTTTCCTAGATTATCTGGTTCACCTCTTGCTTTTAATTTTTACCTATATTATAACTCCTCAAATTGTGTTTTTAACATAAACCTTGCCAGAAAATCTACCTACTAAACATTTCACCTAAATGTCCCATGAGCTGTCAGATTGAACATGTCCTAAATATCTGGTTATCTTCCTGCCCCCTAACTGTTTTACCCCATTTTCTTAAACCAATCTCTCATACCTGAAAATCAAAGATATATTTAATCTTTACTTTCTCCCTCACTAACTACCGTATTCTTCATGTATAAGATGCACTTTTTTTCTGAAAAATTTGGGGGTCTAAAAACTGGGTGCATCTTATACAGTGGTTATAGATTTTTGTACTTGCATTTTCTGTTCTTTTGTGCTTGTTTTTATGCTCATTGTTGAAGACAGTGATTCGTCATTAGAAACAGATGAGGACAAACTAATGGATGGGAATTTTTACAGTGATGAGGAATTGTATGAATTTTATGATGAATAAAACTGGAGTTCAATAACTTTATGTAATACATTTTTTAAAAATTTCGGGCTCCAAAATTAAGCTGCATCTTATACATGGGATCATTTTATATATAGGGAAATATGATATATCCAATTAAAACCAATTCTTATCTATTTCATCTCTTAAATATATCTTGAATGTAACCTTTTCTCATCACTTTCATTACCTCTGTCTTAGTTCTGTGTCTTTCCATTCCTTACATGGGCTTTTGTTTTTATTTCCTCATCATCCTGTTTCCAATCTTCTTCCTCTACAGTTGTTTTATCTTCTAGATGAGTTATCTTGTTAAGTTGTAAATTTTTCTGCTTTCAAGTCTGCTTGGGTTCGCCACTACCCTGGACCAAGGTCAAACTCCTTATATTGGCATTCAAGGCTTTTGCTGATCTGGCCCATGAATATCTCTCCAACTTTCTCTAGCAATAATGAACTACCTCTTCCTTGAGCTAACTATGTCACTTATTACTTTCTATCTTTGTACATACTGTTTCTTCTACTATACTTTTCCAAATTTGTTCATCTGATAGATTCTTATGTATACTGTAGAACTACTTCTGGGAAGCCCTTTGTTGACAGATTCTATCAGTATTTCCTTTGTTCTAACCATTTACCTTTCATACTTTAATTACTATAGCTGCTACATTGGCTAGCGATTGTTTATTTACATTCTGTCTCAGATACTACACTGTAAATTCCCTGAGCACAGGAGTCATGGTGTATATATTTTCTATTACCCAAGACAGTGCCTGACACATAGTAGGTGCTTAAAATATTTACTAAGTTGAATTCATTGACTGTAGATCTCTAGCAAGAGCATGGGATTTCACAAATGTAAAACAGCCCTACTTGACTGATTAAGAAAATTTCACTGTCATGTGATGTGTGCCAACTCTGTTGGCTTTTGAGGATATATGATAGATGACAAATCATGGTCCTTGTCCACAAGAAGCATAGACTCTAGGAGTTATCAACGTCCTCCTCTCCACCCTACTAAGACCATGGTTTCCTGCTCTTGGAGTTACCCTGCTTTCTCTCTTCCCTGTTCCTTGTGGTTTGTTTGAATTTTGTGCTAATCTAAATTCCTCACGAACACCTTCCATCATCTGCTCACTGATCCATGACCTGTTCCTTTGACTGAATTGCATTTTAAAGGTCCCTGGTTTGACTTTGCTAGTCCTAATGCTGACTGCCATGAAATGATCTCCATCCCAAGTGACTATCATTCATGTTTTCAAAAAAAAATACAATGTACCTACAGTGTTAATGCAAATAAGCCCCATGTCATGTTAGCAAATATGATAAATTCAAGACCAGTAGACCAAAAATAACCTACCTCTTGTTATCTTATGCGGTCATGTGCACCAAATTGGAATATTTCTTTTCTCAAAGGTAGGAACTGAGTCACAGGCCATCTGTGTGGCCCTTGCTCACCAGTCCTGAGCGACCAATAATTAATTTAGGCCTGATGTAATTACTCCCTTGTTAACAGTAGTTTTTCTGCACTCTCCTCAGTTGGCTCTGGAGACACACTACTGAACGTGATGTATGACTCCCTGCACAGAGTGAAATTCAAGCCCTGTGAAAGGACACAGCCAGAGGATGCTGCTCTCTGCCTGCCTAATAAATTTATGGGCTCAACACTCTTATCTGAAGTGCATCAGAGAGGTGTTCTCAAGGACCATGTGTCCACACTGCTAAGAAAGAGAACAGAAAAAGCTTCACTTTCTTGGACGTTTTGAATCTTATTACCTTGGTTTGCACTTTAAAACAATTTACACAGCTCTCGGGGAAAGGGACCTCTGTGTTTGTTGAAGGAAGAGAGAACCAGAGGGAAGAAAGTTATTCATAGTGAACTGAAAAAAATTTTTGTCAGAAGTTATAAAATCAAGCCAATTGACAATATTATATATATATATATATATATAATGATGATGAAAGGTCATTCATCTACTCTGGTACCAAATCACTACATTTGTATATTCTTATGGTCCTTTTGTATCTACTTTGTATAAAAATTTTATTAAATGTGCACTGTTTTTTTCCTGAAGAAAAAAATTAAGAGTTTCATTAGCACTCATTTCTTGCACTATGAGGAAAAATGAAGGAAGTGGGAAAAGAAGAGACAGAAAGAGAAGAAGACTAGTTAAACAAGAAAGAAAATAAGAAAGAGAGGGAAAGAGGGAAACAGGAGGAAAGAAGAAGGTAATTATTACTGTACACCTACTATCTTTCTTAAGATTAGGACAAATGACTTCTGTCTGCTCCAACTCTCAAGACAAACTTCTACATAGAACCATGAACAGCCCAGACAGTCCTTTCTCTCCTACAACCTCTCAGACTTCAAGTAGACTACAAGGGCTCAGTCTCACCCTCATTCCCCTCCTGGCCCACATGTTGGTGGGACACATCGCACAAAGATCTCAACAAAGGTAATGTTACTAATAGGAAGACCTGTTTCTCTTTTTTATAAAGAGTTATTAGAAACACAAGTTTATATTAAACTATCACAAATCAATTAGAAGCATTCTAACATAGAATTTTGAATTTTCCCACATAATGTAACTACTAATAATTGTTTCCTAAAGTGAAACTGTTGCCCTGGCCAGTGGCTCAGTAGATAGTCAGCTCAGTGTATGTATGTCCTGGATTTGATTCCTGGTCAGGGCATACAGGAGAAGCAACCATCTGCTTCTCCACCCCTCTTACCCCTCACTTCTCTCTCTCTCTTCCCCTCTTGCAGCCAAGGCTCAAATGGTTTAAGCAAAAGTTGGCCCCAGGTGCTGAGAATGGCTGCATTGCCTCACCTCAGGTGTTAAAATAGTTTGATTGCCAAGCAATGGAGCAGTGGCCCAGACAAGCAGAGCATCACCTGGTAAGGGATTTGCCAAGTAGATACCAGTCAGGGTATATGAGGGAGCCTGTCTCTGCTTCCCTGCTTCTCAGTTAAAAAAGAAAATAAACTATTTTCAACCATTGTTTCAAACTAACGTCTTGCTTGTGTTAATGCCCTTCAGCCCCAGACCACCAGAGACACAGCTGGAGTAGAACAGAATGAGGTTACTGACTTGTTGCAGTGAGGAAGAATGTGCTCATGTTGGTGGAATCTCAGTAAGATGGTATTTGAAATTATTAGAGGATTTAGGTTTGTTTAGGTGACTTGGGGGAGAGGTCATGAAAGCAGGGCTTTGTTCTTTTATTTATTAATTTTTACTTTTTAGTGAGACAGACAGACAGATAGGCAGATGGACAGGAAGAAATAAACAGAAAGGGAGAGAGATGAGAAGCATCAGCTCATAGTTGCAGTACTTTTAGTTGTTCATTGATTGCTTTCTCATATGTGCCTTGACCCAGTGGGGGCTGCTCCAGCCAAGCCAGTGACCCCTTGCTCAATCCAGTGACTATGGGCTCAAGCCAGCAACCTTTGGGCTTAAGCCAGTGACATTGGGGTCATCTCTATGATCTCATGCTCAAATCGGTGAGCCTGTGCTCAAGCTGGTGACCTCAGGGTTTCGAACCTGTGTCTTCAGCATCCCATGCCGATGCTCTATCCACTGTGCCACCACCTGGTCAGATTGTAACTAAGTATTTTAAGAAATCCTAATAGGCAGGAAAACTAAAGAGAGAAAGGTTACAATTGATAAAGAATAAGAAGCCACTCTTATAGCCCAGAGAGGGAAATGGTTGGTCAATTTTTGGGGTTTAGAAATACAGGGTGTTCTCAGGTATGACGCAGTTTCATTCCTATGACAGTGACATAACCCAATTTTAGTGTAAGTCAAAATACACACTAGCCTAAGTCATTTACCTATCCTAACACAGTTGTAAAATCATAATCTAGAACATAAAAACACAACTAAGCCACAGAAAAATAAAAAGTACATAAATATACTGACCTGTACACTATACTGTAGTAACAGAAAAAAATGACAAAAAATGAGTGTAAAAAAAATCCTTACCTTTATTCCTGTGGTTGGCTTGCACACTGGAAGGGGCATTGCAAGGTAGGAGATATATTGGGAGGAGGAAGCTGGAGAGACAGGAGAACTTGCAGAATGTAATGGAGATACTAGTTCAGGTGAATCTGGATTGTCTAAGGAACGTGCAAGAGATGCCGGAGATGACTCTACCTATACTACAGGTGAGTTTCATCTCAAGAAGCAGCTGATATAAAAGATACAGGATTTGTTGCAGGCCTCTCTACCATCTTAAAAAATTGTTCCAGGCTAGTCTGGAAGGTTGATGACTTCTTCTTTTCCAAAAGCTGCCTATAGCATTGCAAGGCATCCATAACAGCTCTATAGACCTTACTGAATCTGTCATTCCTGGGGTCCTCAGCCTGAAATTTTGCCAACCCATGATCTACCATAGAAAAACCTTCTGCAAAACACTTTGTAGTAAATCGCTTTGGGTTCTGGGGTTTCTATCTCTTCCTTTTTAATCAGCTGCTTCTTCAGCTCAATGAGGTCCTCAGCAGACAGCTCCTCTCCATGGGATGTCAGTAGCTCTGTGACATCAGTCATGATGGCTTTCCTCTTCTTCGAAGCACTACCATCTGAAGACTCTGACTTTTGCTTAGGAGCCATGATAAGGGCCAAAAAGTCGTGAAACAAATCAACACAAATGGAACAGTCTTGCTTTTAACAGTACAAAATGGCATAGGTAAGCGTACTGGGGGACGCCAACTCCCTCACTCGTATGACACGTTACTGTGTATTCTTTCTTCACATGCAACCAAAATGATTTGCTCACAAGGTCCATAAGTAGGATGCTAATGGTGTAAGCCAAAACACTCACATCTCAATTTTTTAAAGTTTTTTATGGGAATATCTGTCATAAACTCAAAACATCATATGTTTTGACCTGAGGACCCCCTTATTTATCGTTTTGTCAGTGTTCAGACACAAGTAAGGAGCACTCAAACTTTTGTCTTGATCTGCCATGGACACAGTTCCTAGGCCGATGTTAGTGTTTATTTTTAATTGTTTATGTTTAACAGGAAAAAGCCAAGGCCTATTTGGTGGTGCCAATGGCAGGCCAATTCCCAGATGCCAGGGACCACTTTTCTGCTTCTAATGTGGAAACTAGAATCCACTGAAGTAAAAGAAAAAATTTTTGGTTTATAATTTAGAGGTCAAAATATAAAGGCACATTTATTTTTATTTTCCAAAGGCATGTAAAGGAAATCTAATGTTTAAAATTAAGTGGATGTAGAATAAACTAGAGAAGGCGATTCTCTTAAAATACACTTAATAATAATTTTAAAAATACAAAAAATGTAATTATTATATAGCTTTTTTTGACATGCTGGAATGATTCTGCATATTCACATTTTTTATATTACTATTACATTTTCAGCCTGTGATAAAATATTGTTAAGTTAGCATGTTTTGGTATTTTTTAAATAAAGTTATTGAAAAACGGTTGGGTTTTATATAAATACTTTTGTGTAAATCGTGCATTTAGACTAGACATGAAATACATGTATCTATAGCAAATAGAAGAAACTTATGTAATATAAGGAATTTGAAATGGAATAGAGTTTGCTGTAGTTTCTGAGGATTTGGGTCAAGTCTAGCAATGTCTTGGTCAAAACATGAACAGACAATTGAGAACTTAGCAATCAGAAAGTATTTTTCAATAATTAAAAATAAACTAACTAGCAAAATTGTTTTGTTTTTTTATTTACTTATCCTCCAAAGTGTCTTACTTTTAACTTCATTTTTCCAATAGAGACCTGGCCTTAGTTTTGTGAATTTGAATATATATATTTTTAAATGTTTGAAAGGTAGTTAAAGACTAGAACTGAGATAAGACACAAACCCTGAAAGCAAAGCAAATTCAAAAACCCAAGTGAATACTGGGAATACTCCTAGACTAAACTGATCAAGTGAGTTTGGAACAAATTTGATATTACATTTAAAACTGACATGTTACTTCTTAAATGTTTAAATTTGGGTTCGAAGGAGTTTCTCAAAGATATATAAAATTACTTAAGACGTTGAGACTAGAACAAATTGTTATTCCTAAGAACTTTGCCATAGTGCTCGAGAATGAATATTTGGAATATATTTTCACACTTTTTGTAAATAATTCAGTATTTGAACTTGGCAGAGTATGTCATCCTTGTGGAGCAAGAAATTATTGTTCTTTTTATATATGTTGAAATCTTCCTTCAAATGGCAATCATAAGTTACCCTGTAGCAATGGGATTCATTTTGAGAGTCATTTTACTTCAAAAATGACCTCAAATATAAACAATTTACCATATATTATTTTCACCAGAAGGCCACAAGTCCTGCAAGGAAAGTCAGTTTGCCCAAGCAGGTTCAGGAGAAACACTCATCTTGAGTCTTTGAAAAAAGATCATGAAGGGAAGGCTGACTCAAGAAGTGAGCTACTTTTGGCACAAGTCTATAGCATGTTTCTCTCCCAGGCCCAAGTTGAAAATAAATGGGACATTATGGTATCCCTGGCAGAAAAAACTATTTTAAATATTTCTGCACTTTGTATAAATACTGTTGGCAGGGAAGGTGTGCGTGCATTTATGTAATGGTGGCATCTATATAAAAAACGTTATATGGGGATACCACTGTGTCATTGGAATGGTATGACCTTCATTTTAAAGGAAACTCTAAAGCCATAGAATGAACTATTGCAGACCCAGAAATAGGGCACACACAGACATCCCTGTTATCTTATATTTGAGAAAATACTGAAGTTAGTGGCTCTACATGCTCATCTGAAATCCGTTTGGCCAGAAGTCCTCTGGTACTTTCATTGGAATTCAAGGATGTTGCTTTCAAATCTTGTTGAAAATTTAGAACCTTCTCAAATCTTCTCTAACCCACAACTATAGCTATATGACATTAGCAGGGAAGATCCTCAGGCAATGTAAAGTAGTTTTATTTCAAGAACCATTAATGATGCCTTTTGCAAATCTGTGGTTATGTGAAATAGATAAAAATTAAAGTTTTTATTTAATAAACACTTACATGTGTCAGCCACTCTTGCAAGTACTTTATGAATATTAAGTCATCTACTTTCCGCAAACTCTATATTTCCCCATTTTACATATGGGGATACCAAGGTACAGAGAAGATAAGTATTTTTTCCAAAGTTTCATAGCTCATAAATGTTGATGTCAGAATTCACACCCCCTTATTCTGGCTCCAGAGTCTGAGCTCTTAACTATTTTGTCACACACACAGTTTTTACCATTTGCTCATCAATTCTGCATAGGGTGGCTAGGCTGCTTGGAGATGTAGTGCCCCAAGCAGAAGAGGAACTTTCTTATTCTCTAGTTACATAAATAAATTGAGTGACCTGTGGAGAATGAAAAGTATAACTTATTAGGTATTGCTCCCAATCCTCAGCAAATACTTCAGCTGGCCTTGTGTTCCCTTTCTTGTGATGTTTCTTTGATTTCAGACAAATTCAAATACCAATTTGGATAAGTGATTTGGTATTCCTGTAAACTTTTGTACACTGCATTCAAACAGATTTTATTGTCAGGTGTGAAAAAACAGACTTGATGGAATGGGAAGCATAAGCAGAAGTAGGTAATTTAGAAGAGTTTATTTCAAACAATTTTGGTAGCTGGAAAGAACGGGATGATGGTGCCATATTGGAGATGGAAGTTACAGACTGAGTTACAGTTGGTCAGTATTCTAGGTCCATTCAAGGTAGATTATTATACATAATTGACTTTAAGAAAATTGTCCACTAAATTTGTAACAAAAATATCATTCAAGCTATGGCTGACACACAGTAGGACTTATTAAACATTATAAAAGAATTTAGTACCATATATGATACATAATATATGTATCATATGTAGAAGCCAATCCTTTTATTATTTTTAAAATCCTGAGATATTTAGGTTTAATAGAACTAATTTTTAAAGCAAATGTTGAAAATTCGATTATTATAGCAAATAATTAAAGATCACTTTATTTATTTAATTAACTTCAAAAATTAAGTCAGTAAGATCTATTTACATTTTATTGTAAAATTGTACCTTTATATATTTACTCTGAAAAGCAAAGTCCCAGGTATCCTATGTAAACCAGATAATATCTTGAAAGTTCTAATATATGAAATTAAAGTTTTCTTCCATCTAATAGAATCTCTGTATGAACCTAAGGGCAGAGATAGAACTGTTTTTGTGGTCTAAATGTAGATAACAATATTATCAGGAAAAGTATTTCCCTTTCCTTTCTGTGTGGATAGTAGTGTGAACAGTGGCAGTAGAACTGGGTAAGTAGAAAATTTGTGGTCCAGGAGCCAATTAAAAAAGTTTCTAGACTGGCCGACAGTGGTGCAGTGGACTGAGCATCAGCCTGGGATGATGAGGACCCTGGTTTTAAACCACTCACCCATCCTGAGGTCACTGGGTAGAGCTGGGGCTCCTTGACTTGATCACGAGGTCGCTGGCTTGAGCACGGGAATAGTAACATGATCCTAAGGTCTCTTACTTGAGCCCAATGTTGCTCTCTGGCTTGAAGTCCAAAGGTTGCTGGCTTTAACCCAAACTCACTGGATTGAGGAAATGGTCATTGGGTTGGTTTGAGCACCCTGTCAAGGCATATATGACAAGCAATCAATAAAATAACTAAGGTAATGCAACCACAAGTCGATTCTTCTCACCTCTCTTCTCCATCTCTCTCTCTCTAAAAGAAAATGAAAAGAAAAGAAAGAAGTTTATAGAACATCATGTGCTGGAATGAATAGATTCTTAACAGCCTTAATGTTGGGAAGATAAAATATATTATGCTCACTTTGTTGAAGATGGCACTGCCCACATGCAAGTCCGTTGATATTAATGTGTCTTGGGGGACAGGCTGTGGGCAGGCCGGGTCGTTATAGCCTAAGGCTTAGTTTTAAGAGTAAGCTTTTCCCCCCACCCTTGACTGATTGGATGATGTGGGGTGGTGCACTCTCATGAGGAATCCTCCCATTATGCCTCAGATAAGTGACTATGTATCAGAGACCTCTTTGTTTGTATTATTGGATTAAAGGTTTGGATTTCTACACTATTAAGTGGGGCAGACTGGGAGCTTGCTCTCTCTGGGTTTCTGAGATTAGTATTAGAGAGGAGAGCAGAGTAAGGACATGTGGAGTAAGTAGGCCAGAAGAAGCAGTCAAGATGGCGGAGTGCTGAGGAAGAAGCCAGTTTGAGCAGAGTTTGTGCAGAGAGAAAGAGATGGGAAACAGAGGTAAATAAGTCTGGTGAGCTAGAAACCTTTGATGCTAGGAAACTAGGATAAGTCAGTAGCTTTGTGAGCACTGAATGAGTGGGTTTTGGAGCCCAGTGTTTTTTTTCTTACCGGCTGGGTGCAAGCTAGGATTAAAGATAATGGCCCACCAGTTCTTGGCTCTGTTGTTTAATTACCGACTGTCTGAATCTAATGCGAACCTGCATGGGTCAGGAGGCCCTGTTGGCTGTGAATGTTGGCTTTACACTTAATAATCCTTTAAAAGTAAATCTGATGATATTATCCCTCCATATCAATTTTCTCATCACTGTTCAGCTAACCTTAGAAATCTTTAAGTCCTGGCTGGGTAGCTCAGTTGGTTGGAGCATCATCCCCAAATGCCAAGGTTGTAGGTTTGATCCCCAGTCAGGTCACATACAAGAATCAACCAATGATGGCATGAGTAAGTGTAACAACAAATCGATGGGTTTTTTTTTGTTTTTTTCTCTCTCTCTAAAATTAATAAACTTAAAATTTTTTAAGAAAAAAAGAAATCTTTAAGACCTCTGGGACCCACCATGGTGTGGCCAATCCCTACCTTTCTACTTTGTTGCTCAGCACATGGCCCTTGCACTCTGCTCCAAGCCTGTCTGAAGGTCTCTCAATTATTCTGATTTCCTTAGTCTCAGGGAATTTCTCACCTCTGATTTTAAAACTCTTTTCTTCTTTCAAGACTTACTTGCACAGCTATGCATGACTCAAACTATAATTCTAGCCCATATTTCTCCCCAGAACCACAACTCATATATCTAATTTCTGTATTTGAATGATTTAAAACTATTTTAAACTCAGCAAATTCAATACTCAACTTGATCATTCTCTCTAAACCTGGTCCTCCTTCAGTATACAGATAAGTAAGATCTTAGAGAAAGTTCTTCTTTCCATTTGGTTGTGTAAGTCAAAAATTTAAGGCTAATCTCACGTTCCCCTTCTTCCTCACTTTATGTGTTCTATTACCAGTATGTATGCCTTTACCTTCTGAATACTGTGTTTCCTGAACCCATTTCCTCTATCCTCCTCCAGTATGAGCTCAGTCAGAAGGTTAGTCTGCATATGAATGAACCACCTGGGGAGTTTGATGAACTGTAGATTCTGATTCAGCATGTCTGCACTTCTAACAGGTCCCAAGTGACATGCACACTGTTGGTCTGCAGGCATTCTTCTTGAGTAGTGAGGCTCTAAATTACCAGCAATTCTTTCCAGGAGTACCCTATTTTCTCATGTATAAAATGCACCCTTCTTTGAAAAATTTGGGGTCTAAATACTGGGTGCATCTTATACAGTGGTTGTAGAGTTTCTTTTTTACTTGCATTTCCCACTTTTTCATGCTAATGAGAAACTATGAATTTTATGATGAATAAATCATGAGTTCAATAACTTAATGTAACACTTTTTTTTTTTCAAATTTCAGGCCCCCAAATTAAGGTACATCTTATACATGGAAGCATCTTATAGTAATTTCATATCATCCTAATAGGTACAAATAACCCCTGCTGTTCCATCACCCACACTAGATTCAACATCATCTTCACCAAATGTCATTGGGACCAAGATCAAAAGCCTTGGCTTATAAAGCCTTTCATCAGCTGCCTGTCCCTTCCTCCAGCATCATTTTAGGCCAAGACTGCTCTGCCTCTTTGCCCTCTGGCCATTTCAGTATACTTTTATTAAGTGTCACTATATGAAACGCCATCTTTGTAAGTTAAAAACAATTGAATAGCAGCAATTCCTTAATGCTCGACCAAATAGTTTTTGAATGAGCTGAGCTTCTTCTCTACATAAGGCTTTTTTAAAAAGAAGACATGCTCTGTTGTTCCTCTCCACTCTATCATCTTCCATTCATCCTTCACATCTCAGCTGAATGATTTTATCCTCAGGGAACCCTTCCAGACCTACCTAACCAGTGCATATTACACCATGTCCTTCTCTTTTGAACTGATCACAGACAGTTGAAATTTTGGATGATTATTTGATCAATGTTTCTTTTCTTCACTCAAATACAAGTTCCAAAAGGTCAAGGACCATTTCTGTTTTATGCATTGTTATATCCCTAGCATCATATTCGGCGTCATTTCATTGCAGGTACTTAAATGTTTGCGTAGTCTATTAACTAAGATAGAAGCAATGTAACTATAGTCTGCCTCACTTGAACTCTAGATTCTGCTTGGGGAGTAACTAATATTCCAGGGAAAGCTGGTCAGGGGATCCAAAGTGATTACTTCCTTCTGTAATTGTGATCTTTTTATACAAGATTTTTATGTCCAAGTTGGTTCATACCAACTATATTAAATTATTACCCATCCAAAGTTTATGTGCCCAATGCTTTGAAAGGTCAAAACTTAATACATCAAAGTTTAAAGTAAGAAATTTTAATGATTGAGCAGGTGGGAGACCTACTGGTGCCTCAAATCCATCTTAAGAAAGTATAGAGTTCAGGCTTCCTTTGTGTTAAGGGAAGGGAAAATGGAAGGGTAAGAGGAAGTGATTGATGACCATAGACATCTGGGTACAGCAGAGGTTCAAGAAAGATTGTGTTTTGTCTGTTGACCCCAGTTAATGTGAGTCTGGTCAGGAGGTTCCCGCAAATCTTTGATAAACAATACATACTTTCCTTATCCACTTGAAAAGAGGCACTTTCTGATGAGGATTTGTTTTTGTAAAACTCAAACCTCAAGCAGAATTCCTCTAATGATTACCATGTCTTCATGCAAGAAGCTATTAACGAAGTTTGAAGACCATGGGAACGGCTTGAACAAAATGGAGTCAGGGAGGTCACCTGAGCATTGCACTCTGTTACAAAATTAATCCAAACTAAATAGAAAGATCACCTTCAGAAAGCTTATCCTTGCCATTTTGCATAGTGCTTTATAGATAAAGCTCTTTCATACACATTTTATGTGGACATCCTAACAATCTTGTTGTTGGTAATGGAACAAGCATTATTATCATTTCTTTTATTGCAGACAGGCAATTGGAAGTCCTAACTTTTAATTGAGTTGAGAAACTTCTACACCTGCAGAGCAGGTACTTTAACTTGAACTCTCTATTGCCAAACCCCTATTCTTTCCATGACCAGTGGCCCCTGAAATCAAGGTGAAATGTACCTTCCTTCAGAATCCTGCTTTCTGAGGCAGGAGGTAAAGCAACAGTGCGCTGACACTAGTAACTGGCTGCAATTAGGTCAGAAGAACTAAACATCTGCCTGACCAGGCAGTGGCATAGTGGATAGAGTGTTGGACTGGAATGCAGAGGAGCCAGGTTCAAAACCCCAAGGCTGCCAGCTTGAGTACAGGCTCACCAGCTTGAGCTCAGGGTCGCTGGCTTGAGCGTGGAATCATAGACATGACCCCACGGTTGATGACTTGAGCCCTAAGGTCACTGGCTTAATGCGCAAGGTCACTGGCTTGAGCAAGTGGTCACTTGCTCTGCTATAGCCCCAGGTCAAGGCGCATATGAGAAAGCAAACAATGAACAACAAAAGTGTCACAACAAATAATTGATGATTCTCATCTCTTTCCCTTCCTGTCTGTCTGTCCTTATCTATTCCTCTCTGTGTGTCTCTCTCTGTCTCTCTCTCTCTCTCTCTCACACACACACACACACACAAGAACTAAACATCTGTTTTGGGCTCAGTGGTTGGTGCCTGATATCAGCACATAATTACTTTATTTTTAGATCATCCATTCCCACTTTCCAAACTGTTATGGACAAAGATTTCTTAAACATGATAATGCCTGTACCAATTCACACGTGCTTTGTAAAGCTCATATGGTCCCTTTCCTTTTTTCATAACATTATGTATCATTCACAGTGACAATGGCTGTTTCATAGAGAACTAATGATGGCCACTTTAACAGACATTTTTCAAATATTTTGTAGTCTTTAATGGGTGAGCCTGCTAATTTTGTGAGTCAGTTCAGAGTCATTAATGAGGGGCTTAGAGACCACAAAAGCCTCAATGAGCAAACAGTATTCACTATCTCACATCAGAGCAGCAATGTGAACCTTTATCCTTTATATAAAGCAAGAGCTTTAGACTTTATGCTACTAATAACACAAGAAGGCATTTAGGTTTTCTGATCTTTTAAAAGTTTGAATAATATGATCATTAAAACCCTAACTATATTTGTACCATATCTTTCAAATGAGAACCTCTTTCTAACACAGAAAAAACAAAACAAAATTTCCTCCAACTGGTTGACCTACATTAAAAGCTAAGCTAATGCAAGGAAAGAGAGTGACTTTCATACTAAAGAAAGTCTAGATCTTCAAGAAGCTGAATTCAGGAAGTAGACATGATATTTAGAGAAAAAATGGATCACTCTCAGAGTCTTGTGGTTAAGTTTAAGAAGTAAGCACCTTCTGAGGATAATTTTGTCACTTCAGTAAAACACAGAAACACTGGAGGGAAGGTCAGGGGAGTCCCCAGGGACCATTTCCCTGGTATCACTTTCTTGCTCAAAGATTGTGAGACTCCATGCACCAAATCTCTGATGACTACCTTTTAATAGAGCCTAGGGAAACCTGCAGGCAAGTTCTCACAAACGTTCATCCCTCCTACTCCTCTTCTTCTGAGGGTCACATCTTTACGCCAATTGAGCACAGGTGAGGAATGCCATCCGACTGAACTTTAGGTAATTGTCCAGAAGGACAGTAGAACATAAACTCTTTTGCTTCTAAAAATGCTGTTTTAAGCATTGAGAAGGCAATCTCTCTAGATGGATAAATGAGAACTTTTACATGTTATTTAGAATATCTGTGACCAAGCAGACGCTGCCCAAACCTACAGTCTGGGCCTTAGCATGGTTTCAGTGATTTTGATAATCTTATTCCTGTTTTAAGAAGTATTCTGTTTTTAATGATAAGTACATTAAAACTTGTATTTAGTTTCATTTAAGGGTTGCATTTACCCCTTGGTCAGGGAGGCAAAAGCCTAGATTACTAAAAAAAGTCAATCAACCTTAAAATTCACGCCTTATGGTATCACCAGATTGTTCATTACAAAATTTTGTATTCATTATCTAGAACCCAGCTAAAATGACTACACTTAACTTATTAAATAAAATCTATACTATGCCCTCTAATATTAAAGGTTCCCTACCATCTAAGGCTAGTATTGCTGGGGTGGAGTGACCAAGAAGGAAAAAATAGGAGATAAGCAAAGAAATAATGGTTCCATATAATTTTTCGAAATATTTGTCCTATAGCTTTGAAGTGTGTTATTGGTATTTTAATAAAAACTGCATTGAATTTATAGATTGCTTTGGGTAATATAGACATTTTAATTATGTTTATTCTTCCTATCCATGAACACGGTATATGCTTCCACTAGTTTGTATCATTTTTTATTTCCTTTAACAATGTTTTATGATTTTCTGAGTACAAGTCTTTAATCTCTTTGGTTAAATTTACTTCTAACTTTATTTTTTGTTGTTTCAATAGTGAAGGGGGTTGTTTTCTTAATTTCTCTTTTAGACAGTTCATTGTTGGTGTATAAAAATGCCACTGATTTCTAAATATTGATTTCATATCCTGCCACCTTGCTAAATTCATTTATCAGATCCAGTAGTTTCTTGACTGAGGCTTTAAGGTTTTCTATGTACAGTATCATATCATCAGCAAATAATGATAATTTTACTTCTTTTTTAATTTGGATGTCCTTTATTTCTTCTTCTTGTCTGATTGCTGTGGCTAGGACTTGCTGAACTATGCTGAATAAGAATGGTGAAAGGGGGGCACCCTTGCCTGGTTCCTGATCTTAAGGGGATTGCTTTTAATTTTTGCCCATTGAGTATGATGTTGGCTGTGGGTTTGTCATAGATGGCCTTTATCATGTTGAGATATGACCCCTGTATCCTCACTTTGCTGAGAGTTTTGATAATAAATGGATGCTGAATTTTATAAAATGCTATTTCTGCATCTATTCATATTATCATGTGATTTTTATACTTTCTTTTGTTTATGTGTTAAATTACATTCATTGATTTGTGGATCTTATACCAGCCTTGTCTCCCTAGAATAAATTCCAACCTGATCATGATGTATAATTTTTTTCATGTATTGTTGGATCCAGTTTGCTAATATTTTGTTGAGAATTTTAGCATCTAAGTTCATCAGGGATATTGACCTATAATTTTCTTTCTTTGTAGTGTCTATGCCTGGTTTTGAAATCAGTATTATGCTTGACTCATAAAAGGAATTTGTAAGTCTTCCCTCCTCTTGAATTTTTTGAAATAGCTTGAGAAGGATAGGAATTAGTTCTTCTTTGAATATTTGGTAAAATTTGCCTGTGAAGACATCTGGCCCAGAACTTTTGTTTGTTAAGAGTTTTTTGATAACTGTTTCTGTCTCATTTGTTGTAATAAGTCTGTTTAGGTTTTCTGATCCTTTCAGATTGATTTTGAAAGATTATATGTTTTGAGAAATTTGTCCATTTTGCTTAGGTTGCCTAATTTTATGGCATACACGTCTTCATAGTATTTTCTTATAATCCTTTGCATTTCTGCTCTGTCACTTGTTACTTCTCCTCTCTCATTTCATATTTTATTTCTTTGAGTCCTCTCTCTTTTTTTCTTGGTGAGTGTGGTTAAAGGTTCATCAATTTTATTTACCTTTTCAAAGAACCAACTCTTGGTTTTATTGATCATCTGTATTTTTTTAGCCTCTGTCATTTATTTCCACTCTGATCTTTATTATATTCTTCCTTTTACTTCCTCTGGTTTTTACTTGCTGTTCTTTTTCTAGTTCTTTTAGATGCATGGTTAAATTTTTTATTTGAGTTTTTTCTATCTTCTTACAGTATGCCTATAATGCTATAAACTTTCCTCTCAGGACTGCTTTTGCTCTGTCCCATAAATTGTGAGTTGTTGTATGTTTATTCTCATTTGTTTGAAGGAAATTTTTTATTTCTTCCTTGATCTATCTCATTGTTAACCCATTCATTACTTAATAACATGCTATTTAGTTTCTAAGTGTTTAGTGTTTTTCAGTTTTTCTATTGTAGTTGATTTCTAGTTTCGTGCCATTGTGATCTGAGAAGGTGTTTGATATAATTTTAAATTTCTTAAATTTGTTGAGACTCATTTTGTGTTCTAGCATGTAGTCTATCCTAGAGAATGTACCATAAGCACTTGAAGAAAATGTATATTCTGCTGCTTTAGGGTGAAAGGTTCTGATGATATCTATTAAATCCAGATGATCTAGTGTGTCCTTTACCTCAGCAATCCTGAAAAAGAAGAATAAAGTGGGGGTATCACACTTCCTGATATTAAGTTATAGTACAAGGCCATCGTACTCAAAACTGCTTGGTACTAGCATAAGAACAGGCATGCAGATCAATGGAACAGAACAGAGAATCCAGAAATAAACCCACACCTATATGGACAATTGATATTTGACAAAGGAGGTAAAAGCATACAATGGAGTAAAGGCAGTCTCTTTAACAAAGGGTGTTGGGAATATTGGACAGGTACTTGCAAAAAATGAAACTGGATGGCCAACTTATACCATTCATAAAAGTAAACTTAAAATGGATAAAAGACTTAAATGTAAGTAGTGAAACCATAAATATCTTGGAAGAAAACATAGGCAGTAAACTCTTCAATATCTCTCATAGCAATATTTTTGCTGATTTATCTCCATGGGCAAGTAAAATAAAAGACAGGATGAACAAGTGGGACTATATGAAACTAAAACACTTTTGCATGGGAAAGAACACTATTAACAAAATAAAAAAAGAACCCATACAATGGGAGAATATATTTGCCAATAAATTTGATAAGGGGTTAATGACCAAAATTTATAAATAATTTGTAAAACTCAACACTGGGAAGTAAAAAATTCAATTAAAAAATGGGCAAAAGAAATGAATAGACACTTCCCCAAAGAGGACATACAGATGGCCAATAGGCATATGAAAAATGTTCAACATCACTAATCATTAGAGAAATGCAAATTAAGACCACAATGAGATACCACCTCACACCTGTCAGAATGGCACTTATTAACAAAACAACACATAATAAGTGCTGGAGAGGGTGCGGAGAAAAGGGAATGCAGACTGGTGCAGCCACTGTAAAAAATGTTATGGAGACCCTCAAAAAATTAAAAATGGAATTGCCTTTTGACCCAGCTATCCCACTTTTAGGAATATATCATATAAATACCAAATCACTGATTCAAAAGAAGAAATGCACCCCCATGTTTATTGAAGCGTTGTTTACAATAGCCAAGATCTGGAAACAGCCCAAATGTCCATCAGTGAACAAGTAGATTTAAAAGCAGTAGTACATATACACAATAGAATACTATGCGGCTGTGAGAAAGAAAGAAATCTTATCTTTAGCGACAACATGGATGGACCTGGAAACTATTACACTAAGTGAAATAAGCCAGCCAGAGAAAGAAAAATACCATATGACCTCATTCATTTGAGGAATCCAATAAACAATGTGAACTGAGCAATGGGACAGAGGCACAGGCATGGCCAAAGAGACCAGAGGGAAAGAGGTCAGAGGAAAAGTAGAAGAAAAGATGGGATCAGAGAAGGAAAAAAGATTAATGAAATTATATATACATAACATAGCATTATAGAGAACATGACAGCAAATCCTGGAGGGAAGGGGAGAAGACATTGCGGGGAGGGGGCAAGGAGGGGCCAAGGAGCAATAAGGGGGTGGGGGGAGAAATATTGAGTGGGACACTTGAATCTATTTAAACACAAATTAAAATCATAAATTAAAAAAAAGAAATAATGGGACGATGAATTCAGGTAGGACCCATTAAGCCATGATAAGGACCTTGGCTTTTTTGATGAGATAGAAAGCCATGAGTTGGGCGGTAGGGGGGAAGGACCTGATGTTCTAAGAGGAACACTGGTTTAGTGGGAGAGTAGCCTATGAGAGAGTTAAGGGTAAGGGTAAGGAGATCAATTATGAGGTTGTTGCCATCATTTCAGTGAGAGGGAATGACAGTTTGGCCCAGGATGGTGGCAATAGGGCTAAGGAGAAGTCGTCAGATTCTGAATATATTTTAAAGAGGACTGGAAAGGATGGCTGATGAGTTAGATGCAGGATTAGAGAGAAAAGGAAAAGTTAGGCATGACTCTAAGATTTTTGATATGAGCAACTGCAAGGACAGAATTTTTATTAAATTATCTAGGGACAGAATTTTTATTAAATTATCTAGGGAACAGTTTTTAGAGGCAGGAGCTGGTAAGTTATAAGTTTAATTTGGGGCATATTTTGTATAGAGAAATGCAAGTAAAGATTTTGAATAAGTAATTGGATATCTAAGCCAAGGGGGTTTTTTGGGTTGGAGATAAAAATTGTCAGTATACAAAGGGTATTTAAATCAATGGAACTTAGAGTGCGAGGGTATATAAAATAGAAAAGAGGAGAGTCTAAAGGTTAAGCCTTTGGAGGACAGGAAGAGAAAGAGGAAACAGCAAAGATGACACAGAAAGAGAAACCTATGAAGTGAAATGACAACCACCTCGATTGCTTCCTACTTACCTTAACTCATGTCAATCCTTCTACCAGAAATGCTGAGAAATATCCTCCTTAATACATTTTTTTTTATTCACATCCTACCCACTATTCACAGTCAGCCACTTAATTTTGTGTTGTATGTGACTTTTCCTGTCTTGTGTTCTATTTGACAATTTAACTCTTATTTTGACTCTTTCTAGACACTGGGGAACAAAATTTTTATTGCATCCAAAAAACACTTGTTCTTACCTAACTCGAGTGTGCAGATCTCAAATCTGACATTAGTTTTTCTCTGTAAGCTACAGTTTCTTTGCAATTCAAGATTTTAGGTTTTCATCTTGTAACATTATCAACATTTAGATTAACATAATGAAGTAGAATGTCTTCTTGGGCATCATGTTTGTAAAAATATAATAATTTATATAATGCAGTAATACACTAATACACTAAAAGATATGATTGCACCAGAATTTGTCTACAATTTCAAAATAGAACATATTAAAACACTTATTTTAATCATAAAATTTGTGCAAAACTTATTTAAATTCTATTCAGGCAAAAAATTGCATTTGTAGCTCTTGCGTTTGTGCACTTGTTGAGGACAATCTCGTTTGATGCTCCAGCAGTAGTCTGCTCATCACTAACAGCTTCAAGATTTGAGGGAAACATATCAAGGAGACTGATAAGGAAGTGAGTCTTAATGCTCATGTTACATCCAATCTCGCAGAAAGCCAACAGCATCCTTTGAACCAGAAGTTCATAGTTTTCTGCTTTTTTTTGTTGCCAAGAAAGTTCTTTGTAACTGCCACAAAAGACTGCCATGCTGCTTTCTGCTCCTTATTTATCTTCCTAGAAAATTCTTCGTCACGTATGAGGGTTCAAATTTGAGGTTCATTGAATACACCTGCTTTTATCTTCTCGAAAGATAAGGATGGAAAAGAAGAAATAATATGTTGAAAGCATTCACTTTCTCTATTCAAAACCTGGACAAACTGCTTCATTAAGCCAAGTTTGATTTGAAATGGGGAAAAATGATCCTGTCTCTATTAACTACAGGTTCATTCACAATATTTTGCATCCCTACTTCCAGAGCTTCACATTTTGGCCACTCCTTCGGTGTTCAGTGTTTCTCCAGAGCTTGGCTGTCCCACAAACACAGAAAGCAAGGATACTTTGTGAAACCTCTCTGTTGTCCTAGCAGGAAATTTACCATTTTAAGATCCACACAAATGATCCAGTTATGCTCCTCATACTTCAGAAAGTCAAGGACAATTTTTATGTCATTATAATCTTCTCGCAGATGAGTTAAATAACCAATTGGAACCACTGCATAAACATTATTGTTCTGTAAAAGAACACATTTCAGACTCCATTTAGAGCTGTCAAGAAATAGCCACTATTCTGTTGGACTATCAGTGGTAACACCTAGCTGGCTGAGAAGACTACTGGTATTGTGACAGTAAACAAAGTATTTATCTTCGGAAAAGAAGTTCACAAAAATTTGTTCACATTTTCTGAAATTGGATACTTTAGCTGACCGGTAAAGTACATTCTTTTCTTGAAGACTGTAGGCTAATAACTCAGCTGCTTTCCTTGATAGGCCCAAATCTCATACTAAGTCATTCAATTCAGGTTGGCTAAACTGCTGAGGGGTTAATTACTGCTTGGCATCAGAAGAAGACCCTTCAGATTCTACAACCATTTCCTTATGCATCTTATCAAAATACACTTGATTACCATGTTCACTTTCTTTGTCCTTAGAAGAAATAAAACCATTGAAAACTGGAACTGGGAATGTCTCAGAGTGTGGGATAGGTCAGTCATATTGCTGAAGGAATATTAGGATATGCGATCATATGCTGTTTTTTTCTTGCCGATGCCCTTTGTATGGATCAGACAGAAATAACAGTCACTGCTGTGGTTCTTAGGTTCACGCCAAACCATGGGAATACCAAAAGGCATTCCTTTGAGTTTTCCATTTGTCCAGTCATGAAGCATTTCCTCACAATTAGGACACACAATATGAGGAGCCCAATTCTTGTCTTGATCGCCAAGGGGAACTTTAAAATAGGTAATATATGCACGTGTCACAAATGATGAAATATTGTGCCTTTGACGTTGAAGTGTGTAACAGCCACATATATGACAGAAGGTGTCAGGACTATTTTTACATTTATGCCTACTCGAAGAACCCTTTATTCAATCTTAAAACAAAATAAGAGGGTGTTTTTATTATATAATATTTTTTTACATTTAGAAACAACTACAATTATGTAAAAGTGATGTTTGTAAAACATTAATTGCCTTGTGGTTATATTCAATCCAAGAGTCGTTTCCCTTTAACTCCAATTTAAAAACCAATGCATACCATTAACTGTAACAAAAAGAAATTAAAATTGCATTAAAACTGGAGCATGCACCAAAAACAGATTTCATATTTGGAATCAGCAATGCAGAAATATATAGAAAAAGTTCTAAAACCTCATGCAACAGAAAATGAAAAAAAAATTGTTTCCCAGTGTTATATTTTCTTAATGTATCTTTTTATCCCCAATGCTGTTCTTTGATTTAATTGTGTTAGTTGATTCCTCTCTGATTGTGTCTATGCAGGTCAATCCTTCTATCACTTCCCAGCCATCACAGTCCCCAATGGTAAATACACATGAAAATCATTGGTAGCATTAGCTTAACAACAGGTGACAAAAGAAACTGGAGTTATCTGGTGTCTGAGATTCAATTCTGAGGTGGCCCTCGCACCTGGAGATGTGGGATGTGTGGCCATCATTATATGGCACAAACTTGCTAACATGTAGTATCAGTCAAAACAAATATTAAATCAATGTGTTCTGGAAATGATAGTCCAAAGCAATAGAAATGTAAGGAACATTATTCTTGCCTTCAAAGAGTTCACTCTCTAAGAAGGTAAGACAGGGAAAGAAACATGTCAGGCAGATAAGATATGTTTTGCTCACCCTGTTAAAGGTGGCCACTACCTACATGGGGCTGCTGATTGCCTTCTTGCTTGGGAAGGGGCTTGGTTATGCTAATGTGTGTTAAGGGAGGGCTTTCACTGAAAAGTTTTAAAAGGAGGAGCTAGGAGGCCATTTTGGAGAGGTCACATTTTTCCAGGGGGAGAAAGGCCACGTGAGGGAGAGGTCCAAAATGGAGGCAAAGAGGTAGGAGGATGAGTCAGTGGTTTTGGGTGCCCTGAATGGAAAGGGAAGTGTTTCTTGCTGTGTGTTATTACACGCTTGCTAAGTGTGAGTTTAGAATAAAGGATAATGGACCACCAGTTTTTGGCTCTGCAATTTCATTACTGTCTGTCCGCATCAAATGTGAACTTGCAAGAGTCAGGCGGCTGTGATGGTTGCCGCGACTAATGGTTTTACAAAACAGCAACTTAAAAAATAAAAAAGAGTATAAAGAGCAGTAGAAAAGACTAAGTTTTAAAATTAGAGCTATTAGTTTTACAATTTTATTTATAAATTGCATAAAGCTAATATATTGTTCTTTAGTATCATTAATGATACTAACGTGTCTGGTAACAAAGATAACAAAACGTGACATCTTGTCTATCAAAATAAAAAATACCCCTTGAGCCAGGCCTGGTCTAGCACAAGGCCAACTCAGAGTTGGCAGGAGGCAAACACATGTGGGACGCATTGAAAATCCTGATCGCCACTGTGTGAAAACAAGGAGAAGGAAGATGCCCCTCAGCTGACCAAGCATACTCTCTGAAGGCTAGCGGCAGCCTGGAGTGGCAACATCTGCAGACCTGCTTCCCTTCTCTCCCCAGAGACATACCATCATTCTATGGAGTTTAATTTGGGTTTGAAATAATAACCTAGAGAAAACTATTTTACACATTTGGTCTCTCATACATGAAGTTAGCATACAACATTAAAACGATGCTTTCACCCAAGATTGTCACTTTAGAAGGCAGAATAATTTTGAACCTGTGTTTATGATAACTGGAAGTCATTTGACAAGAGCTAATCAGAGTATATAGGTTTACAGAACTTGGGGGTGAGTCTGATGCTTTTTAAGTGGTATTGCTATATAATGAAGGGCAAATAGGCAGCAAGATGACACGGGTTCACTTCATTCAGGATAGACAAGGTGAACAGGTTCACAGTGATCTTATTTTAATGCTATAAAACGAGCATAAATTCAGTAATGCTGGACTGAGCCTTCATGTAGCAAAAAACGAAGCTTGTTTGTTCAGCTTAAAGCCAGTGAATTAAATGCTCTTTTTTTTTATTATCAACATTTAGCTTAAAGTTATCTAGATCACTTTCTTTTTAATAAAGTTTTTAAAAATAAAATAATGTTGCTCCGTGGAGTTAATGTGTCATAATTAACCCTTTAGTAAGACACAAAGTAGATAAAGATTAATTGAGAAATTAAAGCAAAATTTCCTTTTAACTCTGGTTGTGCACGTTGCAATATTGGTAGATTTTCCTATGTGTGAGAAAAATAAGAGCAATATTAGATTATAATTACCAATCAGTATTTCTGCAAAAACAGATTTTAGAACACACCCTCAAAACCTTAAGACTTATAGTTACCTTCAACAGTAAAAAAAACCTATTTACATCTGTTCCTGTAACTCCTATCACATAAAATTGTAAACTGATTCTAAAACCATAGTTACTTTCTTTTTATTTAAGTTTATTAAATTGTTTACATCTTTCTTTTCTTCATTGGGTAAATTACAATCTGGAAATACCTGTTACTTCCTTTCAGAAAAGCATGGTTTGTTTAGTGAATGGAAATTTAAATTTAAATAGAGTCATCAAACTTGGGATGCAAACCCAGACTGGCTTTAAAAGTGTTACCACTCTAATTTTTTAATCTCTTTTTCTCTTGTTTGTGAGAGCTGGACACCAGACAAATCACATTGCTTACTGGTAAGGCCTTATTTTGATTTCTTTTCTTGAAATTTTTTATTTAAATAAGTCTTTGTCTTAAAAGAGCATGTCATCCGTCAAAATAATGCTATCACTTGTGAAAATATTTTCATTTTCTGACATGCACTGAGGTGCCATAAAGTAGTGTTGACAACTCCATCTTTAGCATTCCACAAATCTTATGGAGATATATCATCAGAAAACCACACAGTCTATATCCGGGCTTTGACAAAACTGAAACATGGCCTGCCAGCCACAGATAAGGTTTTGAAATGTTAGTCACTGAAAAGGTGATAACAGAAACAAGGATCAAATGAATGTACACCTTCACCTTTGGACGCCTGTGGTTTTGAGCCATGCCACTTCGGTAAAGTCAGTGGATATGTCGTGTGATACAACATGGAAACACACCGTGGACATGGTATTAGATGTGATGCCAGGAGGGTGTTGGAATTAAAGAGATGCTGTGAAGTGATAACATAGAATCTCTAACAAATTAAAGAAGGAAGGCTCAGAGTTGGAGCAGCTTGTCAGAGTTTGAAAGATCAAAGCGAAATACTATCTTGTGGCTGACAATAGCGGCTCAAATGGAAACTATGAAACATTTTGGAACTAGTAGAATAATTCCCTCTTCTTCTTTCCCTCCTCCTCCTCTTCTGTCTCTCCCCTTACCCCCCCCACCCCCGCCCACCTTTTAAACTTCAAATGTTTTGGGATTTGGGGCTGTTCTCAATTTTATATGGAAAATTTCAATAGATAGGAGGCGACAAAAACTCATTACACTGGACCGAAACATGAAATATTAACCCAAAGGATTTTTTTAAAGACTCCTTTAAAAAAATATATAACCAGAATGACCATGCATACTACCTTTACAACAGAATTTATAATCATTTACTTCTTAATGGTTCCACCCCCATGCCATCCATTTTCAAACAAAGCTGAGTTTATGGCCATCATGCAAGATTACATTCCCGTGCAGTTGCAGTATTTCTTCTATAATGATTTATTTAAAAGGGCTTCACCATGATAGCTCTCCAACTTTGTTCCTTCCTGTATATCACTGTTCAGGGTCAAAAGCTGGGAAAAGGGCTGGTCCCTAAGGCCTAACATATTTCACCAGTGGAGACTCTGGCTTTTCACTTCTCCTTCTCTCCTCATCACTTTATACTTAAGGAAGAACAGATGTGGAAACGTTTAGAAAAAGACTAATTGAATTTCACATAACACAATTTAGCATTGTTTGAGGAAGTACCTAAATCAACAGCACATTTTCCAAAGTCCCGGCCTCGCCTAATTAGAACACCAAACGTGTGACTAATTGGCCACACTTCCACCAAAGGCTCTGCTGCAGATGAGCTGTCGCCCACTCCTCTGGCCCCAGCTGAGGCCGGTGGTTTGGCTGTGAGGGAAGGCAGTTGCTCTAAATGAGCTGGGCTGAGCATAATGGGGAAACTCCGTGATGGCTGGAGAACAAATCCATGGGAAGCAGAAGAGAAACTGGAATGTTTACGGTGGCAGCACCCAGAGAATTACCAGGAGATTATCAGTACATAAATTAAGAGATACTTGGAGCTCCGTAATAGGGACAGTTAATAGTCTGCTCTTTATCATTTCGGCTTCATGGTCTTAGAACTTGACATCTAATTAAAATAAAATCTGATATCAGCAGCGAAGCCTCTATTTAAACCCAACCCTTTACCACTGGCAGATCTGTTTTTTTGCATGCAACAGGAGGTTTTCTTTCTTTTTCATTTTATTTCCTAATCGTGTGCGGGAGAATATGTGGGAAAGAAAGGATATAATTAGAGCAAAGGGAAGGATGATTCCAGGCTGGTTACATGGTAAAACCCTGAGAATTTTGCTTTAGGAAATCTCTCTTCCCAACTTTCTCCTCCTTGGCATAAAACCCACAGAACTAGAAGTGACTTTAAAAATAATTTGGTGAAACTTTCACATTTTATAGACGAAGATTTTGAGGCCAAGAGAGGTAATTTGCCTAGGGCCACGTGTCTATTTGGTGGCCTACTTAGGACTAGATGTCAAATCTTCTGACATCCATCTCTACTACCATTTATATTTCTCATTCATGTTCCAGTTGATTCTGAAAGAGGAACATTTGTGCCAGCTTCCAACGGTTTCATGCTAACTGGAGTATTTGCTCAATCCCAATTATTTAAATAACAAAATCTATTATAAATCTGTTGGCATGGATCCTGGCTTCTGGGTAAATGGCATCTAAAGAGCTGAATATTTGCTTTAATTAAATCTTGACATTTTCTTTCTCTGTATGCTCAGAAATTATACAGAATTTATTTTTCTTAACAGGAATGCTTTTCTAAAGAACAGACTGTTTCTCTAAACTCAAGTTAAATACAAATGCTGTTCATACTGATTTTGTGTCTTTCAAATCTGTATTTTATGCTCATTAAAAAAAACAACAATATGGCCTTAACGTGCAAAACATATTTAGAAAAATCCATGTTTCATTGAGATCCACTTGTAACTTGTTATTAATATGTTGAATGTTGGGGGAATGTTTAAGCTTTCTCCTTGCCACCAGATTGTGATTTTTAAACTTTTTTCTTCTCAGTTAGTTGGTGAAAGGTCAGAGGCTAAAAATTAATATAGCATCTTCACAAGAAAATTATAGTTATCAAAGAAAGCAAATATTTCCTTGATCATCTACTATTTAGAATAATCCTTGCTCTCATGTTTCTTCATCAATAAAGACAAACAAGTTGAGTATAATTATTTAGATATGATCCCAAATTTTCATATGCCAACCAAAACAGAGCCATAAAACTCCTCTTTCTTAAGTTTTAATTAAAGTTTTAGAAAGCTAAAAATAAAGTTAATAAGAGAAATCAAGTCAGATATATGCAAAACATTTCATCCATTAACAGTCTTGAAAATTCTTTATTGATACACAGCTTGGCTCAGATAGAATACTGTCCTGAAATTTTTGCTTTCTCTTGATGAGAGCATGTACAGAAGTGTGATTGTGACACTGCTGGGCTACTTAGAGACTTACCTCATTACCTAATAAAGTCAGATAAAAGTGTATTGACTCTGTAATAATAAAATGGGCCTGTCCATGGAATAGTTTAATCAAGTGTGTGAGATGGACAAGTAAGTTAAGAGAATGTACCACTTCCGAGGAATCAGCCTTGGGAAAGTTCCTTCAACTCCATTTGCCTCAGACTTTAAGCACAAATGAACAAATGGACTGTAGCATGATTGTGTGTCAGCATGGTGGGGTTTGGCCATTCCTCTTCTTCCCCCTCTGTTCACCACAGCCAAATGGACTGTTGGGTGGTCAGAATTTGTCATGAAGATAGACAGCCACTGGGAAACAGTGTTGATGGGTGCTCCGGGCTGTGATCCAATGCTTTGCTTCATGTAGAAGAGTGTTCCATGTCACTATATGTAACTTAGTGATGATAAAATTTCTCTTTCTATTTAAAAAAAAATTATCTCATTGAGATATCCTGAGAACACCTAAAGGTTAGGAAAAAATTTTAACTTCTTAAGAAAGACTACTTAAATGCAGGCATTTACTGATATATTTCTCCATTAAATGAAGTGATCAGTGACCGACCATCTTTAATGATGATAAAGTGCCTTGATTTTAAAATCATTTGTAAGAAATAAAGAAGCTATCCTTCATATTTAGCAAACAGTCCAAAGTTACATTTTAAAGAAATAAAATAAACCCTCTAAATTAATCATTTTGAAGTATTCTCGTTAAATAATATCACGTAAACCCCTGATATTTTGAATGAACTATCTGGTTTGTATAATGAGTTGAAGTGACACTAATGAACCAAACATGTAGATATCATAAAACACTTTTCTACAGGGAACAGGTCCAATGAGCACCAAATAATCAAAAGAAAATGTAGAAAAAAATCTAGATGTTCTATCTGTAAGATGTAGAACACCTGGGCTTTTTTTCTGTTTTCTCCCCCCATCTTCCTTATCCTTATCTATTCAATTATGTGTCTTGTAATTCCTTATTTCTTTCAAGGAATGTACCTATCTTTGTTGTAATAATGAGGAAAAGACATATTCTAAATGTGCATTCATAGAAAAATACATTGCCCCTTCTTTCCTTCAAATAGACTCATCAAAACTATGTCTTCTGAAAGTTTTATATCAAAGTATTTTTAATTAAAGCTTTAGTCTCCTCAGAACTATGAAGACTAGACCAGACCAAGAACTGCCACATAATTTTTCTCCTCATTATCACCTCGTTAAGATCCCAGAACATGCCTCAGAGGCAGGGGGTTGCTTAACAAGGTGATAATGAGGAGAAAATGTCTCCAGCCTATTTGGGGCACAGCCCATGCCACGTTGGATGATAGCAAACCAGGTTGGACTAGAACAGAACATACTTTAGTTACTAACATGTTGTTCTCTGAATGGGTTGGACTATTTTAAGGTATATTGTGTTTTGTGTTTTCCTCCTATGAATATTGGTTAGTGAAAAGGAAAAAAATGAAGACTTGGGCCTGAAACTTTGCGGCAGAGACAGAAACTGTTTCCTAATAGTCATTCATCTATGTAGCATTAGTAATATAAATCTTGATATATAACAGGATGAACATCAAGCTAACAGACTATCTTCCCCAGTGTTCCAAGAATCATGTGACTACGTTTTGGCCAATAATATTTAAATAAATGCTTTATTTAAATCTAACTTAAGCGTACATTCTTTCATTCTCAATTCTTATGTGCCACCCAAGCCCGAATAACTGGTGGCAGTGGTATGCTGGAACCACCTTATTCCAGATTACACAAGCCAATGTTTAAATATTAAGAATTTTGCAAGCCAGTTGATAAAACCATTATTTAAATTTAAAAAATATATAAAATTATAATTTAATAAATTATGCTAAAAAAGTAATAAATACTTGAAAATCACCATTCTTTAATGGTTTTACTGTTTTCTATAGTCAAGTTTATATTGTACCTAAATGTTGGAATTACCAGGGGTGTTACTGTGCATTTCCTCCCAACTCCCTGAGTAGCAAGATGACATAGATAACTTGAAATTAGTGAGAGTGGAAGGATTTATATTAGTTTTAGGTGTACAATATAGTGAATAGACATTTATATAGAAGTGATCACCCCAATAAATCTAGTCCCCATCTGACACCATACATAGTTATTACAATATTAATGACTATATTTCCTGTGCTATACTTTACATGCCCATGACTATTCTATCAGTATCGATTTGTACTTCTTATTTTTTCCCCCTTTTCACCTATCCCTTGAAATCCCCTCCCATCTGGCAACCATCAAAATGTTCTCTGTGTCTATGAGTTTGTTGGTTTATTTTGTTTGTTAGATTCCACGTATAACTGAAATCATATGGCATTTGTCTTTATCTGACTTATTTCACTCAGCACAATACCCTCTAGGTCCATGGTAATGCAGATGACAAGATTTTATTCTTTTCTTATGGCTGAGTCATATTCCTTTGTCTATACTGGTATGTACCATTTCTTTATCCATTCATCTATTGATAGACATTTAGGTTGCTTCCATATCTTTCCTATTTTAAATAATGCTGCAATAACAGCTGGATGCATATGTCTTTTTAAATTAATGTTTTGGGTTTCTTCAGATAAATACCCAAAAGTGTAATTGCTGGGTCTTACTTTGTCTCTTGCTATAGTCCTGCTATGGTTTTGAATTGCAGTCCCCTAAGGATAACGATGTTGAGCATCTATTCATGGGTTTATTAGCCATTTGTGTATCTTTGAAGAAAAGGAAGAAGCCCAAATTCATTCTTTTGCATGTAGCTATCTAATGGACACCACCATTTGTTGAGAATAATGTTTCCCATTGAATTCTTTTGACATCTTGGCCCAGGCCAGTTGGCTCAGTGGTAAAGCATCAGCCCAGCATGTGAATGTCCCAGGTCCGATTCCTGTTCAGGGAATACAGGAGAAGTGACCATCTGCTTCTCCACCCTTCTCCCTCCCCCTTCTCTCTCTCTCTTCTCCTCCCACAGCCATGGCTCAATTGGTTTGAGCACATTGGCTGTGGGTACTGAGGATGGGTCTGTGTAGCTTTCATCTCAAGTACTAAAATAACTTGGTTGCAAGCATGGCCCCAGATGGGCAGAACATTGGCCCCAGACAGGAATTGCTGGTGGATCCTGGTTGGGGTACATGTGGATTCTGTTTCTCTGCCTCCCTTCCTCTCACTTGAAAAAGAAAAAAAAAACACAAAAATTATTTTGGCATCTTTTTTATAAAATTAATTATGCATAAATATAAGAGTTGTTTTTGGACTCTCAAATCTATTTCATTGACCTATATTTCTCTTCTTATGTCAGCACCACCCTGTCTTGATTACTTAGGCTCTTGAAATTAGAGAGTGAGTCCTTCAACTGGGATTTCTTTTACAAAATTGTTTGAATATTCTGGGTTTCTTGCATTTCTATATGAATTTTAGAAACAGCCAGGCCAGCTGGGATTTTGATAGGGATCGTGTGAGTTTATAAATCAATTTGGAAAGTATTGTCATCTTAACAATATTAAATTTTCTGATCCATGAATATAAAATGTATTTTAATTTAAGTCTTCTTTAATTTATTTCAATAATGTTTTATAGTTTCCAGTGTAAACATCTTGTACTTCTTTGTTATATTTATTCCTAAGTATTTTATTATTTTCAGTGCTATTACAAATGTAATTGTTTTCTTAATTTTATTTTCGAAGTGTTCATTGGTCGCATATTGATTTTTCTATATTGATCTTTTTTTTTTCCTTCTTCTTTTCCAAGTGAAAGGAGAGGCGATAGAGAGACAGACTCCTGCACACACCTCAACCAGAATCCACCCAGTAACCACCATCTTGGGCCAATGCTCTGCCCAGTTGGGGCCATGCTTGCAACATTTTTAGTGCCTGTAGCAGAGGTTCCATGGAGCTACCTCAGCAGACAAGGCCAAAGTGCTTGAATCAATTGAGCCATGCCTGTAGGAAGGGAAAGAATGAGAGAGAGAAGGGGATGGGGGAGGAGGAAGGGTGGGGAAGCAGATGGCCACTTCTCCTGTGTCCTGACTGGGAATCGAACCTGGGACTTCCACACACTCAGTTGACGCTCCAGCAGGCCAGGTCCTCTATATTGATCTTGTATCCTTCAACCTTGTTACACTTGTTAATAAGGTTTTTTTCTTTAGCAAACTTTTTAGGATTTTCTAGATACAAGATTATATCATCATGTCATTTTAGACTAGACATAGTTTTATATCCTCTTTTTCAATCTAGATGTCTTTGTTTCTTTTTTCTTACCTAATTTCCCTGGCTATAACCTTCTGTACAAAGCTGAATAGAAGTAAAAGCAGACGTCCTTGTCTTGTTCCTCATTGTAGGATATCATCTATCTGAGTTTGGGCCCCTCTATAACTTGGATTAAGAAACTTTAGTTAAAAAGCCCTAAATGTGATTGGTGATGGGAATGTATTCCCCACAGCAAACACAGGGAAATAGGTTTCTTGGATACAACACCAATAAACTGTGTGAGTGAATGACCTTTGTGCAAACACAAAGGAATGTGTGTGAATGGGCTTTAGGAATTAGGCTAGAGGTTTATTGATTGCTCCTCCTTTGCACTTGTTAAATAGCAAAAGAAAAAGAATGTGATGTCCAAAACTAGCCTTTTTTCCATATCAACAAGAAGTACATTAGTCATTCTTTTCCCTTATCACCTGCAATATTTTTACCTTTGTTCTTGTAAAAAAGTTTCTGCTTCTGATCAATAAAAGCTCTGGAAGAAGGAGACTTGGGAGGTTAGTCTCTCTTGACTGCCTCTGCCTCTTCTCTTGACAGCAGTTTGTGTCTTAAGCAGTATTTCCACATAACACTGGTAGTTCCCAGCGGGCTGGAGGGATATACCCCATGTAAGAGGAACTCATTCAGTTTTCCACCATTAAGTATGATGTAAATGTGGGCATTTTATCAATATGAGGACATTTCTTTTTATGCCTTGTTGTTTTTGTTTTTGATTTTTTTAAATCATGGAAATGTATTGGATTAGTTCAAAAGCTTTTTCTGTATCTATTGAAATGATTTATGATTTTTATCCATTTTATTATTATGACATATTACATAAATTGATTTTATAATTTTTTTTTTTTTTTTACTGGGACAGAGAGTGAGTCAGAGAGAGGGATAGATAGGGACAGACAGAAAGGAATGGAGAGAGGTGTGAAGCATCAATCATTAGTTTTTCGTTACCATTGCGACACCTTAGTTGTTCATTGATTGCTTTCTCACATGTGCCTTGATCGCGGGCCTTCAGCAAACTGAGCAACCCCTTGCTGGAGCCAGCGACCTTGGGTCCAAGCTGGCGAGCTTTTGCTCAAGCCAGATGGGCCTCCGCTCAAGCTGGCAACCTCGGGTTCTCGAACCTGGGACTTCCGCATCCCAGTCCGAGGCTCTATCCACTGCACCCCCGCCTGGTCAGGCCATAAATTGATTTTAATATGTTAAATTAATCTTGTACTCATGGAACATGTTGCTGGAATCAATTTGTTAGTATTTTGTTGAAGATTTTTGACTCTATACTCATAAGGTATATTAGTTTGTTGTGTGTGTGTGACACGTTTGTCTGGCTTCAGGATCAGATTAATACTAGCCTCACAATGTATGTTTTCCCCTCATCTATTTCTTTTGGAAGAGTTTGTAAGAAGTTGTAATATTCCTTCTTGAATATTTTTTAGAATTGAACACTGAAGCCACCTGCACCTGGACTTTCCTTTATTAGGAAGTTAAAATTACTCAATCACTCTACTTGTTGTAGGTCTATTTCATCGAGTCAGTTTCAGCAATTTGATTTTTTCTAAGAAATTTTTATTTTTACCCAGATTATCTAATTCATTAGTATTCTCATTTTTTCATAGTATTCCTATAGCAATCTCTTTTATTTCTGTAAGTTTGATATGTCTTTTCTTTCATTTCCAAATTTAGCAATTGAGTCTTCTCTCTGTTTCTTTTGGTCAGTCTGGCTAAAGATATGTCAGTTTTGTTGATCTTTCAAAGAACAAATCTTTCATATGCTTGATTTTCTGTACTGTTTTTCTATTCAGTATTTCATGTAGTAACTTTATTATTTTCTTTCTTATGCTTCTTTGGGTTTGTTTTATTCTTTTCTCTGGTTTTATAAGGTGGAAGGTTAAGTTACTTATTTGAGACATTTTTTATTATAGGCATTTACCTATAATAATTCCCCTGAGCATTGCTTTCACTGCATCCCATAAGTTTTGGTATATTATGTCTTTGTTTTAAATTACTTCAAAGTATTTTTAAATTCATCTTATGATTTCCTTTTTGACCCATGAGTTGTTAAGGGAGTGTGTTGTTTAATTTATACATTTTTAAAATTTTCTTTCTGTTACTGATTTTTAATTTCATTTTATTGTAAGTGGAGAATATATGTTGTATAACTTCAATACTCTTAAATTTACTGAGGCTTTTTATGGGTCTAACACATGTACTATTTTGGCAAATGTTTTACACATAATTGAGAAATATATGTATTCTGCTACAATGGGATGGAGTGTTCTGTAAATATCTGTTAGGTCTCAGTGGTTTATAGTGTTCAACCCCTCTATTTCCTTGTTGATATTATGACTATTTGTATTTCATTATTGAAAGTGAGGTATTAAAGCTTCCAACTACTATTCAAAAATTGTCTATTTTTCTTAAACTCAATGAGTTTTTGCCTCCTGTATTTTAAGACTTTTTGTTAGTGCATATAGTTTATCATTTTTATATTCTCCTAATGGACTGACACTTTTGCTATTATGATATTTCAGTCTATATGTCTAGTATCACTTTGTATTGTTTGTTTTAAGACATATTTTGATATCAGCATAGCCACTCCAGCTTTTTCATTATTGTTGTTTACATAATATATCATTTTCTTTTTTAAACTTTCAATTTATTTGTATCTTTAACTCTGTATGGTGGGTAGCATATAGTTGGACTTTTTTTCAGGTTTCTTTAGCTATACTTTACAAAATTGTAAGATATTTAAAGTATACTACATAAGGATTTAATATATGCATATACACAGTGGGGCAAAAGTAGATTTACAGTTGTGAATACATGATAATACAGTGTTATCAACTATAGTTATTATGTAATACATTGAATTTTCAGAACTTATTTTCTTAAAACTAAGTTTGTACCCTTTTATTAGCCTCTAGCTATTCTTCCACTGCCCATCTCCTGAAAATCACTTTTCTACTCCCAGTTTTCAGGAGTTTGACTTTTGCATATAGTTCACATAAATGCTATAACATAGACTCTGTTTTTCTGTTTGGCTTATTCTTTTTCATTTAGCATAAGGGTCTTCAGATTAATCCATGTGGTCATAATTGAGAGGATTTGTTCCCTTTATAAGCCTGAATAACAGTTCAGTGTGTGTGGGGGGGGCAAAAGTAGGTTTACAGTTATGAGTATGTGAAGTCTTGTATTATTATTTATTAATTATTGTATTATTTTCCATACAAAAAACTGTAAAACTACTTTTGCTTACCCTGTGTATATTTCACATTTTTAAATCCATTCATTTATTGATGAACACTTAAGTTGTTTTTATATGTTGCCTATTGTGAATAATGCTGCAATGAACATGATACCATAGTTATCTCTTCAAAATAGGGGTTTATTTTTCTTTGGCTATATGCCCAGAAGTAGAATTGTTAGATCATATGATAGTTCTATTTTTAATTTCTTGAGAAACTTCCATACTGTTTTCCATAGTAGCTATACAAGTTTACATTCCCTTCAACAATGTACTAAGGTTCTCTTTCTCCCACATCTTAGCCAGCATTTGTCATCTCTTGTCTTTTTATAATAGCCATCCTAAAATTATGAAGTGATATTGTGGTTTTAATTTGCATTTCTCTGGTGATTAGTAATATTAAGCACCTTTTCATATACCTATTGTCCATTTGTATGTCTTCCTTGAAAGAGTGTCTATTCCAATTCTTTGCCCATTTTTTACTGGGGTTATTTAGTTTTTGGCTATTGAGTTTTATGAGTTCCTCATATAATTTGGATTTTAAACCCTTATTGCATATATGATTTACAAATATTTTTTCTTATTTTCTTTTTCATTTTGTTACAAGTTTCTTTTGCTGTGAGAAAGCTTTTTTTTTGTTTGATTTAGTTCCACTTGTTGAATTTTGTTTTTATTGCTTGTGCTTTGGTGTCAAATCTAAAAATCATTGTCAAGGTCAGTGTCAAGGAGCTTATTGCTCATGTTTTCTTCTAGGAGTTTACAGATATAGGACTTACATTGAGTTTTTAATCCATTTTGAGTTGATTTTTGTGTATTGTATAATATATGTGTCCAGCTTTATTCTCTTGCATGTGAATATCCAGTTTTTCTAAGACCATTTAATGAAGAGATTATCCTCTCCAGATTGTATATTTTGACACCTTTGTCATAAATTAATGGACTATATGTGCATGTGTTTATTTCTGGGCTCTCAGCTCTGTTCCATTGTTCTGTGTATATGGTTTTATGCCAATATTACAGTGTTTTAATTTCTATTGCTTTGTAATATAGTTTAAATTAGAAAGTGGCCCTGGCTGGTTGGCTCAGCTGTAGAGTGTTGGCCCACCATGTGGAAATCACACGTTTGATTCCCAGTCAGGGCACACAGGAGAAGTGCCCATCTGTTTTTCCACTCTTCCCCCTCTCCTTTCTCTCTCTCTCTCTTCCCCTCCTGCAGCCAAGGCTCCATAGGAGCAAAGTTGGCCCGGGCCCTGAGGACACTCCATGGCCTTCACCTCAGGTGCTAGAATGGCCCCCATTGTAGCAGAGCAGTGCCCCAGATGGGCTGAGCATTGACCCCTCGTGGGCATGCTAGGTGGATCTCGGTTGGGTGCAAGTGGGAATTTGTCTGTTTGCCACCCCCACAGTTCACTATGGAAGAATACAAAAAAATAAAATAAAATAAAATTAGAAAGTGATTCTCAATCTCTGTTCATTTTTGTTGAGATTATTTTGGTTATTTGGAATCTTTTGTCTTTTTATACAAATTTCAGAATGTTTTTCTATTTCTTTGAAAAAATGTCATTAGATTTTTTTTAATGAGAGAGACATAGAGAGGGACAGGCAGACAGAAAAAGAAAGAGAAAAGAAGCATCAACTCATAGCTGTGGTACTTTTAGTTGTTCATTGATTGTTTTCCTATGTGTGCCTTGATCAAGGGTATCCAGCTGAGCCAGTGAACCCTTGCTCAAGCCAGTGACCTTTGTGCTCAAGCTAGCTACTTGGGGACATATCTATGATCCTACACTCAAGCCAATGACCCCACTCTCAAGCTGATGAGCCTGTGCTCAAGCTAGATGAGCCCACGCTCAAGCAGGAGATTTCGGGGTTTTGAACCTGGTCCTCAAGCAACACTCTATTCCCTGTGCCACCACCTGGTTAGGCAAGACTTTGATAGAGATTGCATTAAATCTGTATTTTGCTTTGGGTACTATGTTGAATAAAACTGGCAAGACTGGGAATCCTCATCTTGTTCTCAATTTTTGAGAAAAATTTTTACCTTTACATCATTGAGTGTGATGTTAGATGTGAGCCTGTCACAGATGGCTTTTATTATGTTGCGGTACATTTCTTCTATACCTGCTTTGTTGAGTTTTTATCATAAGTGGATGCTAAATTTTGTCAAATGCTTTTTCTGCATCTATTAAGATAATCATATGATTTTTATTTTTCATTTGTTAATGTGATGGTTAAAACTAATGGTTTTGTGTGTGTGTGTGTGTGTGACAGAAACAGAGAGAGAGAGACAGAGTGAGGGATAGATAGGGACAGACAGAAAGGGAGAGAAATGAGAAGCATCAATTCTTTGTTGCCGTTCCTTAGTTGTTCATTGACTCCTTTCACAAATGTGCCCTGACCAGGAAGCTACAGCAGAGCAAGTGACCCCTTGCTCAAGCCAGTGACCTTGGGTTCAAGCCAGTTACCTTGGCCTTCAATCCAGGACCTTTGGACTCAAACCAGTGAGCATGGGGTCATGTCTATGATCCCAAGCTCAAGCCAGTGACCCCATGCTCAAGCTGGTGAGCCATGCTCAAGACGATGAGCCCACAATCAAGCCAGTGACCTCAGGGTTTTGAAACTGGATCTTGTGCATCTCAGTTTGATGCTCTATATTCTGTACAACTGTCCAGTCAAAAAGATTTTTGGTTATTGTACCCACCTTGTATCCCTAGCATAAATCCCACTTGATCATGGTGTATCATCATTTTAATGTATTTTTGTAGGCCCAATAATACACTGATATAATTATTATTTTATATTAGCTTATGTCTTTTAAAGAACCATTTTCAAAAGTGTATATTCACTGAGTTTGCTATATTAACTTTTTATTTACCCTTCTTGGTTCTCTTGTTTCTTTCTCTAGATTCACTTTACCATCTGATACCATTTATTTCCTTACACCATCTTCTTCTTTGTGTTGTTATTGTCAAATATATTACATTTCTATGTATTATATGACCAGATATACAGTTATATGCATATTGTTTTATTTAATTATGTTTCAAATAAGTAAAGACAAGAAGGAGAAGATATATGCAAGCATTCTGTCTTTCAGAATTACCTACATAATGATTTTTACTGGTATTTTTGTTTTTTTTTATATAGATTCAAAATACTGTCTGTTGTTACTTGCTTTCAGCTTTAAGAACTATATTTAATACTTTTTGTAAGGGCAGTCTATTAGTTATATATATTCTAACTTTTGTTTATTTTGGAAAACTTTTATTTCATCTTCTTTTTGATATATGATTCCTATTTGACATTCTTTTTCTTTCAGAACTTTGAATATCTCATCCCATTTTTTTCTGGTTTGCACTGGTTTTATTGTCAGCTGTTACTGCTATTGGGATCTTCCACATGTGATGCATCATTTTTCTTTTGCTCATTTTAGGATATTCTCTTTATCTTTTACTTTAATCATTTTTACTATGATTTATTTGGGTTGGGATCTCTTTGATTTTATCCTGTGTGGAGGTCTTTGATCTTCTTAGTTGTATAGCTTAATGTTTCCTTCAGATTTGGGGAAATTTTCATTCATTTTTTAAAATAGTTTTTCTGTCCATTTCTCTTCCTCCTTCTTTCTTTTCTTTCATTTTCTTTCTTTCTTTCTTTCTTTCTTTCTTTCTTTCTTTCTTTCTTTCTCAGAGGTATCTTTGGTGTACTTCATGGTTTTCCATATCTTTATGAGGTAGTGTTCATTTTTATTCATTCTATCTTCTCTCTGTCTCACTTCATATATCTCTATTGACTTATATTAAAGTTTGCTGATTTATTCTGTTGCCAGCTCAAATATACTGTTGATTCCCATTAGTAAATTATTTATTTTAATTACTGTACTTTTCAACTCCAGAGTTAAGTTTTATACTTTTTATAATTTCTATCTTTTTCTGTTGCTGATCTCTATTTTATGAGACATTATAATCATAGCTTTCTCTTATTTCTTAACCATAAATTTGTAGTTATTTAAACATAAATAATCAATAATAGCTGATTTTAAGTTTTTATTTCCTAATTTCATTATCTGGATCCCTTTAAAGGTAGCTCCCATTGCCTGTTTTCATTTTCATTGTATATGAGCCACCACTTTCCTACTTCTTTGCATGTTTTATTATTTTTGTTAAAAGCTGGACATTTTAGAAAATTTATTATTTTAGCAACTCTGGATACTGAGTTTCCCACTCTCCAACCAGAGTCATTGTTGTTTGCTTGGTTATTGCTATAAACTACATGTTTCTGTCCTCCCAAAGTTCACATGTTGAAACTTAATCCCCAAAGTAATAGTATTTGGAGGTAGGTCTTTTGGGAGGTGATCAAGTCATGAGGATAGAGCTGCCATAAATGGATTAGTGCCAGTGGTGGGATTCAAATAATTTAACAACTGGTTCTCTGTCCTATTGACTGTTTTAAGTATAAAAAAAGATATACTGAAAGGTAGTATATTATTTCATGCATTTAATACTTAAATAAGAACAATAAAAGAGGCACAAAAATTAGATTATAAGAAAAATATTTAAATATTAATGAAAAAATATTAAATAATATCTAACAGAAAAACAATAAAACCTATTTAAGATATTTCCATATTGCTTCTTGATTGGCATCTTCACTTGCAATTTTTTTCACCTATGGACAGAATAAACATTACTACAGGCAATTAGAATACACTGTAATGCAAAAGAGAGTTAAGAAAGAGTAAGGAATGTAAATTTGTGATTTCCACAATGGGCAGCTGCCCAGGCACTCACCTTTGAGAGAACCCTGATTACAACTGTCATTTTAACAACCAGTTTGTCAAACTCAACAAAAAATTAGGTATAAACTCTGCTGAATTGGTGTAAACTAGCTGAATCCCATCACTGATTAGAACCCTTATAAAAGAGAACCCAGAGAGCTGCCTCACCACTTCTCCATGTGAATATACAGAGAGATGGTGGCCCCCTTTCACCACTCTTATTCAACATAGTTCTGGAAATCCTAGCTACAGCAATCAGACAAGAAGAAGAAATAAAAGGCATCCAAATTGGAAAAGAAGAAGTAAAACAATCACTATTTCCAGATGATATGATATTGTATATAGAAAACCCTAAAGTCTCAGTTAAAAAACTACTGGACCTTATAAATGAATTTAGCAAGGTGGCAGGATATAAAATTAATACTCAGAAATCAGAGGCATTTCTATATACCAACAATGAACTGTCAGCAAAAGAAATTAAGGGAACAATCCCCTTCACTATTGCAGCCAAAAAAATAAAGTACCTAGGAGTAAATTTAACCAAGGAGGTTAAGGACTTGTACTCGGAAAATTATAACACATTGATAAAAGAAATCAAGGAAGATATAAACAAGTGGAAGCATATACCGTGCTCATGGCTAGGAAGAATAAACATCATTAAAATGTCTATATTACCCAAAGCAATTTATAAATTCAATGCAATACCAATTAAAATACCAATGACATACTTCAAATATATAGAACACATATTCCAAAAATTTATATGGAACCAAAAGAGAACAGGAATAGCCTCAGCAGTCTTAAAAAGAAAAAATAAAGCAGGAGGTATCACTCTTCTGGATATCAAGGTTTACTACAAGGCCATTATACTCAAGACAGCCTGGTACTGGCATAAGAACAGGCACATAGATCAATGGAACAGAACAGAGAACCCAGAAATAAACCCACAGCTTTATGGACAACTGATATTTGACAAAGGAGGAAAGAGCATACAATGGAGTAAAGACAGCCTCTTTAACAAATGGTGTTGGGAAAATTGGACATCTACCTGCAAAAAAATGAAACTAGACCATCAACTTAGACCATTCACAAAAACAAACTCAAAATGGATAAAAGACTTAAACGTAAGCCGTGAAACCATAAGCATCTTAGAAGAAAACATAGGCAGCAAGCTCTCCGACATCTGTAGCAGCAATATATTTGCCGATTTATCTCCACGGGCAAATGAAATAAAAGGCAAGATAAACAAATGGGACTATATCAAACTAAAAAGTTTTTGCACAGCTAAAGACAATAGGAACAGAATAAAAAGACAAACCACACAATGGGAGAACATATTCGACAGCACATCTGATATGGGGTTAATAACTAAAATTTATAAAGAACTTATAAAACTCAACACCAGGAAGACAAACAATCCAATCAAAAAATGGGCAAAAGAAATGAATAGAAATTTCTCCAAAGAGGACATACAGATGGCCAATAGGCATATGAAAAAATGCTCAACATCACTAATCATTAGAGAAATGAAAATTAAAACCACAATGAGATATCACCTCACACCAGTCAAATAGCACTCATCAGCAAAACAACACAGAATAAGTGCTGGCAATGATGTGGAGAAAAGGGAACCCTCCTGCACTGCTTACAATCTGTTACAGTCTGTTACAATGCAGACTGGTGCAGCCACTGTAAAAAACAGTATGGAGATTCCTCAAAAAATTAAAAATCACACTGCCTTTTGTCCCAGCTATCCCAGTTTTAGGAATATACCCTAAGAACACCATAGCACTGTTCGAAAAGAAGAAATGCGCCCCCATGTTCGTGGCAGCATTGTTCACAATAGCGAAGATCTGGAACCAGCCCAAGTGTCCGTCAGAAGACAAGTGGATTAAAAAGCTTTGGTACATATATACTATGGAATACTACTCAGCCATAAGAAATGATGACATCGGATCATTTACAATAAAATGGATGGACCTTGATAACATTATATGGAGTGAAATAAGTAAAACAGAAAAAAACTGAGAAAAGCATGATTTGATACATAGGTGGGACATAAAATTGAGACTATGAGACATGGACAAGAGAGTGGTGGTTATGGTGTGGGGGTAGGGAGGAGAGGTTGGGATAGGGAGGAGGGGAGGGGCACAGGGAAAACCAGATAGAAGGTGACAGAGGACAATTTCACTTTGGGTAATGGGTATGCAACATAATTGAATGATAAGATAACCTGGAGATGTTTTCTTTGAACATATGTACCCTGATTTATTGATTTCACCCCATTAAAATTAATTTAAAAAATCAGGAAATGAATTCTCATCACATACCAAATCTGCCAGTGCCTTGTTCTGGAACTTCCCAGCTGTGATGGTGGAAACCATACCGACATCTGAAGTGGCATATCAAGGTACTCATGGGCAATATTACATGTTTACTAACTTGAGTATTCAAGTGTACCAAATATTCAAAGTATCTTTATTAAAGTTATGATTACTAAGTATGAATTAATATTCAAATAGAAATTTATGGTCATTATCTCTAGGTAGAATAATCTTTGATGATAAATACATGTATAAAATAAGGTGAGCAAAACATTTCAGAGAAAAGTAGAAAGGGAAATCTTTAACAAGTGGCATTCTGTCAAGGATTATCAGAAGAAGAAGTTGAATTTGATGGCTACCTCTCTCCCCAGCTCTGCTCAGCATTCTGATAATATCTTCACAGGAATAGTCAGAAGTACATCAATTACCATCAATATGAGTTACAGGGTATTTGCCTAGTTTTCTGTGTGTGTGTTTAATATGTTCATTTGCATGTTTATAGAGTGTCACTATACTAGATATTGAACAGAATTTGTAAACAAATTAAAAAGAAGTCTAATGCATATTGGTTATGGATGATTAAATCTATAGTTGGGGAACAAATTTACCTAAGTTGAAGAATTTGAGGTTAACTACCAATAGAAAAGAAAAGATCAAAGACAAAGATGGGGTGGAAGGAGGATGTCAGAAATGTTGAGAAGCTGAAGGGGAGGGGGTGAGTACAGTGTGAGCTAGAGTAAAGAAGAGGCAGAAGCAGTATATATTTCTCAAAAATTAAAAATAGATCTGCTATATGGTCTAGCAATTCCCTTTCTGGATATTTACCCAAAAGAAAATAAAAACACCACCTCAAAAATATTAACCAGTGCCATCCCAATAAAATTCAATTTAAAAAAATTAAGATAAATTATATATATACTCCTATGTTCATTGTAGCATAGGTACTAATAGCCAAAATATGATGTCAACAATGCCAGCAATAGAAGAATGGATAAAGTTTATATATCAATACACACACACACATACACACACACACACACACACACACACACACACACACAGCAATAAAAAAATAAAAATGAAATCTTGCCATTTGGAGCAACATTGATGGACCCCAAGTGGGTATTATACTAAGTGATATAAATCAGACAGAAAGACAATTATCGTATAATTTCACTTATATGTGAATAATCAAAGAGATGCATAAAAAAGTCAAAAGAAACAGACTCATAGAGACAGAGAGCAAGCCAAAGGGGGGATAAAAAAACAAAACAAAACAAAAAACTACACAAAGATCAAGATAAACTTGGGGCAAACACAGCAATGCTCATAAAGGCCTTTTTCTATTTACCCAAAGCTGTTTCATGTTACAAAAGGGATATCTGGTGGCAGAGACTTCTCATCACTGGATTTATTCCACTGCTTCCCCAACCTCAAGAGTTGTGAATTTAGCAGTTCAGACTATAAGATTGTAGCCCACGTGCCTCCACTTGTATATGAAACAATAAAAAATTGGAGGAATTAAGAATGCTCATTTGGACAAAATGATAAATAACAAAGGAACAAATATTAGTATCAGGAAAAATGAGACAAACAGATCAGTTAAGGTCCACTGCTCTGATAACACCAGCTTGGCCATCAGCAGAAATCTAGGAAGAAGACATATAACTCAGATAATTGCCAAAACCAACATCCTTGGGGACTTCTCTCTTCTATTCACAATAGCCACAGCCTATAGAAAAGATGACAAATTACCAAACAAACAAAAAAAGAGATTTGTTGCTAGTTCACAACAAGGTAGAATCTAAAGATATTACTGGTAAACAGACCCAAATTCTTACCTAATAACAAAAGAAATACTACTGCTTCAAAATGAACTAATCTTGACTTACATTTATTCATGAAATCATTTATTTACTCTACATATACTTATTGGTTAGTTTTGGTGAGCCAGCAATGACCTAGATGATGGATACATGGGCCAACAAACAAATGGCATCCCTGCGCTCTTGAGTCTTGTGGGTCTAGTGGAGGGAGTCAAACAGGGAACATGCAATTCGGTTTCTCATTCTGATGCTGACCATTCCCTGAAGTGCTGTTTAGGGTCAGCTATTAGACAGTTTTTCTCTGGAAAAAAAACAAAAACAAAAAACATGTGGTTTGCCCAGACAACACATAAGAGTCTAACTGCATATTATGATAAGTCTAATTCAGCTGATGATGCAAGTAATCAAAGGTGACTGAGCAAGGAGAGCAAGTCCTGTCCCTCTGTGATTCAAAAGTCAGTAACCACACCATTCTGCCTGAAGAAATCAGTCCCAACTCCTCTCTGTGGCTTCCAGGGTTCTTCAGGTTTCTGCTTCTGCCTATCTCGCTAACCTCATTTACCACTGATTACTGACCTCCAGTTCCCCATGGCTGAACACACGTTACTGAAAATATTCTTCTCTCTGCCTGGAAAACAACCTCTCAATATTGTTCATACAAAGAATTCATACGCATAAATGAGGACTCTCTCTCACTGCCACCTTTTCTCTGACTCTTTCCTTGACCTTTTTGCTCAGTTAATAAGTAAAAATACCATAGTGATTTTTAATTACTTATTTTATATCACAATTATTCACCTCCCTCAGCAAGACTGGAACCTCTTAAAGAAAGAGTATATAGTAGTCACTTGTGTTTTCCAAAAGCCTACACCAGTGCTTAGAGATTAATAGGTGTTGAATAATTATTTATCAAGTGAATGAATGGATTAATAAATAAACAGATTAATAAATGAATGGGGAAAATGAAATTGGCAGGTGAGCATTTTCAATGGAAACAATAAATTGCAAATAATTCTATATCAGTCAAATTAATCTTATTGTAAATGCATATTATGTTGAACATCAAGGAAACTTACAAAGGCAGCAAAGAAATGACCCTTGACCTCATGGAATATTCCATCTACCATATTTAGGGGGGCAAGACTAATAAAAGCAGGACACAAATAAATGAAGCATTGACTTGCAAATCCAAACCAATCCCTGCAGATAAACCTGCAGGTTGGAAGAGTAATTTTAAAGATGTTCAGCTCTTTTCATGAAGCAAATTAACCCTATGCAGAAATTTGAAGTCACTTCTGTTGTGTCAGAATGGGAGAGTATTTTAGAAATAATATAAATAGCATAAGTTAAGGTGGGGAGAAGGGAATATGTCTGCGGTGGAGTTTGCCTGATATTCCACAATCCCCTTTTAGAATACTGACGTCTTAGGAAAGGATGTTTGTTGGGGATGCTGCAGTAACTTCAGTGGCTTGCGGGGTTACTTGCTTTAGCTGTGTAATGAACTCAGCTGGCTGCAAAATGTCCCAAGGGTGATGCTGGAATGAATCTTATTTGTTTCTAGAAGTCAATCAGATTCCCAAGTCAAAATTAAGTCATGCTTGTGAGTTAAGCCAGAGTAGTGAGGTGGTAGAGTGCCGGGGGTGCAGGACAGGGGGAATTGCCACCTTCATACTTGTTAACAGCACAAGTGCTTATTTAACCACCTCAATTTGGAATGGCTTTTGATGAAAAGCACTTTCTAGTCTGCAAAGGTCTGGCAAAGTATGTACTTACTCTTCTTGCTATAGGTTAGTAGATTGGTAAGATCTGTTTATTTTTAAAGGGAATTAGTGATTTTTTAATGAGAAGTTTTTCCACAAAATTTTCTCTTGGATGGGAAAAGAAAATAAATATTGACTGAGTGCCCTCTATGTGCCAAGACTGTTTGAGCTCCAAAGCATCCTGGAATGTAGTATCATTATACGTACCTTATAAGTGAGGAAACCGAGATTCAGAAGTGACTTTCTAGAAGACACATGTGCTAGGATTTGAATCTTGGACAGCCTGAATCCAAAACCCAGCCTTTTTTCACTAAATCTTCATTGTACCTTCTGCATGTAAGACGTATGCACTTGTGCACATACATACACAGAGTTTTAAGATGTAGCCATTGTACACTTCTTAAAACTAAAAAAAATAATTTTTATAACATTAATATTTAATAAGAAAAAAACTTTTAAAAAGGTCTATCTAGATACTTAAATATGTTCAAAAATAAGTGCCTGATAATTTAGAACTAGGTAAGGGAGCAAAATGCTCTAGTGTTCCACCTAGTGGAAGGTCAAGACAAAACAAGAAAAGAGAACTAATTTCACACATGTACAACACCAAGCTGCCTAAATAGTGAGATTTGTGGGGTAAAAAGAGTTTTATTTGCCTTAAAATCATTTTTACCTTTGCCTGTTAAGATATATAAATTTGTATCAGTAAAAACTCTCCAGTATAAGACATTCTTCCCAGAGTGTCTATGTTAAGGTATACAGATTGTTTATCAGAATTTTTCAAATAGGATGCCAAACATCTGGGGATTGATTAGGAGTTGGAGAAGGTGAGAGATAAAAGTTCTAATGGAAAACCACAGTGCTGGGAGATGCCAGTCATGCCCCTCTATGGGGCCTTGCGTCTAAAGAGACAGAAAGCAAGCACTAAAGTTGAGGATAATAAAATTCAACTCAAAAATTATTATTTAATTTTGTATGGGGCTTCCATATTGACTGAAACAAAGGTTGTGGGAGTTAAAAAAAAGTGGAGTGTTAGGGTGGGTCAGAGCGCATCATAAGCAGACTGCCCCATCAGGTGGCAAACTCTCTGACACTGGAGATGTTTAAGGAGGTTAGATGCATCTATGGAAGAGATGTGGGAGACTAGACTAGACTGCTTTTAAAGTCCCTTCTGATTATAAAATTCTGTGAAGACTCTACCACATAGAAAAGTTATACAGGCTTACTTATATAAAATTGAAATGAACACTTTTTATTTTATATATAAAATCAACCACTTTTGAGCCTGACCAGGCGGTGGCGCAGTGGATAGAGCGTAGGACTGGGATGCGGAAGACCCAGGTTCGAGACCCCAAGGTCACCAGCTTGAGCACGGGCCCATCTGGCTTGAGCAAAAGCTCGCCAGCTTGGACCCAAGGTCGCTGGCTCCAGCAAGGGGTTGCTCAATCAGCTGAAGGCCCGCGGTCAAGGCACGTGTGAGAAAGCAATCAATGAACAACTAAGGTGTGGCAATGGCAATGAAAAACTAATGATTGATGCTTCTTACCTCTCTTTGTTCCTGTCTGTCTCTCCCTATCTATCCCTCTCTCTGACTCTCTCCCCGTCCCTGTAAAAAAAAAAAAAAAAAAAAAAAAATCAACCACTTTTGAAATAAATAGCTGAAAGAATGGTAACCAGTCTGAATTTCTCTTTAATAAAATACAGATTAGGACAACTGACCCACTCTGACTCTGACCTTAAGTTTCTCTATAACATAGATAAAGTGACACATATGATGCCATCTATTGGGTAGATAAAATATATTATGCTCACTTTGTAGAAGATGGCACTGCCCATGTGGATGATTGTAAAGCCTTTCTCAGCCTTTTTGATGTAGGGTGGTGCACTCTCATGAAGAATCCCATTATGCCTCAGATAATTGACTTTGTATCAGAGACTTCCTTGTTTGTATATTGGATTAAAGGTTTTAAATCTACACTATAAAATGGGGCAGACGGGAGCTTTCTCTCTCTCAGTTCCTGAGATTAGCATTAGAGAAGAGAGCAGAGAAAGGCTACATGGAGGAGGCCAGGAGAAGCAGCCAAGATGGTGGAGTGCTGAGGGAGAAGCCAGTTTGTGCAGAGTTTGTGCAGGGAGAAGGAGATGGTGAACAGAGGTGAATAAGGCTGGTAAGGTACAAACCTTTGATGCTAGAAAACTCAGATAAGTCAGTAGCTTTGTGAGCACTGAATGAGTGGGTTTTGGAGCCCAGTGTGTGTTTTTACTTGCCTGCTGGGTGCAAGCTAGAATTAAAGATGATGGTCCACCAGTTCTTGGCTCCATTGTTTCATTACCATCTGTCGGAATCTAAGTGAATCTGCATGGGCCAGGCAGCTGTCAGATGGTGGCCGTGGCTACTGGCTCTACACCGTCCCATAGATTTTTCTTTGTGAATAAGACTATGAAGGCTGTAGGTCCAGGCTTACAGTAAATGTTATGTAATATTAGTTGAAGGTGGGTGTATCAATGAGCATAGTCTAGGTTATGTGCTGTAGTAACAAATCCACCCTGGAACTTCAGTGACCTAACACAACAAAAGTTGTGTGATTTTTTTTCTTCATGTTCAATATAAGTTTCTGGAGAGCTCTGCTCTCTTTTATCACTCTGAGACATGGAAGATATGATTCAAGGGGTAATTTAGAGAGATTGAGCATGACCAAAAACCAAAAGAAAAAATATATAGAGAGAGATATCAAATAAGAACAGATATTCGGAAATGTGGGTATCAATAATGTCATTTTCAAACATTTAGTTTAAATGAGTTCAGAGTATCATCAAAGAATAACTAAAGGTAAAGATGATAACAAAAACATACAGCAATGTGTGTTGTATAGACACAGCCCAGTTGGATGTGGCTTAAGCACTATTAACACCTGCTTTGTCTCCGCTCAGGCATACCTACTGGGTACCAACCCTCCCTACAGAGAGAAAAATCCTGCAAATGGAGATGATTGCAAAGCAGGTAGAGACCAAGTCTAGCAAAACCGAATGAGCATTTCTTTGGACTACATGGACACTGGAAGTGGAAGATCAGTGAGCGTTCATTATAAGTCAGTATGAGGAGATGAATCTGTTTTATGGCACTGCCCTTGCACCACTGCATTTCTTTTCTTAACGCCACAGACGCTCTCCTCTCCCTTAACCTGTCCCGATGATTTGTTCTCCCTAATTGAGCACCCCCCTAATTTTTGTCGAGTGCTTTGATAAATGTGGACACTTTTTCTTTATTTTCTTCACATTCTGTGCCTCTCGTGAGTCATCTCTGGAGGCACTGAATCATTTTCATCATCACTCAGCCTCCTCCTGTTTGAAGTGCTTGTCTGGATATATGCTTATTCATCACCACTCTCTCTGCAACCCACATGTGTCCGGCACACTGTTTACATTGGGCTTTAATCTGTTGTTTGTGGCGGACTCCAGCGTCCCTCTCCTTCCCCAAGAGGCCCATCCCTGTTCCTCCTGCCTGTACAGCTCCCAGTGGGAGAGCATTAAGAGCAGGAGTTCTGGCCCTTAACCTTGGCCTATGGAGTCTTGCCCAAATCTTCATTCCAGACCTTTTCTTTGTGTTTGTCCTTTATAACAGTTTCCTCCTCGGCATTGTCTGTATAGAGAAAGAAGCCATAAAGTCCCCTCCAAGGATGACTCAGAGACTATCCTGGGATAACTGTTATGAGAGCTCACATGTTCTTTCTTTCCACCTGCCCTATAACATACGTTTTCCTCCTGCTACAAATACCAGTGTTTTTTGTCTCATTTTATTTTGTTTGGCTTAAATACACTTCAAAGTGCAAATTCTCTAGTTCCTGCTGGTCAATGGAATGCACCGTTTTATAACCCCAAACACTGCAATTTTTGCATGAATGCATTGATATTTAGTGATTGGTAATAGATCTTGACATTTCAACAGGCTACAATGGGTTATCCTCCATTCTCCTTTTCTCTTACCATAGCCAAGCTGCTCTGGGATTGATTTATGAAACTAGCTTGCTTTTTACTTATTTTATTCCTCATTATTCATATTTAATGTTACCCACACTTGACCTTGTGACTCTAATTTCTTAAACTGAATAATGTACACACATTGACTTTGTTCTTCTTGACAGGTCTTATCATTTTTTATCTTTGCCATCCTTCGTCAGCCTTTTAAAGATCTCGGGCTCTCTGACTCTCTTATCTGTTTACATTCTTCTTCATTATTTAGTATTAATGTTCTTCTTTCAGCCATTATTCTCTTGGTTGTTATTTTCCCTCATTTCCTGATTTGGGTCTTTCTGTCACTGAGCCAGATCTCTCACTACCCCATTTCAGAGGTCAGCTATAGCTTCACCCGTGAAACTAATTCAGATGTTATAAAGAGAAAGAGAAGTTTTAACTGGGAATTCTATCACAGGTCAATTGGATCTTGTGTGAGCTGCTAGTGTCTTTAAAAATATATCAGTTGTGAGTTGTTGCTAAATTATATATGTTTAATCAGAGCAGGAAGATCACTTGGGATATAAATTTTTCCCCTGAATAATTTTTAGGCCAGAGATATACCATACAACACTTACATGGCCATTATTTGTTTAGCAGTGTTTCTTAGGAAGAGTTGCTGTACTTTGGGAATACTTTCCTCAAAGACATGAATTGGCAATTAACCATGAAGGCACATCCGGTGATCCAGGTACATATGACATTATTTTTCTTAACTTATAAAGTGCTGTAATGATAATAGAAAATCATATATAACATTGAGGTTCTGCAGTAGGCACTTTTAAGATAGTTTGATTAGCTCAGTTATTTAGAACTTTTAATTTAATTTAATTTATTTTATTTATTTCTGCTAAAGCCAAGTGTGGGCCAGTTAGCTTTGCATGATCTCCCTGGCTGGAAGAAGACCTACAGGTGTCTCCAAACTACACATTATAAAGGGAATAAAAATGAACCACTACCTTAGTTCTAAACCAATCCATTTATTTGACTGGAAAAATTATGTTAAACTATTGAAATATAGAGAGGGTGAATTAGGGCCATGCTTTGAAAGTAAAACTATACCTTTATTATTCCCATAATACTATATTATTTTTATCATTATTACTTTCATCATGCCATGTCACATGTGAGGTTTTAGTGTAGACCATTCATTTAGTTCTCATTTTGGCTTACAGTTTGTTAATAATAGTGTGTGGACTGGTATTATTGTGTTTCATTTGGCTTGTAAAACACCATTGTAATACAAAAAGAAATATGGAGTCATCTGGGAAGTAGTAATATGTGCATAAAGAGGAGTTAGGGATTTTATATAAAGGCCCTTTAATGCTTTTTGGTGTCAAACAGCTTTCATATATGGTAGACTTGACATCATTGATTTCTGTCCCAGAGTCTTTTAAAGTCATTCTTACAATAAAATTCAGGATATCAATAAGCAACTTCTATTTGTATGGCCCTCAAATATTTATCTATTTGTCCTCCTAACAATAAAAAATAAATAATAAATAAATGCCACAAAACTTTTAGTGTGCACCCAATTTTTTTTTACCTATTAATTATATTCTGCTACAAGTCACAATGATTACCCAGAGCCACTTGTGCTGTGAATCAGGTCAGCTCTTTCAAGTTACATATATCTATTACTTACCCACAGCAAGAGCCCTAATATCTAGGTAGGGAAGTTGCTGAAAAACAATTCCAAGTGGATTGGCTCAAAACTAGAGAAGTTTATATCTTTTCCACATTATCATCCATGAGTAGATAGAGCTCTTTTTCTTAAGGTCATCCAATGACTCAAGACCCTTCTGTGTTTTTACTTTGTAAATTCCTAAGATTTCCCCCCCACAATGTTGAAGTAGGTTGAAGTACTATTCAACCCTGCCCTGTAGAAAGGGAAAAGAGAGACATGGAGGGCAAGCAGAAGTTACATACATCACTTGGGCTCCCTTTTAAATAGCAAGAACTTAGTCACCTGGTCACATGTGGCTATAAGGTGGTCACAGAAGTTCTCTGGCTAGGGTGGCTATAAACCCCACTAGTTCTGTAAGGTGGATATTAAAGAAGAGATAAAGTAGATAATGGATCTTGGTAGACAATTAGTGATCTCTGCTATACTTGTTATTGGGAGAATGTTATTTTCGTACATTTAAATCTTCAGACAAATGCGAGTGTGTGTCAGTATATGTTCTCACACATTCACTAAAAGATAATATTTCTGTAATGTGTTTAATGAAAGAAAAATTGAACATGGGAGGGAATTTCAGGTGATCTACTTAAGGTCATCAAGTAATTATAGAAAAATGCCTTGATATCCTGAATCCTAATCCACTTAGTAAGTCAAATTTTCTACTTTTCTATTGTTCATTAGAATAGATGAAAGTCTCCCTCTTGGAATTTTACTTATGTCTTTAACACATCAACCCCTCCTAGTCCCCAGCTTAAATTAAGTATAAATTGCTGAAAACTGAATCAACTTTTTCTCTTTTTTTGTTTTATTTCCTGTTGCAAATTAGGGTTGTACATATATGTCACTGATTTTAGTTAACAGTGACAAAAGCAATAAAGTTTCAGGGTTCACTACCATTGATTGGAAACTGCTTTAAATATTATACATACTTTATTTAATCCTTGCAAAAAGGGTATTCCCACATATATAGGGAGTTGAGACTTATCACAGTATGTCACTTATACCGAAGGCAACCTGGCTAGTGTACTTTATATTATAGCATAACCTCTAAATCACAATTTTACTTCTACAGGGGTGTAAAATCCATTACCAAAGTAACTGAGACATAAAGCTAAATCCTATTTCTATGGATGCATCCCTGCAACTTGGGCAACGCATGGTTTCCAATTCTCAGAGTGGTCTGGACTCAATACCTTTGAAATAATAGAATTTTGAAAAAGATGCCAAAACAGACATGCTTTCCTCAATTCTTGCTTACCCTTCAAAACTTATGTCACCCTTTATTGCAACAGTAAAATTAGTGAATTAGAGCATTTCTTTTTAACAGTTTCATAAAAGTAGAAGTACTTTTCATCCTTTCTCTATTGCCAAGTACACAGGCACCATCTAGCCTGTTTTCTTACTGGTAAATGACTATAAAAATACAGCCCTCCATCTCTCAGCAGTGATAGATAAGAAGTACTGAAACAGCATTAATAATTAATGGGCAGACAAGATGAAACTCCAGTTGCTCAGACTGCTGTCTCCACATAATCTGTATTTTATACAAAAGGAGAAAGAACTCAATGGAATTTCAGCTGTGACCGGATAAAAACTGCCAGCAAAATGTGATAAGGAAAGTCTAATGTGTATATTAATCATGTTTATAGCTCCTCATTTGTTGATATATTAGCCTAAACTCCCTTTAAAAATACATTTTTGATCACCAGTAGATTCATTTAATGCAATCAAACCTTAAATAGGGTCTAATTAAAGCTTCCAATTTTTATTAATCAAAAATAATTCATCTATCCCATAAATCATGGAAGAAATGGGTTAAGAATTTTAGTGCAAGATGAGAAGCATTAAGAAAAAAAATCTAGAAAAATTTGATGCATGATGTAAATATGCCATTATATGTTTATAGCTTGAGTTAACATTTGGCATTTTTATTATCCAAATTGTTTTTCTAGATATAATGAATGTATAATATGACTCAAAGCAAGACACAGTTTACCCTTGAATGGTGTAGATTTCAAACATGATGCATTCTTATTTTCTCTGGATCTTTTATAACAAAACAGATTACAGAGTTAGAGTAGAAAATGGAGTGTTTCTAGAAATGTCTATATTTTTATAGTTAGAAAGCCTAAAAAAATAAGACCTGGTATAATCTAGAAATAAAGGGGTTTCTATGTACAACTTGGAACTTTTTTAACAATGAAATAATATATAGAAATAAAAATTTAGAAGAAATTTGTTCAATCATATATGTTCAATAATCTTTGAAATTTTCACTTAATTATAGTCATATCCTAAATTTGTCACAGATGTCAAGATTGAGTGGTAGATGCTGGATGAAAGAGGGCAGGGAAACATCTATTAAGTTTAGGAACGTGTCATTTAGCTATATTATCAGGATATTGAAGAGGCAGAAAACTTTCCCAGGTACGTCATATGTGTGCTCATTGTTTGAAATAGTTTATTATGGATATATTTAAATCTGAGTCTTATAAATTAGCTATTAGTTTAAATATATTTGAGGCTGTCATGCTAGTACATGAAAGTTTATAACTATTGGAACTAAAAGAAATTAAGATAAGTCCTAGAAAGTCAATCTGTGAAAAGTGTAGGAAAAAAACAAATCATAAAAATAAAAGAAGACCAAAGATACTAAGATAATAACCCTTAAAAGTCATAGGTTTTATTTGCCAAAAGAAATACAATTATATTAGTGGAATATGTTAACTCATGCAATCAGGGCATAGCATAGGAGCAATTTAGTTCATGTCTTATACTAAGAAGGTTAAATAAAATTACATAGGTGAAAATAATTCCCCAGTTACAAATTCACCTCCAGCCATGGCTATGTGTAATGACCTAGGCCACCGATCTCCACTGGGCACAAGAGAGGTGAAACAGAGGAACCTGAGATCAAGTCAGTTCATCACCACCAGTGGAAAAATAATTCACAGCTGTTTGTACCAATGGCCAATCAGAATCTTCATTAGTTCCATAAAAATGATAATACATTATTAGAGAATTTAGCAAAATTTTATAGGCTGATATGTTTTTAGAACCTTAGCTGTCAGGTCATCTAAAGCTTGGATGTTATAAATAAAGCACAAGAGGTAGAGCTGCATGACCTAGGAAGGCAAACTCTTTACCCTCCATAAATTTGTTTATTCACTTGTAATAGGGGGATAATAATACCTGATCTGCTTGGCTCACAGGAATCAAGTGAGGATTTTTCTTTAATGAGAAAAGGTGTGAAAAGGGGCCTGTGGAACTATAAAAACCACACAGATGTGAAGCGTAATTAATAAGCCATGGGGTTTCTCACCTTTCTATAAGGATTCCTAAGAATTGAGGATTAAAGCTGGGACCGTGGGTCTCCACACCTAGTTCATCTCTAAAAATTCTACCATTAAGCTTGCAGCCAGCGCTTCCCCAAAGAAGGGCTAAAAAACACTAGTTCCATGAAAAATTAGTAAGTGTTATTTTTAAAAGACTCCTGTGGTGAAGCTTTTGGGAAACACAATTTAAGTTAAACAGATTTGTTTCCTACAGGACTTCTCAGAACCTTTCTTATGGGTCTTAGGAACTTCCAGAGAAGGGATACTGAGAGGAATTTTCCCAAGCTTATTTGACCATAGATTTTGTTCATTACAAATCATCTCATGTGGTTGTTATTTTGCAAGAAGCGCTTTGAAAGCCACTGATGAAACCTTTTGTAAGTTCTCAAAATGTACACACTGAAGACACACTGACTTCTAGTTCTTTTGAGGCTCACAGCACTACTACTGAGACCAGCATTTCTCCAAATGTAGTCACCTGAGAAGCTTATTTAAAATGCAGATTCTAGAGCCTCGCCTTTAGTTACAGGCAGAGTCACAGGGATCTGGAATTTTACAAGCTTCTTGGGTGATTTTGAACTGTGACCCCAGACTACTATCTGACAAATACCACCACTCCAAGAATGAGTCTTGGTGGTCTTGTGGTTTTAACAGCTCATTAGCATAAGATGAGTCTCATCTATAAAAGATCTGTGCTTTGTGAGTCACAAAGAGGCAAGTTTACCCACCAGTGGCTACTTCTCCTAGTTCAGGGGAGCTCAACACGTCAATTGCGATCTACTGGTCAATGGCGAAGGAAGGGTGGGTAGATGGCATGACATTAAAAGGACATTTGTCTTTTCATTGGCATACAGGGGTAGCCAATCGGACGTCTGAACTTTTGACACCCTATGCATGCGCATTAAACCGCGCTAACTTGTTCAGTTACATTGCTGCGTAGTTAGCCTTCAATTTATTTAAACTAAATACAACAAAGGGTATAAAAATGAGTGCCATAGCTGGTCCGAGTAAGAAGCCTAAAACCTACCACTTTCATACAGAATGGGAGGGGATTTTTTTCACTATGTCATATTCTAAGTGTGTTTGCCTCATCTGTCTGTGTGCCATTGCTATTCCAAAGAAGGGAAATGTGGAGCAGCTTTTTCAGACTGTTCATAAAAACTATGACATTGACTTTCCTCTGAAAAGAGAGCTGAGAAGGAGAAAGGTGAAAGAAGAATACACAATATTAAATAGTAATAATAGTAACTTAAATAATGATAATATAGAAGAAATAAATTTATGTTTTGCATTTTTATTGTAGGTAGATCATTCTGACTTGGTCATCTTATAAGTAGCTTGCAAGCTGAAAAAGTGTGGGCACCCCTGTCCTAGTTGATCAGCAGCTGGCTGTACCGATCATTGTATTAAGCACATAACACTCTCTTGACAAAATATTCTTCCTTTCTGGAAAACAAAAAGGGATACTTCAATGAGTAAGAGCACAAGTATTTCCCTACATGAATATGTTTTGGAAATTCAAACTTATATATATGGGCAAGGAAAACGGTAACATCCACTTTGCTAGCAGAGCTATTAAAAATAGAAAAGAAGAGAAAAACAGGACACCTCTCTCAGATCTTGAACATAATAGAGTGAAGTGATACTGTCTAAAAATGGCCAAAAGAGCTAACATGAACAAAGTAAACACAGTCAGCCTTGGATAAAAACACATTTTGAAATTAACCTAGAAAGTGAGTTTTAGGCTATTTCCTCAGTAAAATCTACTGGTCCTGCAGTCCATGTTAAAGAGCAGAAATGTTACCCGTTACCGTGAATGTAAGGAGATACTGGTATTTATTAATTCTTGTAGCACTAAAAAGTCTTTTGTGCAGGACTCTTTTTTTGTATTTCTTAAAGAACCACGAGATTGTTTTTTTCATCTGTGAGTACCCAAATGAGAAAAAGATGTCCTTACTTAGCTGGCTCTGGGGAGTGTTTGCCACTGACTCTTTGGTTCATCCAATTGCAACCTTTTTTCATTCCATGTATACATCATGGAAGACAGCATGGATCTGGTTGAGTTTAAATCTTAGCTCTTCCCCTTACTTAAATTCTTAAACTCTCTTAGTTTCAGAGTTTCACCTGTCACATAGAAGAATAATAGCACCTGCCTCTTAGAATTGTTTTGTAAATCAAATGAGAAAATACACAGTGCTTGACCCAAACTAAGTGCTCAGAGATGCTAGTTGTTATGTTCCCAGTCCCTTCAAGTTTCAAGATGTGTTTTTATAGCTCTTCTCCATCCATCACTGAGTCTAGAGCAGGGCTTCATGTGTAGAGGGGAATGATTGAGTAAGTTTTGGAAATTGAAAGAAGGAACATGTTGAATTGAATTAAGGATCTTGTTTAAAAAAATACAAACTTCTGGATGTTTTATTTGGACATTAAGAAAATTGTGAGACAATTCTGAGAAGAGTAAGATACGTGGTGACATGATTTTGACTCGAACTCTGCTTCTCCATTCTGAACCCAGGAATCATGGTGGCCTTTCCAAGCCCATTGCCCTTCCCTTAGCCTCATGCCTTGTTTGTGCATGCCTTTGAATATGTTTTTCAAAATGATCATTTGAATAAGGATGAAGCTGATCTTCATAGAAAACTTAGCAGTGAAACACTATCAAATAAAAAATGACTTACTTGTGAAGCTGACACACCATTGTCTTCACTTTAGTTTTTAAGAAAGTATCTTTTTGTTGTTATCCAAATAGCAAGATGGTGAAGTTCTTCATCAGCAGAAAGCTAAATTGGTGCAATGAAAAATGAAGTGTGTGCTGACGAATATCATGCACATGCTGGTGTACGGTGGAGATGTTGCTAGACAGTGTGCCAGGGAAAGCTACACTTGCTGATTGCACCTTTAACCCAATGATAAGGGGGGGCACTGAAAATCTGGTAGAATAAGAACTACAAATATTTAAGCTATCACTTCACTCCTACATCTGATGATGGAAAGTTTTATCTTAGAGTCTGGAGAAAAGTGAAATGAGTTGTTTATATCTACACATTAGGATTTGGCTAAAGCATAACTAGTATTTTTTCTTGTACCTGGTGCAACAGGCATAGGGATGTGCTAGTGGGCGGAGGGACTGAAACTGACTCTCTCAGTGCTAGTATAAAAGGCAACAGTGGCATCACCTCCTCCCTGAACACTGTCATGTAAACTGTCAATCCTGTTGGACCAGCATGCATATCTTTCGATTCAAATCTAAATATGACCTGATCTGGTATTTTCCTAAATCTGACCTACTGAGTTGAGACTCATCACTAGATCATAAAATCAATTTAGTGATTAGGAACTAGTATTGAAAAATAAGGTAGGAAGGCATAGCATAGAATAGAATAGAGTAGAAGAAAATAAATAGAATACAATAAAATACAATACAGTGCAGCACAACAAAGTGCAAACCACATAGTAAGTGTGAGATTTGTATTGTGAAGCTTTGTTTTAATATGTATGTGTGCATGTGTGTTTAGCAGATCAAATTGCAAATTGTATTTCCGACTGTGAGTCTCAGTTTAAAAATTCTGAAAGTCACTGGCTAAGAAGCAATGTTCCTGCTTCTGTTTATACTCTTGGTTACCAAGTAGCAGGGAGAGATGTTTCCACTATGTCTTTCATGTTGCTTCTCATTGTCTAAACCTTTTCTGTGCACTGTACTGATTTGCTCACCTCGTAGCAAATACAGCTAACATTTACTGGTCAATTATCAGCTGTTGGACAGTGTGCTAAATGTTTCACATGTATTTTAATCTTTAAAACAGACCTATCAATCAGATATTATTTTATAGTTACTCAACTTGTGTAGATGAGGAAACAGACCCAGAGAGTTTAAATAATTTGCTCAAATTTGCACAGCTAGAAATGGAAAAGAGCTAGGATTTGGACCCTGTCGGCTTGGCTTCAGAAGACCCACATTTGACAACTATTAGGAATTGAAAGCCCAAGGGCCCAGCTCCCCTTCCACTTCATTGCCAACACTATTCTTACCTCCCCTGAATCGAGGGCATCAAAGACAGCACCTCCTGCTGCAATATCCCTGATTATCTCAACTTAACATATAACAACATTTCTTGGGGTGGAACATATGAAATTGCCAATATTTGCCTACATTTGAACCATAAAACTGGCAGTTTCATGTAGTTTGATCTAATAGCCCTTCCTAGGAGCGTATTTCCTAGAAAAAATATAAAAGAATTGCAGAATGTAAGAGCTGGAAAGGGATTTTTTTTGACTATTCAAATTGATCCCCTTTTTTACATGTTAGGAAACTAAAATTTAATGAGATTAAGTGACTATTGTCAACAACAACTACTGGCAGAGTCAAGACTAGAATTCAGACTTGTATTGTTTTCATTTCCAGTCTTGAAGACTTTTGACTACATCAAAATAATCACCTATAAATTAAAACTTTTAAGGTGTATGAATCTTATAAAGACCATTCCACCTTTGGTTCCTAAGAAGCTCAGAGCTATCCAAATGTAAAACCTACCATTAGTAGTTACAGTTTAAACTTTATTTTCCCTTTGCCTTTATTTATTTATTAAAAATTGCCTTAATGGTTTTATCTTTTTAAATATTGCTATACTGTGTGATTTAGGGAGATGTCTCAATTGTTTTATTTTGAATGAGAAAAGGTTAAATTTTAAAATTTTAAAAGTGTTCCAGTATTATAAAAGGATTCAACCACATGCAGATGAATGATCAAGTGGGCTGTGGGAGGTGAGGTAGGATGCTGGATGAGGCCAGCAAGAAGAGAATGGAGGGTGGGGTAGTAAGGAAGCAGGAGTTAGAGGAGAAGTGAAAAAGCCAGTTCTGCCATGAAGAAGTAGCATACAGGACAATGATAAGTGACAGGGATGCTGTAACAGTGCACTACTGCTGCTCATGGCTCCTGAAGTAGAGAGTAGAACTCATTTAATTTGTAACTACAACATGACATCAGCTGATGCTTTCTCCCACCACTGTCCAACAGGAACCCCTTGTTACAGTGAGGCTGGGCCTCTATACAGTTGCCACCACTTATTGTGTGGGCTCAGCCTCCAGTTGTGGTTTGTGCTATTGTAATCTGCTCACTTAGAGAAGTATGTTAATCTTTTGAGGAATAAATCCTTCATTAAGTAACCTTCCTGACCACTGAATCCCCAAATTAGTTATTCTTTGTTTTAATTTCTATACTAAATTTAGTTATCAAAATGCTCATATTTTACAACATATTTTAGATTGTGAGCTTCATAAGGAATGTGGTGTGTGTTTCCCAAAAGATGTATCAGTACTTTACTAATGGGAGATGACCATAAAGTATATTAAGTAAAAAACGATAGTGGAATTAGATGGATTCTTTATTTCTACATATTATATTTATAAATAAAAAGATGCAAAAGTTGAAATGTTTATCCAACCTTTTATTGCTTTAACATTTGATTTTCCATGACCATTAGAAGAGTCCTTATACTGGCAGAGACAAACATATGTCAAAACCCTTTTGAATATTTGTTGGATTTCTGCTGAGTAATAAGCATTGTTTGCTTTTATCATTTATAAGTTTAATTTTATGTGATTTGAGCTATATATATCTAGTTAATCTTTCTAAAATCCATTTAAAAGTTATAGTCATTTCAAACTATTGGAATATTTTTGTCCACTTATTTATGACGTCTTTATTCTGTCATTCATAGGAAAAGGGCAGTAATATTCCAAGGAACATGCTACCATACCATACTGCTTATTCTGTCATCAGAAGATTGTGAAATGAAAGCAAGATGGCTCCCAGAAGTTTCCTTTGACAGCTGTTACTTCAGTGATGCAGAGCTATGTAACTTTTTAAGTGATAACTCCCTAATTAGCAGGAGCTTGAGGATCCTCTGCCTACATCTTGTCCTCAGCCCAAATGTTCACTTATCTCAACCAAAGTGCTACATGACGTCTTTGTTGTTTTAGGAACACAGTTACCATTCCCAGGCTACCCCAATGCTATCTCAGATATGTGTTATATGACACTTCTTCAAATTTAGGGACGAGTGTAGGGGGGGAAAAATGATCTTACTGGTTTAAATATCTTTTTGCTAACAATTTAAAATAACCAGTTCTTGAAATAGACTTTTACTCTACCTGCTGTTGGGTTTCAGCTTGTGCATATAGACGTAAGGCATGTAAGTGTTATACACATACAGTGCAGTGAGAAATCAAAATGTTTCTAAAGGGAGTCTTTTAGCAGCAATAATATGAATGTAGATTGTAATTCCCACATGAAAAATACAAGCATTTTGTTTCTTATCTTATAATTGTTAAAGAAAAAAAGACCTTTAGAAAAAAGAAATAAAATATTATACAGTAAGGGGTCAGTAGTTAAAAAAGTATCAGGCTGTCTTTTCTGATGAAAAGTATTGAGGATGATTAACATCTCCCTTTGGTAAATTAGAAAAAGCTATAAGATTTCAAAATTCAGAGATGAATAAAGAAATGAAGAGGGCATAGGCTATCGTAAACATAAGCCGGGATGGTTGGTATGGTTGTAATTCAGGATAGCCAAAAGGGTGATAGAAATCAAAAGAAGTGATCAGTAACATCAATAATCTGATGATTCCCAATTCCCAGATGGTGACTCTAAGAAGGTCTAGAGGTCCAATTCCCATTACTAAAAGCAGGGACCAAAGTGGAAACAGAAAGGAGTATAGCCTAGCACATGAAATAACATGAGGAAATTGAACTTGGGATAAATTGAAAGAGATATTAATTCTTCAGAATACCTGACTAACACATACCCAGGCCAATAAGTACATATCCAGGAATAAAAGCAATCTATAGAAACTGTTCCTGGAGAAACTTAGATATTGGATTTACTAGACAAAGACTTTAAATCAGCTATTTCATTTTATTCTATTTTATTTTTAGTTGGAGGGGAGGGGCAGACAGGGAAAGGGAGATAGGAAGGGAGAGAAATGAGAAGCATCAACTTATTGTTGCATCACTTTAGTTATTCACTGATTGCTTTGTCATATGTGCCTTAACTGAGCGGCTCCAGCTAAGCCAGTGACTCTTTACTCAAGCCAGTGACCTTTGGGTTCAAGCCAGTAACCATGGAGTCAGGTCTATTATCCCACACTCAATCCAGTGATCCTGCATTCAATCTGAAGCCTGTGCTCAAGCCAGATGAGCCAGATGAGCTGGCAACCTTGGGGTTTTGAAATAGGGTCCTCAGTAACCCAGGTCAATGCTCTACCCAGTGTGCATCTCCTGGTTAAATCAGCTATTATAAATATATTCAAAGAACCAGAGGAAAACACGTTCAAAGAATAAAATAAAAAATTGAAAACAAATTGGGAGTATCACTAAAGAAATAGAAATTATTTTAAAAATTGTAGAGTTGAAAAGTACAAAAGCTTATATAAAACATTCAACAGAGGAACTCAATAACATGTTTTATTTGGCAAAAAATAATAGTGAATTTGAAGATCTGTCAGTTAAGATTATACAATCTTATAAACAAACAATAAAACAGAATGAAAGAACATGTAGAGAACCTCAGAGACTTATGGGACAATATCAGTTACACCAAAAACATACAGATAGTGCAAGTCCCAGACAAAAAAGGTGGTAAAGGGAAAAAACAAGTATTTAAAGAAATAATTGATAAAAATCAATCCCAAATATGGTGAAAACATTAATCTGCATATCCAAGAAACTTAACAAATTCTATGTGGGATAATCTCAAAGACACACATTTAGACACATCATAATCAGTCTGTGGGAAGAAAGACAAAAAGAATGTCAAAAGCAAGAAGAGAACAAGAACTCATTTATAAATGATCCTCAATAAAGTTAATAGCTGACTTTTTATCAGCAACCATAAAGGCCAGAAAGCAATGGGATGAAATATTTTAAAATGTCAAATAAGAATTTTATATAGAACATAACTATATAGAAATGAAGCTTCTGCACATTGTTGAAATTAGATTAGTATTAATGTGAATTAGAGTGTTTGAATTTAAATATAAACTATAATCCCTAGGGTAGCTAATAAGACAATAACTTAAAAATACAGTAGATGGCTCTGACTGGTTGGTTCAGGGTAGAGCATTTATTGTGCATGTACAAGTCTGGGGTTCAATTCCAGGTTAGGGCACACAGGAGAAGCGACCATCTGCTTTTCCTTCCCTCTCCTCTCTCTCTCTCTCTCTCCTTCCCACAACCATGGCTCGAATAGTTCAAACAATATGGCCCTGGGCACTGAAGATGGCTTCATGGCCTCACCTCAGGCACTAAAATAGCTCCATTCAGAGCAACAAAGCAGTGGCCCTACATGGGCAGAACATCACCCCCTAGTGGGCTTGCCAGGTAAATCCCAGTTAGGGTGCATGCGGGGGTCTATCTGCTTCTCTGCCTCCCTGCTTCTCACTTAATGAAAAAAAAAATACAGTAGATGAAACAACAAAACATTAATATAGTACACTAGAAATGTTTAATATAGAGGAAAGTGGTAATAAAAAAATAGAGAAACAAGAAGGATATGGATAAGTAGAAAGCCAATAACAAGATGGCAGATTTAAATTCTTACTTTATTTGTCATTAAATTATGGATTAAACTCTCTCATCAAAAGGCAAAAATAGGTAAACTAGAATTTGAAAATTCCATGATCTAATACTACTCAGCCATAAAAAAGAAAGAAATCTTGTTCTTCACATCAGCATAGATGAATCTGGATAGTATTATGCTAAGTGAAATAAACCAATCAGAGAAAGACAAGAAGCATGATTTCACTCAGAAGTGGAATCTAAAGAACAAAAGAAACTAACAAACAAAATAGAGACAGATTCATAGATAGAGAACAGATGGACAGTTGTCAGAGGAGAGAGAGTTTATGGGGCTGGGTGAAAAAGATGAAGGGATTAAGCAAAACATAACAACAATAATAAAAAACTTATAGAACCAGACAACGGTATAGTGATTACCAGAGGTTAGGGGGTATGGCGGAGATAGAAGAGGGTAAAAGGAATAAATGATGATGGAAGGAGACTTGACTTGGGGTAGTGAACATACAATACAATATACAGATGATGTATTATGGAAATGTGCACCTGAAACCTATATAATTTTATTAACCAATGTCACTCCAATAAATTCAATAAAAAGGTTAAAAAAAGAAACAGGAAAATATAAAATAAAAATTTCATGATTCTACTATATGTTGTCTAGAAGAAACATTTTCAAAAACATAAACAGATTGAAAGTAAAAGGATGGAAACACATACTATGTAAACAGTAACTAAGAGACAGCTGCAGTGGTTACATTAATATCAGAAAATATAAAGATTTTAGAATGAAATTACTAAGACATAGAAAGACATTTTATAATGATAAAAAAGTGAAGTCATTATGAAACCTACAATTACAAACATGTGCATCTAAACAATAGAGCCCTAAAATACATAAAGTAATGGGTGACAGAATTGAAGGAAGTGCTGGACAATTCACCAATAATAATGGAGACATCAGTACCTTAATTTCAACAGTGAATAGAACAAATAAGGAGAAGATTAACAGGGAAATAGAAGAATTAAACAACACTGTAAATGAACTAGACCTAATAGGCATCCAACCACAGCCAAAAACCTCGTTTTTCTTAAGTACACATGAGATATTTTCCAGGATAGGTCAGGCTATATGTTAGGCTGTAAAACAAGCTCAAAAAGAATTACAAGATTAATATCACATAGAGCATTTTCTACTACCACATGGAATGAAATAATAAATTGATAGAATAAAATTTGCAAAACTTATAAATATGTATTTCCCCACAACCTAGGAATAGGCAAAGATTTTTTAGACAAGACACAGGAAATACCAACCTTTTTTAAAAACTTATACTATAGATTTCATCAAATTATAAAATTGTGCTTATCAAAAGATATAATAAAGAAAATAAATTGACAAACCAGAGATTGGGAGAAAAATACTTGGTAAAGATATATTTGACAGCCTGACTGATGGTGGTGCAGTGGATTGAACATCTGCCCAGAACCCCTGAGGTCCTGTATTCCAAACCGGCTAGAGCACGGGGTCATCGACATAATCCCAAGGTCACAGGCTTGAGTCCAAAGATTGCTGGCTAGAAGCCCAAGGTTGCTGGCTTGAGTAAGGGATCACTGGCTGGGCTTGAACCCCCCACCCCCATCAAAGCACATATGAGAAGCAATAAAAAACTGATGTGAAGCAACTTCAAGTTGATGTTTTTCATCTTTATCCTCTCCTCTCCTGTCTCTCTCCCTAATATAAACAACTTTTCCTCTAATCATCCCCATAAATAAACTTTAATACTACACATATATACTATATATAATTTTATGTACTGTGGCCCTTTGTATGGCTACAAACCATTGTAATACTTAAGATCTTTTACAAACCTCCCCCATCCCAAAAGCTAATTTTCACCCACTTGAGAGTGATATTGCCACTATTGAGAATACATGCTCAATTTAAAAAGTTTTTTTAAATGGGCAAATAATTTGAACACTTTTCTTAGCAAATAAAAATTCTGGTTGGCTAATAATCACATAGAAATGTGCTCAAATCATTAATAGCCAGAAAAATGCAAATCAAACTTACAATGAGATACTAATACACATCAACCTGAATGACTAAAAAATGACATCAAAAATTGTGAGCACATGGAGCAACCAGAACGCTTACACATTACTGGTGGGATACAATCTTTTTGGCAAAAGCTCTGGTAATGTCTTATGACATATGCCTACCTGTGATTGAACAGTTCTAATTCTAGGTTTTTATCCAAGAGAAATGAAAACATATGTCTATACAAAGACTTACAAAAGACTGCTCATTGCAGCCTTTATTTACAATAGTTAAAAGAACTAGAGGGGAAAATCCATAACTTATTCCGCTGTCCATCAACAAGAAAATGGATAAACAAATTAAATCATATTTATTCAATAGGATAATACAAATAGGAAAACAATGGAAGTAATAAACTGTTGATTCATGCAAAAACATGGCTAAATCTCAAATAAAAATATATGCTGGGAGAAAGAAGTCTTGCACAAACTAGTTCTTACTGTATGATTCCGTTTATATGAAGTTCTAGAACAGATAAAAGTAATCAAGTTGAACAAAATTAAAACATTCTTAGCCTCTGGAGGTGGAAGTATGAGAAAGAATTGATTAGACAGGAGTTTGAAGGACTTTTCTGAGGTTGTGGAAATATTTCATATCTTGATAAGAGTTTGGGCGATTATACAGGTATATACATCTGTCAGAAGTCATCAAATAGTATATTTATTATTTAGGTGTTTCACTGTATATAAAATTTATCTTATAAGAGGCATGTAAACCACCTGACCAGGTGGTGGTGCAGTGGATAGAGATTCGGACTGGGATGCGGAGGATCCAGGTTCAAGACCCTGAGGTTGCCAGATTGAGCATGGGCTCATCTGGTTTGAGCAAGGTTCACCAGCTTGAGCCCAAGGTCACTGGCTTGAGCTTGAGCAAGGGGTTACTCGGTCTGCTGTAGGCCCACGGTCAAGGCACATATGAGAAAGCAATCAATGAACAACTAAGGTGCTGCAATGAAAAATTGATTCTTCTCATCTCTCTCCCTTCCTATCTGCCTGTTCCTATCTGTTCCTCTTTCTGTCTCTGACACACACACACACACACACACACACACACACACACACACACACACACGCATCTAAACCAATATCGAACTCTTGTTAAAGATATACATGTTGAAATGTTTAGGGGTGAAGGATACTGGTGACTGCAATTCAGTTTGAAATGCATTAAAAAATAAGATGGCCAAAAGAAAAAGTAAGATGACTTTATGATTAGATAAATATATAATAAAGCAAATATGGCAGAATCAGGCTATAGACATATGGATGTTCAATATAAAGTCTTTTAAATTTTCCGTATGGTTATAACTTTCATAACAAAATGTTGAGAAACCATTATTTTTACTTGAAGCATGGAAATCAGAAAACTGGCCCAATGAAGGGAAGCATGAAATAAGGCAATATTGTTTAAAGAACACTGTGTAGTCTTAAGCATATTGTGCAACCTCTCTTCACCTAATTTTTCTAGTCTATAAATTCCTACCTTGCACATTTATGATAAGCGTTAGAGATACTTGTTCTTCAGTTGGTAATGAAAATGCAGCATCTCATTTATTGTTACTTGTTATATGTCATGCTTAAGTTAACCTCTTAGTGTCTTTGTTGTTATCAGATTTTGTAACCACACCTATTCTCCAAAGGTCATTAGGAAAATGAAGTAAACTAATACACATAAAATGCTCCAAGTAGAGCCTAGGAAAATCCAGGTCAATAAAAATGGGCTAAACTATGTGAAAAGTCTAGGTTTGGTATTTTGGGGTAAAAATGTTGAATATTGGCAATTTCATATGGTTCAATCTAATAGCAAGGGTAGATAGATACAAAATATATAAAGATATGTTTAAGAAAATCTATATTGCGTTGACATATAGTGTTCAACCAAATACTCTGGCACTGGTAGTGCCTGAGCAGGAGCTTCTCTCATGTAACTTTGTCAAGCTGTGAGCTGTTGTTATGGTCACCAGCTGTTCTGGGTTTTGTCAGGATTTTCCTAATTCCAGCACTTGACTATCCCCCATCATGGGAAACCCTTCAGGCCCCGACAAACCAGGATGGCTGGTCACCTTAGGTTACATAAAAGCTATTTCCAGAACCAGCATCCAAGCAGGCACTTCCTCTGCTTTGGCTGCTGCCCAATAACAGTCTTACAAACAAATGATAGAAAAGAATAGCAAAATCTACTTCCCAGGTGAACAGCTTTTTCATACCCAGATGCGTCCTAATTCCCAGAGGATGACAAGAAGACCTGCTACAGTTTGGTTTTGGTCAAATGTTACTTTATTTGGCTACAGGTATTGCTCTGGACCACAGAATTTCCAAAGTTCAGTTTAATTAAAAGTGTATAAAAGGGAAGAACAGGGGGCAGTATAACCTGGAGTGTGGGCAGGGCTGTCATTACATCCGGAACCAAACCCCAGTAAGAAATCTACAGGCCATTTTATCGTTATATTCAGAAGTATCTGCAATAACCTTCAGTAGGAGACAGAAAATTGGATGGGGCATAAAATGATCCTTGTACTTACACATTTTCCAGACAAAGCCCTTACTCCTGAGCATTGTAGCCTAACCTAGAGGTGTGTTAAGCATTAAGGCAGCAAGGTTTAATCCACAGGGGGACTGCCCTCACACTGAAGGCTGAGCCCTAGGGAAACTGCTTATGAGCTCCAGCTGGAAAACACATATGGGAGACAAACAGGTTTATCTTTGCAAAGTCTATTTACAAACAAGGGGCATTTGTTCTTCATACAGTTTGTCTTTGCCACTGGCACTTGAGGAATCCAGTTTCAATTTAAGAACTACAACTTTGGATCACCCCCAAAATCACATATAGTATCTTGCCACGTTTTTTTTTTTTTTTTTAAGGTAATCCCTTTGTCCTAGGACCATGAAGGTTTACCTAGCACTAACACGCGTAGCCATTTTCAATGACACACAGCCGCATACCAGAGAAGTATGGGGTCACATGTTGAGAAGGACATTTTTATCCTCGGCTCCTGCACGGCCAGGTTCAGTAGCCGAGGATAAAACATTTGATTTAGTGCATACACTCTGTGCCGGAGGTCTGTAGGCCAAACCAACAGAACTCCGGCACAGAGCGGCTAGTTCTGGGACTTCTGGTTAGGCCGTTTTTCTCGAAGTGGCACACCACCTGAGTTATGCTCAGTTTTTGGCGAATTTTGACACACCAAGCTCAAAAGATTGCCCATCACTGTCCTAGAATGAGGGAGTCGAGCTGCATTTATTTATTCAGAAATGATTCTGAGATTTATTAGATAAGCTTTATGGTTTAGGATAATGTGTCAAGGAAACACCAAATTTAATTACACACTGCTACCCTCAAAAGCCACCTGATAATACCTAGCCACTAATAATGTTAGCACACAGCATATAATGCCATGAAAGGGGAGTTATCAGCAATAACATCAAAAGAGTATATGGAAGATTTGAAATCTTAATGAACACAATAGTCATAAACTGGGTTTGAAGAGATGAACACAATTTCAACTGAGTAGAATCAAAGTCCAGAGAACGTTGACGGGACAAATTGTAAAGGCATTGAAAGACAGGAAAGCAGAGGAAGTGTGAAGGAAAAACAGGTCATCCAGTCTAAGAGACAGGGTACGAATGAAGTGTGAGGCAGATATGTTCAGAAAAGTAGACTAGGGTCAAATCAGACAGGTCCTGAAATGACAAGCAGTAGAGGTTACATAACAGTAACCAATGGAGATACAAGAGTGAGCAGGGACAATTTCTGGCTCTCATGGTGCCTACATTCTAGTGGGGTCAGAGCTGTCACAGGGAGATGCCTGCTGCGTGGCAGGCACAATGTCAAACATATTCTGTATGATATGCTGCTGGGAAAACAGCTGTGTTAGGTTTGCTCGCTTATATTTTGCCTGATTAGTATGTGAGCACCTGGAGGAGCCACGTGTGTATAGCCTATGTAAGGCTAAGGAGGCTTGCCCTCAGGGCGGATTGCAGATTGCTTGCTTGCAACCAGGGCACAGTTTTGCTGTTCATTTGCCTGCTGCCATGAGAAGCAGTTTTCCCCTGCCTGTTTGCTCATCCGCCATTGGAAGAATCTATTAAATGGGAATGGTCCTACGCTTTCTGGCTCAGCAGTTTCTCTACCCATTGCTCTAATCCACTGTGAACCTGCCTGGCCTCAACCACCAGCATTACATATGCCAAATCCTCACAAGGTTGTTTTTTAAAAAAAATTTTTTTTATTTTATTCATTTTAGAGAGGAGAGACACAGAGTGAGAGAGAGAGAGAGAGAGAGAGAGAGAGAGAGAGAAGGAGGAGCTGGAAGCATCAACTCCCATATGTGCCTTGACCAGACCAGTGCAGGGTTTTGAACTAGCGACCTCAGTGTTTCCAGGTCGATGCTTTATCCACTGCGCCACCACAGGTCAGGCCTCACAAGATTGTTTTAAGGTAAACCAAACCACAGTACTCAAATAAGGAAACAGAGGCTCAGGGATGTAGATGACTTACTCAAGAACATTTTTGTGCCTGGACCAGAGTCCAAATCCACACTTCTCTGGTACCAAAACCCATGGCATTCTTCTCCAATATGGAAGAGAGAGAGAGAGAGAGAGAGAGAGAGAGAGAGAGCTAAGAAAGCAGTCAATTAGATGCCTGCAGGAATCCAGGAGAAAATTGCAAAACTGAACTAAGTTGACCTCAGGTGAAATGGAAAAGGAAGGGGCCATGTGGTAGATCGATAAGAATTAGTGACTAATCAATTTGGGGGAGAATAAGAAGGAAGAGTCAGAGATGAACCTATGAGAGTAATCCTGGGAAAATGGGGGAAAAGAAATGCAAGAATAGAATAACAGAAGAAATAAGAAATTTTCAAAGATTTAGGGATTCATAGAGGTTCAACAAGTTTATTCAACCATTATTCATTTGTTTATTTAACAAATATGTATGGAGCAGCCATGTGCCCAGCACTGGTTGGGCTCAAGACATCTAATCCAAAGTAGCTGAGTTTATGGTATGGTAAGGGACAAGTACACTAAAACTGTAACGCATGGAAGAGTGCAAAATGACAACTGAGACAAAGACGGACAGCAGTGATTTCCCAACTTCCCTGTACATTGGATTAACCTGATACCTATTTCTCAGCTCCCAAGAGTTTGTGATTGAAATGATCTTGGGTAGCCTGAGCTTCAAAAGTTTAAAAAGTTTCCAGGTGACTCTAACATGAAGACTAGTTGGGAAACTACTTCTCTAAAGCAGAGGGTATCCAACTATGACTCTCAGGCAAAATCCAGCCTGTTGCCTGCTTTTATAAATAAAGTTTTATTGGGAAACAGCCCCACCAACTCACTTACGTGCTGTCACTCACATTCACATGACAAGAGCAAACTTATGTAGTTTCCAAAAGAGACCATGACCCCCAAAACTGAAAATCTTTACAGAAAATATTTGTTGTTCCTGTTCTAAAAGAAAAGAATAGGTTTCAGAGAGCATCCAGCAAAGCAACATGTTTTGTACCCATCACCCAAAGTCAAATAATTTTCTGTCACCATATATTTGTCCCTCTTTATTCCCATCCTCTCCCCCCCCAATCAAGAGTCAAATGCTATAGAAATGTTTACCTGAAACCTATGTACTCTTATTGGTCAGTGTAACCCCTTTCAATGTAATTAAAAAAATAAATAAAAGCAACACAACCTGTCATCATCGAGGGGTTTTGAGGACGCATTAGAAGAAACTGATATCTAAGTTTGTGTAGGAAAGTTGCATAGAAAGGAGAAAGGCAATGTGACCCTGTTAAATTTAATTTTCTAAACAAAATTTGAAAAAAAGAAGAGGAAGGTAAGAGCAATGCATCCAGCAGAACAGCAGGAGCAGGAGCAGAAGCCCTCCCTGTTCCAATATCCATGCAGTGATCACCCCCGAAATTTAGTGGCTCAGATGAACAATTCTTTTTGTGATTCCCTTTCACAGGTTCAGGCACTGACTGGCTCAGTGAGTCAGTTCTTCCTCAGGGTCTTTCATGTGGTGGCAGTCAGGCAGTGGCTGGGGCTGGACTCATGTCAAAGGCTTCCTTGCTCATTGTCTGGAAGATGATTTGGCTGTCAGCAGGCTTTTCAGATTGGCTGCAGAATGAAACACCTAGGTACAAAAGCTCCCCACATGACCTCTCGGTTTTCTTACAACACCAGCACTGGTTTTCTGCATCCCAGGAGAACACAGAGGAAGCTGTGCTGTTCTTTATGACCTTCCTTAGAAGTGACATCACATACCATCACTTCTGCTACACCTAAAGGCCCACCCAGATTCAAAGGAGAAGGGAACACAGACCTCTTGTCTTTTGGAGAGTATATATCGTCAATTTCACAGCCTAAGAAATGCATGTGGGTTGGAGTATATCTTGGTGCCCATCTTTAGAAAATACCATCTGCTACAAGCAGAGGCAGTGTGTAGAGAGGCAGCATCTCAAAGAAAGAGCAAGTAGGATAAATGAGGCTGGAAAGGTGGTGAGCCCAGCCCAGGACTTTAGTCCATATTAAGAATTTGATCTTTATCATAGCCAAGGAAGCTTAATGAATTTATAAAATTATAATTTTAATATACTAGAGTAGCTGAAAGCACAAACTTGAGATAGACTACGGAGTCCATATTAGCACTCTACCATTTGCTTGCTGTGTGATGTTGGGAAAGTTACTTAACCTCTCTGTACCTTAATTTCATCAACTTTTTTTTTCCTTTTTGTGACAGAGACAGAGAGAGAGTCAGAGAGAGGGCAGATAGGGACAGACAGATAGGAAGGGAGAGAGATGAGAAGCATCAATTCTTCATTGCTGCACCTTAGTTATTCACTGATTGCTTTCTCATATGTGCCTTGACTGGGGGGCTCCAGCAGACAGAGTGACCCCTTGCTCGAGCCAGTGTCCTTGGGCTCAAGCTGGTGAACCTTGCTCAAACCAGATGAGCCCATGCTCAAACTAGCAACCTCAGGGTCTCGAACCTGGATCCTCCACCTCCTGGTTTGACACTCTATCCACTGTGCCACTGCCTGGTCAGGCTGATTTCCTTATCTTTAAAAGGAGAGAAAAAAATGTTATTTTCTAGTGCCTTACTCAGTTGGTGACTAAGATGATATACGTTGATATAAGTAATCAATTAGAACAGTGTCTGGCCCTTAGTAAACACTATAAAATTGTTAACTAATCTTATTACTAGGTACCTGCTAAATAGTTAGTGCCCTATCTTTTTGCCTCAAAGTGGAATCCTAGCTTTTAAGGTAAAGTTGGCTCCTTTACTGTACACTCTACTCTGGGGCTTCAGGCATCTGGACCCTTTATTCCTTCAATCTAAATTTCTTTTAATTGAACTTGTTGGGATGACACTGCTTAATAAAATGACACAGGTTTCAAGGGAACAATTCTAAACACATCCTTTGTACACTGTATTGTGTGTTACCCCCAAGTCAAGTCTCCATCCATCACCACATACCCCCCATACCCTCATCCCCCTCCTCCGCCCCCTACAATCACCACACTATTGTTTGTGTTCATGAGTTTTCTCTTTTTTTGTCCTTTTTTGCTCAACCCCTCGACCCTCATCAGCCAGGCCACCTAACCCTGATAGCAGTCAGCTTGCTCTCTATCTATGAGTCTGTCTCTATTTTGCTTGTTAGTTCATTTTGTTCATTAGATTCCACGTATGAGTGAAATCATATGGTACTTGCCTCTCTCTGACAGGCTTGTTTCACTTAGAAAATGCTCTCCAGAACCATCCATGCTATAATAAAAAGTGAGATTTCCTTCTTTTTTATGGCCAGGTAGTATTCCATTGTGTAAATGTACCACAGCTTTCCTCCCCCACACACACTAATCTACTGATGAGCACTTGGGCTGGTGTCAAAGGACCTGAGAAGAGCCCTGTGTTGCGATCATAGGTTCTGCCTTAGAACCCAGTGTGGCTCCCACAGGGGCAGTCTTGCTGACCAATTTAACATTCAGTATTAGCAAGTGGGCTGTGCAGATGAGGTTTCCCACCTTCCCTTCCCCCTCTCTTCCTGAGGCCCCCACACCTTCTCCAGCCCATTCTCCTAGAAAGTAAAGCTTTTCCTCTAACCAGCTTCCCCAGTCAGGGCTCTTTGTCTTGGGTGTATAATAAGGCAGGGCTTCCTACGCCAAATCATCTTTCTGTCTGGCTAATTCTTTCTAGTGCTTCAAGATTAAGCTCAAGCAGATCTTTAAGATTTTTTTAACTGCCCCTCTGCCCCACCCCATAGTATACCACTTGCATTTCTGTCAAAACCAATGGCCTGCTACATTATTTGTGGGGTCCAGGAACAGATGAAAAAGAGGGTTGACTTGTTAAAAATTGTCAAGTATTTCAAAATGGCAACAGCAAATCATTAAACCAAGTGTGGAACCCTTCTAAGTGCAAGGTCCTGCAGATCACAGGGAGCCAGCCCTGGCCGAAGCACTTATCTGATTACATTCTTACTTGTCTGCACCCATAATTGGTTCTGCCACTAAACTATGAGTAACTGAGGGCAAGCACAGCATCTTTGTATTACCGCTACTTACATTATATATGTATGTGTGTGAGCAAAAGTAGGTTTACAATAATGAATAAATTAATAATACAAGAATAGACTGTTCCAAGTACTCACAACTGCAAGCCTACTTTTGTCTATCCCTCTGTGTGTGTGTGTGTAGAGAGAGAGATAGACAGAGAGACAGAGTGCACATATATGCAGAAAGTACATGTACATGTATATATACACATATTTGTGTATATATACATATGTGTATATATGCATAGAATACATATGTAGACAATATATATTGAAAAAATACCCTACTGATAACTAACACTAAAAATACACTAATAACAAAAATGATAAAAAATGATGAAATACTAGTCTCGAATCTCCTGTAAACAGGGATTTCTAACTCCAACATTGTGGCACTAATCCACTTAGCCCTCTTGAGGCCTTGGTTTCCTAACACTTTCTGATCCTCATGCACCTGTATAATGGACAGAAACTTTCAGAGCTGCTGTGGGGATTACATGAGACAGTGCATGCTCAGATATGACTTGCTCATACAAATTAGCTCATTAATAATTATTATCATTAATGAACAGAAGTGGTTAAACTTAAGATTGAGATTTCATCTTTCCAAAGTATTTTCATGCTCACTATTTCACTTAATTAAAAATTCACTATTGTTATTTTAAAGATGAGGGAAGGAAAATAGGCATTTAATTATCTATCTCCAGAAGGAAGGGGTAGAATAAGTCAGCCCTAGATCTCTTTACCCTAATCCAAATTCTTTCAATTGCACCAGGAGTGTTATTGCTCTCAATAAAATGAATCTATAAAAGATTTTCTGCACTGAGGATCTCTTTAATTATATAATTAAAATCTTATTCTTCTGACCACAGTGTATTGTAAATAGATTTCATACACTTGCAATTAAGAAACTAGTTGAGGTGATTTTGATCTCACAAATTGCTCCTGGCTCTTTAAGTGCAGCAAGGCAAATCACTGAGACATTCATTCTTTAATTTGGTGCCACTTAAAGGTTCACTCCTTTTGCTGATGATGGGTATGAAATACAGGTCCACAAATCATTTTCATAGAGCAGGAGTAGGCTTCAACTGAAGATAAAACTTCCCTGGATTTGCCTCCCTAGATCAGTGGGATGTTCCTTAAATCTTACCGTCCTGACTTGTTGCTGACTGGTAAGGTGCTTGTAGTTTTCTGGGGAAGTAGAAATATGTAAAAAGAATATAAAAGTCGTCTTGTTTGAATGACAGTAAATGGACTTAGAGAAAGAGAAACTATCAGTGATAGTTGCTATATAGAAATTAAATATTTTTTTTTTTGAAAAGGTAAAAGTCCTGGAAAAAGAGATAAAGAAAATTACCTCAAACAGATCTTTTTTAAAAATAAGACTCAAAATACTGTCCAGGTAATTCTAACTGCAGTAAAAATTGAGAGCTATTGATCTGCTCTAACCAATCTTTCTCTTCCCTACATCTATTGTAGTCTTAATAAATTATGAACCCTCACTTATTCTTCCTTCTTTTCAAGGTTATGTCTTTACTATGACCTTGAGCCTATCCCTTCCCTTCATGAGAAAGGATTAACCATCCTTGGCTGGTCATTCTTTTTTTCTTTTATTGAATGTGTTGGAGTGATGTTGGTTAATAAAACCATACAGGCTTCATGTGTACAACTCAATAAAACATTACTGCACACTGCACTGTACACTCATTACCCAAAGTCAAGACTCTTTCTGTCCCTACTACACCCCCTTTGCCCACCCTATTTTCCTTTGGCTATCACCACAATGTTGTCTGTGCCTATGTGGCATATAAATATATATTTTGCTTAATCCCTTCATCTTTCGTCACTCATCTCCCTAACAGTGATAGCTTTCATTCTGTTCTTTGTATCTATGAGACTGTTTCTATTTTGCTAAATTATTTTGTTCATTAGATTCATTATATAAGTGAAGTCATATGGTATTTGTTTTTTCTTTTCTGAGTGGCTTATTTCACTTAGCATAATAATTTCTAGGTTCATCCAGGCTGTTGCAAAAGGTAAGATATTTCTTTATGGCCAAGTAGTATTCCATTGTGTAAATGTACTACAGTTTTTTTACCCACTAATCTACTGAAAATGTAAGCTGTTTCCAGATCTTGACCATTGTAAATAACACTGCAATAAATGTAGAGGTGCATATGCTCTTTCAAATTAATGTTTCAGGTTTCTCAGATATATAACCAGAAGTAGGATTTCTGGGTCAAAAGATAATTCTATTTTTAATTTTTTGAGGAAACTTCATACTGTTTTTTATAGTAGCTGCACTAGTCTGCATTCCCACCAACAGTGCACAAGCGTTCCCTTTTCTCCTCACCTCACCTTCACTTGTTTTTTATTGATTTATTCTGACAGGTGTGAGGTGATATCTCATTGTAGTTTTAATTTGCATCTCTCTAATGATTAGTGACACTGATGAAATTTTCATATGTCTATTAGCCAACTGAATGTCTTGTTTGGAGAAGTATCTATTCAGATCCCTTGCTCATTTTTAATTGGGTTGTCTTCTTGGTGTTGAGTTTTATAAGTTCTTTATATATTTTGGAAATCAACCCCTTATCAGATGTATCATTGGCAAATATGTTCTCCAATACAGTGGGTTGCCTTTGCATTTTGTTTATGGTTTCTTTTGTTGTGCAAAAGATTTTTGTTAAGTCTTTCCTTTGTTTCCCTTGCCACAAGAAAGGTTGGAGTTTTTACTGCCTATATTTTCTTCTAGGGATTTTATGGTTTTATGACATACATTTAAGTATTTTTTACCATTTTGAGTTTATTCTTATGTATGGTATAACTTGGTGGTCCAATTTCATTTTTTTGCATGTACCTGTCCAATTTTCCCACACTATTTATTGAAGACACTATCTACTTCATTTTAATAGGAATTGTATTGAATCCATAAATTGCTTTGGGTAATATGAACATTTTGTGTGTGTGTGTAGCAGAGACAGAGAGAAAGACAGAGAGAGGAACATATAGGGACAGAGAGACAGGAAGGGAGAGAGATGAGAAACATCAATTCTTTGTTGCAGCACCTTGGCTGTTCAATGATTGTTTTCTCATATGTGCCTTGACCAGGGCGCTATAGCAAAACGAGTGACCCCTTGCTCAAACCAGCAACCTTGGGCTCAAGCTGGTAAACCTGAGCTCATGCCAGCAACCTTGGGGTTTTAAACCTGGGTCCTCTGCATCCCAGTCCAACACTCTATCCACTATCCACTGGTCAGGCAATATAAACATTTTAATTGTATTAATTCTTTCTATCCATGAACACGGTATGTGCTTCTACTTATTTCCCTCTCTCTCTTTCTCTCTTTCACACACACACACACACACACACACACACACACACACACACACACACACAATTTCTATGATTTTCTTTCTTTGATATACAAGTTTAATAGTAGATAGTTTCTGTCCTCAGAGAACCTGACCATTGAACTTAATGGTACTATCAGTCTTCCTTTTTCAGGAGAAAAACTTTAGAACCATATTCTATTCTAATTCATCTCCCACATCCCTTACATCTATTCATTTAGTTAATTCCTATTACATGCTCATAATGGATCTTGTATGTTCTCTCTTTCCTTTAAATGCTATTCTTCAAACACCTAATTATGTTCCATCCACAGAATCTCTAGGTATAAAGCTTCTGTATTTGTATGAAGAAGATGTCAACATCTCTGTTTGCCTCAACTCTTCCTTTGGAACTCCCTTTCTCAAGTTTGTCTCAACTTCTGATATACATATTTTTACTTTTGCATACTCAAGGTAAATAACCTTTATACTGAGCTCTCACTTAGAGCTGTCCTCTATATTTACATATAATCATCAAAATAAATCAACAGCATTCCAGTTTTAGAATTATGCAAGTACTTTAATCTCCATATCAAGTAATATGTTATGAGTATGTTTTCTTTCTAATAACTTATTTTTGTTTTTTCCAGAGTTTCTAGTGTCTTTTTCTCTCTATTCCTTGCATTATACGCCTTTATTATATTCTTATTTTTTTTTATGTCTTCAGCATATTCTCTAAATTAGAACTTTACCTTGTTTCCCCTCCAGAAACTTTTCTATTCTATCCCTTTACTAACTGCCTTCTAGTTCTTCCATGCAGTGCTCAGTACTCTCTAGACTCTCTTCCTTTCCTTACAGGTAGAGTCAGCTATTTACTCATGCCCATGTTTTTCTCATTCCAGGTTTACTAATAGACTCACAAAGGGTTCTCGGGAGATACACTTTCTGAGTTCTGTAACTCTTTATCCTGGCTTCGCAAGTAACAGATACTTTGGCTGGACTGTGTAGACTGAAAATAGCTTTTCCATAAAATTTTAAAGGCATTGCTTTTTAGCATTCACTGCTGGTTATGGGAAATCTGATACCAGCTTGATTCTCATCCCTTGTAAGGTAACCTGGTTAAGTTTCTCCCTTAAGCTAAGAGAAGTTTCTTTTATTATTTCTCCATTCTGTCAATTCTCTGCTAAGAATACTATTCTTCAAATGTTGGACTTCTACAATTATTCCTCTATACCAGTATTTTCTCTTGTTTTCACCTGATTCCAGTGAAGTTTTCTCTATCCATTCCAAATTCCATACTGCACATAACTAATATGCCATTCTTATTTATTTTTCTCTTAAACACTCATCTCTTTTAACTTATTCTATCAGCAAACTTTAAAAATATATAGCCATTGTATTTTTTTTCTCCCAGTTCTAGAGAACATTGTGCAAGCCCCTTGTGGGGTGCTGACCTGTGGCAAAAAGATATGAAATCTGCAATCCCTACCGCACCCAGCTGCAAACACACCTTCAATATACAAAACTCCCATTTGGAATAGAGAGAAAAGAAAACAGTAGTCACTGGGAGAGGTAAATCCCGCTGGAGAGAAATTAAAGAGAGGTTGCAGTTTTTGATAATGACAAGATCTGTAATAACCCAGAGTGTAAGGTAGAATAGAGATATGATCATTAGAAAAGAGGAGTTCAAGGAACTGAGAAGCCCTGGTACTGGAAAGATCATCCCTGTGGGTAATGCTGTAAAATAACACCATTCAGCAAATGTTTTAAAAGAAGTTGCTTTTATTATCCAGGTTAACCAAGAGCCCATGTATATGTGCTGAAGCACAATATTCAGAGAGTGTGTGAGAATGTGTTTCCAACTGATTTGAAAAAGAGATTCCTGAGGGTGAAAAGTTTATGGATACCTTTCTTCTGTTCTATTATAGTTTCTGTTGCACTACAAAATTATCTAGCAGTCCCTTTTTTTGGACTTGAAGCTCTTTAAGGTAGAGATATACCATATTCATGCTTTCTTCATTTTAGTATTCCCAAGCTTAATACAATAATAGATGTCTAATAACCATGTACTAGAAGCCAAAATAAAAATGGTTGAAGAAGGATTAGCTCTAATAATCTTCACACCACCATTTAAAGAAAATTAGACCAAGATCATCTGCCATGAGATCATGAGCATTTTAGAGAGAAAATGTCAGAGGACACTATTCCTCAAATAATGAATATGTGAAATGGAGAGCTCTTCACATTTAATATTACTTGGTTAACGCACTTTCTCCATATTTAAAATAGCTCTGAATCTTTTAAATATGTGAACTCATTTGTCACAACAACTAGTGACCATGTTTTGAAATACCATGCTTTCCCAACATAACTTTCTCTTGCTTCCAAATGAGAAACATTTGAAACTGCTTTAATGGCAAATGGACACAGTTTTGATATTTTTACTTGCTGTTTCTATGAGGAGTGTATCCTTTGACATCAGAACTTTGCTAGTGTGGGTGCTGCTGATGCCAGTGGTGCCCTGTTCAACCTATGTAAATGCTGCAGAAGTTGGGGCACTACTCTGTCATGTGCATCTGGAACTCTGGCCATCACACATTGAGCCTCTCTTTTGCTAGAACTCTCTTGCTCTGCCCACCCAGATGCTCCTGACTCTGCCTCATTCATTCCATAATAGATTCCTAGTTTCTTCATGACTTTAAAATGGTCTTTATAAAGTAGAAAGGACAGGTTGGCAATTCCCCCTTTTAAAAACTCACTCTGGATAATCTAGATCTTATTTGTATTTTCATGACCTGATTTCGATGTCAATGATGCTTTTCCCTTTCTGAAACATCAATCTAGCCTAAAAGTCAAATGTTCTCATAATATTCTTCAAGACATCTGCGGGAGGAAGTTTTTCATCTTTCCTAATCTATAACTAGGTATGAGCCACTTGTCTAGGGTTATCTAGAAATTGCTGAGCTCAGCCTGGTAAGGTGGATTAGACCTGGACAATCATGTAGTTCCCTGCCTTCATTTAGCAGATGAAGGTACCAAGACCCAACAAAGATAATGTATTTGTCTTTTGTTACATAATGGATGACTACAGGAGTTGAGAACTTGTTATACTACTTCTTCAAGCAGAATCAAATATTAATGTCCAGTTCTCTATGTGAGCCTTGAAACATAAGGACAGTTCTTAATTATTTAAATGGCCTTACCATACTTTATTACTGACAACTACAACCCAAGTCTTAAAACTCATCTATAGCTATCTAACCTGCAGCATGCGTTCCAGGTCCCTTTCTATGTGGGGAGAGCTGGGGAGGGCACTGCACAAATAAACAGAACAACACTGGCAGCCTTAGGAGCTCTGCCTTTAGCTAAGCACTGCCAGGAGTGAAAGTCATTAAAGGCCCTTTGCAAAGGTTGTTAAGAAATGTGTAAACAGCCGTATAAACAACACCAGGTCAGGTCATGGAAGGAGACTGGCAACTGGGGAGGCCTGAGGAGAGCCTGCCAAAGTGTGAAATTCCCAGCAGGGAGAAGACATTTGGAAAAACAGCTCCATCAAGTTTTATCAACACAAATCATTTCCTAAGTGGTATATTTTATTTAGAGTATGTGTGGCCTAAATTTAACAAGGGAAGCTTTTATCAATAGCAGTTTTTATCGCTTCCAGATATCTCGGTTTCTGAATTACTGGCAAAGTTTACGGTGTGCTCATTTTTCTGAGCTTTCCTGTCTAAACACACCACGGGTGATGCTCTTGGGTGTGGAGAGCAGTGATGCCCGACACGCTTCCTGTTGGTCGTGCTGTGTGGTTCAAGCCTTGCACATGCTGAACTGTAAACAAACGCGGGTCTGGTGTTCTAATTTTAAGGCTTAGTGGAAACAGACATACTAATAATCACAGCGGTAGAGAAACACCCACAAACAGGCTATGTTATGAAATACCTGTTTCTCTGCCATAGTAAAGGCTTTGGGATTTTCTTTTTGAGGACGTTGATGTGGAAGAAAGTGATTTTACCAATAATTTCCTGACCTTCTCAGGAATAGTATTACTGGCCACAAACATTTGAGGGAGTTGTGTTGAATGCAGAAAAGTGGTTTCCCTGTGTCTGTCACTTTGCACACATGTGGAGAGCAGTTATATGAAAGTAAGAGGAGGTCTTATGCAGGGAAGTACCACTAGCCTAAGTTCCTCTGTTTTCCCATCCGGATTGTTTCCTCCCTGGCCAGTCAAGAAACCCTGTCTGTTTGGCCTACCCTTTATCCTTCTGTTAGTGTTTTCTTCACCTGCCTCCCTTGTTCACCAACAAAGCCCTTCTCTTCAGCCTGCTTGTTCAGGGTTCGCCCTAACTTAGAAAAGCTGACGCTCGGAGTACACTTTGTGGACACTCATAGCCACAGATATACATGGAAGTATCTTCCCTACAGTTTCCCTTTAACTATCACAGTGAATACAATTTTCAAAATATAAATAAATTGCATGAAATTTCTGTGTCTTCTGAAAACAACTGGAGAAATTCACAACAAATTTAGAGAGCAACTCTGATTGAAAATATAGACTGTGTGTCCTGTGAGGAATGAATGGCCTTGTGGATGTACCTCAAAGAGACATGCCGTCACCCTCCAGGACAGCTGAGAACAGAGTTCATTGAGGGGCCAGGCTATAATGGATGCCCTTGAAAGAAATAAATCACGGTCAGGTTTTCACCATGAACCCCTGACTGAAAGTCACAATGGCAGATTCTTAGAAAAGAAGGCATTACTTTGTAGTCAAGCTGCTGCTCACATGTACAATTCCATGTCGCCTTCACCAGGGGTGTAGCATTGAAGATGTCTTTGTTTAGTGATGGCTTTTAACTCACCTGAGTAATGCAGGGAGGGGCCAGCATTTTACAAAGCATAACCTATGTGGCACATCCTGTTTTTCTTCTCTCCCAATTTGGCACAGGGACCGTTCATTCTTCCTGATACTCATATTATGTGTCCATGAAGTATTCTAGGAATTATTTCCTTCACAACAAATTCAGTTATTTCTTCCTTTGTGTTTCCATTCTTAATGTTACAATGATAGAATAGTCTATCACAATTAGTTATTATGAGTAACATTTGCCGAGTGCTTAATATTTCTCAGATACTATCAAGCATGTATACTTTTAAATTTATAAAATGTTTCACTTAACTTATTTGAAGTATATGATTTAGTGCTTTTCTCCCTATCCCTTGCATCTGGAAGCATATGCACAGAGTCGTGCAACCATCATTCCTATGTAATTTTGAAACATTTTCATCACTCCAAGAAGAAACTCTGTACCTGTTAGCAGCTAGCATGCCCTCATTCACATCCCCAGTGCTAGGCAACTACTAATCATCTTTGTGTCTCTGTGGGTTTGTTATTCTGGATACATCATACAAATGGAATAATATAATATGTGGCCTTTTAGTGTCTGGCTTTTTTCATTTAGTATGTTTATAAGGTTCATCCATGTTGTAGCATGTATCAATACTTTCTTATAGCTAAATGAGATTCTATTTTATAACTGTACCACACTCACTAATCAATTGAATTACATCTGGTTTGTTTTCACATCTTGGCTATTTAGAATAGTGCTGCTATGAATATTTATGTACAAGTTTTTGTGTGGACATGTTTTCAAAGGAGTAACCTTTATTTTTATTTTATTCATTTTAGAGAGGAGACACAGAGAGAGAGAGAGAGAGAGAGAGAGAGAGAGAGAGAGAGAGAGAGAGAGAGAGAAAGGGGGGAGGAGCTGGAAGCATCAACTCCCATATGTGCCTTGACCAGACCAGTGCAGGGTTTTGAACTGGCGACCTCAGTGTTCCCAAGTTGACGCTTTATCCACTGCGCCACCACAGGTCAGGCGCTTGTGTGGACATGTTTTATTTTCTCTTGGATATATATCTAGGAATAGAACTGTTGAGTCATGTAACACTGTTTAACTTTTGAAAAACTGTAAACCTTTTTTCCAAAGATGCTGCATCATTTTACAATTCACCAGCAAGATACACAAGGGTTTTAATTTCCCCATACCTTCTCTAATATCGGTTATTGTCTATTTGACTATAGTCATTCTAATTTGTATGAAGTGATGTTATATTGTGGCTTTAATTTAATTTAATTACATTTCTTAATGACTAAAAATGTTAAATATCTTTTCACATGTTTATTGGCCATTTGTGTATTTTTCAGAAAAATGTTTATTCAAAGTATTTTCCTAGATTTTAATTGGGTAATTTATTTAATTGTTGAGTCGTAAGTATTCCTTATGTGTCTTAAATATATACTTTCTCCTTCTTGAATGATCTTTTTACTGTCTTGACCATTAACAATTTGGAAGTTTTTAATTTTGATTAAATTATATTTTATCTACTTTTTCTTTTATTGCTAATCCTTTTGATGTTTAAAAATAACTGCCTAATATAATGTTAGAAATATTTTACTACTATATTTTCTTCTAACAACTTTATAGATTTAGCTTTTACATATTAGGTCTATTTTTTGTTAAATAGGTCCATTTTAGATTAATTTTTGTGTATGGTGTGAGGTAGGAGTCCAACTTCTGTCTTTTGCATATGGATATCCAGTTATTTCTTTATTAAGAAGACTATTTATTTTTTTATAATTGAACTGTCTTGTTGCCCTTGTTGAAAATCAGTTGGCCATAAATGTGTTTATTTTTAGACTCTCAATTCTGTATTGTTGATCTGTACATCTATTCACATAGATAATCATATATGAGAGTACTTCACTGTCTTGATTACCATAGATTTTGATTGCTAAAAGTGTTTTTTTCTAATTTTGTTCTTTTTTTTTTTTTTTTTTTTTTTTACAGAGACAGAGAGACAGACAGACAAAAAGGGAAATAGATGAGAAGCATCAATTCTTCATTGGGGCATTAATTGTTCATTGGTTGCTTTCTCATATGTGCCTTGACCAGGGGGCTACAGAAGAGCAATTTATGCACCATTGCCTGGTTAGGCCTTTTTAAGATTCTTTTTTCCTGTTCTGGGTCTCCTGTATATTGATTTGAAGTTTAGAATTAACTTGTCAATTGCTGCATAAAGTTACTGGGATTTTGACAGATATTAAATTTAATCTGTAGATCAGTTCTGTGAATATTGTCATCATAACAATATTAAGTCTTCTGATCCATGAACGTGGAATGTCTTTCTATTTACTTAGATTTCTTTAAACAATACTTTATAGTTTTCAGTGTACAAGTCTTGCAGTTCTTTTAAATTCATTATTCTTTTTGATTCTATTGTAAATAGAATTGTTTTCTTAATTTTATGTTCAGATTGTTTATTGTTAGTGCATTGAAACCAATAGCTTTTTGTATATTGATATTCTATCTTGCAAACTTATTGATACCATTTAACTCTAATTGTGTGTGTATGTATTCCTTAGAATATAAGGTTCTATATACAAGATGATTATTACCTATGAGTAGAAAATAGTTTTACTACTCATGGGTTCAAGTTACTCTCTATTCTTCTTTCATATTAGCTTGAAGGACTCTATTATTTTTTGTCAGTTTTGTCTGCTAGCACTGACTTTTTTCTTTCAGCTTTTGTTTTTCTTGATGTTTTGGTTTCTTCTTGATTTTTGAAAGATGATTTTGCTGTTTATAGAACTCTGGGTTTCAGTCTTTTCATTTAAACAATTTAAATATGTCTTCCCAGTGTACTCTGGCTGCTATTGTTTCTGATAAGAAATTGCCTGTCAATCTTATTGAGAATTCCATATACATGATGAGTTACTTTTATGCTGTTTTTTTCAAGAATCTCTGCTTTTGTCTTTTGACAATTCAATTATGATGTGTTTAGCAGTGCATCTGTTTCAGTTTATCCTACTTATAGTTTGTTAAGCTTCTTGGATGTGTAGGTTAATATTTGTCATTGAATTTGAGGTGTTTTTAGCTATTATTTCTTGAAATATTCTTTCCACACTTTACCTCTCTCCTTTTTCCTGAGTTTCTCATTATGTGTTTTGTATGCTTCCCAGTGTCTCATAGGATGGTGTTCTATGGTTCACCATAGACTCTGTTTATTTTTCTTTATGTTTTTGTTTCTTAGATATGATCATTTCAATTGACCTATTTTTAAGTTCATTATTATTATTATTATTTTTGCCAATTCAAATCTGTTTTTAAGCCCTTTGGCTAAATTTTTAGTTTGAGTTATTGTTCTGTTCAATGAAACAATTTTTATTTGATTTGTTTTTAATGTCTTCCTGTTTATTGCTATTCACTGTTTGGTGTGACATCATTCTCTTACTTTCTTTGTATTCTGTGGACATGATATCCCTTAGTTATTAAACATATTTAATATACTTGTTTAAAATATTTATGTATCTAATATCTGGGTTTTCTCAGGAACGATTTCTGTTGACTGCTTCATTTCATTATTTGCAAATCTTTCTTGTTTTGTTAAAAACTGTGCATTTACAATAATATAATATAGCAACTCTGGAAAGCAGATTCCCCTCTCCCCCAAGTTTTGTTGTTGTAGTTTGTTGTTGTTGCTGGTGCTGTTTATTTTATGAAATAATTCTGTACATTTATATTATTTTTCTAATGTGGCCATTGATACCTTCACTCAGGTTGGTGGTTAGCTAATGACTGAACAGAGATTTCCTTAAATACCTAGAATCAGTCATTCTTCCAGCCTGCACCTAGGGCCTCTGTGTGTGTTTGGGGCAGACATTCAACACTCAGGAAGACAGTTTGCAATTCTGCCTTGGCCCTCACTTAGCATTTGTGTCACCTCAAGTAAATCAAAAATGAATGCTTATGCTTTTTCAGTTCTTTCCTGAGCATGTGCATAGCCTTTCATGGGCATATAGCCTTCTAGGTTTCCAGTAGTAGGCAGACCTGTTCAAAGCCCTCATTGGACATCTCATTCTCCAACTATTCTTAGAAGTTTGTTTTTCTCACATTATTTTTTGTTCTAATTATCATCACTGCTTCATATAGTTGCAATGTTAAACAATTGTTGCTATTTATTTTTGATGAATACTCCCAAGAGATAGCTGTTTCCTCTGACTTAGAGCAATCTTTTTGAGTGGGGTTTCCAGGGAAATACCAGACACGTCAGATAGTGACATTTCTCTGAGATTAATGTATGGGGGAGCATTAAGCCTATTCTGTTCTCTCTGGTTGCTGCTAAATTTACTGGTTTTTTCAGCTACCATGTTTATGATACTGTTGTTTTTCAACACAATCTCAAAGTTTAGGAGAGGGTGGTGGGGATAGAGCTACTTCAAGCTCACAAATTCTATTTTTACTCAGATGTAGATTTTTAAAAAATAAACGCTTTGATTATTGCAAGTCTTTGGATAATTTTTAGAGTTCCAAAAAAGAACTCTGGAACATTGTTTTGACAATGTTTGTTAATATTTTTCTTGGTTTTATAGTGGAACAGCTCTTTGGAGTTTCTTATTCCACCATTCTGCACTGATATCACTCTCAGCGTGCCTTGTAATAGATTATTCTTGACCTAAAACTATTGCTCACAAAAACTCTGACAATGAAGCTTTCAAAGTATTTGCAAACAATTAAATGATTTGCACAATCATCCAATGTAACTATATTATTCACCTTTTCTGCCAAGTTTCTCTTTAATTTTTTCCTATATGAAACATACTTGTTCTTTATTCTCTTCAGCTTCCATGTGCATCTAGATATATAAGAAAAATAACAGCAAGAACATATAACATTTTCTTTGTGCCAAGGATTGTTTAATACACTTCAGAAATACTAATTCAATCCTATGATATAGGTGTTATTGTTACCACTATTGCATACATGAAAACAAACCAAGCCCAGGCAGATTAAACAATGTATACAAGGTTACACAGCTAGTAATAGGCAAAGCTGAGACTTAAACTAAAGCAACCTTATATACTATTAGCTTATAACTAGGACACTATACTGAAGACAAATTATCTAGGCTATATGTGGACATTTAGATTTTTTTTAATACAATGCTATTAACTTTTGTTATTTTTAGGGCTAGAAAAACTTTGGCTGAACAAAAAGACACATATACTTATTGACTGTCTTCCACATTACAAACCTATAAAAATGTCCACTGTGGAAACTATAATGAAGGAGCTACATCAGCCCACTAATGTTATCTAAGATGTGATTGTGTTATGTGATATAGTGTAAGCATATGTTACATACGTTTTTTTAAAAAACAATAAGAAGTCAAAGGTACAGATACAAACTTTGGCATTTGAATTTTGAATCTATTCCAAGTCCTTTCACTTTATAAAGATATATACTGCCAGACCCATTCTGAAGCTGTGTGTAAAATTCTACATGCTGCAGTGAGATTAATATTTTTTAAAGAGTGATTTTATAGAAAGTTGGCACCAGAAAATAAGGTTCTGTTTCATTATTTTGACATATAAAAGTTTATTGAGGTCACAACGTATTCTCTTTTGGAAAAAAAAATCATTAGCACATGGTGAAATACACAATTTATTGGCAAAGTCACGGTAGCACTTTTTCTGTGTAAATTTCTCATAGCCCATCCAAAATGTATTTGAGAGTTAGCTTCTAAATACAGCTAACTGATGAACAGATTAATGTGAATAAAGTTCTTCATGCCAGTCTTTAAGTTTCTGGTACCCAAATAACATCACTAATCATTTAGTCACATAGGGCCTGCTTTATTTTTCAAATTCCTCTATACATGCTTTGCAATCAACACTTCTTTTTCAAAGGCCTTGTTCTACCATTTTTATTAAAATGCCCTCTGTGTGATGGCTTATTGAGGGTTTTCCTACCTCCCAAGCCTTTTCTCTTTAGAAGAGGGTTCACTGTACTTTTTCCCTCCATCAATACTGGCAACATAATGGAGGTGTTGATGTTTTTCAAACATTAAAGTAGAGCAAGTCTTGAAATAACTGACCTACAGTTGATTTTGGCCAATTAAGTAATTTACAGCTTACCTCTCTGACTTGGTGTTAACTCACAGTAAACCTTAAGGATATTTTGGGTAGAGAGGCAAACCTGGAAAAATATTTGCATTTATAGGTTAAGTAAAAGTTTATACTTACAGAGCCCCTCCCTTTGATAAAACCCAGAAATTATACCAACATAAACTTGATTCATATGTAAAAGTATAGTACATTATACCTAAAGAGGACTTTATCATCTAGCTCAAGTTTTATTGACAAAGTAGGAAACTGAGGTCTAAGAAAGTGATTAACTTGCCTGAGCCTGTACATTCATTAATGCTTGAAAGATGATGGTCCCAGGCTGCATTCCTAGGACACCTTTAGGACTGGAGGCAATATTTCTTTGCTTTAATAATCTCAGAGCAAGGTACCAGGTAACTAAAACCACCCCTGTAGCCAAAAGCCTACCAAAATTACCCAACAACCAGTTTCAGCCTATTCACCCTGCCCTGACTTGCCTTCCCACTGAAACTCCAATAAAGGCCATGGTCTTTGCTCTGCCCTTGCTTTTGTCTTCTGGCTCTGGATCAGCCTGGGGTTTTTCCATGTGTCTCTGAATTACATGTTTCCTGACTCTAGAATTGCAAGTAAAATAAACTTCGTTTTATCTTGAGACTTTCTTCCACCATCTTTTGTCATACTTGACTGACCATCTCATAAAAGAATACAAAAAACAGAGTTTCTGTTTCTTAAAAATGGAAGTTGAAGGAATCAGTGGTTACATGTCTTCCATTCCTTTCTCACTCCTCCTTTCCTAAGGATCAAAAAGATAACAACACCCTCATGCTTTCTGACTCTGGGACCTGGTCTCAGTTGTCCTGCTAGACTATAAACAAGAATGGAGTTTGTCTGTTGGTAAAAGACGAGGCTACTGGTGGTTTCTCAATAAACTGAGAGTGAACAACTAAGATGTCCTAGCTGTAATCAGAAATGGTTACATCCATCTAAGTAATTATAGAACTGTCATCCTCAGCAGTAAATACCGCCATCCCTCCAGAACTCCCTCTCACAAACACACTGGGATTTGCCATTTGATGTCATCACTTGAAGGGCAAGTAGCACATTACTCTTGCTTGTGCCAATAAGAAGACAGAAAACACTGCCACTGAGACACAGTTCTTCACCAATCTTTATTTTTCCCAAGGCGACTGAAGAATTTTCTTTAATAATAATAAAAAAAGGTACACTATGTAACCCTTAGCAAGTCAGCAAAATTATTCTTCAGGGGGTTAATAGGTAACTTTTTTATGGTCTCTAAGGGAAAGAGCTTCTTGCCTGCAGCATCAAGTGCATAACAGAAAGAGTATGGACCTTGCAAACAGACAGACTTGTTTACATCTAGCTGTGTAATCATTAAATCATTTAGCCTCTCTGAGCATCAATTCCCTCATCTAAAAAGATCATAATGTGAAGAATTACTATATGGATTAAACAAAATGTTGTATGGTTATATAAAATGTTATATGGAATGATGACTGTGTTATATGTTATGTGAAATGTTAATATAGCCTGGGATAACAGGATATTAATAGATGATTATTTTGTTCCCTAGCCACTGGTCAGATAGACCACAGAAGTTCCTCCCAATCACAGAGGAGACTGAGGAGAGAAGAAAAAAGAAGATGAGAGGTTACACCTTCTAAGGACAACTTGTTCCTATGACGTAAAGTCATTGCTGTTCCCTTTATCATTGGCAGCCTAAGTGTAGACTGAAAATACTAAAGTTGCTTCATCCCAACATGTGCCAAAAAAGATGAACTTTGAGAAATAAAAAGAAATGCTATGTATTATCATTATTGAAAACTATTATAGAAAGAAGGGTAGAAAACTTACCACATAAACCCCAGGGTATAATCAAATTCTTGTCCCATAAGTACACTGAAAATGACTCATTTCATGTTTGTGCCAAGTATGCATCATAAGATAGGTGTTTAGTTACCAGCCTATCTCCAAGTTACAAAAGAGCAGAAAGTTTTTCCACATAGCTAGAGAATTAACTTCTTCTACTCCTGCAAAATTTATTTTATTATATAAGTACTCACACATTATTTAACATTTTCTTCTTAATTATTTATCTTTATTTTTAATTAAAAAAGAAAAATAATAAATTAGTAACCAAAAAAATTATTTCATTAAGTAACTTTTTCAGAGTATATTTTCTATGTTTTATTTTTATATGTAATCTAGATTTAACATGTCCTTAGCTGCTATTCACATACTATTTGATCATGTCATATTAAAAAATTAATTCTTTGCCTGACTTTTGGTGGTGCAGTGGATAAAGTGTTGACCTGGAATGCTGAGGTTGCCAGTTCAAAACCCTCGGTTTGCCTGGTCAAGGCACATAAAAGAAGCAACTACCACAAGTTGATGCTTCCTGCTTCTCCTTCTTTGATCTCTCTCTTTCTCTCTCCCCTTCTCTAAAAATCAATAAATAAAAACTAAAAAATAAATTAATCCCTCTCATTTGTAACTTTGGTTCTAAGAGTATATGTCAAGCTATTCTTTAACAGGGTAAAAGTGAGATTTTTTTTAATTAAAATAATTCTCTAGTTCAGACTTCTGTTGTTATGTTTTGCCTTTAGTCACTTCAGGTCAGAATGTAAGTTAAAAATCTGCTTACCTCACTCTCAGCCAAGAGACTGAAAAGGACAATGTTACATTCCCCCAAAATGCTGAAGCCAGCATCTTTATCAAGAGTGCCCAGTGGTAGGAGCCAGGCAGAGTGTACAGTGAGCATGGGTGAAATTTACCTGGGCTTGACCCAAAAGATGGTCAGAGTCTCCCCTGGAAATGATATCCTGAGACCTGCTATTGGCCTTGGGACACTGAGTCAGAGAAATGATCATTGCTAATGATTAAACCAGGCAGGTCCAGGCCTAATCCTGCTGCCTGTGCATGCCAACACTGATGCAGGGTCAGCACAACAGTACAATCCCATAGAAGCTTGCTCTCTGTCTATGCTAATGAGTCTCAGTGTTTCAATCAGAAAAGTGGACCAGACAGGGTGCTGCCCACACTTTGAATCACAAAAACCATGTTATAGAGGGTTTAATAAAGAGCTTATGAAGGTAAACTAACTCGTTAAAGTTTTGTAAACTTTAACAGTGGAAATGTCATTTTGCTTATAGTTATTTTTGTTGTTGTTGGTGGTAGTGGTTGTTTCTAATCCTAAAATGTGAGGCAATCCTGAAAATGTGAAAAAATCCTGAAAGAGAAGCATCTTTGTTTTGAAGAAATGCCAGGTACAGGTTTTCTGAATCCCTACACCATTAGTGATTTATTTATTTTCTGTATTCCAGATGTAAACCATCCTAAAGCAGCAACCACAGGCAATAAAAACTTGATAGAAAATACTGAAATTATTTTGCTTTCATGGCAAAGAGTAAATGGCCACAAAGATACAACAGAATCTCCTCACACAATTAATTCTGATATAATACTATTTATCTAAAAAAATTTAAGTTCCATGTAAGTTAGCCACTTTTTTAATATAAGATTTCAAAAGTTTCAGTTGCTTGATTCTTATTCCTATTTATAGTTCTTAAGCATTTTTTTATTAAATATCAATCCAAGAGCCAAAAGAAGTACAAACTTTACAGTTTTACTGATTCAATAAAAGTACTTAAAAGCTGGGGGATAAAAGATTTAGACAGTAAATATCAGTTGGGTACTTAGTATGTGCAAAGCATCATCTGCACTTTCTGTAGAGATGGAGGTATAACGTACCTGGTACCTAGTTCCTTCACTTGAGGGGATTACTATTTAGCAGAAACAAAGTAGCCCATAAATAATGCAAATTTAAAACTGACAATGGCAAAAGCCACAAAAGAGACACTTTGCTACTGTGTGTATTGGGTTCAAAGGGGACCAGAGAGCTAAACGTTTCTGTCATGCTGATAGCTCTAACTTCACTAACTCCAGAGTCTCCTAAAATGTTGGAAAATATTTGGAATTAGTAAGGGTGTCAAAGAGTGCATTAATATACTCCAATTGTTCATTTAACAAGTTCTTGTAGATCCTATGTGACTCTAAACAATTGGATTGTACATGTTTTCTGATCAATTTTATTGACATCTAATAGCCTGACAAAATAACTGGGTAAAGTTGTTATAGGGAAATGCTTGAAAAATGCTGCTGATGACCATTAAATATTAGAACAGAGGCTGGTATACATAACAGTAAATGCAGAACCAAGAAAATTACCTGTGTGATTTAAGCCAGAATGACAATTTTGTCTAAACTCTCTGAATAGATAATAGACATGTGACTTGAATTATTTGGATGATTGGTAAGGTTTTGTTAAGTCAGAGCATAATCCACATGTCTGAAATAACAATCAAGGAAAGTACAATTTTATTTTTTATTCTTTCAACATTTAGTTGTAGAGAACCTGTCATGTAGTGGTGTGCTAGTAAAGATTTAACAACCAGCTGGGTGGAGGTGGAAGGGAGCCCTGATTTATAACATTTTCTCACTTCTATGGTATAAATACTGTTATGATGGTCTGTGTCAAGATACCAACATGAAGTCATTAAACAGAGAATTGGCATGAGAAACTAAGTAACAAATCATTATATAGAATTTCCACTTCTGTGATATATGCCATTGAGTTGGCTCTAACTCTTGATGAAGTGACAGGGTGACTGAGGTGGGTCATGGACTGATCCATGATCTTTTAGATCCACTTAAGGGTTTTGGTATTTTCTAAGAGATTGGGCATGTTCTGAAAGGTTTAAATGGGGCAGTGTTTGAAAAGTTTCTATTTCTGTTCAAGAAGATACTTGGTTTACTGTGGGCAGAATGGATTTTAGGGAGCAATAGTAAAAATAAAGATGTTTATTTGGAGGCTATTGAAGTATTCTGCATGAGAGAAGATAGCAGTTTAAGTGAAGTTGTCGGCCAATGGAGAAAGAGAAATGGATTCAAGATCCATTTTGAGGACAGAACTGACAAGACCTGTCGTGGAAGAGAAAGCTCATGATCACCAAATTCTATGCTACTTGTTCTTTTCTTGAGGATGAGACTAAGTTATATATAATAGCTTTATTTGAAGGTAGGTGGGGCGATGTGACTGAGTTCTAGCCAGTAAAATATATGTGTTAATGGTATGCACAACACTTCCAGACTAGTCTTACAAAAATCTCCCACAGGAAATCTCATTCTTTTATTCCTTCTAAAGCAACCTTGGAAAACATATGCTAAGCATGGCAGGTCCACAGAGTAGAGCAAACTTTGCACCTTGAACCACTGTTCTGAGAACATCCAATTTATAATAGATAGCTACATAAGTAATAAAAACAATTTTTATTATGTTAAGGTATAGAGATATTCTTGTGGGGTGAAGGTGAAGTATCAACTTGGGAGATTGATTAGACATGGAGAATAATAGGAGTGGGAAATGTCAAAGATGACTATGGATTTCCTGCATGAGCAACTGTGTGAATGGAGAAGTCATTCAACGATATGTGACATACTGCAGAGGAAGGAAGATCATGAGTTTTGTTCTCAGTATATTTATCTCAGATGACTATGGGAAAACAATGCAGAGATATTGAGGCAGAAGATGGAAATAAAATTTCAAGGGAGAAAACCCATTTAACTGTATAAATTTGAGAGTTATCACCATATGAATAGGGCCACCAGTCCATATAGAGGATGCTCCCTTGAATTATGTGTGTACAGCCTGCATGACTTTATATAGATGAAATATAAAACCAAGATAGAGGAAGAAGTCTTTTAAATAGAGAGAATAGAGTGAGAAAAAGTAAAAGTATAGAACTTTAAAGCTCTCCAATATTTAAAGTTAAAATGTATCTAGAGATTTCCAAATATAGCCTGATTAGATTGGGCCAGAAATGTAGAACAGTGTTATAACAGAACAGCTGTATTAGTCAACTTGAGCCATCTAAACAACATACCATGACATAGATTACCTTTCCCACAGTTCTTGAGCCTGAGAAGTTCAAGATCAAAGGGCTGGCAAAGTAGATTTTGTTCTGAGGCCTCTTGGCATAGAGGTGGTTGCCATCTCACTGTGAGCTCATACGACCTCTTCTTTGTGTGTGCTCATGAAGAGAAGAAAAACTCTCTGGTATCTCTTCTTATAAGGGTATAAATGCTAGTATAAGGATTCCATCTTAATTAACTTATATAATGCTAATTATATCCTAAAAGCCACACATTAGGGTTAAGACTGCAACATATGAATTTTAGAAAGACACAAACAGTCGTAACAATAGATGAGTTAAAAAGAAAGATGCGGACTGACATTTTCTGTTGGATTTAACAACACAGGAATTACTGGAAACCTTAGCAAAAGCATCTTTAGTAAAGTGATAGGAATGAAAATTAACTTGGAGTTCACTACAAAATAAATATGATATAAGGATGTGGAGAGTTTGTGAAAAAAGAAATAGAGAGGTAGATGAAGTGGTTATGGAGGTCATGGAGAATTTGGGGGTTAAGTTGTTTTTTACATGGTATAGAATATTTACATGCTCTAGTAGTGAGAAGAAAATAGAAAAATATGGAAATTCAACAGAAAAGATGTCTAAAAACCAATGAATATAAGCATTTTTCCTTACTGAACTGAGCAGAATGTCTAAACATAGACAAAGCCCAAGACTTGAATAATAGAGAAATTCTTTGGAGTGGGATTAATTCAAAAGAGTTCTTATACTGATAGAGGATGTTTTGATGAAAGTCTGCTAGTCTCCTCTCAAAAAAAAAAAAAAAGCAACATTTTATAGATATTGAGATGTAATTCAGCAATCAAAATAGTATAATAGTGGCATTAAAACAAACAAATAGACCAGTTGAACAGAATTTAAAAACCCAGAAATAAACCTAAGCTTATACAATCAACTAATATTTGACAAGGGAGCCAAGAATAATCAGTGGAGAAAAGACAGTTTCTTCAATAGTGGTACTGGGATAATTAGTATTCACATGTAAAAGAATAAAATTGAACCCCTATTTTACACCACTCACAAAGACTTAAATATAAGACCTGAAACCATGAAACTCCTGGAAGAAAAATGGGAGTAAAGCCTCTTGCCATGTGTCACAATAATGATTTTTTGATACATCTATAGTACAAGCAATAAAATAAAAATAAACAAGTGAGAATACACCAAACTAAAAGGCTTCTGCACAGCAAAGGAAACTATCAATCAATAAAGTTAAAAACAACCTATAGGAAGGGAAAAATTATTTGCAAACCATATATCTGATAAAGGGTTAATAGCCAAAATGTATATGAAGAAACTTATACAATTCAATAGCAAAATAGCCCAATAAAAAAAATGGTCAAAGAACCTGAATAGATATTTTTTCAAAGAAAATATACAAAATGATAAAAAGCCCATAAAAAGATGCACAATATCACTAATCATTAGGGAAATGCAAATCAAAATCAAATGTAGTATCTTCTCATGCCTGTTAGAATGATCATCATCAAGAAGATAAGGGGTAAAAAATGATGGTAAATTGGTACTATAAAAAACAGTATGGAGGTTCCTCAAAAAATTAAGAATGGAACCACTGTATGATCTAGCAATACCACTTCTGAGTATTTATCCAAAGGAAACAAAAAACATTAATTCAAAAGGATATCTGCACCCTCATGTTTCATAGCAGTATTATTTACAATAGCCAAGTCATGTAATCAACCAAAGTGTCCATCAATGGATGAAAGGATAATAAAGTTTTAGAATGCACACACACACTCAATGGAATACTATTCAACCATAAAATGTAAGGAGACCCCACTATTTGTAACAAAATGAATAGACTTTGAAGACATGCTAAATGAAATAAGTCATATAGAGAAAAACAAATACTGTAAGATCTCACTAATTTATGGAATCTAAAAACAAACAAACAAAATGTATGAGACTTGAAGTTATGATAGGTGGAGGGTGAAGGGAGGGGAAATTGGAAGGAGGTGGTAAAAAAAAATCTTCCACTTATAAGATAAATAAGTATTAGGGATATAATGTACAACTTGATGACTATAGCTAACCCTACATATGGTATAGGAAAGTTGTTAAGAAAGTAAACTTTAAGAGTTCTTATCACGAGAAGAAATTTTTTTTCTCTCTTTTTATTTTTATTGTACCTATGTAAGATGACAGATGTTAGCTAAACCTATTGTGGAAATCATTTTACAATATACATAAATCAAACCGTCTTGCTGTACACCTTAAACTTACACAATGACATATGTCAATTATTTCTCTGTAAAAAAGAAAGCAACGTGCTGTACTGCATACACTTAATAGCTGGTTATTATAATTTTCTCTTCTTTTTCTCTTTAATTTTTCACCCTCCATATGGTAAATCTTGTCTAATCCTGTGTCATTATCCTTCCCTTATTGTCTCCCATTATCATGACCCGAGTTCAGACTTCCATACCTCTAACCTAACAGGACACTATGTTTTGAATTTTTTTCTAACATATAAAACATTCTGAGTAGTGTGCTCATGCTAGAGTGCACAATATTGTTCACTATGAGAACCATGCTTTTTGAGTGATTAAAATCTTTGCTAAGCTCTCCCAGAAAGTCTGCTGGTGGACATTTTCTCTTCAACCTACCAAATATTTGTACGCTAGTTTTGGGATATGCAGTAGTGGTATATGTTTGTCTATACATTATCAGACCTGCTGTTGGAGAAGCTCTTGACTGGCAGTCTCAGTGTCACAAGGAACTGCTACTGTAAAAGTTGGGGATATGACTAACACTCAAAATCATTTTCAGGAGAAAGCTAGTATAACTCAATAAAATCATTCTTCTTCTGAAAAATAAGCCTATATTATTGATATTTGATATTAGGATTACCACATTTAAGACTGTATAATTTACAAAGCTCTAATTTCAAGAATTACTATCTTTAATTTTATGATTCTAATAGTGAGGTATATCCACTACTCATTAGCTTTGTTACAAACCACACCAAAACTTAGTGGCTGAAAACAAACAAAAGAATCCAAATATTTCTCTTTCTGTAGGTTAGTTGTGCTGACCTGTATGGTTCTTCTCTTCCATGTGCTGTTAACTGAGGCTACTCACATGGCTGCATGCACTTAGGATTTCATCTGGACTGGAACAGCAAAGACACCTTACTCACATATTTGAGACTTTGGTGCTGGTTATCAATGGCTTAATTTCTTCTCCATGTAGCTTCTCTGTTTCATATGTTTTTTTTATTATTTACTGAGAAGCCCAAACTTTATATAAAGTGGTAGGCTTCCAAGGGAGAAATAGTAAAAGCCACGTAGCTTCTTAAGATCTAGGCCCAGAAGTAGCACAGGGTCACTTTTGCTGCATTCTTTTGATAAAGGCCAGTCTAGATGCAAGGGGAGTGAAGAGAGGAATGGCATGCATGGAGAGGTATAGGAGGAAGTGGTGGCCATCTTTGCAGATGGTCTACATCATCTACTACTAAGCCTTAAGTCTATAAAACCCCAGTTAATTTCTCTCCTACTAGGCATGAATACTTCAGTGATTAAATAAAAATGCAAATGAGACCAAATTCTACCTAATAATGAGTTGTCCATCATTACTCAATGACTTGACAAGAGATGCTCAGCTACCATGAGATTGTCATTGAAGTTCTTTCACTGCTCATCTGTTTATTATGGGCATGAAACCTCCTTTTGATATGGTGGACCATTGTGTTTTACAAGTATTTTGACTCAAGTGGATGTTTTTCAATGGTAAGTCATATTACCAACAAACATAAATAAATGTTTCATTATCTTTAAGGAACAGTCAATTGGAAAATTCTGTGAGTTTGTTATTGTAAAGCATAGTGTAAACATGTATTCAGATTGCTCTTCAAATTCAATCTCAGCTATTTTAGATGTCTTCTTTTCTGCCTATTTTCAATAATTAGTGATTTTTTAAAGATAGTTCTCTTATGTAAGAAAGAATGAAAATTATATCAATATTTCCCATAGGAAAGAAAACCAGATTGGATTATTTGTCTACATCATTTTCCCATGATTAAGATTTAACATTTTTCCCCCCAGCATGTTACATGACTTAGCCAAGTCTCTAATAACTAAAGGAACCAGCATGAGAATCTCTATCAGTACTTGAAATTTCAAAACCATCCGAGAATTCTCAGGATAGTTTTTGAAAGATGTAAGAGTAAAAACTTTCGTAGTTAATTTAGAGGTATTTGATGACTAGAAAATAGAATTTTGTGTGGGAGGAAGCTAGGCAATTGGTGGAGAACAGTGTTTTCTCTATATCATGCAGGAAACATATAATATTTCAGACCCTACAGATAATAGTTTTGAGTGGTTACAAATTGTTAAAAAATATACTCTAACCAATTGCTCTACCAGATGCTTTAAATAACTCATTTTAATAAATGGACCATTCCTCCACTTCACAGATAAAGATATTAAGATTCAGGGAGGTTAATTGTTAGGCCCAAGTATCATGTAGCAAATGTCAAAGCTCAAATTTGACCCACACATCCCTGATTCTAAATCCAGAGCTACTTAAATTGTGGTATACTGACCTCTAAACTATAAATGAATTAAATTCATGGTAATAAAGTTTCTCCTGAGTTTCTCTTATTTCCATTCTCATGCCTGAGTTCTGAGGTAGGTGTGCAATGAAGCTTCCAGAGAGCAAGGTAGACAAAATCCTGGGGGTGCACACAGAAGAATTTGATTTATCAAGTTTCTGATTTCTAGATAGATCTTCTGATTCTCCTCCAAAATTTTTGTTTTTAGCATTGTGACATTTGGAGCTTAAGGATGCCCAGAATTTCAGTACGTGTTGTGCTGTCTAAACTCTTTACACAGCTTCACATAAGAACCTGAAGGAACACCACAAGCATGCAATCTTGAGGACCAAGCTAGTAAGTTTCTTGAACATGGGCTTGGGGAATTACTGATATTCAGTTTTCATATCAAAATACTATATCTTCAGAGTCTCTTACATTATGAGGAAGTTGCAACAGTTTCTAAGGCCTAATTGAAAGCAGGAAGAGTGTATTTCCCTAATCATACAGACTTGTTTTCTTTTTGCTGAGTTCTTGCAATACAAGTAAATTAAGGACCCTGTCTAGGCCACATATTTGGCTTTGCTACAATCTTCACAAAAATTCTTACCACTTAGCCCTCACTATACACACCTGATAACTTTTTTCCTCAAGGTGTTGTGCTTGCTTCAATTATTCAAAATAGTTATTTAACAATATGGCAGTAGGCCTCTAATAGTGGTGCTGTGGTTGGGTCTTGATAACAAGTCCCTGAGCCCCAGGTATAACTTTTGATCCCATGCTGAAGATGTTGCCTGAACAACTCAGTATGGTAGTGATAAAGGTGGACTGCAAATCCTGATGCTGTAATGACTCAAGATAGAGTGGCATCTAATGGGGTCCAAGGCCAGATTTCCTTCTCTCTTGTGTCTATATGCCTCCGAGGGAGAAAGGGAATGAGAATGAAAAATAAAATGTTGAATACCATAATGACTTCAAGTATGAAGATTATTTTACATAGAAAGAAGAAAGCCTTATCTGGAATGATACAAAATTGATTCTTAAGGATCAAGTGAAACTTCCCTTTAGGTCATATGATTTGCAAGCACAAATGGTTTGTATTTAATACACATCATATATTTTATATAACTATTGGTATTGGTTTCATCTAGTAACTCTAAGTGTGTTTTCTCATGAAAATTTACTAGGTTTCTTTCTATATTCCCCACTGGGAGACTAGCTGACTACTGTAAACCAAGTAGGCGTACCAAACCAAAATTTATATAAAGTTAGCCAGAATGTGTTCCACCCTCTTCAATCTCAAGACCAGTGCTGCTGTGAGATCAGAACTTTGTCTTAAATTCAAAGGCACATAACTGAGAGTGGAAAAGAAAGACTGTATTTAGCATAATTAGACCAATGAAAACATTGGTTTTTATCCTAAATCCATCCAATCATAATGTAATGTGTGCTGACCTGATCCTGTCCTAGGACCAGTGGATCATGATGCTGCTCCTCTTCCCAGAGCCACATCGCCTACTCTCTTGGCCCAATCCCTGGTGATTTCTTGATGACTCCCCCAGTTGCCTTTGCTCCCAGGCCCCAGTTATGCCAGAGTGAGACTCTGTTGGATACATTGATATATCCAATAAGCAAGGATGTCTGATTGAGAAGCCAAGATTTTTATTAAATCCTGCACCAAAAAAAAAAGGAGTAAACCACATCTACTGCTTAGTATGTCATGTTCCCTTCCCTTAGTGATAATAATGATTATGATGATGTGTTATTTTTATGATAGGCATTATAGTTTAATTTACTGTATATCTCGCTTTAATCTTAATCTTACTGAGCGCTGTAATTAGTCTCATTTCCAGATGGGGAAGCTTAAACTGCTTAAGAGTCATGTCCAAGGTCATACAAATACTCAATACAATAACTGAACTGAACCCTGCTCTGACTGCACTTTACATTTTTCTCCCTGACAAAAGCAATATAAATACTGTACTGTGGTATAGTTGTTTTTAACAGACAGAGATAAACATTAGGAGTATCTCCATATGCACCAAGTATCAATTTAGCTGAAATCTTTAGTGTGGTAAAGCACTGAGTAGAAACCTCTTATAGTTGTCTTCCAGAATAATTCTTAACTGATAATGAAATAAGTCTATGAAATGCATCAGATAGAGGGAGTAAGCTGTGTGAATACCAATTATAATGCTGGCTCAAAAAACAAAACTGCTATGCTTTTGTTCAATTGGTGCTCAAACAAATTGTGTTGAATAACCATGTTTGATTCAATAGTAATTTCTGGAACATTTTTGTATTCTTATATAAAAGTCTTAGTTTCATATTATTATAATATATCAAGGTCGGTCACCAAATACATAAATATTGAGTGCAGCTGTAGAATTTAATAAAACCAAAAGTTTGAGCTAGCAAATGAAAAATTATATATTATTGGAAACTTGTGCTCAAAGTTGAAACTTGAAGGAAATATTTTAGCACTATCACAATATTACATTGCAATCATTATTTATCTCTTCTGAAATGACTTAAGGGAAGTGCTGCAAAGCCCTATTTACCTCAGCCAGGAAGTAAGGCAATGGTCAGCGAGTGAGTGAAGTCATGGCAAGCTGACAATGCCACTATTGTGAGAGCACCTTGGAGTATTGTTTGACATTGACCAAGTAAGGAGTTAACGTTGGGAAGTTTTTATTTTATCTTAACAAAAGAATAGAGTCAGAGCAATAATATCAAACTAGCTTTTTCTTGAATTCTGGTTTTTCTTTCTCCTTTGAATTGAAAAATATCAACTTATATGCACCTGGAAGAAGCGAATGTCTTTTAGTAAATTATGAAGATTTTGGAAAAGTTTTACATTTTAAAATATATCTTAAGTAAATAAAATATTTTAACCTATCTATTAGTATATACTATATAACTATTCATAAATGCTATATATCATATACACATATATAAAATTTATATATTCGTCATTCAGTTTTTCCAGGAGAAACTTCGAGAACTCCTAAGCAACCTGCTCATTTCAATTGTCACTTTGAACTTTGGAACAAAGGAGAGACTGTAAAACCAGTTTATAAAAAGTATTATGAGATACCACAACTGGCATTTTTACGACCTTATTAAACTACATTCAAGTGGCATAAATTATATGTAATGAAAGTGAAAAGGATCTCTGACCCAATTTTAATATTGGGTGCATGCTTATTAGTTTGAGTTTTTTTCTGAATAGAAACCTTTTTTCTAGCTTTAGCAGTTGATATTATGTGGAAGTCATAAATGTCAGATTACATTAAATGATTTTGGTTCATAGAATAGCACACCCATTAAGTTACCAGAGAGTAATGAGTAGGTCTTCTCACAAAGTAAAGCCAAAGGTGTTAATTTAGATTTGAAACATTCCACCTCATTATAAAAGCCAAATTAATTTGCCATGTGTAGAAGCAGCAAAAACCAATATTTGAAATGTGAAAGACCTCCTTTTTGTAGGAGAATGATAAAAAAGAGCAATACAAAGTTTCTATTTCTGAAAAGTAGGCATACTGGTCTCTTGGAGGTTAATTATTAAGTGTTATAGAGTCTCTTATTAGGAATTTCTAGTCAAGAAGTTCAATCGATAGAATTATTTAAATGTTAAAGATGAAAAGAAGTCTGGGCACTTAGATAGTTTGAAAATCTGTGGACTTAAACATAAACGTATAGTTGATTTATTTTATCTCTTCCAATTTTTATCATCTATTATGAGAAATGTATTTTTGTCTAGTGTTAGAGATTATGTTTAGGCATTAGTTGCAAATTCTGAAAAGGTAGAAGAAGAAAAAACCCCACTAATTTGGAGGACTAGAGAAACAAAGCATAGAGCATCCTGAACTTTAAGCATTTATTTATTAAAAGCCAGACCGAATGAGGCATACCTAAAAACAAATGAAGGTACTTCATTAACTTCAAAAACAGCCTTTAAAAACCTAGATAATGTCGTGAATAATACTAACATGATAGAAGAATAATGTTTTATTAGCTTATCAATTTTAAAATGTGAGAAAAACAGAAATGCAAAAGCCAATTAATAAGGGGGAAAAGGCTATTGTATAGTAGTAGCTCAGCCCAGAGAAAGACAAAAGTACCAATCATTGTGTTGGCAGGATTATGTATACTGAATGGTCACCTGAAGGACCATTAAATGGAGTTGATAACTGGTCACTGAGTCATTAGTAAAGATACCACAAGGATTCTTGGAAACTGCTCTGTGTTCTTAGCAAGAAAGGCAGCAAGCAGTGATATTAGATTCAAAGAGACCTCGGGAAAGTAAGGTCATGCAGAATCACTTACATTTAGACTTAAAAAGCAACTTTAGTTTCTCTTGTTTATATTTTGTTTTCTAGCTCAGAAAGTGCTTTTATATCCTCACAGCAACCATCCCAAATGACTGGTATTTATATATTATTTTCTATATTAAGACACAAGTTCTAGAAAGGGTAGATTATCTTCCCAGGATCACTCAGCTAGTTAATGCCTGAGACATTTATAGGTTATCTGGCCAATGGCCATCTCATCTCTATTTAAGTGCCTCCAGCAAGAGCATTTCATGATATCTTGGGGAAACTCACTTCACTGATGAAAAAGTTTTATACAAAAATGTCCTTATAATATTTTTTTAATAGCTAGCCCTTGCCATTTTCTAATATAACATTCTGGGTCAATAATAACCATAACCAACATTTATGTGTATTTTTACTGTTTGCAAGTTGTTTTAATACATATTACCTAAGTTATTACATGTGAGATTACAATTTCTGCTTTAACACAACAGTTTTTCAAAAACATACAGGCATCTCGCACGTCTCGCTCAACTCTGTCACATACCCAGACTCTTTACTCCTCTCTAGATGGACTCCAGTTTACCCATCCTTTCATATGTTTTAGCTATAGGAATAATATTCCAGAAACACATTGAGCAGACTGAAAACAAAGTTAAGAAAAGGGACAGAGTTTGTTGATTAGATACAAGAAAAAAGGTAGAGGCATATGTTAGTTTCCTGTGATAGCCATAACAAATTATCACAAACTGAGTGACTTGGGTGACTTACAATGCAGAAATTTACTATCTCACAGTTCTGGAGGCCAGATATCTGAAAAGAAGTTGGAGTTACTTTCTAGGGTTTAGTTCCTTCTAGAGGCTTTGAGAGAGAAACAGTCCCATGCCTTTCTTTCCTAGTTTTTTTATGGCTTAAGGCAATCCTTATTGACCCTTGGCTTATAGACACATTATTCCTTCAATCTCTGCCTCCATGTTCATATCACCTTTTTTCTGTGTCTCTGTGGGTTCATTTATGTCTCTTATAAGAACGCTTATTGGATTTAGGGCCACACTAATCCACTGTAGTCTCATCTTGATTCTTAACTAATTATATTGTAATAATACTATTTCCAAACAAGGTTACATTCTGAGGTTCCAGGTAGACATGAATTTGGAAAGTCACTATTGAGCCCACTACAAGTAGGAAAAGGTTTTGAGAGCTTCACATGTACCTGACACCTCTGATGATTCTTGGGCATTAGGTGGTTTAAAAACCTATTGATTATCACCTTTGGTTGAAATGAGCAAATTGATGTTTTGATTTCTTGCATTGGGGGTAGAAATAAATAGATGGTAGATGATAGATAGATGAGGATGATAGATAGATAGATAGATAGATAGATAGATAGATAGATAGATAGATAGATAGATAGAAAGATAGTAGATAGATGATAGATGATAAATAGATATTAGAGATATCAAGCTTCAATTCTGCAATGTGACTTTTATTAGTAGAGATGGCACAATTTTAGACAAAGAGGAACTTAGTGCACATGGCAAATGTTAGTGAGGCGCTTGACTTTCTATTGGACAGTCACTAGATACTCAGTCACAGCACATGGAGAAGGGCCAAAATGAAACAGAGGAAGTGTAATAACCAAACATATGGAAGCAATGTAGTGATATATTAAGAAGTGACAGATAAAGGCCATGGGGATTGCAAATCCATCGCCCAGTTTTCAATGACATATAAAGAACAGAGACCCTAAAACACTGTTCATTTATAAATGATGCTTTTCCCTTTGTCTAAATTCCCTGAAGACCTTGGCTAACAGTACAGAAAATCAATGAAAACTGAATGTGTGATCTCAGAAAATCCAATGAATCTAGGTGATGTAGAAAAAAAAAATTGGTGCTCAGGAAAATTGAGAAAAGTGTGGTTGTCAAACAGCTGAAAAATTTTTGGACAGATCTTGCTAGGGAAAATGGTTATAAGTTTGGGGACTAGACAATACATGAATGTATATATGGTTGGGTTTACTAACCGATAGAGGAAGAGATGAATGCAGTAGTTGCTTATATCTCATAAGGGATAGGTGGTGGAGAAAGGAAAATTCAGTAGTTACAAAAGAAGTGTTAAGAATCACAGTCTAATGGAGGAATGACTTTGAACTAGCCTTTGTACTTCCTTATTGTGGAGCTGGTTGACATCACCTTTGGTCTGAAACTTCTCAAGAAAAGTAGCATCACCACAAAATGTAAAGCATTCAACTTGGGATGATGATGCAAGGTAGGATACAGGCATTAAAATCAGCCATTTTTTCTTTAATTTTACTTTAAATTGATATCACACTAGAGTAAAAACAACATGACAAATTAGTAAAAACAACACGACAAATTAGAAAAACCTACAAAAAACCACATGCTCTTTATTTAAAAATGTAACGTGCTGCATGCTTGTATTCTACACTCCTAGAAAAAATATCATATCAAAAGAGTTTCTTCTTCATCCTCAAATGGAAAGGTATCAAACTGCCCCTATCCTAAAACAGTTGTTTTTTCCATTTTCTTTGCTCAAACTCAAGTGGTGACTTGTTTATCAGCAACCCAAATATACACTCAAATGAATGCTTCAGGTTCATTTGAGGCAAAATATTTTTCCCCAAAAGGAAGACAAGCTTGCAACCTTATTATTTCCAGAAATATATTCAATCTGTTCTTGTGTGCACTAAATACACCAACCAAGGTTTTATGATGCTTTTTTAAAAAGTATGGAATATGTTTAATAATTTGTGTTAAATTGTCCACCAAGTCTGGCCTAGAAGTAAGATAAATAGCCTCTTGATCCATAGTGTAGCATAAATGTTGATCCCTCTGAATGTTTGCAAGAATAAGGATAAGAAACATTAAAATCAAAGCAAATTGAAAACAAGGTCAATATAGGGAATATGTCAAGAGCAGGATAGATTTGTGTGTTCTGTTAACACAGAGATTGAGTTACCTGCAGATTGGAAAGTTGTTTCCTACAATATGCTCTGCTCTTGAGCTTATCACTCATTGCTCTTAGAGTGGTCAGCCTTCCCAGAATGATCTTCATCTCCCACATATAAAAGCAGAATAACTATATTGGTTATTCATTCATTTACTCCATAACAGTGAACCTCTCGTGTGTGTTAAGGATCATTTTAGTTTCAGTGATTGCAGCAGGGACTAAAAGAGAAATAGCACCTAGCCTCACAGATTGCATTTGTTTATCCAGTCACTCAACACATTCCACCAAACACTAGTCTAGGTGTTTGGGATATGGCAATGAGCAAAACAAAGACCCCACCATCCTGGAGCTTAAACTTTATTGGAGGTCAATAAACCATAGCTGAGTAATAAATCTGTAAATTTTGCAGTATATTCAAATGTGATAAGAATTATGAAGACAGAAAAATAGATTAGGGTAAAGGAGATCTGGAAGAATAAAGGCCAAGGGAGAGGGTGGAACAGTGTGAATTGTGATTTCAAGTCAGGATGGTCAGGGTAGATTTCACTGAAAAGGTAGATTTGGGTAAACACTTGTAAGAAGTGAAAGAGTTCATCTTGTAACTTGTCTGGAACATGAGGATTTCAGGTAGAGGAAATGGCCAAGGCACAGACTCTAAGGCAGAACTTGCCTTGGGTGTTGGAGGAACAGCAGAGTTGAGCCCCTTACTTTGTATATGAAGGAAAAGTGTATATCCTACCTAGACACATTTTTGTAAACTCGTACCTATAAGTGCAAAGTCTTATATCCTAAATTATTTTAGAACTATGCAAGATTGACATATTAGAAAGTGACATTATTTCTTTGGGAAATACAAAATTAATATGCTACTATAATCTAAAACCTCTTTTCCTTGATTTTTAACATGACAGTTTTCCAATGCAGTTAGAAGAAACATACTTGGCTATTCATAATAATACACTGTACTTTCCATAGTTCCCTATAGCAATTTTTCTTATCGTCTATAAGATAAACATCTCAGTTCCTTCCTTCATAGAGCAATGTTCAAGACATTTGGATTCAGCTATAAAAGCAGTTTTCCACCCCTAATGTTAACCCAGACAGGATTTGACATCAAAACTGAGCACCCACAGAAATTTTATTAATTAACAAATATAGTTTTGGTCAGACATTTTTATCACCCACCACACAATGAACATTTTACATGCATAGTGATTTAATACAAAGCTGACGTGTTAAAACCAAGTTCCTCTTTAACCACACGTAGAATTTTAGCAATATGTCTGATTCTTCAGTAAAATAATATTTTGAAGAAAGAAAATGAATTAATCAAAATATCCATACTATCCTATTGAACTGCTGTTTATAAAATACCCAAGTAGTGCTAAGGACTAGACATTTAAACATTGAAATTACAACAAGCAAGCAAACTTTCAAGAAAAGATTAAGATTTATTCTTTGTTTCAAAGTAAAATTTCTTCACTTTCACCATCAGGAAAACCTTGTTTCTGAGCCACTTTTGTTTCGTGAGGAAATATCACAAGAATACGATCTCAAGTATCCTTTCAATTCAAGGACGATTTAGTCATTGACATTTTACTGTTTTCCTTTAGAATTAAGGACAGTGGGAACCAAGACCGTTCCTTTCATATCATGGCTCAGCAGATGTCTAAATCTTGAGGGAAAAATGAATTCCAAGTGTCTGTCAGCCACTTTTTCACTTCAGAATGGAAGGTAGAAAAGACATGTCCTTAAGGCGAGAGCTGATGGTTTCCCTTACACACCTGTGTGGAAGGAGGCTCTTGCATGGTGGTGGCACACTCCCAACATCTGCTCCTTTCATTGAATTGAGCTGTAAATTGAAATTCCATCGCAATGTTTTTAGAACCAGTTGAAGTAAGGAGACTGTCAGAAATCCTCTTTAAACTCACCCTTATCCAAACAGGAAACTGACCCTTGGCCCCTGGACGTAACAGTACACCAGTGGAAATTTCATTATCCCTGTTTCAGCTGAACTAAGTGAAAATTAATTGTGTAATTATCTGGATGAGCGCATGTGTAAAATTTTACAATGTGCCAGTTAGATTAAGTAACGTGTTAGTGGCATGGTTTAGTATAGAGTCAAAGCTGTCCTATAAAAATGGAATAAAAAAAAAAAGATTGGACAGAAAAAAAAAAAACATATGTCAGAACAAATTCTTAATGTAAGAAAGTAAGGTTAGACTTAATCCCATAACCCGATGAAAAATCCTACCCTCCAGACCATAGGCAAATCTGGCAGGGTTGGAAGGGGTGTGTGAGTGGGTGTGCATATGCACATGTGAAGACATTTGTGTAAATGACTTCTCCACTTATTGTCATTTCAAAATGAAGGTATTATTAACACATTTAACCTTCCCACTATTGCATTTTTCATATGCATTTTTCCCTCACTAACCATATTAGAAAATGCAGGCTGTATTCAGTAGATAGGGTTATTTGTCTCGGATATAATTTGTTCACCTGTTCAGTGAACCACTCTGACTTTCTTTCTAGACTTAATCCTTCAAACAAATGATGAGATAAACACTGCATCCTGACTTAAGATCATTTTATTAAAATATATAGGCAAAGTATGAATGAGCTTTAACATCAAATGCATGGAAATTTCAATTTGAAGTTTTATTCACTTTGATAAAGATATTAAGGGATGTTTTCCCTGAGATTTTGGCTTCACCCCTAAAAAAATATTGCCTCATGGAGACAATTTCCATTTCAAAGTCTCCAAAATGTTTAGATAGTAGAATTTCTGGATGAAAGATACAATTTGGGTAGACGTTCTTTGAAAGTGAAGACCATCTTTAAACAACATTGGAGGAGTGCATTGAGATCTTAGCAATGCTGAATGTCAGTTTTCACAGTATCAGTGCTACCTTGGCAAATCCAGATACTAATTTATGTATATTGCCAATGAAATGGTTCTCCTGTTTTTCTCATTCCTTGTACTATACATTGTCTTTATAAAGCTATGTTTATGGTAAAAGTCCGCTGAGATTTTTTTCTTCCACCATTTCCTCCAAAATGAAAGTTCCACTAGACAAAAACAGTAACATTCTCTAAGAAAATGTACTCAAAACGTTTCAATTTTTTTTTTTAACTCGGCTTGATATAATGCCGTTGGACTTTGTACTTTGGGTTACTAGTGCTTTAAGAGATTGTAAGTACATACTTGAAGAAAGTTGTTACAAATATGTATGTATTTAGTGGAAAACATGCTAATGTATGTAAATGTGATTAAAGAAAACACCAATGTGATTTACAGAACAGGACAATCAAATGGCATTAACAAATAACTGACCATTCGAAAGGAAAAGCAAAACTTCAGATCAGGGAACATTAGCTTCAAAATGAAAATGGGACTAGTATTAAACTTATGCTTCACTGTAGGTTAATTATCAGCAAGCCTTTGAAACAGGCCTTTTAACTTTTAATAAGACAAAGTGTCTTCTTCACCAGTTTTGGTGTCCCAAGAGGGGGGGGGTTATTTTTTGTTAACTCAGAAGAACAAAATGGCAAGCAGGAGGTGGCCTTATGGACTCATGCACAGCAATTCTGAGCTCAGGATAGTGCTCATGTTAGGTGTGTCCTGGTCATGTACACTGTCACATGCCCTTTCACATAATCAGCAGTGTTTACTGTTTTTTCTAAAGCCTGGCCTGGGAATGACTTTGTGCCTTTCAGGAAACAGTAAAAATCAGAAGCCTTTAGTCAGACTTACATAACAATTTGCAGTTGTAACTGTCCTGACTTTAGATGAATTAAATTTAAATATATTCATTCAGATTTAAATTTATAATTATACTATATATAAACACTTGCTAACATTTAATGTTTTCAGCATTTTTTCTTTTTGAATAATGAGAGTTTGGAATATAGCTCCTAGCACTAAATCACTTATATTTTAAATTTATTTTGTCTTCATTGACTCCAATTAAGACCATTTGATTGCTATAGATTTCAGGACTGAAAAAAACCTTCAAGCCCTCCTTATCTATTTCACAGTTTAAAAAACACCAAGCCCTAAATACTGTCTCCCTTTGTTCAGTGTTCTTTTCACTAATTCACATTTTCTAGAGATAAGGATTCCCCCTCCCCCAACAGGATGAGAAAAAAATATGTGACTATGTAGAGAGGCAGATGGGAGGTTTAATAGGGAAGGGAGGAACATAGAATTTAAAATCAAGATGACCTGATTTTGAGCTCTTGTCTCCTGTCTTGCTCTCTGTGTGACTCTGAGTGTGCATCTTAACCTCTCTGAACTTTAAAATCTCTCATTTGGTAAGTGGCATCTACTATGAAATTAATTGTGAGCATCAAATTAAACAATATAAATGGAGCAGCCCAGAAATTATGGAAAACCAATAAAATTCAAGTATTTGAGGAGCAAATTTCAAAATCAAAAAAGCAATTTATTAAATTTATGGTCATAAACATTTGGAGAAAATCTTTGAAAGCAATCTGGGAGGAAATTAGGTTAGCAAAAATGTCTTTCCTAATAAGATTTATTATACATATCCCCTATAGAACGTGTTTATTCAGTGTGCAGTTTTTCACTTGGGTATTTGGAAAATTGAGTTAAAGAGGAGAGGGAATACCTGATAACTCATAAGGAAAATGTGTGTGAAAAATATATCTGCTAATTTTATTGATTTATTATTTGTACACCTATTTGCTTCCCAAATGAATTCAGCATGGCAATGTTATTATATTTTTATTTCAAATTTTGATAACGTTTTTAATTTCACAAGAGGTAGAAACCTTTGGATTCTGGTTTTGTCAAATGCTGATATACTTTGCAAGACCAGATGCTGTTGCAGAATTGCAGGAAAACCCAGGGAAACAGAGGTAAGCACCTGGCGCCAGGATATAAAATGTACAGAGAACCAAAGCCTTGTGTGTGAGAAACTGAACACTAGAGCTTCCTACTCCTAAGAAAGAGGGGGTAAGGGGGAGAGCGGCTACTTTCTCTCACTTCAGTAATGAAAGTGAGGTTAACAGATTTTTTTCTTCTTTCTCATTGCTTGTGGAATTTGTGAAATATTATATTGCAAAGCTAAACCAGAGTTACACAAGGTGAGAGCTTAAGAAATGAAATAATACAACTTTTGAAACTGATTTAAGGTTTAAAGGCAGTATTTCATTTTTTTAAATACACAAATAAGCTACTTCTCCCTACTCTAAGACCACTCATTCATTCATTATGTATTTCTTGAGCACCAGAAGCACAGAAGAGATAATACCCAATTCTTTCATTTATGGAGATTCCATTCAAGTGGAGAGAGACAGACAATAAATAAACAAATACAATGTTAGGTGTTGAGTGCTATGAAGAAAAATTAGGCAGAGTGAAGTTGTTAAATCAAGAGGAGTACAATATCCTCACGGGTGGTCAGGGAGGCACTTTCTCATAAACTACCAAATGAATAACTTCAACCATATTTTGATAGCCCACAGCTCAAAAACTTCTAGTATGAACTGTTTTGGGGCGTATTTCAAAGTATACTTACTTTGCTCATTTTTAATTGTGATTATAATTTCTACTTAGGAAATGCTTGTGTTCTTCATTTCTACATCAGTCAATAAGCCTATGATGTATGAAAGATACCACCTGTATTTTAGCCAAAAGTGGAATGATCCATGAAAGTATCCAAAACAGGAAAGAGCAGAGGGAAAGATATTCCTTTGAAAAAAATGGGGACAGGGGAATGTAAAATAATACAGTTACTAAAGCTAAAAATAAATGACAGAGTATCTGATCTTAGAAAACATAACATATTTTCCTGGAGAACAGAAATATAAGACAGCAAAGGGAATTCTTTTCCTTACTGTCCCACTTTTATCCCAAAGATCTGAGAGGCCCAAATGAAAATTTCCTGGCATCCTGGGGCAATAAAATAATCTTGGTCTTCTTGTGAAACCACATTAGTATGGAGAGGGAACAGAGGCCCTTTGAGCACTCCTAAGTGCTGTGTAAGCTGCATTTTTTTTCCCCAGGATCTCAAAGTTTTGTTTATTTGCAAAGAGTTGTGATACTAATGCATGAAAGCCTGAATGGCCCAGGTGACAAGCTTACATCTGAAAGCTTATCAGAAAGAAGTTGGCAATTAAATGCTTGTTCAAGAGCCTAAAGAGATGCATCAATGATTACTATAGGTTACTCTCAGAGACAGTGGTAAGAAAGAAAATGGCATTTCTATTGTGAGGGTAGACTCAAGATAAAATGTCCTCAGGATGATATAGCCTACTGGAGCCCTGGGTTATCTGAAGCAATGATTCTTTTCATTTCCACCAGCTTCAAGCTACTGCCTTTTCCATTGAAAAGCAGGTTAGTTTAACTTTTAAGTGACTACACTTGTGAATGTGAGTGTGTGTGTGTGTGTGTGTGTGTGTGTGTGTGTGTGTGTGTGTGTGTGTGTGTGTATGTAAGAGAGAGAGAGGGAGAGAGAGGAAGAGAGAGATGAAGAAAGGCAGGGGAGGGGAGGAAAGGAAAAGAGAGGGTAGGTGAAGATATGGGATTCTTTGGTCAGTAATAGAACTTTGTGAGAGGGACAAGAGTTTTTTTTATTTTAAAGCTGCTCCACAGGGACACTATTTATATACCAAATGCTGTAACATTAAGTCCTCAGCTTCAGGAATTATATGGATTACTTACCTCCTCAGAGTCACTGGTGTTAACTTAGAATCTGCCTTCTCTTATTTAGGGCCTGGGTACACAGGCCCATTCCCTCTTATCTATAATATGTGAATTGAAGGTTTAACTTACATTTTGCTGAAAAATTTACATTTGCTGCCTGTAAAGGAGCTAAACTGATGGTCTACAGGGCAAGGCTTAGTTAATATAAACAAGTTTGTGTTCTGTCTCCCAATCCTGCTGCTCAGAATCATTCAAGTAGATGTAAGGATGCCACATCGTCCCACTCGGCTTCTGGCCATGTGCTGTGGGAAGAGGTAGCAGATAATATGGTCCCAGGTCAACTCCCTTGTTTATGATTAAACCCAACTTACATGCTCCCTTCTCCTGTTTGTCATCTCTTTCTGTGGTCACCCTACTCATAACTTGCCTATAACATCTTATCAAAGGTGGTTTTTTTCTTTCTTTTTTCAGGTAGTTGAAGGCCCTGCATATTCCAAGAAGAAGGATCATGGGAATTCCTGCCAAATATCTGAAATTTTCAACCACAATTGTGGTTTTAAGTATTCTGCCCAATGTCAGTTTGGTTTAGAAAACCTGGTTTCATCATACTATGTTGCTAACCTTAGTTTTTTCCCCCCCTCCCGACTTCAGTTGCAGTACAAATTCTCCTCACCGTGCTTGTCATTAGGACCTCAACTCACAGCCAGCAGACATCCCCTACAGTGACTCCAGTCCCACCATTCCATCTTTACTGAGGTTTAGCATCTTCAGTTTCTAAAGTTCCAAAATCTTCTCATTTCCAAATTTCTCATTCCTTGACTGACCCATCAGTAATGTTTCTTGAGCTCTACACATCCTTTATTTATTTTTTTATATATATATTTTATTATTATTAATTCTAATGGGGTGACACCAATAAATCAGGGTACATATGTACAATGAAAACATCTCCAGGTTATCTTATCATTCAATTATGTTGCATACCCGTCACCAAAAGTCAAATTGTCCTCTGTCACCTTCTATCTGGTTTTCCCTGTGTCCCTCCCCTCCTCCTTATCCCACTCTTCCCTCCCTCCCCCCATCCCATAACCACCACTCTCTTGTCCATGTCTCATATTCTCACTTTTATGTCCCACTTATGTATGAAATCATGCTGTTCTCAGTTTTTCTTTTTTTCTGATTTACTTATTTCACTCCGTATAATGTTATCAAGGTACATCCATTTTGTTATAAATGATCCGATGTCATCGTTTCTTATGGCTGAGTAGTATTCCATAGTATATATGTACCAAAGCTTTTAAATCCACTCGTCTTCTGACGGACACTTGGGCTGGTTCCAGATCTTCGCTGTTGTGAACAATACACATCCTTTATTTTGATATTGCCTTTATGTTATCTGCTAATTCCTCTTGCTGAAATCCTTCCAGTAATAAGATTCAGGTTTGGAAATAATCCACTGTTGAAATCCCTAACTCTTTTAGAAAGAAAAGACATTTCTAGCAGGAGGTAAGAAGCAGGTTTTCTTAATGATTATGTATGGTGTCTGCCCATTCCCAACACATTCCCAAAGGATACTAAGGAATCTCTATTCCACCATTGGCCTACTCTTCTCATTCCCCACATGCTTTGTAAGGAATTCTACCCATCCTCTTATTTTCTTTGGTTTTGTTTTTACCTTTTCTTTATTGTGGTTAAAAAAATACATACCATTAAATTTACCTTCTTCACCATTTGTAAGTCTACACTTAAGCGTAAGTATATTTACATTGCTGTGCAACAAATCCCTAAAGCTTTTTCATCTTGCAATGCTAAATCTCTATACTCACTAAACACTAATTTCTTCTCCCCGCAGCTCTTGATAGCCACCTTTCTACTTTCTGTTCCATGATGTTGGCTGCATTAGATACTTCATATGGGTAAAGTCATGCAGTGTTTGTCCTTTTGTGACAGGCTTATTTAGCTTAGCACAATGTCCCTGAGATTCATCAATGTTATAGCATGTGACAGAATTATTTCTTTTCTAAGATTTTACAATATTCTATTGTGTGTATATGTCACATGTTCTTTATCCATTCACCGAAGACAGACGTTTAGTTTGCTTCCACCTTTTGGCTATTATGAGTAATACTGTGATGAACATAGTCATGCAATATCTTTTTGAGCCTAACCAGGTGGTGGCACAGTGGATAGAGTGTCAGACTGGGATGCAAAGGACCCAGGTTTGAGACCCTGAGGTTGCCAGCTTGAGCATGGGCTCATCTGGTTTAAGCCAAAAAGAAATAAATAAAGCTCACCAGCTTGGACCCAAGGTTGCTGGCTTGAGCAAGGGGTTATTCGGTCTGCTGTAGTCCCCCAGTCAAGGCACATATGAGAAAGCAATCAATGTACAACTAAGGTGACACAATGAAAAACTGATGATTGATGCTTCTCATCTCTCTTCGTTCCTGTCTGTCTGTCCCTATCTATCCCTCTCTCTGACTCTCTTTGTTTCTGTAAAAAAATATATATATATTTTTGAGATCCTGCTTTAAATTCTTTTGGATACATACCCATAAATCAGATTACTAGATCATATGGTCATTATGTTTTTTATCCTTTTAAGGTACTTCTATATTGTTTTACATAGTGGCTATACCAATTTATATTCCCAGCATCAGTGCACAAGGGTCCTAACTTCACATCTTCAACATTTATTTTCTGTCGTTTGATAGTAACCATCTTATTGGTGAAGCAATATCTTGCAATTTTGACTTACACTTTCCTACTGATGTGAACATCTTTGAATGTGATTATTAGTCATTGCATATTTTTTTCAGAGAAATGTTTATTCAAGAACTTTGCCCAATTTTAAATTGGGCTATTTGGACTTCTAGTGCCAAATTGTAGAAGTTCTTTTATATATTGTAGATATTAATTCCTTATTGTATACATGATTTGCCAATATTTTTTCCCATTCCATAGTTTGCCTAACAATTACACTGTTGAGTGTTACCTTTGACTATTCAAAAGTTCTGTTTGGTGTAGTCCCATTTGTCCATTTTTTATTTTGTTGTCTTTGCTTTTGGTATCATATGCAAGACAACATGAACAAATCCAATGTAATCAAGTTTTCTCTTTGTTTCCTTCTAGGAGTTTAATAGTTTTAGAACTGACATTTAGGTCTTGAACCTATCTTGAGTTAATTTTGTACATAGTGTAAAGCAGGGGTCCAATTGCAGTCTTGTGCATGTGAATATCCAGTTTTCCTAGCACCATCTGTTGAAGAGACTCCCCTTTTCCATAGTGTAGTTTTGGCTTCCTTATCCAAACTACTTGGCCATATATGCTATCATTTATTTCTAGGCTCTCTATTCTGTCCCAGATGTCTCTATAGCTAACTTTATGCTAGCACCATACTATCTTAATTACTGTATATTGTGTTATATTTTGAAATCAAGGAGAGTAAGACTTCTAATTTTGTTCTTTTTTGGTCAAAATTGTTTTGGTTGTTCAGGGTTTTATGAGAGTCCATGTAAATTTGGGTTTTTTTTTCTATTTAAATAAAAAAATGTCTTTAGGATTTTGACTAATAATCACATTGAAAGATGTTCAACATCATTAGGAAAGTGTAAATCAAGATTGCATTAAATATGTAGATCATTTTGGGTACTGTGGTAATTTAAACAATATTAATCTTTTGCTCCACAAACACAGGATCTCTTTCCATTTATATATTCTTTTGTTTGTTTGTTTACCTAACAATATTTTATCATTTTCAATGTACAAGTCTTTTACCTGCTTGGTTAAGTTTATTTCTAGGTATTTTTCCTTTTTTAATAGTATGGTGAATGGGTTGCTTTCTTAACTTCTTTTTCAGATTAGTCATTGTTAGTGTATTAAAAACACAGTTTACTTCTTGAGTATTGGTTTTGTATCCTGCAACTTTGCTGAATTCATTAATTAGTTTTAACAGCTTTTTAGTGAAATCCTTAAGGCTTCTGTATTAAGATAATACCTATAAACAGAAATAATTTTAATTCTTCTTTTTCAATTTACATATCTTGTATTTCTCTTTCTTGTTTAATTTCTCTGGTTAGAACTTCCAGTACTATATTAAATAGTAATGATGAAAATGAACATCTTGCCTTGTTCCTGATCTTAGAGTAAAAGCTTTCAATATTTCCTGGTTGAATCTGATTGCTATGAACTTTTCATATATGGCTTTTATTATGCTGGTGTTATCTTTTATTACTAGTTTGTTGATCATTTATTATTATGAAAGGGTGTTGAATTTTGTCAGATACTTTTCTGCATCAATTGAGATGATCATGTGATGCTTGTCCTTCATTTTGTTTATATGTGTATCACATTGATTGATTTTCATGTTGAATTATCCTGGATCTTTTTAATATGTTGCTGAATTTGGTTTGCTATTACTTTGTTTACTATTTTTATATCTGTATTCATCATGGACTTTGGTTTGTAGTTTTTTTTTCTGTTGCTGTTTTGTCTTCATCAGGTTTCTGTATCTGGGTAATGCTAGTCTCAAAGAGTGAGTGTGGGAGTGCTCCCTGCTCTTTTACTCTTTGGAAGAGCTTGTAAAGGATTGGTATTAATTCTATTTTAATGTTAGGAGGAATTCCCCCATGAAACCTCTGGTCCTGGGCTTTTATTTGTTGAGAGGTTTTTTGTTTTGTTTTTCACTATTTCATGTCTTCTCACAAGTTATAGGTCTGTTCAAATTTTCATTTCTTCATGATTTAGTCTTGATCAGTTTGAAAAGTTTGTCTATTTTGGGTTAACCAATTTGGTGGCACATAATTTTTCTTAGTAGTCTCTTGTAATCCTTTTTATTCTATAACATTAGTTGTAATGCTTCCTCTTTTATGCCTAATTTTAGCTATTTGAATTTTCTCTTTTCTTCTAAGTCTAGTTAATTGTTGACTAGTTTTGTTGATCTTTCTGAAAAACTAACTCTTGGTTTCGTTTATTTTTTCTATTGTTTTTCTATTCTCTATTTTATTGATATTTCTCATCTAATCAATATTATTTTCTTTCTTCTTCTGATTTCTCCTTTATGTTTTTAATTAGATTTATTTATATGGTAAAATTTATAAATAGCTATGCATATACTTCTAGCCAGGCCCTTTCTCTGGAACTCCGGATAAATGTATCAACCAATTACTGGACGTCATCACATGGATTCCCAATACCAAAATGTCTAAAACTAAATTCAGCCTCTTCCACTTTAAAATTTGCTCCTTTCCTATAAAGAAGTGGCAAACACTTCTATATTACTTTCTACATATCAGGCACAAGTCTAAGTACTTTATAACTATTTACTCATTTGATTCTCACAATTATTTAAAGAGGTAATTATTATTAATATCGTCTCCATTTTACAGATGACAAAAGTGAGGCACAGAGAGATTAGGTCACCTGCTAAAGGACACAGAGCAATGCAAACTGAGGTTTGAACTCAGGTCATGTGCATTCAGAGGCAATGCTTTTAATTACCGTGCTTCTCATTCTTACACTAGTTACCCAACCCAAGTTGCACATACAAGGATTAGCTTTATCACCTCTACTTCTAACCTCCATATCTAAACAACCCTGTCTTTATCAAATCCAACTCCCTCCTCTCAGATGAGCAAGAACAAAGTTATGATTTCTTTACATGATCTAACCTTACTCTGCTCTTCTAGCTTTGCCCCTTTTCATTCCTGACCTGATAGAGGATTAGAAACATTCAGCTGTTTCTCGTTCCCTTTGAATATAATATTGTTCTTGCCCTACAGATTTTCTCATATTGTCTTTTGGCCTGACATGCCCTCCCACTTACAACTACACATGTCCTAACTCCTGTTTATACACAAGATTGAGCTCATTGTTCCCTTTTTAGCAAGTACTCCATAATATTCCTACCACCATTGCTGTCTCCCCATGTTGGCTAGTTAGTTCAACCCTCCTTTGTGCTTCCATAACAACTGGAACACATTTCCACCACTGACTTTTATTTTGCTATTTATTTTGTTTATATTTCTTCTCCTCTCACCAGAATCATTTGTTTCTCAAGGGGTGTGATGGTACTCAATCAATCTGAGATCCTCTAGCACCTAGTTTGGCAACTGGAAAATAAGTATAAATGTAATAAATTTTTTATGTGTAAATAGACATAAGAAAAACTGAAGGCTGATCAGGCAGTGGTACAGTAAATAGAGCATCTTCCTGGGATGCAGAGGACCCAGATTCAAAACCCTAAGGTCGCCGGCTCAAGCACGGGCTCACCAGCTTGAGCAAGGGGAGTCCCGGCTTGAGAAAGGGATCATAGATATGACCCCATGGTTGCTGGCTTGAGACCAAGGTCGCTGGCTTGAGCAAGGGGTCACTGGCTCAGCTGGAGCCTCCTGATCAATGCAGATATGAGAAAGCAATCAATGAACTACTAAGGTTCCACAAGAAAGAATTGATGCTTCTCACCCCTCTACCATCCTGTCTATCCCTATCTGTTTTTCTCTTTGTTTCTCTCACTAAAAAAAGGAAAGAAATTGAAAATAAAGTGTCATGTGGTGTCTACAGACTAAACATGCATATGAGAAAAAGAATGAACAAAGTTTACATAGACAATTTAACAAAATTTTGTTAAACACCTGTTTTGCTCCCAGCCCTAGTCATTTGTAGTGACTGACAATATGACAAACAATTAAAATGTTTAAATAGAAAATAATATCATTTCAACCTAAAGCTAATATATCAATTCAAAACAGGTTTCTGGAGCCTAAGACATTCTCCAGATGTAAGCCATCCCCTTGGGAGGTTTCTCACAAGTCTCTAGAGTTATAGATAATATTAGAAAAGAAGAGCCACTGTGTCCTTCTTCCCATTTCAGGTAGTTGAGAAGCCAGAGCCCTGTCCATCTTGGTGCTTTTCTTCTAGAATCTCTCCTTGACAGGTGTGCTCTGGACTGGACTTCCTTCAGTCAAAGTAGGGAAAACGCAGATGCAAAGGTGGCTTTGGGACAAAAATAAGCAAAGAAAGCCAAAGACAAATTAGATTTTTCATCATACTAATGATGTGGCCTAGATTACAGGATAGAAGTTTAGCTCACCAGAGTGCTGCTTTGAGAAATGACCAAGAGCATAACTCTTAGTACTTCTGAAGTTATTTACTTATAACAATTGTCATCTATTTAAACATTTCTTGAGAATCCATGTATGCCAGGCACTGTGCCACAGTGGGACAATAAAAAGATAAATAAGAAATGAGTTTTTCTCTCAAGAAGCTTGTAATTTAGTGAGTAAGACAGACAAGAAAAGGTACAGTAACAATAAATCATAATAAAATGGTAGGTTACAGGAAGCAGAGAGTTTTGTGAGAGCACATGAGGAAAGAACCTTATGTGGAAGAGGGGAGTGGTAGAAAAAAACAAACATCCTCACTCCATACACCCCACCCTTTTAAAAAAATATTGGGAATGATGAGATTGAGGACTGGCCATTCCTCTTCCTATAAATTGGTAGGTCAAAGAACCAGCATGTATGAAGTTGGAGTGTGAAGGGTGGGACATGAATGGTCCTGATGTTAGAAAGTACCAGAAGAGCACTATGAATTTCTACCACTTATGAATAGCATGGAAAATTGACAAGATTTAATTTGTTTTGTCAGTAGCTCCAAAGGGCTACCTTATAGGTTAGAGGGGACCCTGGAAGCTGGATATGTAGAGTGGACCTCCACCCCACCCCCCACATTTAGTTAAGACTAATAATATAAGGAAGAGGTAGACTCACCAGATCTCTTATCCCAGAGGCCAGAGTAGGTGAGGCCCTCTTTCTAATCTCCAAAAGACAATAGATGTGCCCTACACAAGAGTTTGCATTGGATGCCAACCCAGAGACACTAAGAAGGTGGAAAGTCTAATGTCTGAGTCAGAGAGAATGAGGATAAGGCCTCAAAGTCTACATTTGCAGTGAAAACAGAAACAGATGTGGCTAAAGCAGCTCCCTGAGTCAATAACTATAAAGACCACACAAAGTATGTATTTATAAAGTTCAGGAAGTGATAGTGCAAAAGGGGTCTCTTATCCACACTGACCTCACCCCAAACATATAGTGTAGGTAAAAAATAGTGGGATTGCTCTGCCAACACAACTTTGGGGAAAATTCTTTAGTTGTTATCCCCCCTTCCAATGACATAGTGGCCTGAAAGTTCTTTCAGTATGTAGGGTAACCATATGTCCTTTGCCATGGACAGTCTTACTTTACTTTTGTTTCCAGAAAATCTATTAATAGCACCCTCTTTAGTTCTCAAAAGAGTTCTCATTTGGACTATAAATATCACTTCATACAAAGATTCTGGAGCCCCTATTGTGCCACTGTGTTATCTAATCCTATTTTCATCTCTATTTTTACAGAAGAGGACTTGAGGCTTAGGAAGTGTAAGAAGCTTTCCCCAAATCCTGCAATCATTAAATAGAAATAATAGGAGTTGAACTCTACTATCTGAAACTAAAAATGTGGGCTAAAGTTGACTTATGTTTCTACAATAAAACATTACTCCCTTGGCAAGAACGTGAAAAGCTACATCAAGGATGAAACTAAATAGAAAAATACGTGAGGATTTAGTCATTCAAAATTACTGTATTTCCCATGTTCTAAGTAACCATGTTCTAACTTACTTAGGTTGGGTCTCAAAGGATGACTAGCTTGACAGTAAAAGGGGCTAGCATGGGGAATTGTATTTCAGAAAGAGGAAACAGAGAAAGAACATGACCCAATAAAGAACTTATGAATGTTCAGTAAAATGAGAATAGAAGATTCAGGTTTACAGAATACAGTAAACCCCTCATCCATAGGGCTATGTTTCAAGACCCCCAGTGGATATCTGAAACCACAAATAGTGCCAAACTCTGTATATACTATGTTTTTCCTAATCATACGTACTTATGGTAAATTTTAATTTATAAATTAGGTAGAGTAGAGATTAACAACAGTAACTAATAATAAAATAGAACAATTATAACAATATGCTTATAATAAAGAGTCATGTAAATGTGGTCTCTCTCTGATAACTGAGACCACTACTGAGCGACTAACCTGCAGGCAGCATATACAGCATGGAGATGCTGGGCAAAGGGATGATTCACATCCAAGGTGGGAAGGAGCAGAGCACCATGAGATTTCATCACCCTACTCAAAACTACGTGCAATTTAAAACTTGTGAATTTGTTTATTTCTGGAATTTTCCTTTTAATGCTTTTTGGACTGCAGTTTACCATGGATAAGAAATCTTAGAAACTGAAACTGCAGGTAAGGAGGGTTATGGTAAGCAGAGAATAATCCTTAAACTGAAGGCACTAGCAGTTCATAAGGGCCATAAGTAGCACTGGAACAGTGAAGAAGGAGAGAAAAGGTGTGGTTTGAGAGATATTTGGTAGAGTCAATGGACATAACCCAGTGACCACATGAGTGGGGTAAGAATCAAGCATATGGAGAGGGCAGAAATGATGTTCAGTCCTATCTGTGCCTTCCAAACTACCCACCACAGTCCAATAAATCAGAATTTCTAGGTCTTAGGCTTTGCAATCTGGTTAACAAGTATTGCCAGTGACACTTATCACCTAGGAAGTTGGGGAAACACTGGATAGTGGACAATGGTTCTATTAAAAGAGTTGAGGATAGAAGAAAGAGCTTTTATTTAAAAAAAAATTAATTTTGGAAATGATAAATTTGGTCCAGGTGGAAATGGCAACTGAAAATCTGAAAATGAAAGGGTCATGATAGAATTTTTAAATTCTTAATGTAAGAAATATTCCATGGGTCAATAATAATGGGTGAAATCACCCCATGAGGCCAGATATTATAATAAAAATAGGAAACCGAGAATAAAACTTCAGATTATGGTGACACTTTCAAGAGCAGATATGGAAAGAGGAATCAGAGAGAGAGCAAAAGATAAATTTTGGAGGTCAGAAAAGAACCAAAAAGTAATGGTATCTGAAGCCAAAGAAATATGATTTTCAATGAAGAGGGAGTAGTTAGTAGTGTCAAATTCTACAAAAATAAAGAATTTGGATTCTCCTTTGAAATTGGAACTTAGGAAATCACTTGTAACCTCACCAAGGCTGCTAGATTACAGTGAAATGAAAAGTAAATGGGACTGAGAAAGTATAGAAAAGCAGCATTAGCTACACTTTAAAAAATCTTGGCAGAGGAGGAAAGGATTGGAGAGTGAGAAGATGATATCTACACAGGGATTTGAGGTTGAAAAGAGCTTTCCTTTTTTTAAGTCCCTAATCAAGGCTGTCAGGAATTGTCAAGAAAACAAGGGATAGATACTCAGAAATAGGGGAAAGAGCTGAAGACTATGGTTTGAAGTCCTCCAAACCCCAATAAATATTATTTTATATAAAGGATTCACAATCATGTTTTCAGGTCAAGGAAAAGGAATCAGGAGGAATGACAAGGTTAACACACAAGAAAGAGCAGATAATTAATGGATGAAGGGGGTTGAGGAAGAAACAGAATAAGACCAAGCTATAGAGAGAATTTTAAAAGGAAAAATTTATTGTTCTTTAAAAGAGGAATAAAGAGGAGAGAATGGATAAAACCAGAACTATTGAAGAACAAAGAAAAATTCAAGGAACATATGCCAGATGACTTTGTCCTGATAAAGTGGAAAACCAAGTCATGCATTGAGAGAGCAAAAGAGAGAAAGAGAGATTGGATCAGGAGCCTATGGTGACACCTCTGGTGAGAAACTTTGGAAGACTATGAAAAATTGACATTTAAATGCCTCAACTCAACATCCTTGCCTTGTTGTGTCCACTAAATCTTTATCAGGATTCTTACCCAGCTATGACTAAGCCTCACCGCCCACACTAAACCAGACTTCAAGATATCAATAAATATCCCAGCTTTGCCCTTACCCTTCTGAAATGCTGGTGTGGTTTTCTGTTGAGGACGTACTATCCCAACATGGCAAGCAATAAGTTTAGCTTGTCTGGGCACATAGAGAAGCAACCAATGAGTGCACAATTAAATGGAATAACTAAGTGGAACAATGAGTTGATGCTTCTCTCTCTCTCTCTCTCTCTCTCTCAAATCATTGGGAAATTTTTAAAAGAAAGAAAGAGAGGAAGGAAGGAAGGAAGGAAGGAAGGAAGGAAGGAAGGAAGGAAGGAAGGAAGGAAGGAAGGAAGGAGAGGGAGGGAGGGAGGTAAGGAGGGAGGGAGAAGGCAAGAAAGCAAGAAGGAAGGAAGGAAGGAAGGAAGGAAGGAAGGAAGGAAGGAAGGAAGGAAGGAAGGAAAGAAGGAAGGAAGGAAGAAAGAAAGAGAGAGAGAGAGAAAGAAAGAAAGAGAGAGAAAGAAAGAAAGAAAGAAAGAAAGAAAGAAAGAAAGAAAGAAAGAAAGAAGAAAGAAAGAAAGAAAGAGGGTCCTATAGGGCTTCTCTTCTCCATAATCTGTATTTTCTCTTCTTTATCTATGGCTCTTCGCTCCTCAACATTGTTTCCATTAACAGTTCCACCAGCTGCCCTGGCTTCCACTGGATAAGGTGAGAGCCATGCCTGAAAGGTGGATGTGGGGGAGGTGAAGAGAGTCCTTTAACAATTGGCACAATGCTGAAGGCTGAGAGTAAACTCTGAAATATGTCAGAAAGAATTCTACACTCAAACCAAAAAAGTATGTCCAAACCAGGCTTTCCAACTACAGGTCATTTTTCCCTAACAATTTCTCTGTCATATGTTGTTCTATCTCAATTTTTTTTTGTATTGCTTCAAAACAGCTCACCACTGGATATATTCTTGGCTGGTGTTTCTTTATTTCAATATTTTGAACACATCATTTCACTCTCTCCTGCCCTGTAGGTTTACTACTGAGAAATCTGAGGATAATCTAATGGGTTCTTCTTTGTAGGTTACTGTCCTTATTTTCCCCAGGGGCCTTGAGAATTCTTTATCATAAACTTTTGACAGTGCTAATGTGTCTTGGATAAGGTCTTTTTGCATTGAGATAATTTTATGTTCCACAATAGATGAATGGGTGAAGACATTGTACATATATTCAATGGAAAATTACTCAACCATAAAAAATAAAATTTGCCATTTGAAACAATTTGAATGAACATAGAAAAGATTGTGTTAAGTGAAATAAGTCAGACAGAGGAAGACAAATACCATTTGATTTCATTTATACCTGAAATCTAAACAAAACAAAACAAAACAAATGAACAAAAGAGTTCACTCGTAGTACCAATGAGAGTGCTGCTTTTGTTCATATCATTAAACTGATCAATGACAGCATTATGAGCATAACCTTTATTTCATTCTTTAAGTAATGGATTTTTTTCACAGTATTTTTTTTCATTTGTTCTACTTTTCAGTTTTCTTATTCTTTTATTTGCTATCATTCAGTACATTTATGGGTGCCTGAAGTGTGGTTTAATTTCTAGATAAATTAGTTATCCATCTCTCTATCTTATAGTGCTAACTAAACACATAGTTGGTGTTCAGCAAATGCTTCTTAGTAAAAAGCTACTACTTTTTACTCATGAAGAAAACCTGTTAATGGTGGAAAATAATTTCTTTTTTTGCTAAACCAACACGTATGTTTATTAACTCTTTACCTGAGTGACCCATGCTCTAGACTGATAGATGCTGTAACTACCACTCAATAATAGCTTACAATGATGGAAGTTTTCTACATGTTGGGCATTTTTCTAATATCTTAACCTGGGTTGACAAATTCAACCCTTAAACCAACCCTGTAAGTATTGTTATTTTCAGTTGCATTATTAGAAAAGAAAGGTGAGGCACAGAGAACTTAAATTATTTGTCCAAAATTAAGCATCTAAACAACAGCTAGGATTTGAGCCCAGCTTTTCTGGTTTCAGTCTCTTAACCACTTCACTATGCTAAGGATCATCATACATTTCTTTGTGATTAGAAAATGTAAAAAAAAAAAAGTTACATGATTAAGTAACTAAATTAATTAAATTTAATTTTAATTTTTTATGTAACTTTATTCATGTACCTTTTCACAACTGAATGACCATTTTTTTATTTAACAACTTTTAAAGAAATACTGTTTGATTTTGAAAAAGAGAGGTTAATAATTTTTAAATTGTACAGAATACATTCCTGAAAAACCTATCTTGTTTGCATTTATAATCAAAATTCTTTCCTTACTTGTGACAAAACAACTTTTGGGGAAATACAAAGAGAGAGGAAATTTGATTTATTCTTCCAACTGGGAAAGCTTAAAAGAAAATAAAGCTGAAAACATTGTGACTCGTGGCAGAAATATTTGGAGATTAATACCTTTGCATTCTTAAGAAAAGAAGTGCTCAACCTGAGACAGTTCCTGCGTTCCATTTCTCCTTCAATGTGTTTTCTCTGTCCCCATACTATTTCCACCTGGGGAAGTGGGGAAACCTGGGCAAGTGACTGTGAAATTTCATGTTCTTTTTCTTAAAATAAAATGTGTTTTCTTTGTTCTTTCAAACACTGCCTCTGTGCTTGTAATTCTTAACAATCCTTCTTTTACAGAGAGTCTAAGTGGCATAGAAAATGGTTGCCAAGAATTCAAAACCATCACAAGTCGTAAGGGATTATATTTGAGTGAGAAGCTGCTAAAATTGTTTCAAATCACCCAATTTCACATAGTTGAAATGTGAACAGGGGAACAAGGGTGAAATGTAAGCTTTTAAAGGAATGTTAACTGCTATCATCAGGGAAAGATATCAAAAAAAAAAAAAAAAGAAAAGAAAAGAAAAAGAAAAAAAGGAAAAGTAAAAACCTGTCAGTAAAAGTATGGATATATTCACTAGGAAGGCGGGGGACTGGGGGGCACCAGATGGGGAAAACGATGGAACAGAAAACAAAAGGGCAGACAATGTGAAATTTCTATTTAATAAACACAGCTGGGGTGCAGCTGAAGTTGAGGAGACATGGAAGCTACCTTTTTACTCATGAAGAAAATCTGCTAATGGTGGAAGTGAAATTGAATATTTAGTGAATGAATGGGCATTTTCATGCCAAGAAATAGGCATGATTATTTATTCCCAACAGCTTGTAGGACTTAACATTAAAGAGAAATTGCAAGAATTGAGAATTGCCAGGAGAGGAGGTCTGCTGGCTTGCATGAGAAACACATTGACTGTAAAAAAGAAGAAATATGTAAATCTTTACAGCCATAAATGCACTTATAAAGCTATTGAGAATATCCTGATACTTGGGCATTATAATGCATGCATGATATTCTTAATTAAAGAAGAAAAGGTTTTTTTTTTTTATTTCATAGGTAGGATTTCTTTTATAATCAAATGATTTTATTCATGAGACATATCAGTTAGTCAACAGTTGGGCCTTATTGAAAAAAATTTAGTTCTTAAAATGTAGCCTCATAGACATGAAATTTATAACTTAAGTAAGTTTACAGATCTTAATTTAGATTAATTTTAGTTATTAAAATGGTGACTGGAATGCATGACATGAGAACTCATTCTAACCTTAGCTATTATTCTGAGACATAAAATTGGGTTTCACCTACTTGATAATTTAATATGATAGGCTTTGTTAGAAGCATGAATTCAATGACTCATCAATCAACAATTATGAGATACTTTTATTTTTCAAAAAGTGTCCATACCACCTTGGCTCAAATTACCAGGCTAACCTCTTTAGGCCAATACTAACACTTAAGGAATGCAAATCTGCTCATTGTTCAAGATGATAGCTGGATTGTGCATTAGCCTCAAAACCCATTTCATTCTTTAGAAACCTCAACTAAAAAGAAATTTATTTAAATGTATAGGTCATGGGCCTGACCTGTGGTGGCACAGTGGATAAAGCGTCGACCTGGGAACACTGAGGTCGCCAGTTCAAAACCCTGCACTGGTTTGGTCAAGGCACATATGGGAGTTGATGCTTCCAGCTCCTCCCCCCTTTCTCTCTTTCTCTTTCTCTCTCTCACTCTGTGTCTCCTCTCTAAAATGAATAAAATAAAATAAAAAATAAAATAAAATAAAACTTAAATGTATAGGTCATGATCCATCTGAATAAAAAAATTGCTATCCCAGCCCTTTAACTGTTACCTCATTATAAAAATGCCTTCTCTATAGAGTTAACAAGATTCTATCCTTACAAATTAGAGCAGAAAATAATGGAATTGTGAATTCTTTCTTGGATTGTAATCTCCTATTTTTTTATATAATATTTTTTTATCTTTTATATGTAAAACACTATTGTAAGCCCCTAGTAGGATTTAAAGATGAATAAGTCACAACCCCTTTTCTCAAAGGACTTAAACTTTATTATAAGATAAAAATTGAATAAGATAAGTAAAAGGGCGTGAGGGCAGAGACTAGAAGCTAGAAAAGCTTAGTGTTGAGTGTGGTAGTAACCAGTCCCCAAAACTCATTTTAGTATTTTTTGCTATGGCAGTGGTTGGTTTTGTTTTGGTATGAGTCATGGTAAATTCCTGTCCCATGATCAGTATAAAAAGCCATTTCCAGGAAAGCAAAAACAAATAAATAAAATAAAATAAAATAGGCCACATATTCTTGCAGAGTGGGTACTTATAAAGAGTATAGGTGGAAATAAATAACCCTACTTGAGAGTCTGAAGTAAGGAAATTCACCACCAAAGCAGAACAGAACTAGGGGTCCCTGCTTCCTCCTGGCAGCTCCCTCTTCATCAGCATGAAGACGGGACAGTGGCAAAAGAATTAGGAGATTGGAACAATAATGATGCAGCTAAAAGCATTAGCATTTTGCAGTTTACAAAGTGTTTTCCAAGCCCAGAGTCTGACAATATGCTCTGTGATATGGTCAGTGTCACCCTCATTTATTATCTTTGTCATCAAGCAGTTGTATAAAGCTTACTACCTGCCAGGCAAAATAAATATATTTTGAAAGAAAGGGAAGTCAGCAGTCTGCTTTTGACTTCCTGTTTAATTTTAAACTAGTCAATTTAATCATCCCAGGCCATAATTTCTCCATCTTTTAGATGGGGTTACTAATATCTAATAGAAATGTCAGAAAAACAAAAATGATAATATTTCCTTATTTAATGAATTCTACCTGTTAGGTTTTAAATGATGGAAAATGTTCTACGTGCATGATCTGATGTCGTGTTCAGTGTGAGTGGCATCCTCTGAGGTTGTATGAGCTAACACATTGGGTGAAATGCATTTCCCAAGATAGTAGACTGGGATTCACACTCAGCAGTCTAGCTTGAGGATTTATGGTAATAGCCACTAAGAAACCCAGTCTCTCTGAGGCTACAGAGGAGAAGATGCTAATAAAAATGTTTAAAGTGCTGAATATGCTAAAAGCGTTGAGATTAAAACCCATTTACTTTCTAGTGTTGCACAGAAGAAAAATATCACCCTGTGTAAAAATCTCAAGACTTCCAGTATTTTTTCAAGCCATAGTCAAATTTATTTTAAGGCTTAGTTCCTGTGGTGCCAGGATATTATATCTCAGGTGGATGGACAGAGTGGGTTGCCCTGTCCACAGGACAGTGAAAGGGTAAACTGACTTTGACTAGTCATTCACTGAACTGTGAGTGCACTTCTTTGTTAATATACCCCTTTACTTTTTATTAATTTTATTTTATTTTTACAGAGAGAGAGAGAGAGAGAGAGAGAGAGAGGGATAGATAGGGACAGACAGACATGAACGGAGAAAGGTGAGAAGCATCAATCATTAGTTTTTTGTTGCCATCGCAACACCTTAGTTTTTCATTGATTGCTTTCTCACATGTGCCTTGACTGTGGGGCTACAGCAGACCTAGTAACCCCTTGCTCAAGTCAGCGACCTTGGGTCCAAGCTGGTGAGCTTTGCTCAAACAAGCTGAGGCCGCGCTCAAGCTGACGACCTCAGGGTCTGGAACCTGGGTCCTCCGCATCCCAGTCCAATGCTCTATCCACTGCACTACCTCCTGGTCAGGCTACCCTTTATTTTTTGATGTGATATAATAAACATATAGAGTCCAGGCACAGTTGTTTCATGTTAATAATCTCAGAAGTCCACTTTATGACATGCTTAAAGAAAATAATGGATATTCATCCATCTTTTCATCTATCTACCATTCACTCATAAAAAATACTTGTTGCTGTGCTTTTCTGGACAAACACATAAGAGTTAACTGGAGAGCCTGACCAGCTGGCACAGTGGATAGAGCATTGGACTGGTATGCTGATGACCCAGGTTCAAAACCCCGAGTTCACCAGCTTGCGCACGGAGTCCCTGGCTTAAGCGTGGAATCGTAGGTATGATCTCATGGTCGCTGACTTGAGCCCAGAGGTTGCTGACTTGAGCCCAAGGTCAGTGGCTTGAGCAATGGGTCACTGCCTCAGCTAAGCCCCCAGTCAGGGCACATATGAGAAAGCAATCAATGAACAAGTAAGGTGTCACAACTGTGAGTTGATGTTTCTCCTCTCTCTCCCTTCCTGTATGCCCCTGTCTATCTCTCTCTCCCTCTATCTCTTGCTAAAAAAAAAAAAAAAAAATTATCTTGGAGACTTGTTCAAACTGTGGAGTGCTGATAACACTTAAATAAGCTCCAGAGTTTTAAAATATGTAGTATTAATAGAAATATGATGGGGATCTAGATTGAGAAATGGTCAAATATGAATTATTTCTTCTGTCTGTATTTCAGCAATGAAGCACATGATTTGCTTATTAAAAGTGGAGATCTCCATTCAAAATAGTAACGAGATAACAGAATCTATACAAAGAAAATTGTAAGATCTTACTGAAATAAAACAAGACCTGAACGGCAACAATGACAACAATGAAATATTTGCCATATTTATTGTACATAAAGTACATTCTAGGTTCTTGGTTCAAAGATGATTGAGAAATATCCCTGCCCTCAGGCAGCAATAATCTGATGAGAGGGAAGACAAATCAAAAGTAAGTAACACTTTATGGCAAGGGTCAAAACAACAGAAGAAATCACGTGAGATGAGAACACAGAGGGCCAAACAATTGATATAAAAACCTCCTCAGAAACAGAGGGCCAAACAATTGATATAAAAACCTCCTCAGAAACAGAGACCTCTGATTTGGGTTGGAACAGGTGTGTACAGTCTATTTAGATAGGGCATTTTTTTATGGAGAAAAAGCTCCCTCCACTATATCACTACCCCACTGAATTAAGTAAAGCAAAATGGCCTTATCTACAGCTGCTTTTAAAGGACCGGTGAAACCTGTTAATTTCTAAGCGCTATATGAACAGCTTAGATTAGTTATCATTAGTTAATAAGATCATTAGCCTAAGTTAGGGTAAATATAACACTCTGATAGTAATGAAGACAGACCATATATAGAAGACTTCATTTCAAAACCCAGTCTGTACCAGCTTATAGTGCAGTCTTGGGCAGCACAAACTGATATAATGAGGGAAAAAATTGTTTTTAATTACAGTTTGAACTGAATTCCTAGACTAGATAAAGAATAACCCTTTGGAAAGTTCTCCTGTATATAAAAGGAAAGAAGGGAGAAGAAAAGAGTAGGAGGTAGGAATGAAGGAAACCACAAACCATATTTGTTGTTCTTCTTATTATTATTATTGGAAGGAGTTTCCTGGGTGGGGTCTGAAAGGAAAGCCATGAACAGAGAGAAAGGTAAACCATCCTCCATTTGTAGAGTCATTTTCGAGAGTCTCATGAGATGGGAGGCCCTGGGGATGCCACAGAGGACTCTCAAGAGGGAGGGCCATGCAGAGATAGCATTGTGTGGGTAGAGGCAGGGAAGTCCAGGGCAAGGTAAAACATAGATTCTTGTATTCAACTTTACATTGCTTTCTGTGATGTGCTCCCCATTCTGTTATGATATGGTGCTTTGGGGGAATGGAGAAAGATGGGTTGTGAACAGTATAAGGCAAAGCTGTCCCCACTTGATAGCAGGAACTGTGTCTGCTGCGTCCACCGTCACAGTGCTGGGCATGTATCATAGTGCTTCAGTAAGGAACAAGGAGTGAAAAGAGGGCTTGTGGGTGAGCTGCATATCTGGGAGAGTTAATTAGTTTACCCATTGTGAAAAATAATCTGGTAGTGTCTATTAAAATAAAACCCCATATGCCCTTAGATACAGCAATATCACTTTTGAGAAACCATTTGCCAGAAATAAAATTATCAGTATGAAAGAATTTGTGTACGGAAATGCTAACAGCAGCATTGTTGGGTAGTGGCCAATAAATAAGGACAACCTAAATGTTTATCAGAAGGGGAATGACTTATTAAATTATGTTATACTATACTGTCAATTAATATGCAGCTATCTAATATGTTGATGTACATAAAAATTGATGTATTTATGTATATTAACCTAGAAAGAACATTATATTTAAGTGAAAGAAGGCAGATTTCAAAATAATATGTATGGGATAAGCCTATATTTTGAAAAGAGGTAAAAAGGAGGAGGAGGAGGAGGAAGAGTGGGGGTGAAGGAAAAGCCAAAGAATGTGGCAGAATTCTGGTCTGAAAGCGGCCTGTTTGGATTTAATCCCAGTGCTACCACTGACTATGTGACTTAAGCAAATTATTTGGGGTTCCCATGATTTATATATTGACGATGATAATATTAACTTCATTTATTTGTTATGAAAAGCAAGTAGAGTGCATAGAAAAATGCCTTACACTTGATAAACATTTTTATTATTATTTAGTCATACGAATATAGAGAAAAGTGCAAATATTCATCAAATCATAAGCGTTGTTTTCACAGGAGAGTGGGACTAGAAGGGAGAGAGAAAAATTATCCACTTAATGTATATACCATGCTTTGCTATTTAATTTGTTATAAGAATCATGTATTAATGTAGAAACTTAAAAATCAAACTCAATAAAATATTTTTAAATTATCTTTATTTATTTATTCATTTTAGAGAAGAGAGAGAGAGAAAGAGAGAGAGATGGAAGGGGGGAGGAGCAGGAAGCATCAACTCCCATACGTGCCTTGACCGCGCAAGCCCAGGGTTTTAAACCGATGACCTCAGCATTCCAGGTAGATGCTTGATCCACTGCGCCACCACAGGTCAGGCAAAATATTTTTTAAAAGTAAAAAGATAAAGTGTTAAGGTTGAACAACATGAAAATATATTAAAAAAATACAACTGAAATAGAGTGGCTTTAGTAACTAAATATATTCCAATGGAATGGAATAGAAAGGGCTAAAGTTGATTTCAGTAGATATAGTAGTTTATTGTAGGCTCAGGTTGGTACTTAAAATTATTACCAAAAAATGGGACTACTAAAAAATGATACAGAAAACAATAGATTAGATTTTTTGAAAACATTGAATTTTTCCCAATACCTTGCACTGAGATAAATACTAGATGTATGAAACATTTAATTATTTTTTTAAAAATGTAGAGGAAAAATTTTCTTATCTTCATGTTCTTTTAGGCATAAAGACAAAAACAATTGAAAAGAATAAAATAGAAATGACTATGTAAACATTAAAACTTCCATACACCTCTCCTCTTCCTTACCCAATTAAAAACCTGTACATTAAAGAGTAACTGAAAACTTAGAGTAATAATGTAAAAATAATAAAAAAATGATAAACGCCACAGTAGAAGACAATGGAGCAAAAGGAATGCCAATTTACAAAAGAAATACTGATGAGCATAAAAAGTTTTCTTGGTAACCAAAGACATATAAATACAAATAGCAAAAACATACCATTTTTACTTATCTAATTGATAATGAATTTTAAATGTTAGCTTCTAAAAGACTGCTTTAAATCAATTTATTCCTAAATGCAAGTGTCACCAACCAAGTGGCAGCCATTGCCATCTGTTGGTGGCAAGCTGAGGTGACCTGTCTTTGCTCTGAAGAATGGCTTTTTCCCTCTCCATGAAAGCTTATAAATCAAAAGTGCAGAAGTATAAGAATGCCTGTACCTGTGTGCTTTGGTGTTTGGCTTTCTCATTATCAGCTGTGAGGGGATAAAATGGTACAATATACGGAGGGGATACATATAATAATCTTTTAAAACTATATATATTTTAAATAGATGCATATACCTTGATTTAATGAGTCATTTTGTATAAAATTATAACAAAGAAATTATCTCAAATGGGGGAAAATATTAATCTGAAATTAGGTTCATGAAAGCATTGCATAGAGTAGCAAAAAATAAAAATAATCTATTTGTTATTATAGCAGAACTGATAAACATAATTTGATGCATTTACAAAAATGGTGATGCATAAAAACAGTGAAAACTACACATTACATCACCCTATGCTATGGTAAGGAAATGAAAATGATCAAGCCCGATAGGAGTAGAGTTTCATGGAAAGCAGGATGGCGATGGTGTAGGCGAACATACCAACTTCCAACTCCCAGAACCAAAGTGGATTATAACTTGATTTTAAGAACCATCATCTCGATAAAGCAACGTTGAACTGGACTGAGAAGACTCTTCAACCGGGGAACACTGAAGAAGCCACATTGAGACTGGTAAAAAAAGCGAAAATGCGGAAAGGGCTGCCCAGCTCCCTGGAGCGAAAGGCAGGCTGGAGAGACTCGTGTGGCGGGAAGAGAGGCTAGCAGAAGGGTAGGGACCTGGGTCCCAGGAACAAAGCCCAAGCCTATAGCCCCAGAGCCTAGAAGAGGCGTGTGGACACTATTTAGCTGTGAAACAGGTTAGGATACTATTTGTGAGAAAGAGATAGTTGTCTCAGACGCAGGCCGGTGCAGAAAACCTCTCTCACAACCACTCACCCAGGACTCCAGGAAACAGGGAGAGAGGAGAGGACCAGAGCAATGGGAAGAGAGTACGGTCTGGAAGGCACAGGGAGAAAAGCTTTGAGGGACAGCCACCCTAAACCCTGGGCTGAGTCACTCCACAAATCTGAAACAATATTTCCCCTGGAACTAGCAAGGGGAAGCAGGACACCAGCCAAACAGGCTCCCCTGCCGCAATTAGAGCACAGTCGCTTAGAAGGAAGGAGCTTTCAGGATTATATTATGGAGTGTTAGGGTCTCTGAGCTGCAGCACCCCCACCCACACTGCTGAGGGCTTGCTGGAGGGTGGGCGGTGGCGGGACAGGGAAGCATGGTTCTGTGGGCGGGGGCAGAGGCCAAGCTGGCTGGCGTAACCTCGGTCTAGCCCAGTGGGGGGCGAAGGGGACAAGCGAAAGTAGTCTGGTGGCTGTGGACCTGCCTGCGACCCCACCTGTGGGGGAAAAGCGGGAGCCCGGAATGAGCAGAGGCAAGCAGGCACGCAGCCTCACCTGGCCTCTGAGGCATAAAGCCCTGCAAGAACAGGCTTTACCCATGGAGGTGGGGCGGAAGCCTGGGCTCGCAGTTAAGCATGCACCAGCAGCCCCTCCCAGCTGGAGGAACTGGCTGATAGGGACCTGCGGCTGAGCAAAAGTGGTCACCCTTGCCCTTGGTGCCCAGGCTTGTGACCCGAGTGTGGTGTGCAATCCCACCTGTGGGAGAGGGGCAAAGGCCGAGATCAGCTGAGGCTTATAGAGCCTGGCACGAGAACACAGCCCATCCCGTGGAGGCGAGGCAGAAACCACAGACACATCCCCACCGGCCGGCACTGGCAACACCCATACACAACCACCCTAGGCAGCAGCAGAGGGAGAGGTAGGCCTGCAGACAGACCACACCTAGGGAACACAGAGGCAACACCCATTGGACTCCAGCAGCCAAACCCTTCTTACACACAGACAAAATGGGAAGGCAGAGAAATGCAACCCAAATGAATCAAGAGAAATCCCCAGAGAAGAACCTGAATGAATCAGATATAACCAAACTACCTGATGCAGAATTTAAAATAATGATAGTTAAGATATTCAAAGAGCTTAGAGCAACAATGGATAGTCATTACAAACACCTAAATAAAGAGATAGCAAGTATAAAAAAGGAAATTGAAATAATAAAAAAGAATCAGACAGAAATGACAAATATAGTATTAGAACTGAAGACAACAATGGAAGGAATTAAAAGCAGGATGGATGAAATTGAAGATCAAATCAGTGGGTTACAGGACAAAATAAACAAAGGCACAGAAGCAGAGCAGAAAAAAGAAAAGAGACTCAAAAACGCTGAGGAAACTCTAAGGGAGCTCTGTGACAACATGAAGAGAAATAACATTCGCATCATAGGGGTTCCTGAAGAAGAAGAGAAGGAACAAGGGATAGAAACTTTGTTCAACCAAATCATAGCTGAAAACGTCCCTAAATTAAGACTGGAAAACATTTCACATGTTCAAGAAGCACAGAGAACTCCATTAAACAGAAACCCAAAGAAATCTACACCAAGACATATCATAGTTAAAACACCAAAGCTAAGTGATAAAGAGAAAATTTTAAAAGCTGCTAGAGAAAAAAAGGCTATCGCCTACAAAGGAGCCCCCATAAGGATGACATCTGACTTCTCAACAGAAACACTTGAGGCCAGAAGGGAATGGCAAGATATATTCAAAATAATGCAGAACAAGAACCTACAACCAAGACTACTTTATCCAACAAGGCTAACGTTTAAAATTGAAGGAGAAATAAAGAGTTCCCAGACAATAAAACCTCAAGGAATTCATTAAAACCAAACCAGTTCTGCAAGAGATGCTAAAAGGCCTGTTGTGAACAGTTCAAAGGGGGAAAAGAATATAGCAAAAGAAGAATACAGCTTTAAAGAATAAAATGGCAATAAACAACTACATATGAATAATAACCTTAAATGTAAATGGATTAAATGATCCAATCAAAAGACATAGGGTAGATGCGTGGATAAAGAAACAGGACCCATACATATGCTGTCTACAAGAGACACGCCTTAAAACAAAAGATGCACATAGACTGAAGGTAAAAGGATGGAAAAAAATATTTCATGCAAATGGAAATGAAAAAAAAAGCCAGGGTAGCAATACTTATATCTGACAAAATGGACTTTAAAACAAAGGCTGTAGTAAGAGATAAAGAAGGACACTACATAATGATAAAGGGAACAATTCAACAGGAAGATATAACCATTATAAATATCTACGCACCAAACATAGGAGCCCCGACATACATAAAGCAGACTTTGATGGGCAAAATTATATAGGGCAAAATTAACAGCAATACTATAATAGTAGGAGATTTCAACACCCCACCAATATTACTGGATAGATCCTCAAGAAAGAAAATTAAAAAAGAAACAGCAGACTTAAGATACACTAACTAGATCAGTGATTCTTAACCTTTTTTGAGGTACCGAACCCACCAGTTTCATATGCACATTCACCGAACCCCTCTTTAGTGATAAATAAAATATGGGGTTTTTTCCAAATTCAAGACATAGGTATATGTTTTTTTACTGGTGTACAAAATGAGTCCTGCATGAACATCACCTTACTCAAAGAACAAAACCAACAAAGTGCATGAATTCACAACAAATTATGGTATTACTTTATTCTGACCCCCCAAAATATTTCAGCCCCATAAAAGAATTTCAGCCTCCCCAAAATATTTTTTTACTATTTTACTAATTAAAAATAAATTCAGATTTTTAAAAGAATTTAACCTTTTTTTAATAACTTAATTTTTTAATTTTAAATTTAATTTGTTTTTTGTCATTTTGAATCCACAAAATACTTTTTTGGGGCCAGAATAAAGCATTGCCCAAATTACATACCTGCAAATCAGTGTGATTTCTGCTGTTGTTTCTGGGAGACCAGTTCAGATATGCATGGTTTCACCTTGGCAAGTGCTACTCTCATGTCATCTTCACAGCAAAGTCTGTTTCTTTTCTTCATTTTTATGTCCAGCATCCTCGAAAAGGATTGCTTGCAAAGATATGTTGTAAAAAATGGTATAAAAAATTCCAGGGCTTTCTTAGCAATAACTGGGTACTTTTCCATTTGTTGACACCCAAAAGTTGAGAGTGTTGTTGTTCTGAAGAGCTGCAGTTGAACCTCGCTCTGCTGAATTTCAATAATTTCGGCAAGGTATTCTTCATTGACATCCGCTGTCTCAACAGTAAACGTAAATGGCTGTTTCACCCATGCTGGATATGACTCTCTTATAGGGAAAAATTCGTCGAGAGACTTTGCAAGCTTATCTAAGTGCATGGCAATTGTTTGCTTCAGTTTCATGGGTACAGAACTGTCTTCGATTCCAGACACATCTTCGATCTTACTTACACAGTCGTCCAGAAGGAAAGTTTGCAAAGTTATTGTTCTCTATTCGTGGTTTCCATAACGGTAGTATTTTTTGAAAAGCCTTCAGGTTTTCTTCCGCTTTCATGATGTTGACTCCACCACCCTGCATCTCCTGATTGAGATGATTGAGAGCTGTGAATATATCAGCCGTGTACACTAAAATCACAATGAATTCAGGATTTTTGAAGCAATCTGCATGACAATGTTGCTGCTTTTGCCAAAACATGGCTAATTCCACACACATGGCAAAAACACAATTCAGCACCTGTCCCTGGGATAACCACCGAACATTAGAATGGTACAGGAGTACCTCGAATTCAGAGCCCATTTCTTTACACAGCTCACTGAAGATGCGATGCCTCAGAGCACTATGTCACACGTAGTTCACACATTCCACCACAGTTTTTAATACATCTGCCATTTTTGGAGGCAAGGTTTTAGTTGCCAACACATGCCTGTGCAGAATACAATGTGTAACAATGATGTGTGGTGCATAGGCTTTTACTAGCGCACCAAAACCAGACTTTCTTCCCAGCATGACTTGAGCTCCGTCCATACAAACTGCAGAAACCATATCCCATGAAAGATTGTTGTCTCTGAAGAAGTCATCCACAAGCTTCTTCACATCAGCTGCCTTAGTTGTTTTTGTAAGAGGCTTACAAAATAAAAAATTTTCTTTTATCATGTCTTCTTTCACATAGCGCACAAAAACAGCAAGCTGGCTTAGATTAGAAACATCTGTGGTCTCGTCAAGTTGAAGACTGAATTTTGCCGGACTTGAAATTAGATCTGCAACTATTTGAGCCAAGATGTCTTTACTCATGTTCTCTATTCTGTCGCTGATGGTGTCATTTGAAAGGGGAATTTGGGATAATTTACCTTCGACCACTGTTCCGAGTATCAGATTCGCCATCTTTAACACAGCTAGTTTTATGAGTGTTTCACTGATGGTGTGTGGCTTACCCTGTTTTGCGATCAAGTAAGCAACTTCGTACGACGCTGTGAGGATTGGTTTGTTAATGGGTACAAATCCAAGAGCAGGCAGAGTGGCCTTTCATCAAATCTGGCTCGTTTCACCTTGAATTCAGTAGGCATTGTGTTCTTGTATTCACCATCTCCATGCAGCTTCAAAAAGTGTTCCTTTAGTTTTGCAGTGTGAGGCTATAGTTGCTCAACTTGGCATTGCATATCATGCAGATAGGACGCTGACTCCCATCCCGTTCCATGATACATGTAAATCTATGTTATACATATTCATCCAACCACTTTCTTTTTTTGCTCTACATATTTAGTATGGATTAAAATATTAAGAAAGAAACCACACGACATACAACCATGACAGTCGTTGACTACTGCACGCACTAAATTCCCCACAGCACAGGTTGGCCAAGCAATATAACGTGATCCTGTGCAGCAAGTGATGGCCAAGCAGGGCATGTCATCACGACTTTACACAAGAGTGTCTTTACCGCCACAGCAGAGCATTCTCCAAACCCCTGAGACTGACTCATCGAACCCCTAGGGTTCGATAGAACCCAGGTTAAGAACCACTGCACTAGATCAACTCGATTTAATAGATATCTTCAGAACTTTTCATCCTAAAGCAATAGAATATACATTCTTTTCAAGCGCTCATGGTACATTCTCTAGGATAGACCACATGTTAGAACACAAAAGTGGTCTCAACAAATTTAAGAAGATTGAAACTATAAATTAACCACAAAAGAAATACTTTAAAATACTCAAACACTTGGAAACTAAATAGCATGTTATTAAATAATGAATGGATTAACAGTGAGATCAAAGAAGAAATAAAAAAATTTCTAGAAACCAATGATAATGAGCATACATCAACTCAAAATTTATGGGACACAGCAAAAGCAGTACTGAGAGGGAAGTTCATAGCACTACAGGCATACCATGAGAAGCTAGAAAAAGCTCAAATAAGCAACTTGACCCTGCATCTAAAAGAACTAGAAAAACAACAGCAAATAAAGTCCAGGACTAGTAGAAGGAAGAAAATAATAAAGATCAGAGTGGATATAAATGCCATAGAGGCTATGGAAATAATACAGAGGATCAATGAAACCAGGAGCTGGTTCTTTGAAAAGGTAAACAAGATTGATGAACCTTTAACTAGACTCACCAAGAAAAAAAGAGAGAGGACTCAAATAAATAAAATTAGAAAGGAGAGGGGAGAAATAACAACTGACACAACAGAAATACAAAGTATTGTAAGAAAATACTATGAAGAACTCTATGCCAAAAAATTAGACTACCTAGGTAAAATGGACAAAATTTTTATATAATATAATCTTCCAAAAATCAATCTGGAAGAATCAGAACACCTAGACAGACCACTTACAACAAATGAGATCGAAAAAGTTATCAAAAAACTCCCAAAAAAGAAAAGTCCTGGGCCTGATTGCTTCACAAGTGAATTCTACAAAAAATTCAAAGAACTAACTTCTATCCTTCTAAAGCTATTTCAAAAAATTCAAGAAAAAAGGAAGACTTCCAAACTCCTTTTATGAGAAGAGCATAATTCTGATCCTGACCAGGCAAAGAAAACACAAAGAAAGAAAATTATAGGCCTATATCTCTGATGAATTTAGATGCTAAAATTCTCAACAAAATATTAGCCAATCGAATCCAGCAATATTTGAAAAAAATTATACACCATGATCAAGTGGGATTTATTCTGGAGAGGCAAGGCTGGTTCAATATTCACAAATCAATCAATGTGATTCATAACATAAACAAAAGGAAGGACAAAAATCACATGATAATTTCAATAGATGCAGAAAAAGCATTTGATAAAATCCAGCACCCATTCATGCTCAAAACTTCCAGTAAAGTGGGAATACATGGAACATTCCTTAACATGATAATGGCCATCTATGACAAAACCACAGCAAACATCATACTAAATGGACAAAAATTAAAAGCAATCCCCTTAAAATCAGGAACCAGACAGGGATGCCCCCTTTCACCACTCTTATTCAACATAGTTCTGGAAGTCTTAGCCACAGCAATCAGACAAGAAGAAGAAAAAAAAGGCATCCAAATTGGAAAAGAAGAAGTAAAACTGACATTATTTGCAGATGATATGATATTGTATATAGAAAACCCTAAAGTCTCAGTCAAAAAACTACTGGACCCGATAAATAAATTCAGCAAGGAGGCAGGATATAAAATTAATACTCAGAAATCAGAGGCATTTTTATACACCAACAATGAACTGTCAGTAAAAGAAATTAAGGAAACAATCCCCTTCACTATTGCAGCCAAAAAAATAAAGTACGTAGGAGTAAATTTAACCAAGGAGGTTAAGGACTTATACTTTGAAAACTATAAAACATTGATAAAAGAAATCAAGGAAGATACAAACAAGTGGAAGCATATACCGTGCTCATGGTTAGGAAGAATAAACATCATTAAAATGTCTATATTACCCAAAGCAATTTATAAATTCAATGCAATACCAATTAAAATACCAATGACATACTTCAAAGATATAGGACACATATTCCAAAAATATGTATGGAACCAAAAAAGAATATGGATAGCCTCAGCAATCTTAAAAAGAAAAAATAAAGCAGGAGGTATCACTCTTCCGGATATCAAGGTATACTACAAGGCCATTGTACTCAAGACATCCTGGTACTGGCATAAGAACAGGCACATAGATCAATGGAACAGAACAGAGAACCCAGAAATAAACCCACAGCTTTATGGCCAACGGATATTTGACAACAGAGGAAAGAGCATACAATGGAGTAAAGACAGCCTCTTTAACAAATGGTGTTGGGAAAATTGGACATCTAAAGGCAAAAAAAATGAAACTAGACCTACAATTTACACCATTCACAAAAACAAACTCAAAATGAATAAAAGACTTAAATGTAAGTCTTGAAGCCATAAGCATCTTAGAAAAAAACATAAGCAGTAAGCTCTCCGACATCTGTAGCACCAATATATTTGCCAACTTATCTCCAGGAGCAAATGAAATAAAAGCAGGATAAACAAATGGGACTATATCAAACTATAACGTTTTTGTGCAGCTAAAGACAATAAGAACAGAATAAAAAGACAAACCACATAATGGGAGAACATATTTAACAATATGTCTGATAAGGGGTTAATAACCAAAATTTATAAAGAACATATAAAACTCAACACCAGAAAGACAAACAATCTAATCAAAATATGTGCAAAAGAAATGAATAGAAATTTCTCCAAAGAGAACATACAGATGGCCAATAGGCATATGAAAAAATGCTCAACATTACTAATCATTAGAGAAATGCAAATTAAAACCACAATGAGATATCACCTCACACCGGTCAGAATGGTGCTCATCAGCAAAACAACACAGAACAAGTGATGGTGAGGATGTGGAGAAAAGGGAACCCTTCTGCACTGCTGGTGGGAATGCAGACTGGTGCAGCCACTATGGAAAACAGTATTGAGATTCCTCAAAAAATTAAAAATCGAACCTACCTTTTGACCCAGCTGTCCTACTTTTAGGAATATACCCAAGAATACCATAGCACTGTTCGAAAAGAAGAAATGCGCCCCCATGTTTGTGGCAGCATTGTTCATAATAACAAAGATCTGGAAACAGCCCAAGTGTTCATCAGAGGATTAAAAAGCCTTGGTACATATATACTATGGAATACTACTCAGCCATAAGAAATGATGACATCGAATCATTTGTAACAACATGGGTGGACCTTTATAACATTATACTGAGTGAAGTAAGTAAATCAAAAAATACTAAGGACTGTATGAGTCCATACATAGATGAGACATAAAAATGAGACTCAGAGACATGGACAAGAGTATACTGGCTACTTGGGGGGACGGGGAGGTGAGAAATGGGGTATGGAGAGGGGAGGGGCACAAATAAAACCAGATAGAAGGTGATGGAGGACAATTTGACTTTGGGTGATGGGTTTGCAATATAATCAAATGTCAAAATAACCTGAAAATATTTTCTCTGAACATATGTGCCCTGATTTATCAATATCATCTCATTAAAATTAATATAAATAAATAAATAATTAAATAAATAAATAAAAGAAAAAGAAAATAACCAAGACCTATGTACAAAATGAGTACATTTTCTTATTTAAATGTTTGGAATTTTACTGGTTAGATGCTGCAAGTCATAATCTGTGGGAGGTAGAATTATAAATGTTTATATTTTCTTTCTTTCTTGTGTTTCATACTTTCTATAATAAATACATACTACTTTTTTAATCAGAAAGGACAGTTCTTGAAAAATGGCCAGAGTGGGGGACAGAAAAGAAAAACAGTCTGCCTATTTGCCAGGTTCTGTGAATCAATGCAGGAGGTGAAAGTAACAAAATCAAGTTGATAAATGGTCGAAGCTCCAGCATGGCCACTCATCACCACCTACAGCTGCCCTGGAGTCCACATCAGCCCTATTTCTCTCATTACTCTCTGCCCAGGCTGGGCTTCTGGTTTTCTCCAATATGATTTATAGAAGTCTTCAACATTCATGCTCCTTGTCCATCTGCCTCTATAGGACAGAAAGCTCTTCTTACTCTCCTGAGAGCTTTTCATTCCCATTCCAAAGCCTGTTTCCTCTAAAAGGTTTCTCTAAATTTGCCTAACTATTCTGGTCTAATTCACTCGGACAATCTGTGACCTTGTGTAAAATTATTAACTTCTCTGTAAATCAGCTTTCCTACAAAATAAGAAAAATAATAATACCTATGTGATAGGGTTGCTATGATGATTAAATGAGTCAATACATGTAAAATGCTTATAATAATGCCTGGTAAATAGCTGAGTCACAGTCAATTATTTAGTAATTGTTCTTATTTTATTATTTTTTCAGGGCTTGTTCCATAGCACCCTGGTTCTATAAGGTATTAATAGGTATAAGATTATAAAAATAAATCTAAGTAAGTGAGGTAAGAACAAGCTAAAGAAATGAATAGGGATTTTTACTGAAAAATTAATAGAATCTGTTTGAAAACTGATTAAGGAAGATAGGTATTTACAAAATTCTATTTCAAAATATCTCTGGACCTCTTCTCTCAAGAAGGTAATTTATTTATTTTTAAATTGAATTTATTGGAGAGACACTGGTTAACAAAATTATACAGATTTCAGATGCTCAATTCTACAACACATCTTTGTACACATTGTGTATTCACTCCTCCCAGGTCAAGTCTTCATTCATCACCATTTATCCCCCTATGCCCTCCTCTGTCTCCCCTTCCTCAGCAATCACCACACTGTTGTTCATGTCCATGAGTTTTTTTCCTTTTTTTTTTGGCCCTTTTTTACTCAATCGTTCTACCCAACCCCCTGATAACTGTTAGCCTGCTCTCTATGAGTCTGTCTCTACACATGGAACATTTTCTAGGACATACAATATGTTAGAACACAAAACAAGTCTCAGTAAATTCAGAAAGATTGAAATCATATCAAGTATCTTTTCTGATCACAATGATATGAAACTAGAAATCAATTACAAGAAAAAAAAACCAAAACAGAAAAACACAAAGATATGGAGGCTAAATAGCATCTTACTAAACAATGAATGAGTTAACAATGAGATTAAAGCATATTTATTTATTTATTTATTTATTTATTACAGAGACAGAGAGAGAGTCAGAGAGAGGGATATATAGGGACAGACAGACAGAAACGGAGATAGATGAGATGCATCAATAATCAGTTTTTTTTTTTTCATTGCAACACCTTAGTTGTTCATTGATTGCTTTCTCATATGTGCCTTGACCGCGGGCCTTCAGCAGACCGAGTAACCCCTTGCTTGAGGCAGTAACCTTGGACTCAAGCTGGTGAGCTTTTGCTCAAACCAGATGAGCCCACTCTCAAGCTGGAGACCTTGGGGTCTCGAACCTAGGTCCTCCGCATCCCAGTCCAATGCTCCATCCACTGCGCCACTGCCTAGTCAGGCAAAGCATCTTAATGAATGGTTCTTTTGGAAAATTTAATGTGTTTGTTTATCATTTATCATAGTTTTGTTGTTCTGCCCCTTTTCACTTCTGCTCAATAAACTAAGGACAAAGACCTGGTTGCTTTCAGACTTTAAAATTTTAAATAGATTCATTAGTTTGTGGGGGTTTTTTTGAAAGATCTTTGCAATAAGAACTATATAAATGTAAGGTGATGGATCCTTTCTAAATGGTTTGCATTTCTGAGGCATGAAAACTTTCTTGCCTGGCTCCCATGGATTTGAAATCCATTTTTGTTGAATGGAACAATAAGCAGATGAATGCAAGAAAAACTATTCCACAGTGTAAAATAATGACTACACAAATTGTTTTGGAGAGCTAACTAGAACAGTGGTTCTGGGAAGGGAGGCTGTGTGCTAATACATGTATGTTACATACACTGCTCTCAACTATTAGGGGATATTTTATCGCTTCATATTCATTTTGAAATATTCCCTAACTTTTGTGAGCAGTATATATAATTTACACTACACTGTTGCATGCTTTTAGAAATTTAACTCAAGAAAGGCTTGCAAATAATTTATATAGTGGCACATTTATGTCAGAGTATATATCCTTTTCAAAGCCTGGGCAAGTGCAGACTCAAGAGCTGACTTAAGCAATGATCTTGGCTGTCTGCTCTCTTTGAGTTCTTGGTATATTGAAATCAATGAAACAATCTACTGCTTAGTGGAACACACGCAGGTGGTCTGAGCTTGTAAACTTAGAGGCTCAATCAGTCCTCAGTTTGCAATTCACACTCTTGTTCTACCCATAGGTAGGCTTTTGGTCCGCTGACCCTTGGTCACCCAAACAATTGTGTTTACACCCAGGATAGGAGTTTTATCTAAATTACAGGATGCGTGGGAATGCCCACCCTTTACAGATGATGGATGTGGATTAGCTGATCTAAACAATTAGTTAAGGAACAATCTGATCCCTGGTGACAATTAGGATGTTTAAGACATCTTGCTGACAGCTGTGGTGACAGTGGACGGACAGGAAAACTACCCTCAGAGAAATTAAGAAACTAAGTTTTTCTGATTTACTGGCAGGTGTTTTGTTTATAGGATTTCTTTCTTTTTTTTTTTTTTTTTTTTTTGGTATGGCCTTAAAGGACTTAAAAATGATTGAAAGGATTGCTACATAGTGGAAATGACCGCTAACTAGTAGAAAATGTAGAAACAGCAATCTATAATTCTAGCTGGATCGTTTCTCAGATCTAGCTCTTCAGAGAATTACTCTGACAGGAGAAAATAAAGAAAACTGACACCTTATACTTTCCCTAAAGTACATCGATTTAAAAATGTAGTCAAGATATTTTCAGAGACCCACCCCAACCCCAGCTTTTAGTCGTTCTAGTTATGAAGGGGTTCTGCAGTTTACAGAGCTATTATTCACTTTTAACCTTTACTAATAAGTTTTAGAACAACAGGGGTTAGAGAAAATACTTTATTTAGGTAATCTAGAAATCCTAAAATGCCAACAAAGTACTACTGTTTTGCAATCATTATAAAACAAAGATAACATTTTAATTATAAATGCTCTGAAGGAAGAAATAATTTTTTACAACTTTTTTGCATGTTTGTGTAGGATCTTCTCCCAAATCCTCCATCAATTGACTAAGCCTGTGAATGTGCTCCAGGCTGGCTCCCTCCCTACAGAAAAGAACACATTTCTCCAGAAAGAATTTTGAGGAATGTGTCCAAATCCTAAATCCGTTTTTCCCCATGAGTAAAAGAATAGAGAGAGAATCAGGACATGGATTTCTATTTCAACTCTTCTTTCTTAGATCTTTGAATTACAGGATATTAAAAATAAACCTAGAAGACATTGCAATGAATTTTTGGAGCAGCTGGAAAAGAAACCATAAAACGAGTGATTACAATCAGCAAAGTGTGATAACAGCTGAATGCATTAGACCCATCCTTAAAAAGCCAGACCCCACCCCCTTAGGTCTTTTCAATTGAGAAGGGGATGTCACACAATACAATCTAAACACATTCTGTGTCCCTATTGGGTTAAGAAAATACAGTGCTGGTCATTGTCCCCAAATGACAGACATCCACAGATGGAGAGTGGGAAGATTTGACTTCCACAGTGCTGCTCATTCCACCAGTCAAATTCTATTAGGAAAACACCCACCTGCACCAAGCTGGGCCCTGGGTGCTATAAAAAAGCAAATTCTGCGGCAGTCACTGCCCTCCAGACACTTAGATAAGTTCTCTTTGCCTGGCTTTCCCTTGGCTATGATAGTGAAGGGAAAGCCCTAACAATATATGTAACTTACCTTACCTTCAGGAGAATTCTCAGCTACAAGGGTCTCGTTCTTTTTAAGATGGAAGCCTTAAAAATTGCCCTGTTGAAGAAATGCATTTTTTGATGTGGGAATATGATGCCTCAATTTTTCAGCTTGTTATCTGACTGGATTTAAACATTGTTTAAGTGACAGCGGCGGGGGGGGGGGGGAATTAAAGCTGAAACATGGTTTGATGAAAATAGTTGTAGGATTTTGAAATATATGCTGTATTTGTTAGTTTTGACAGCCTAAGTGTGAAAATCTAGTTTTATGTTATGAAAACTCTTTATTTTCTCACTGGCAATTAAAAAAAATTTAAGATATTTTTATTTATTTTAGAGAGAAGAGAGAGAGAGAGAGAGAGAAGGGAGAAGGGGGAGAGGAGCAGAAAGCATCAACTCCCATATGTGCCTTGACCAGGCAAGCCCATCGTTTTGAACCAGCAACCTCCAAGTTGCTGGTTCAAAACGTTCCAAGTCGACGCTTTATCCACTGCACCACCACAGGTCTGGCTCACTGGCAAAGTTTTAAAAAGAGAAAAGTTTTCTTCAATAGAAAGTTATGATGTGTGTAAACAGAAAGTCAAAGTAAAGAGATGTCTTAAAAATCAGTGAAAAAGTTCCTGCCCAGAGCGAATTTCAAAGGAGACACCATGTGCTTAACTCTATATTCAAGCATAACTTTTTTTTTAGAGATAGGAGGGGAGGCAGAGGCAGACTCCTGCATGTGCCCCAATCAGAATCCACCCTGCAGACCAGTAGGGGGCTATGCTCTGCCCATTTGGGGCATTTGCTCCTTTGCAACTGGAGCCATTTTAACACTTGAGGCAGAGGCCATGGAGCCATCCTCAGTGCCTGGACAAACTTGCTCTACTCAAGTCATGACTGCAGGAGGGGAGGAGAAGAGAAAATGATGGAAAAGTGAGAGGGATGGAGAAGTAGATGGATGCTTCTCCTGTGTGCCCTGAGTGAGAATTGAATCCGGGGGTATCCACACACTAGGCTGACACTCTTACCACTGAGCCAACTGGTCAGGGCTTCAAGCATAACTTTTCATGTCTTCAGGTTTTGTCCTCTTATTTAGAGATCATAGAAAATATCTTTTGTTTTTTAACAGCCTTCACGTGGAAAACATGTTTTAATGCACAAAATTAGATATATGAGCCTCTTAAAAAGAAGGGCACTTTGTTAGGGTCTAGGCTTACAAGTTTTTTCCAGTGTAGCTTATGGTTTCCTTTTCAAATCCAAATACTTCTGTAGAAAATAACATAGAACCTCAACATTTAAATATTAAGTTTAATATTTCAGATATGTTGAATATGCAAACCTACCATTAAGATAACAAATAATTACAGAAGTGGTTTTCATATTTCTAGAAATGTAAGAATCTCAAACTTGATCCAACTAGATCTGGTATCAGATCTCTTATTAGAAAGTTAAACATCCAGACAAAAAGAAACCCATGTCTAAGTCCAATCAATGTCATGCCATATAAGCTTAAATTGATCTAGTTTTGCATAATGAATGTCTTCTTTAGTAAAAAAGAACTTTTTTAAAGTTAAGATCAAATTTTTTAAAATTTTTATTTATTTATTTATTTATTTACAGGGACAGAGAGAGAGTCAGAGAGAGGGAGAGATAGGGACAGACAGACAGGAACGGAGAGAGGTGAGAAGCATCAATCATTAGTTTTTCGTTGCCGTAGCAACACCTTAGTTGTTCATTGATTGCTTTCTCACACGTGCCTTGTCCGAGGGTCTTCAGCAGATCGAGCAACCCCTTGCTGGAGCCAGCGACCTTGGGTTCAAGCTGACAAGCTTTTGCTCAAGCCAGATGTGCCAGCGCTCAAGCTGAAGAGCTCGGGGTCTCGAACCTGAGTCTTCTGCATCCCAGTCCAACGCCCTATCCACTGCGCCACAGCCTGGTCAGGCAAGATCAGATTATTTTTATACTAAATAACTTTCTTTAAAAACATTAAGACGATTGCTTGACAAGAATTTAAATTGTCACTATATATATTTTTTATTTACAATTTTATTTACAGTAATTAGTAAACCATTATTTTAAAAATATTTAAAATAGCTTACATAATGATTAATTAGCATGTTTTAAAAGTAATTGTGCTACAGCCATCAACAATCATATTTTCTAGAGCATTTAATAATTTGTTAAAGTGCCCATGATATGATATTAAGTAAAATGAATAAGATAAAAAATGGTAGATATGGCACAATCCAAACTATGCATATAGGAGAATATTTTCCTGTTAGCAACGGAAGATGCTGATGTTTGACCAAACCACTGTCTTTAGAAAGGCTACTTGACTTGGAGGTGATGAACACACAATATAATATACAGATAACGTATTATCAAATTATACACCTTAAACCTATATACTTTTATTAACCAATGTCACCTCAATAAATTCATTTTAAAAAAAGAAGATGGCTTCATTTTAAAATTAATCATATGTATTTCTGTAGCTGTGAACCTTATCCTCTATGCTTCTTTTTCTTTGAAAATGGAGTGCTCTCTTTTTTTCCTTTGCACTGAGCAATATATCTGCCCAGCTAAACAATAGAAATGATTGAGATTATTAGGGGAACAGAGTTTAATCTGTAGTTTATTTCAAGATTTTTCATATTTCTTTATACTTCTCATAGGGCATATTCCAAGGTGCTGAGCTAAAACAAAGATGTTAGTGTGAAATCTTTTTTTTCAGGAAAAAATACACATATTAACCATCACTTCAATGTTAACTTTAAATCACTTTGAGACATTAGATTTTAATGTTGTATATGGCATAACTTTTTAAAAAGTTAAAAATGACCAGTCAGATATGAAAGTTATTTTTTTCAATCTACTAAAATATTTTCAGAAGAAAAGCTTAATTCAAACTTTGAAATTAAAGTTCTTCTATTTCTTTTATTAAAGATCTTCATTTCTATCACCTGTATAAACATATCCGGGATAGCTAAGTATACACATGTCCAACCAATTTCTAATTACATTGTTATTTTCATCAGCACTGGACAGTCCCTGGATTTTTACTGTAAAATTTTACATGTACAGTGACAAAGAGCTACAAGACAGAGCTTGACAAGGTTCATTCTCTGCTGCCTGCAATAGCGCAATGAGGAGGGTGGGCAAATCTGAGCCTTAGAGCGCCACCCCATGGTCAAATGAGTGAAGACACCGCCAGGGTGTATTCTGCTCTTTTCACTCAATATTCTCTACTTAGTCATGATAAAAGTAAATGAGTGTTATTTCACTCTGTTTATTCAAAACGTCAGCAATTCCAAACTTACTTTCTCAGCGCTGGTGCTTTAGCAATTGCTGAATTCAAGAACCTCTTTGAATACTTTGTACTGTAATGTAAAAAGGAGCCTTTTTTAAAAAAAAGGTTAAAGTAGAAAATGTGTGAGGATCTGAGAAAATACTGGCACAACAAAGAAAGCCTTGTGAGTCTGTGTTTCCAAATTCACCCCCATAAAAATTCTAGTTTAATTAGCAATTTTAATACCTCAAATCAGTATTAATAATGTGTCAATATTGTGACTTTGCAAAGGAATTATAAGGTTTGCTAAAATTACCAAAACCAATAAATAAGAATACATGGAATTAACCCCTCTGGGGTATTAACCAGAATTTAAATGTGTGTGTCTTTAGAAATGTGTGTGTGCATAGAAAATTAGGAACAAAAGCAAACTGCTGTGAAATGACAAATTCTTTCATGGATTAACAACAAAATTTTTATAGCTACACATCCCTTCCATTTACACCCTGGTGATATTTTTTATAGAAAGTAAAAAGAACACTGCCTTTCCTATGCATTCCAAAATTAGTTTTTAGAACAAAAGGAAAGATTATAATTGAAATTCTAGTTGCCACTTTTGTGTCCACATTAGCAGAATAAAAATGTTTTGGTAACCATGACTCAAAGGCTATTTATTTGTGTTAACTGTTTAAAAAAAATTTTTTTTTACCATTGTTACATTTTTTTTCAAAATTAATAAGTCCTCTAAACTCCCACACACAATGGAAAAAATCCACTTACAAATGTAACAAGCCCTGGCAGAGGCATTTCTTCAGGCCATTCCCAAGGAAGGGAATTGGGACAAGGGGCCAGAGTCAGGAGATGAATCCAGCATTTCTGGAGCCACACACCCCCTTTTTCCGAAAAAAAATTCTTCTAGTCGATTTCACAAATGGCTTTTGCAGGCATAATTGGGGTGAAGCCCAGCAGCGGTATAAACTCCATAAAGAAAAGAACAAGTTAAATAATGGAAAACTTCCCAGAAAAAGCACTTGGAAAATTGGACAGCAAGACTAGTTAAATGGCATTTTTCTGCCCGGGCCCCAGACCTTTCTCCCAATGATTTCTTTTGTGTGAACTAAATTGCCACTTTACTTATCTTTCAGGATTTCTGTTCTTCAGAAATGGTGTTGAGCAAAGCCATTGTTTACCCTGCTCTGTTCTCACTCCAGAAGGGAACTCTTTTGTGTTTTAGAGATGACTATAAAAATTTTGTACTTGATGTCACAGGCCCCGATCGGTTAGTTCAGTCAGTTAAGAGTGTCATCTAAAAGGACAAGGTTGTTGGTTTAATCCCTGGTGAGGGAACATACAGGAGTAGCTCAATGTTCCTGCCTCTTTCTCTCTCTCTCTCTCTCTCAGAAAAAAGATATTACATGTTGCCTGACCAGGCGGTGGCGCAGTGGATAGAGCATCAGACTGGGATGCAGAAGACCTAGGTTCGAGACCCCAAGCTCACCAGCTTGAGTGCTGGCCCATCTGGCTTGAGCAAAAGCTCATCAGCTTGGACCCAAGGTCGCTGGCTCCAGCAAGGGGGTTGCTCCATCTGCTGAAGGCCCGCGCTCAAGGCACGTGTGAGAAAGCAATCAATGAACAACTAAGGTGTTGCTATGGCAATGAAAAACTAATGATTGATGCTTCTCACCTCTCTCCGTTCCTGTCTGTCTGTCCCTATCTCTCCCTCCCTCTGATTCTCTCTCTGTCCCTGTAATATATATATAAATATATAAACATGTTAATGGAACTATTGTTTAATGATGGACATAAATGTAAAAATCAAGCATACTGTCAAAATAAAAGACGATATAATATAAAGTAGAAGAAAAATAAGATTTTTAAAATATTTTATAGTTCAGGTTAACTCTGCTACTATTTAAAAATGTGGAATATAGTTTGCATATAGAAGAATATACAAAACATTTATTGTGTAAATAATAATAATAAAATAAACATGTGTGTGACCTTCTATCAACCAAGAAATAAAACACTGTTCTACTTTAGAAGTCCTATATTGCCTCTTCTTCATTATATTAACTCCTTTCCACAGAGGTAACCTTCATCCTGACTTCTGTGATATTCATTCTCTTGTTTTTAAAAAAATATAATTTTACTATCTATGTAAATATAAACTGAATAATCTTGCATGTTTTTATCCATCTTTCTAAGGATGAAAATTTTAGATTTATATACTTCCACTTCTTTCTCCTCACCAAAAGACAAGTTTCCCAGGATCCATGTTCCTTTCCCAAGTGGACTTTTCAGTCTCCTTGTTCCAGTTTAGAATTCTTGTGATGTAGATGACAGGGAACATGTGGACATCTTATAACCAGGGCATTCTATGGATGCTCCAAAATTGCAAGACCAAGGTGTAGGCTAATATGTGGGAAAGGTAGGTAGACAGTTATGTTATATGATATCAAGGCTTCAGACCCATCACTCTGGCATTTCAATATATTTCTCAATATATGCTTAAATGCTGCATTTGGGGGCTTTATTGCTTTGACTTAAGGGTGTGTCTGAAAGCAAATAATTCTGGGTTAAGCACCTTAGTTTGCTTTATCAAGTATACATTCTTTATCAGCTAAGAAGGTATTGGGCTGGCTTCTGGAATCATAGTTTCAGAAAAGACATGGTAAGGTTATAAGGACAGCAGGGGTCCATGATGAAACTTCTTGAAGACTTATATTTGAAGACTGAATAGCCAAGCCAAGTAGAAAAGAGAAGTGCTTTGAATATAACTAATATAACTTGCATGTCTTCAGCGGGTCATTGCATTTATGTTTCTGATGGTGATGGTATTTGTTATATATGCTGGCTTCCTGAGGCAAGTGGCACTATACCTCCCCAAGTTTCTTCTGGTGTTGTGCTCTGTAATCCACGGAGAAGATCAGGATGTGAAACAGCATGGAAACAAAATGGAAAGAAGAGTGTATTGAATACTTTGGACAGCCCAGCACAGCAGCTCTCTCTACACCAATCAACACCTCAAGAGCTCTTACAAAAACAGTGTACTGTTTGATTAGGAAGATATACTTAGGAACTTTCAGAAAGTATTCTTCCAGCAATACAGTGTCTGCAACAGTGCCTAACACCTTCACTTAATTTAGATTTGGAAATGAGCTTATGTCTAGATCCAGCCCCATTACAAAAAGTGCTCTTGAATAAATCAGAACATGAAGTTGGAGCTTAATTTATCTCATGAGTTTCCATCAAGTCCATTTTTAACCCTCTGTTAAACTTTATTTCTACAGATGAGAGTTGGCACAAAGCACAGGCAGAAATGGTGTATAGGAGTCAAGCAACATGATTTGTATGGGTGAGCTGACAAAACAATGAACTTTTCTACATTCATATACCCAGAACTAGATTTTTTGAATAGATAAGGCCCAAAGATTCTGGTTTAATTCAGAAAACCTGGGGTCCTTATGATCAGCCTCCAATTGCACCCTAGACCTACAGTTCCTAACTTTGTACGTTGGAATTACCTAGAGAGCTTTAAAAAAATAAAATAACTTGTGTTCCATCCCCAGGGATTCCGAGTGAATTGGTCTACAATACAATCCAGATATTCAGGTTTTAAAAGATGCCCCAGGTGATTCTAATGTACAGTTAAGACTGAAAACCACTGGGCTAATCACCCTAGAATTAACCACATCTTATAATCTAAGTCAAAGATAATAAGAGGTAGGGAACACAAAGGTTTGTTCCTAGTCACCATAATGGATTAAATGGTGACCACCTAAAAAGATATATCTATGTCTTAATCCCTACTACCTGCAAAAAGGGTCTGTGCTGATGTAATTAAGCTAAAAATTTCAAATTTGAGATCATTCTGGATATCTGTGCAGGCCCTAAATTCAATAACAAATACGTTTAAAAGTGTAAGGCAGAGGGAGATTTGAAATGGAGACAGAGGAGAAAGTCATCTGGAAAAACAGGTTGATTGGAGTTGTGTAGACACAAACCAAAAAACACGTGGGGCCACCAGAAGCTGGACGAGACAAGGAAGGATTATTCCCCAGAATCTTTGGAGGCTACAGCCCTGATGATACTTTAATTTCAGACTTTAGGCATGCAGAGCTGTGAGGGGATAAATTGACATTGTTTTAAATCACCCAGTTTGAGATAATATGCTTTGTCAGCCTTGGGATTAATACATTGTTCAACTGTTTTACTCAATTAGCTCATCTAATGCTCACAAAAATCCTTACAAGTGAGGTATTATTATCCTTATTTTAGAGATGAGAAAATTAAGGTTCAGACTACATAGCTTGCTGTTCTAGGTGCAAAGCTAGCCGTGGTACAACTAGCATTTAAAGTTTATCAGAGCCATACCAGGTGACATAACACTCCAAACATGGGACTTCCAGCATATTGATAGTCCCTTTGACTTGAATTCAGTGGATCTAAACACTTCCTGGTTCCAGCCCACATCCTACCCCCAAGGTCAATATGCTCTATCTTTAAAAGTTTTTAAACACATTTTGTGTGAATGATTCTTCTCTGTTCATACCTATTAGATATCTGGGAAGAAGGATGTTAAAAATTATTTAAACTATTGCCTGCTGTGAAGATTTTTCAGACCTTGGGAGCTGATACTTTTATATATGTCTACTAGTCTTTAGAATCACTAAATCTAGGGCAGGTGTCTTAAAACTTGAATTGTATTTCCAATTCAGTTACTAAGATCTGGGATCTAGTGGAGTCCACTTAACTCTTCTATATTTCACTGTTCTCATCTGTGGAACAGCATAGAGATGCCCAGCTCTCATGTAGACATGTGTGAAAATGCCTTGAGAATGATAAAGCTTCTCTACACATTTACGTTGTGACTATGTGTGCCATAGATGTCCCTGAAAGCCATATAGGCTCTGTGATTGAAGTAACTACGGAGGGTGGAGTACTCAAATGTCTTTTTCTTCTTTTTTTAAGAAATGGGTATTAAAATGGCAAAAAATAGAAATAAATAAAACAGCAACAACAAAACCCATTGCAATCTGCATAGTCATTAAGTTTATGAGAGTCAGACAATTGCCTTAATGTAATTAACAATAAATTTATTTTAAAAGGGATTGCCATAATTCTGGTAGTTTGTATTATAAGAAAGTTATTTTTATTCACTTTTTCTTTCAATATCCCAAATCATTCTTTAATCTCATCTACTTTAACATTCAAATGTAATGGTTTTTACTTACATGCAGAGAATAGTGTGATTTTATACAAACACTTATACAGAGAAACAAATTTTTTAAAAACTCTTCAAATTAAAAGATAATCATGAAAGAACATATTTTCTTAATAGTACTTATTGTAATTGTAAATAACAACATAAATGGAATACATGATTTTATAGAAACTAAATATTTTAGTACAATTTTGACAAAATTTTCACAAAATTTGATTAACAATAGAGAAGGTGATAGTACATCATTTTATTCATAAAATTACTCATCTAACATGGGATACTATTGCTTTAAATTAAAATAGTTTTAATTGTAGATAACTATTTTTCTAAATAATGGATAGCCATCTTCCCAACAGAATTATATAATATGCTATGAAATAATTTGTGAGAGGAAGAGATGGAAAGAGGTCTATGAACATATATTGTAGTTCATATTTATTTACCACAGTTTCACAGCATCTGCATGAACTTAAAATTAGAAATAATTTTCCACCTTTTGACTATTTAAATTTTAAAAAGCAAACATCACTTAAACCAACTGTTTTATTTATTTCTAATTACATTTTCATTTTACTCTAAATTCACTTATTTTTCTAATACAGTTCATCTTATACAATATGACTAAATTTTGCCATAATAATAAGAAAAATTATTTCTCTTGTCATGTGAGAACAAAAGCAACTATAGCTTTTTAGACATAATTTGATGCAATAAAATAGGAAACTGGTCAGTTTCTCAAGGAACATATTATTTTTTTTTCCCCAGTGCAATCACTTTTACTTTTGTAACATCGGACCTCAAGTCTCTCTCCAAAGCAATCATTCTTTGGGAAATATCCAAATATTTAGCATTCTGAAATCCCTGGAGTGCAGTATCTTCAACCTTCATTACATATAGGGACTTTTTCAGAAAGTTATCACATCCCAGTAGAAAATTAAAAAGGGAAAATTCAGAAATAAACACTGAACTTAACATGAAATAAATATGCTGTGATTTTTATATCTAGATCTAGCCAATAAAAACAAAGGAGACCTGATAATGGATGTGGAGCAGAATCTATCCTTTTCTTAGATAACACTAGAATTGCTAAATAGATTATCTCTCAGGTCACTGATATGATCTAAGTTTTATTGCACTCTGATTCTCATCCAGGGAGTTACAAAACTACTTCTTGTTGTTTTATGAAATACACTATTTGGAAGTCTGAAAAAGTTATGTTATTTAACAATCAACATTTTAGTTAGCTGTGAAATGGCCTGTTTGTATTTTCAGGGTCTAGGCTTGACAGTGGATGAAGAGTGAATCGTGAACTGCGGAATTAAAGAATTTCATGGTTCTGTTTCAGCTTCCTTCATGTTGCACAGGCATTAATTTATAAAAGCACATTTTACTTAATATCAGAAAAATAATCTAATTTGGATGAGAAAATAAATTTGCCTTTGGATAACGCTCTTCTTCCTGTGATCAGGGTAGGATTTGCTCTCTGGCGTCTTCCTTATTATTAGCTGGTTTAATATTTCAAAGCCCTGCAGTCATTCTGAAGAATCCCGGGGTCCCAGTCAGAACTACTGCACACCTCTACCACTTCTCTAGCCTTCTCTTGTCCACGTGCCCCCAGGCATCTTTCAACAATAGTATCAGATTTGCTTGTAGTTCTGAAGTAAATGTTTTCATGGTCTGTCACCTTGATTTTATTAAAGGTGTTAGGACTAAAGCATTAACCAAGGTTGAAAAAGCTCACATAAAGTTTCTGAAATGTTTGGAATTTATAACCACCAATTCTTTTCAGTTTTATATCAATTGTTTTCACATGGGGCCTATGTACAATTAATCAGAAGTTAAATAAGACACCACAGATGTTTTCTGGGATGTAGCATTTCATTTTTGTGCCTTGCAGTGCTTAGGTTTTAGGCAAGGCAGCTAGCTTCAAAACTCTTTTAGTTATTTCAGGTGGAGCTTTGTCCACTTGCTCTTGTCAGGATCAAGAGTTTTCAGGGTATATAATTTGAATATAAATAATTCTCCCCCATTAATGTTAGCCCCAGTGACTTCACAATCTCTGCAAAAGAGTCTATTTCCAGAAAACAGCAGACTAGAAACTGACTTCATTAAATTTGTATTGACTTTCTAGGTTTTTGCTATAGGGAGGTTTTCTTAGTTTTACTTTAATATTTTGTTATCTTAAATGATAGTCATGCACTTTTTAAAACAATCTACTCTACAATAAAAAATGTGAGTGATGAATATGCAGTTTATGTACAGCTGATATGCACACCACTGTGCCATTTCAGGACATAAACTTAGCTCTTATTTACATGCTGTCCCTAATCTCCACCCCCCTTACTTTTTCCTAAAGGAGCCATCTCCTGGAAACTGAACTACTTGGAAGAAATGCTCTTTAACAACCCAGATCCTGAGTCACTGAGCTAAGTGCAAAATTTAATTAAGTGGCAGGAGTCATCTAGTCCCCTCATGAAGCATTCCCAGGTTGCTGATAGGTAGGTGAAGCAAAACAAGCATATATTGCAGGGGAATGAGTTGTGTGTGGTCTGGTGAATATTCTTTGTCATTCTATTTGGGAACTAATTCAGGATCTGTTTCTGTTGGCACTTTCCTCCTGTTGTGAATATATTAGTACATTTCTCAAAGTCTCTGCAGACCTGAAAAGCTGGTAATTTAAGCCCCATGGCTATGATAGACAGTTTCCCATCAGTTCAAGCATGGGTGATAGGATTTCCCAGAAAGGGAGAGATGTGTCTTAAAGCAGAAGAAATAGTACTGACTCAGAGTTAGCTGTGGGTGCTTATCTGTCTTTCAGTTTTTACCATAAATGTTCAAGAAAAGCTTATCTCTGGTCTGGAAAAATTATGAGAAGTCTCTGTCTTGTGCTCAGTTCTTCAGCTGATTTCTGAGCCACAATGTGAAAAATGAGAAACATGCCCTTGTCCATAAACCATAAAACTTCAGATCATTGTGAAACTCATATTTGCACCTACCCTGTGACTTGGTTTTCACTCCGCGTTCTGTGCTCTTTGGTAGTCATTTGAAGAGTTCATTTCCACAAAGCATACTGAACTCACTAACATGTGATTGTGTGGAAAGATTCTCTTTGATTCAACAAACTCATGTTTATGCATAACTATTTTCCTCAGCAATAAGGAAGTAAAAAGAAAAACTGTACAGCCATTCAACTGTTTACATAGTTCTAACACACTTAATATAAAACCAAATTTTATTTTAAATGTACTAAAGTTTTCTTTTATATCCTATAGTTAATTATTTGATACCCAAAAATCCTGAAGTCGAGTGAATACCAAATAGTCCTCACAATATTTTTTTCAGATTTTTATAGATTTGCATATTGAATTACCTTTAGCACAATAAGCTATATATGTAATGGCATTAGTCTTTCTGTTGCAAGAGGTAACAACAGCAGTGAAAAGATTTCATGTGGGCAAATCTTTTATTTTCCTAAAATGCCTAAGTAAAAGCAGCATGGAACATATAGTTGTCAGTAATCGTAGTTCTCCGGATGTTCACTTATGTGAAATTTCACACTCATTGAAATTAACTATCCACCTGAAACCATAAAACAGTACAGCCACAACATAAGCCATTCACACTGGCCACATCTGCAAATATTTTTTTTTCGCTCCAAATTTTAGCCCCATTAATGAAGATGTGATTGTTTCTCTGCAGCCATTTAGCACACTCCAAATCCTGGGAGACATGCTGCTTCTCTTCCTAACCCTACTGCACCACAGATGTAACCATTCATTCTGAGCATCTCTTATCTCACAATACTCCTGCCTCTCCATTTAAGGGAAGGCTGCTCCCTCCCCCAGATTCAGGACTGAAAATGAAGCGTAAATCTTACAGGCTAATAAGCGCGGCAGTTACTTCAATAAAATGTTACTTAAAAGTCAATAGGCTGCACATGTTAAAGACATTAGAGCTGTTAACAGACCATTGTAAAGTAAGCAGAATCTTTAATAACCTGCATCCAACGCTGAACCATTCCATTTTCAGCTCAAGGCAGGCTTCGCTCTGGCACTGAGGCACAACACTCACTGTATGAGGTACTTTTGCATTCTCAGAATTAACAATCCAACAAGACTGGATCCAGAACAAAAAATCTCAGACCTCCAAGAAAGCTTAAAACCCAGAGAATTTTGCCTTATGCCTATCTTGAATGTAGAGACAGTCCAACAGTTGGATGCTTAGCATCAGACCCAGAATCTCTAATGCCTGGAGCCTTAAGCGTCCAGCCCAGAGGCAGACACAGAGTTGAAGGAAGTGAGACCTGTTAACTAGGGCCAGCTGCTGTCTTCTGGGGGACAAGCCCTGGGGGCACCCTGCAAGCACACACACTTCCAGAGACCCTACTGCAGGGTCAGAGAAGGCTAATATTGGGACATAGATGACAACAGCAATAGAACAGTTAGATGAAATTAGTTCCTAAGCATTTTATGCCATATTTCTCCAGAAAGGAAAGAAGGCACCGTTTTTCTTTTTGGGGTTATTGTTGTTTTTTGTCCCAGGAAGTTTCTTTCACACTACCCTGAACTACTGCATTTGTTTTCTAAACAGCTACTTTGAAAGACACGGAATCCCACAGGTGTCCAAACCAAGATGTTCTTTAAGTATAATACACACTGGCTTCTGTAGACTTAGTACTAAGAAAAGAATGAAAACTCAGTTTTTATATTGATTTATGTTGAAATGATAAGATTGTAGGCATATTGAGTTAATAAAATCTATTATTATTTTTTTAAATAAAAAAATAAACCATGAGAATGAAACATCTTATTACTGGAGAGCAATACTACCTGCCTTTCTGATAATTCTAGGCTCTTTTCCATTTACAAGGTATATAATTTTCTTGATAGAGAAAAGGGTAATAAGAGAAAATTTTTTCTTTCTATGTCAGGTAACTTCAATTTGACAAGTAAACTAAATTTGAGAAGTGAACTAAAATATTTTAAGTCTGAGTTATTAAAAGAACAAAAACATTAGAATTCTATTCATAAATTAAACCTAGTAACCTTTCCTTACAGTAATTCACTTTGTGTCGTTATCATTATTTTTATTTAGAGATGGAATTTATATATTTTCCACATTGTGAACTGAAAGAAAGAGATCTCAATCTAAAGGTAAGAAGGCCATGTTAGCAAAGGTAGCAATAATTTGGGTAGAAACAAGAAGGATAGATAAATCAGAGATTGGGTCAAAAGGACAGTTATTATCAAAAGAGTATGACAACTTTATAGAAATGTTTTACATTTGGAAGTTCTGATCATCCCACCACCAAAATCACTTACATTATTGTTTCCCGTATTCTATTTCAGTCATTGTCCACAGGCATATGCATTAATTAAACCATAATAAATGGAATTTACACTGTATTTTTAATTAACATTTTATCAAAATCATTTTTATATTTCTCTATTATGTTTATTATAACCACTTAAAATATTTCAGTGAGTTGCAGTATCCTAAATTAAGCCATTCTCTAACTGTTGCACATTTAGGTTATTTATCAATTTTTGTGATTATTTATTTTAGTACCTGTTCTAAGATCAGCCTTTTCAGATGGTCAGTAGTAAGCAGTTGAGATAAATGGATGCAAAACAACATGTCTACAGGTGAGTGATGTGGAAGGTGTTCCTCCAGATCACTGAAGAGTTCTGAGGAGAAAGATCAGAGAGGCTGAAGATTGTTACCTATAATAATTAAGAAGGAATATAATAAGAAGTAATAAGACAATATGGCAAAAAGGGAGTATAGGGGATAAAACATGAAGAGATTCCCATAGTCACCTGATGGTAGGATGGGGGGGGGGGTAGAGAGGAAGGAAGAGAAACCAGCAACAACAACAAAAGTAGGATAAGCGAAGAATCTTGGCATCCAGCTAGGGAAATAGAGCCAGATACAGCAGTAGGAGATGAGGCAGGCCCTGGAAAACTCACAAAGGGACCAGTTCTATGCAATGACTGGGAGAGGCTCCAAGAAAGTGTTGAGGAAGGATCCAAAGGCGGCTAGCCCTCTCTGAGCATTAAGTATTTATTTAGTTGTCTAAAGCCTTTGGTCTCAGATCATGAGTAACAGCTAGTTAGTTCCACTTCTACCTTTGACATAGAGTGTGACCAAGAGCACCCCCTTTCCTATTTAGTTTTCTCTAAACTATGACAGGAAGGTAATAGCTTGGAGCACCTTGGTCTATTATGTGGGCTAATGAGCAATTAATTGTAAAGCATGATATATTTGTAATGTGTAGTGTAAAATATTTAACACCTCTATGGAGAAAGAAAATCCTAATTGTTCACCTGAAACTGTCTCCCACACTAATTAATTCCAATTTAGGAGATTGACAGGTGGGTTCCCCCAAATCAAGCAGATGCCTATGAAGTACTTGGACAGATGAGGGAGGAAGTGAAACTACACATAGACACACACACACACACACACACACACACACACACACACATCCCAACAAAACCATAAGGCTGTTTAAAGGAATTACTGCCTGCAGCAGACCAGCCAACCTGCCCCTGTACTTTGCAGGTAATATTTTCATAAAAGAGGTTTCTTTTTGCTCAGTTTGCCTGCTAAGAACATTTAGAGTAACGAGTAGCTACTGAAGCTAACCAGGAACATTTTTCCAGGGAATTTTCATTATGTTCAACATTTGGAAATTTCAACTAAAGATAATTGCAGGTAAGCATTCACCAACAGATGTATTCATTTTCCATTGTAGTTTCTAAAACAGGTACTTGTACACAAAAGACCTCCTTCCTGTATATTTCAGCTCTCCAGGGTGCAATTATCTGAAATTATTCAGCAGCCAAGTTTGCTTTGTATCACTTGACTGGGTGAGGACACAGAGAAAACTGTTCCCTATGGCACTAAAAGCTGCAAATCTTTTTCCTTAAATGTTTAACAGCCACATTCATCACAATCTAATAACAAGGCCGCCCACAGACAACATAGTTCACTTGTTCTCACCCTCCTGTTAAGGGTTTACCAGAAAGACCAACTTAAGTCTTAATGTTGATTTCATATTCCAATTAATTGTACATTGGGCCAAAATTGTCCTGAATGTCCAATGCATTGGACTAGTCTAACACAAATTAATTTCTCTTATCATTTGCAACTTCCCAATACCATCTACAATTCAGATGTTTTTGCATAATACAACAAATTGAATAACTATAATGTACCTTACATTTGAAAATCATTGTACAAGTTATAAGCACACTGATATATTATACATTAGCTCATTTGTTCATTAGAGTAATTCATTAGAGTAGAGATTATTTTTAGGTGATAAGGTAACTGATGATCAAAACTCTGCTTCTGTTCTCTTTAAAAATAGTATAGTGTAATGTAACCAGACCAGGCAGTGGCACAGTGGATAGAGTGTCAGACTGGGACACAGAGAACCCAGGTTTAAAACCCTAAGGTCACCAGTTTGAGCCCAGGCTCACCAACTTGAGCGTGGGTCGCTGGCTTGAGCATGGGATCATAGATATGACCCTATGGTCACTGACTTGAGTCCAGAAGTCACTCACTGGTTTAAAGCCCAAGGTTGCTGCTTGAGGCCAAGATTGCTGGCTTGAGCAAGAGGTCACTTGCTCTGCTATAGCCCCCCAGTCAAGGCACATATGAGAAAGCAATGAATGAGCAACTAAGGTGTTGCAATGAAGAATTGATGCTTCTCATCTCTCTCCCTTTCTGTCTGTCTGTCCCTATCTGTCCCTCTCTCTATCTCTCTGTCTCTCTGTCTCTGTCACACACACAAAAAAATATTATAGTATATCTGGGCAAATAATTTATTCCTTTGACCTTCAAGGCCCTGCTGGTGGTTCTTATTTATTTGGATTTTTTTTTTCAATTTAACATTTACTAAACACTATATGCCAGGCTTGAAGCAAAGCCCCTCACCAATATCGCCACAGTTAAACATGAGACAAGTGAAGAATTTAAGGGAGGGTTAAAGAAGTCCTTCAACTGCTTTCCTCTGGAATACATCAAATGTAGACTTCTGTATAAAACCAAAACATAATGGAAGAGCTTAGAGATATTTTTTTAAAAAGACTTTAAAGAAGATAGACTGTCTCCCATATCAGAGTCAGAGCAAGACCTAATTACAGGGATTCATACATGTAAATTTAAAACAATGAAAGTCAACAAAGAGAGTGGTTACCCATGGATCCTCAGAGGAGGAGACTTACAGAGTTGCATATTCAGGTGCAAGGGGCTGCTGGCTTCAGGACGGGACTTAGCCAGGCCCAAGACTAAGTTCATTCTCTTTGGGGTAATCATGATTCCTGGTACCAATCACTTGAGTTACAAAGCAAAACCCATGCTTTCTGATTCCATGGGCCCCAAGACCTCTTCTGATGATGTGGCTTCTTTCCCAGATGCTGCAGGAAAGAACACACTCACCAAGCTGCTGTAGATGCTTATAGATCTCTTTGTAAAATAAACAGCAATTCTAATAAGGGGTTAATATCCAAAATATATAAAGAACTCACAAAGCTCAGCAACAAACAAGCAAACAATCTAATTTAAAAAGGGGAGAGGAGACCCTGGCCGGTTTGCTCAGTGGTAGAGCATCGGCCCAGCATGTGGAAGTCCCGGGTTCGATTCCCAGTCAGGGCACACAGAAGTGACCATCTGCTTCTCCACCCTTCCTCCACTCCTTCCTCTCTGTCTCTCTCTTCCCCTCCTGCAGCCAGGGCTCCATTGGAGCAGAGTTGGCCCCGGGCTCTGAGGATGGCTCCATGGCCTCTGCCTCAGGTGCTAGAATGGCTCTGGCTGCAATGAAGCAATGCCCCAGATGAGCAGAGCATCACCCCCTGGTGGGCATGCCAGGTAGATCCCAGTCTGGCACAGGCAGAATTCTGTCTGACTGCCTCCCTGTTTCTAACTTCAGACAAATACAAAATAAATAAATAAATAAATAAATACATACATACATAAATAAATAAATAAATAAATAAATAAAAGGGAGAGGACTGGAACACTTCTCCCAAGAAAACAAACAAATAGCCAGCAGATATATAAAAATATGCTCATCTTTGATAGCTATTAGAGTATTGCAATTTAAAACTACAATGAGATACTGCCTCATACCTGTTAGATTGGCTGTTATCAACAAGACAGGTAGTAAGTGTTGGAAAGGTTATAGAGCAAAATGAACCCTCATTCACTGCTTGTGGAAATGTAAACTGGTATAGCCATTATGGAAAACAGTATAGTGGTGTCTCAAAAAATTAAGAATAGAGTTACCATATAACCCAGTAATCCCTTTACTGGGTATCTACCCCAAAAGAACCCCTCAAGAACATTGGTATACAAAGACACATGCACCCCCATGTTCATCACAACATTATTTACAGTGGCTAAGATATGGAAACAACCAAAGTGTCCTTCGACAAAGGATTGGATAAAGAAGATGTGGTACATAGATACAATGGAATACTACTCAGCCATAAGAAATGATGACATAGTATCACTTATGACGACATGTATAGACCTTGAGAACATTATACTGAGCGAAATAAGTAAATTGGAGAAAGCTGAGAACTAAATGATTTCACACATAGGTGGGATATAAACTGAGATTCAAAGAGATAGATAAAAGTGAAGTGGTTACCAGGAGGCCGGGGGCAAGGAGGACGAGAGTGAAAAGGGACAAATAAATGGTGACGGAAAATGATATGACTTTGGATGATGGGCACACAACACAACCAACAGTTCAAATGCTATAAAGATGTTCACCTGTACAATGTACTCTTGGTGATCAATGTCACCCCATTAAACTTCATTTCTAAATAAAAAAATAATAAGACAGTGCCTTGTCTATACATCCATCTCTGTGAGTCCTATGCATTTGAGCACAGTCCTGGAAGTAAGCCTACCTGCAACATTCTAGGACTCAGACTTGAGGACTACAATATGGATTGTGATAAAGTCACTAAAGGAAATGACAGTCAGTGGTGTGCTCTCACAAGGTGACTTTTTTAGAAATTTCAAATAATGTATTTTTGGTCTGTAAGAGCATTACCTTTTTCCATATAAGACTAAAGGTCATACTAGGCCATTACCAAAAGTTTAAGGTCTTTTCAAGTATCTTTCTGGAAAAAATAGAACAACAACAACAACAAAAATAGACAAGATTAAAACCTTATCTTATTTAAAGATAAGGAAAAGGAATCCAGAGAGATCCAGATTAAATGGTTTAATGCCATTAAGTTCATTAATATCTGAGTCAGAAGCAGATGTCAAATCTCCCTATGCAAGGCTTTCGTATTGTCCAAAGACATACTGGTTGCTTTAAGCATTTTCAAACAAGGAGATTTTATTTGACTCTGCATTTCCCTTCCATGTACCCGTCATTTCAAACACAATTATCATTTACTCACTCTTCCATATTCTTTCTCACTTCTTTGTTTCTAAAAAATCCTTTATCCTTCTCCTAAAATCTCAGTTTCAAGTGAAAGGAGACCCTTGCTGTGGAAACACTCAGATCTTTTAATATGGTAATATTAGTTGTGAATCTCCAAGGAGGATATAGGATGCATTAACCCCAAGCTTGTTTGACAAATATTTGCACAGAGCGGAGCATCTTATTATACTGTTGAATGCACATTTCAGAAATGCTGCATCCAAATGTCATACTGCATGTGCTTTTTTCTTTTGACATTAAGTACTCTTAGCATCAGGAAGCACATGAGCTGGGGCAATGGAGAGTTGAAAGATAACAAGAGTGGTGAGTGGAGAAAGTTAGCAGAGTCATTTAACACATTTGCTTGTAAAACCAACCAACTAAAGTGCTATAGTATTTCTTCACACTGGTCCAGAGAGGATTTATTAATTAGTGTTTGAAAAACAGATCATTGAGGAAGGTACCATGTGAATGTGGTAATCATCAGCACCATTTACAATCACGTCAATAACATGTGGTGATGGCATGTTGACTCTGATTGTGAACAGTTGTTGCTGTTGATAAAGCTGTGAACTTTGAATCATTAAATGTGCTTGCTCTGTGGTTTTGAAACCCCATAGCAGATGTTATGTAGTAGAGTTAAGTTATATCTTGACTGTGTTCCTGGAGTCCAAAGCTAAGAAAGAAAACCATCAAAGAGCCCAGAACACATGACAAACAGGTTTTGACAAAACCTCTCCCAGGAGACCCACCATTGAGAAGTGATATGATAGGTTAGTTCAATTGACCCATTTCTCTTTCCTGCTAAAGACCATTTTACCAGCTCAGCTTGCAATACATTGAAGTTCATAGTGGACTGTCAACCTTAATAAATTTTCCATTAACTTTTATTCATTCTAAACACAAAGCCCCAGAAAAAAAATTGATGATCAAATACATTCCCAAATGACTCTTCACTCCTTAAAATAGATAGAGCAATTTGAGAATAATTTATGAAAATGGATAATCTTCTGAAAAGTCCCCATGAGCTGTCTGCCCACTCCCACTTGCCAACGATATTGTTTCACAGGAGACTTATTTTTCTTGCCAGAAAGGGGGAGTTAGTGGAGGAAAGAACTGTAGCACAGAAATGTATCTGTCAGCCATTGAAATTAAGTATTTGGCCTGTTGAAAGAGAAAGACCTGCTATATTGCTTTGACCTCTCCTAACTTCTTTTTGTCCCTTGGCTGTTATCTAACTTTGATCCACTCTTTGGCTTTTCCCAGTAGTACTTTAATAGCCCCCAGATTAGGCTCCCCATCTGTTTTCAGACCCCCAAAACCTGCATGTTCAAATTTTGGACCACTTGCTTACCTTTTGATGCTGGACCCCACTCTAACTCCCTGCTACCAGATATTTTCATATGTCGGGCATATTCTAGCAGGACATGCTCAAACATACTGCACTCAGCTTTGCCTTTGCTTTGTCGGTTCTGGCTTTCCTACTGTGTGTTTTAGCAAAGCACTACTGACCACCAGCCATGCTCACAGAAATAAATGCTAATCTTCTCTCCATGCATTTGGAGGGAAGTAGCTAGACATGTGCATTATGATACAGAAAGTAATGTTCTTGATGTATTTACAGGATAGAGGAAGAGAGTTGTAATGACACCACAACTATAAAAGTCCTTTGTAATGAATATGTGGAAGGTTCTTGTGAGTCTTCAATTTCTGGGGGGCTTTCACATCATCACAGAAGGTGCATTCTAGTCGTAAGAGAGATGAGCACCTATGTCTTTAACAACCTTTCCAAAATTGATCACTTTTTGTGTCCCAGGAGGAAGGGCACTTTGCAAAGAGTGCTGCCTGTAAGTTATGGGGCTGACCATTTATTTAGTAGATAGATACTGGTGGCAAATATCTGGGAATAGGGCGGCTATGTCTTGTTGCTCTGTTCCTATTTTAATCGCTACTACTTTATCCCACCTTTCTAAAACTGGTCTGGTGGGAATCAGCGTGGGTAAGTGAGGTTAAAGTAGAAGATAGGGTATAGGGTAGAAACTTGTTGATAATTGACTTCAGTAGTTTTCAAACCAAAGAAGCCATGCTGAACTTCCCACAGTATGCAAAGTACCCTTCCATTAAAACAGTTGGTTTTCTTGAAGGTCTAATAAAAGACTCTCCCCTTTTCCTCATTTTGTATTATTGGTAGGTATAACTCAGCATGTGCATAATAATGTTTGCCGAAGTCCCAAGGATATTGTGGAAAGTATTTCCAATATTTCTATTGATAGATACATGAAAGCTTCATATATTCAGAACTCATGTGGCATGATGTGTATCTAGATGGAAGAATCTGTCCCTTTACTGCTTAATGAGCTCATTTGCCTGTGTCAGCTAAGAATTTTGACCACATTCACTTTCTTTTTTTCTTTTATTTTTTTCTCTCTTTTTCTTTCTTTTTTTTTAGGATTTAGGCTTAGCTCTTTGACTATCAGTTAATGTGCTATAGAGTAAGGCAGCATTTCATTCTAAGGATATAGAGTAAGACAGTATTTCATTCCAAGTGTTTTTACCTGCACAGTTGTGCTTTGAACACCTGTGTTTGCTTTGTCAAATCTTGCTGTCATTAGTCTCTTTTCATGCTGTCACTTTAGATTATAATGCCCTCCTCCCCAAATCCATCCTTACTTGCTCTGCCTGATATACTGTGGGTTGAGAAAGCTCTCTGTTTTGTCAGAGTTTTCTGAAAGGTTAAGTCACTGGACTCCCTTATGAAAGCATGAACTTTAATATATGGATCCTGGGATTCCTATCACTGTCTTTCAACAGCCTTTCAGCAAGGAGCAGAGTCCCTAGATCTCAGTTAAATTCTGGATAGGTGAATTTATGATACAGCTGAATTCTGAATAGGTAAAGGATTCATCTACCAGAGCCCTATTATGTTTTACTTTTACCTGCACAGCTGTGATTCTACTATTTCTCTTGTCCATAGCCCTCTGATATAAAATGCTTAGTAAGAGAAATTTTAGTTTTTTTATAGTTCAGACCCCTTTCACTCTTGTCCAGCTGACTTTCCTTTTTTTTTTTCCTTTTTCTCCCCTTACATCTTTTGCCCTGTCATTTTCTACCATATTTTTTTTGAAGTATCAGGAGACATAATTAAGGGGATATATGGAGCTCATAAAAGTTTGCATGTTGTGAGGTAGTGAATCTAATTCTGTTTTCTCCTAATTTCAATTGATACTTCCTTATGCTTTGTCCTCTGATCTGCTTTATTTTTCTTCTAAGCATCTACCACCTGACATGCTACATATGTATATGTTTTGTTTAGTACCATAGGCTCAACACCTAGAAAAACATCTAGCCCATAGCTCTCCATCTTTGTTATAGCGACACCCTCATATTTCTGAAGCCACTTCTCAGATGAGTTGTCACTCTGTGCTTTAGAGAAATTTGGATAATGTATTTAATACTCATTATTTTACTGGTGTTTTAGTTACTTGTAAGATTTCTATATGAATAGCCAGCATATTTGGTATTTACTGTCTATAAAGCTCTTTATAATTATTCACCCGTTTAATTCTCATAACAGCCCTGATGTAGAAACTTTTATTACCCCCTGTTTATAGCTGAAGGAAATGAAGCACAGAGAGGTTAGGCTTCAATATTCTTGCACTTCCTCATGAAGCAACATGACCTAAAAGATCATGCTGAACTGTTTAATAGTTTAAATAGATTATCTTCAATTGAACCAATTTATTGTGTTTTTTTGTGATCTCTCCTATTTTCATGAAACTATTAAAATTATCACAACTCAATGTGAGCCTCTGTAACAGAGGTAAAGGTTTTGCCAATTAATCTCAACATTCATAATTTAGTGAATAATGAATGTAAATGATACACTGCTTTTAGTTTCCTGATCAAAATAATGAATCCAAAAGAGAAAAAAAAACATGACTTTATAACCTCAGGAACATTTCCCAGATAAATTAATAATGTCTTCATTTTGTATACTAGCATATTCTACCAAGATCTTCTCAATAATTCCAGAACCAATACTGAACAAAATTCTACCACATTTCTCAGCAAACTCTAGGAAGGGCCTAGGAGCAAGTATATACATAACCACATACATATGTATATAGAAATTTACAAGCTACATTATCCAGACATCATGAGGCTCGGCTCATAATTTTCTCAACCTTGCCAGACTGTAGCAACATTTATGATCTGGAGATTTATTGATTTTAGTTTTTATCCTCTCATAATAGGAAACTACCCTTTAGACCATTGACCTTCTCTTGCCATAATGAGAGTAGAATAAAGAATTATATTTATAATGCCATTCTTGGAAACAGGCAAGTTTTTTAAGGTGTTATAAAAAAGTTCTCGTAATATAATGGTAGTGATTGTAACAAAGGTTATAAATAGTCATTTAACACTTGAAAACAGGGGAGCTTATACTGATTGGGTTTTTCCCCTGTTTGTTATTTGAATAACTTGACTGTGTTTTATATATGTAAGTGGTTATTTAAATAATTGAGTAAGTATATTTCAGAGTACTATGCTCTAGGAAGCAAGTGTTCTCCAATCATACATCAAAAACAGGTCAATGTTTGTCCTTGAATATGGATTCTTCTAGAAGGAATTTTATTAATAAGAGAGAGACAGAGCCAGAGAGAAAGGGAGAAAGTTCACCTCCACATAATGAAGATATAAAAACAACATCCTATTAAACTTTTGCAGTAACCTTAAGAATAAAGTGAGGAAAACAAAGACACAATGTCTGAATTCTCTTAAATGTAATGTTACAGTTTATAGCTCAGGTTCCTGGGCATATATAAGTCACTGAAACTCTTAATGGCTAAATTCCTCTATAAAACAAAATAGTCAACTCTTTTCTCTATCCCACAGAAATATTTTGATTAAAATATATATAAGCTTCAACCATTAAAATTTTTTTTCAATATTAAATATTATCTTTTGCTAATATTTGACTGAAAATTCAAGATCTTTTGTGTCTACCTTCAGACCCCAAAACTGATTCAAGTACAACTTTTTTAAATCAAATCAATATGTGTAAATTAAAGGGAAAATTAAAGGAGCTGTGACATGGGTCTAAGACAGGAGGGAAACCCTCACATTCACAGGAAGGTGAGTATGCTGAGTCTCAGATACACTTAGCCATATTCTCTCAACTCATAAAACCATTCCAGTTCCAGATTCAGAAGCCTCTCCTGCCCCTGTACAGAGGGACCAGCATGACTAGTTTCCTGAGTCCAGAACAGATGTCCACCCTAGACTGCACCTGGTAATATAAAAAGGGTGAAAGCCAGGTGGGACAAGCATACAAGCATTCCACCCAGCATTCTATCCGATAAGAGTGTTCCCTGCACAGAATTGATTCAAATATACTCAGAACAGCTGATACTGAGTTGAAGCATATCAGACACCAGGAAAAATACTTGGAAATCTCTACTGACTTTCTACTACTGTTATATAGCTCAGTAGAACCATATGATCTAGCTCACTTGATTATTCATTTTGGCAAACCCAAGTCGTCTGCCAGAATTACATCAGGATAGCTCAGTTAGTGGTGTTAATATGCAAACATTATGAAAGAAAGCTCCTATTTTATAACATTTATAAATCCAATTGTAAAGAAACGTTTGAACACACAATATCCTCTTAGAAGCTTAAAACTACAGCCACTATCAAAGCTCTAAAATAATTCAGGACTCACTGAGTAATATTAATAACTTTGTCTGTTGAAAGTTCACTTTATTTCAGGGACTAGGGTATGTATCTTGCATGTATCATCTTACTTAAAATCTCTACAACAACCTAATGAAGTAGGTATCAATTTTTTTTCTCATGTATAAAATAGGAAACATAGGTCAGAGAACTTAAGTAATTTGGTGTTAAGACAGAAAGTGGTAGAGCTGGAATTCTAACAATGCAATTGGGCTCCAGAGCCAACTCAAATAAGTACTACACTCCTCAATAGAAACACTAATGTAAGGAATGCATGCAGATTGTGTGTCATGCTGTAAGCTAATGATTAAACATACTTAATGAGAGTTGGATTTCTAATATTGTTGAATTACATCTGGAATGCCACATCTAGGGTTTGCAAACTCAATGCTAAGGAGGAAGCAGCATGGAGACCCAGACACAAAATGGGAGAACTTGGTAAAGAAAAGGTAAAGGTAAAGAGATTACAGAAGAGAAAAATAATACTACAGGCAGAAGGCATGTCAAAGTGCAAAATAGTAATATGGATATAATATAGTCAATAGTTGTATAGAGTTTTACAGAGTAATCTATAATCTGTTTGCTCTCCTATGTGCCTGTGATTATATATCAGTTGTATTTCACAACGTTCCACATTTTTGTCATCTCCTTTTCCTTTTTTTAAAAAAAACATTTAATTTCTTGATTTATTTTTAGAGAGAGAACAAGAGAGAGAGAGACATCAATTTGTTGTTCTTCCCACCCATGCATTCATTTGGTTGACTCGTATGTAACTGACCAGGGATGGAACCTGTAACCTTGGCATTTGGGGATGACACTCTGACCAACTGAGCTACTTGGCCAGGGCTTGTCATCTCCTTTTCTTGATTCGTCTTGTTCTTCTCTTAAAAATAGTTTCACCAATTTTTACTCATATTATTTTTTAATATCTTTTATAGTTTTTACTATTTACTTGTTTTAGACTTTTAATCTTCCATTAATATGATTTTTATACTTTTAAAAATAAAGTGTATATTGCTTAATTCTAAAATTAAGTTTTTATCCTTTTACCTATTATTTCAAATGCTTTTTATATCATTATTATTCTTTAATAAGATTTTCATTAGAATATTTGGAAATTTTACTTTATGCTTATTTATTCTAATTTTATTTTATCTTACTCTCATTTTAATTCAACCTAACATTCTGCTCTAATTTTGTTAAATTAACACAGTCACCTCCCAACTTTTCACATGTATTACAGTGTATTTATTTTTAGTTATTCTTATAATGGCTACCAAATATGTGGCCACATAGGAAGTAGCAGAAGAGCCCACATCTTTGACAGAAGGGACTGAAGTCCACTTCCAACCTTTCTCCCCCAACTGCCTCTAAAGCCTCCCTTCTCCCAAACCCCCAAATCCCTAGCCCACTGAATAAGTTTGCTCTTTAAACCTTATCACAGGGGTCTCAGAATGTCCAGGGTTGGCTCTCTTGATGGCTATAATTCTCCCTACGAGAGTGTCACATTTATTTTACTAATTTGGATTTGCTTCCTAACATCTCACATTATTAGGTCTTTTTAAGGAGCTGCATGGTTATAAATCTATGATCAGTTGAAATTTGGGCAAACAAACTATATCATTCCACATATCAAGAGGAAATATCAGTCAAATCTTAGAAACTAGATGGATTACTCACTCAGGATGGCTTGGGAGAGGATGAGGAAGATATATTAAAGATTAAGATGATATACCTGTAAGCCAGCTTACTTTATATCTGGGTTAATATACATATTTTAGTTTGATTTTACCTTCAAATAATATAATACTACTTCACATGCAGTATTATAAACTTACAATTGCATAGCTCAGCATTTCTTTCTCCCTCTTTTGTGAATTGTCTTTATTTTGCTACTACATACATGCTACTATTTTTGCTTTAGACAACTATCCTTTACAGCAAGTAAAAGTTAGAAAATATAAATATATTTTTACTTTTATTTATTCTAATATAATCAAACTTTGTTTCTTTATGTAGATCCAAGCTACTGTTTGATATTAGATTCCTTTTGCCTATGTTATTTTTAACCTTTCTTTTTTTCTTGTATAAGCTAGCTAAAACAACAAATTTTGTTTTTGTCTTCAAAAGTCTTTATCATTTTATTTTTTATTTCTGTGTGTATGTATGTATTGATTTTAGTGAGAGAGACAGAAGGAGAGACAGAGAGAGGGACAGATAGAGACAGACAGGAAGGGAGAGAGATAAGAAGCATCAATTCATCATTGCAGCTCCTTAGTTATTCACTAATTGCTTTCTCATATGTGCCTTGATGGGTGAGGGAGGGGCTCCAGCTGAGCCAGTGACCCCTTGCTCAAGCCAGCAACCTTGGGCTCAAGCTACTGACCATGGGGTCATGTCTATGATCCCATGCTCAAGCCAGCGACCGCACACTCAAGCTTGTGAGCCCGTGCTCAAGCCAGCAATCTCAGGCTTTCAAACCTGGGTCCTCTGCATCTCAAGCCAATGCTCTATCCATTGTGCCACCACTTAGTCAGGCTTCTTTTATTATTTTTTTAAAGACATATTTGCTGAGTACAGAATTCTCAGTTAACAACTTTTTTCCTTTTAACACTTTAAAGATAACACCCCATTGTTTTTCAGGTTGCACAGTCTGCTAAAATTCTCATATTTTTTATTCTATGTACTATAAAATATGTTATATTTTTTCCAGATACTTTCAAGATTTTTTCACTGCATTTGAGTTTCAGATATTTGTATGATATTGGTCTAAGTTTTGTGGGTGTTCTGTTTTGTTTTTGATCCTGTTGATATTCTCTGAGTTTCTTGGACTGCTCCTTTTTGTACATGGTAGGAGGAATTATGGCTCCTTCCCAAATGTTTAGAACTGTAATATAACCAAGTGGTATTGTTTTGAGCCACTAAATTTGTGGTAATTTGTTACAGCAAGAATAGGGAATGAATATATCATGTGTCATTAATTTTGGAAAACTCTTAGCCATCATTTTTTCAAATATTTCTTCTACTCTGTTTTCTCTCTTTTTCTTCTTCTTCTTCTTCTTCCAGGATTCAGATTACATATATGATAGATCATTTGATATTGTCTTACAGGTCTTGAACATTATGTTCTATTTATTTTATTTCTTTCAGTCTTTATTCTCTTTGTGTTTCAGTTCAGATAATTCGTATTGACCCATATTCAAATTTGCTGATTTCTTCCTCAACTGTGTTGAGTCTACTAATAAGCCTATCAAAAAGCATTTGTTATCTCTGATACCTTCTTGTTTTCACTTCTAGTATTTGATTGTGTCTTTTTTCTTTTGGCTGAAATTTCCCATCAGGTCTTTCATGTTGCCTACCTTTTCCATTATAGCCATTAGCATATTTTTATTAAATTTCATTCAAGTTATTCTAAATTTCCCTGTCTGATAGAGTCAACATCTGTGTCATATTTGTTATGTTTCTTTTGATTACTTTGTCATTGTGCTGCTTATTTTTGCTTTTTCAAAAGTCTTATGAGTTTTTGTTTAAAGCCAGACATCTTGTGTCACTTAGTGGAAACTGAAATAAATAGTTTTAGTGCCTGAAAATGAGCACAATTTTCTATCCTAAATCGTTAATGTAGAGAATTTGTTATAATCTAGTCAGGAATTAGTTAAGTTTGGTATTTTTTGTTTCTACTGTATCTCATAATACACTACAAGCTTCAAATTACTCAAGTAATAATACCTTATTTAGGAGTAAATCAAACCTTGATTTGGCTTTATTGCTTTTTGTTTGCTTGTTTGTTTTTTTAACTTTTGCTCTACTCTAAGGTTTGTCATCCCTTTGTACTATACTTTGGGGAGGGCCTTTCTTCGGGCTCTTGTAGCTCTCCAGCAGTACATCCCTAGTACTCCTTGTTGATATTTATTAAACTGCTGGTGGGGAGCTTTCCATGCTGATCTGATTAAGCTGCAGTCTTAGACATTGTGTTCATCTCATCCTAAGGAGGACGATGTTGTCAGACTTTACACTTTTCCCTGCATGAACACAGTTTAAGGATTTTTTTTTTCTATAAGAAAGAAGAATTCTGGAGAGGTTTTGTACTTTTCCTACAGTTGTTTACTCTCACTTGCCCTGGGCCTGTGCCATGTGAGACACTTTCTCAGGTCACTTGTCAATCATTTCTGAGAGTACTTGTGAATTCTGTGGTGCATGGCCTATGTAGGGATGAAAATTCCCTTTCTATCCACCTCCTCAAAGTTTTTTATATTTAGCCCACATTTTACCTTAACTAATTTAATAACTTTAGCTAATTTCTTCTAACCAGTGTCCAACTATGTCTGCCCCATGTAAGTAAGTGTTTATGTTTCAACTCTTCTTGAAGTCTCTGAGAACTGAACTCAGTTTTCTGATGGGTCTATTAAAGTTATGAATTTGCAATTTGTCTGGCTTATTTACTGTTTCTTGGATGTATGAGCAGAATCTATTCTCCTTCCTGCTTTCTAAATACCAAGCAGAAATTTAGAAAGTTCTAAATGTATATTTTGGGTTACAAATGCAATAAGGTTTATTGCAGAAACCTGGGAAAATACACAATAATGTAATGGAAAACTAAAATTCACCCCACAACTTCCCTATATAGCAATAAATAGTTTGGTGTGTATTTCAAATGCAATACGTATTTTACAAAATAATTTTAGATAATACTGCATATATTACTTTGAAATCTAATTATTTTATCCTCGACTCTATGGACAACAGCTCACATTAGCTCAGGAATAGGTCTCTAGATGGTTTCATAGAGTTGTCATCCTAATACCACTATCAAAGCTGAAATGCAAGCTTGCCAGAATTCAGCATAAACCCTTAGGACAATAGCCAGTGTTACTCTATTTTCTTTTCACTTTACTTCTACTTTCTCTTCATCTTGAGGCTCTGCCCACTCCTTCCTTTTGTACCAACTCAGTGATGTATTTTAAAAGATGATTTTTAATACTTTTTCCAGAATAGTTTGTTTCTATGAGTGGTATCTTTTGGGATATCTCTTCTGCAATACTGTTGGGAATAAAAGTCAAAAGTTCATTTAGCTTTCCTGTTTCTCTTTTATCTAGTCCATTCATCTTACTAAATAAAAACACCAAATTATTTTTTATTAAAATTTTTATTTATTGATTTTTAGATAGAAGAGAAAGGGAAGCATCAACTCATAGAAGTTGTTTCCCATATGGTCTATGTGCCTTGACTGGACAAGCCCAGAGTTTTAAACTGGCAGCCTCAGCATTCCGGGTCGATGCGTTATCCACTGCAGTTCCACAGATCAGGCCCAAAACAGCTGATTATATTGTTGGCCTTTAGGTATGGGTAGATTTTTCTACAACTCAACTCTTGATTACAATTTGTTTGAAAGATAGATTAGCTCATGTTTTAGATTTTTTTATAGTCTCTCAAAGGTTTAACACAAGACATAGCATGTGGAAGGTGGTTAATAAATAGTTTTCTAAATGCATCATCGATGCAGGCACCCCATTCTCTCTAGATTGGTGTATGGGACAGTCAATATGAACAATGTGAACAATCAAACAGGAACAGAGAAAGGTGAGAAGCATCAATCATTAGTTTTTCATTGCTGTTACAACACCTTAGTTGTTCATTGATTGCTTTCTCACATGTGCCCTGACCAGCAGACCGAGCCACCCCTTGCTGGAACCAGCAACCTTGGGTCCAAGATGGTGAGCTTTTGCTCTAGCCAGATGGGCCCACACTCAAGCTGGCGAGCTCAGGGTCTCGAACCTGGGTCTTCCACATCCCAGTCCGACACTCTATCCACTGCGCCACTGCCTGGTCAGGCTATTGCATTCTATTCTTAAAAAAATTTCCATCTACATTGTAAAAAGAATTAATTAATATATTCCAATTTCTAGCCAATGTTTCCCACTTGCAAACGTGGAAGGCAAGGGCACCTAGAAAAGGCAGCCAGTGAGGATTAGGATCAGTCCTCCTATAATACAATATAATCAGTCTCTATCCAGAGCAAAGAATGGGGGGTAGGACTGAATCTAATAGTAAAAAGTCCAAGAACTAGGATGGGGTCCACTAATACTATAGTTATAATAAACCATAAACTTTTTCTAATTAATTACACCTAAAATTGCATGTGTAAAAATAATACAGTATTAGTTACAATTATTGAGGTTCTGAGGGCTGTTCTATTTAGTATGAAGAACTGAGAAGAAAGCAAGTCTTTTACCTCATTGAATCTGAACTCAGATTTGTCAGATTTCAAAACATGGCATCGGGCCTGGGCCAGGTGGCTCAGTGGTAGAATGTTGGCCTGACGTGTGGATGTCCTGGGTTTGATTCTCAGTCAGGGCATACAGGAGAAGCTCCCAGCTGCTTCTCTGCCCCTCCCTCATTTGCTTTTCTCTCTCTCTCTCTCTCTCTCTCTCTCTCTCTTTCCCCCTCTTCTCCTCCTGCAGCCATGGTTCTAAGAAGAGCTCAGTTTCTGAGCAACAAAGCAACACCCCAGATGAGCAGAGCATTACCCCCTAGTGGGCCTCCTAGGTGGATCCTGGTCGGGGTACATGCAGGAGTCTTTCTGCCTCCCCTCCTCTCACTGAATTAAAAATAAATAAATAAATAAGAAAACATGGCATCTAATATTCTTGGTGACTTATTTAAAAGTTAAGTAATTTTAAAACAATAACATTCTAAACAATAAAAAGAAGAGTATGATTGCACATGTGTTTTTTAGGTGGTAACCACTGCATTCAATCCCATTTTTAAAGCCTAGTATATTGTTTTTTGTAGATTGAGGCTTTGGAAATTTTTTAAATGCTATTTAAATCATTTATTAGACTGGAAAAATGACATTTACAATAATTTCATCATTATTTGAAGTTTGTTTATATTACTTTGGGGGCAAATCCTTTGTTCAAAACTTTTTAAATGACTTGGATATATAATTTATGTGATTAAATGGTTCACACTTTTTAAAATAGTGACAGATTTTAATTCAGCAAACATTCTGTTTATTAATTTAATAGTCCTTATGGGATGTGTATTAATTAAACAGCCATTTTTCATATAAAGAATTGGTTAGTTTCCTTTTCTCCCAAGCTTTAAATAGAACTTTATAGAATGACTTTTTTTCTAGCCAAACTGAACATAGTATTTTGGTGTCCTTAAAGCATAGACAGCTCTCAGCATCCAAGTTGCTTGTTAATAGATCAGATATTGTCACACAAACAAATTCAATCAAAATTGACTTATTATACAACTTGGAACTCTTTCTTTCTTATAAATGGAGAGAGAGGAACAGCAATTACCATAAAATAAGAGACCCAGGAAATCTATGAACTTCCAAGGTCAGATATACTCACCAAAGAGTTGCCTAACCCCAGATCTGCCTAAAGAGTAACTATTTTGACAGATTAAATAATTTAAAGAAAAAAATATATAACATGTGCTCCACTGTGAAGACTGAAAAGCCACAATGGCTCATGCTAATTAAGTTGATGATGCCCTGTTCATCCTTTAATCTAGAACTTCCCCCCAAAAGTATGTATATTATATATAACATAAATACTACAATTTTATAAATAAGGGTATTGAGTAAAAAAAATGTAAGTTAATTGCCCAAGGTCTTAAAACTAGTAAGATACAGAACTAGATTTGAATCCCTTGTATAACCTGAAGAGGATGAGGCTTAATGTACTATGCTTCAGTGCTTGCCTTTCATACATACATCAATTAAATTAATTAACAAATATTTACTGTACCAGTCATTGTAATAATGTGCTGGATCAGAGAGATGCATGTTATCAGTTATAAAATTCTAAAATTTAATTCACAATGTGCACCAACTAGAGCACTATTATAATAATTTTAGGTGTGTTTTTTACATTATTTGATAATATTTAACCAGAGAACACAGAAATTTCTGAATCTTACACAGAAAACCATCCCATTCTTCCACTGCGTTCCCAAAAAAGTTATAAACACAAGAAAATAGGAACTAAGTATCACTATCTTATTTACAGAGTTCAATTCTGATTACAGTGTTGAATTATATACAGTGTTGAATTCTGATAAAGTTGGATTGAAATATGCAGTTTAAACTTTAATTCTAAGTAAAGCTTCTACCTCCGTTATGCCAGAACCCCAGTCATGGGCTTTTAGGACTCTGGCCAGCCATGTGTTATAACTTCTAAATAAAGGACCTAACATGCATGAGAAAGGAAGAAGATGTATGGCCTGTCCCAAGCAAAAATCTACTTAATGGTCATTCATGAGGAGAAAAGAAATCAAAAGACATTGAGACATGGCCACTTAAAACAAAATGATCCTGCCTGACCAGGCAGTGGCGCAGTGGATAGAGTGTCGGACTGGGATGCGGAGGACCCTGGTTCAAGACCCTGAGGTTGCCAGCTTGAGCGTGGGCCCATCTGGCTTGAGCAAAAGCTCGCCAACTTGGACCCAAGGTCTCTGGCTCCAGCATGGGGTTGCTCGGTCTCCTGAAGGCCCGTGGTCAAGGCACATGTGAGAAAGCAACAATGAACAACTATGGTGTCGCAATGGCAACGAAAAGCTAATGATTGATGCTTCTTACTTCTCTTCATTCCTGTCTATCTGTCCCTGTCTATTTCTCTCTCTGACTCTCTCTCTCTGTCCCTGTAAAAATAAATAAAATAAAACAAAATAATTCTATTTGTGCTAACACAGTTTAATCAGTTCCCTGTTCTCTGAACAATTGAAGGAGGGACATAAACTTGTTAGAAGAAAGAGATTGGAAACCTTTCTCTTCCTTAAAAAAGCCTGTGAGCCTGACCTGTGGTAGCGCAGTAAATAAAGCATCGACCTGAGAACAGTGAGGTCGCCAGTTCAAAACCCTGTACTGGTCTGGTCAAGGCACATATGGGAGTTGATGCTTCCAGCTCCTCCCTCCTTTCTCTCTTTCTCTCTCTTTCTCTCTCTCTCTCTCTCTCTCCCTCTCACTCTGTGTCTCCTCTCTAAAAAAAATGAATAAAATTAAATTAAATTTTTTTTAAAAAGCCTGTGAATAATATTAATAAAAATTGATGCCTCATAGTCATCACTGATAAGGGAAAAATATTCAGGTGACAAAGACCCAATGGGTAGCAGTATGGCAAATTAAAAGTAATAGCATGGCCCTGACCAGTGGCCCAGTAGATAGAGCATCAGCCCAGCATATGGACATACCAGGTTTGATTCCCAATCAGGGCACACAGGAGAAGCGACCATCTGCTTTTCCTCCCTTCCTCTCCCCCTTCTCTCCCTCTTCCCCTTCTGCAGCCAGTGGCTCAATTGGTTGAAGTGTGGCACTGAGGATAGCTTGGTTGGTCCAAGCATTGGCTTCAGGTGCTAAAAATAGCTCAGTACTTGAGCATTGGCCCTAGACAGAGTTGCTGGGTGGATCCAGTAGGGGTGCATGAGGTAGTCTGCCCCAGTATCTCCCCTCCTCTCACATAAAAAAAGCAAGCTAATAGCACAAAATTCAGTTTTCTATACCTCTGGGGCAAATTAATTCAGTGACCTGAGCAAGGAATTCAACTTTTACACTTTAGAATCTTATTTTTGAAATGAAAGACTTTTGTAAACTAATAATTCAGCTCTAAGGGATTATGACTTTTCAACTATAAAATAATACCTTGACAATCCCTGAAGTCTAGAGACCCCAAAAAATCTAATACAATAAGGAAGACCCTAATGCCTTTTTTTAAGAAGTTGTTATTGGATCCAAGCTAAGAATGGAAACAATCTTTCAAATTTTACAAAGTGGTGTAACTAAATGCAAGTAGCCAAAGTCCTCAATTTATCACAATTCTTTGTGTTAAAAAATACCTTGACAACTAGCAAGACATATTGTTATTTTATATTGCCAGGGAGTTCCTCTGCAGAATCCTTTGGATCTAAATAGCGAACATACTCTCTAATTCCAGGACATAGTTCAAAATTTTCCTTCTTTCAGCTCAACCTCCAAGAAGAAGAAGCACTAATACACACCAGTCAAAAACATTCCATTATAAGAGTTCAGCTTTGGGTTAAAGTGGTTAAAAAGTTAAATCCTTTTGCATTGGAATTACTTGCTTCTCTTTCTTCCCACTCATTGTGGGTGCTCTTAGTGCCCTACCAAGATCCCCTTAATACTGGAGCATCCATGCCCTAGCTGCTGTAACTATTGGCTGCAAAGAGCCCACAGCTGCCCCCTTCTGGAGAGAATTTACCTTGGCCAAATAGAAATGGAAGATTACAATACTCAGCCAGTGGCCAATTACTGATTGATCTGGGGTACAAAGGACCAGACCTGCCCTCTGCCTCATCTTGTAAACAACTTTTCAGGTACCTTGTGTCCCAGAGATTTCCCCATGAAACTGTACTGAAGCTAGTGTTAGGTTAAATAATTTGCTCGCTTAGCTTTCTCCCTTGCCCTGCCCTGCTTCTTTTGGGAGTACTCACTCAATAAATCACTAGAAAAGAATCATTTCAGACACTGTAGCACACCCAATCTAAGAAGACATGCCTGGAAGCCTGGTGATATAAGGCAGGCTTGGAACCATCTCCACGTTGAGTGGGGGCCTATTTGCCTCAAATGTCACTGGACCAATGATGTCCAAAGAAAGGATGCCTGAGACTCTGTCCCTCTGTGGAAATGGATCTGTTCCTCTTTACTTCTCAGGCCTTTTCTCGTAATCAGAGTAAAGATGCAGAAGACTAAGATAAGTATATGAACCCAAAGAAATAAGGCCAAGAAGGCCACTTGATCTATAAATATTTATTTGTTTATTTTTATTTTAACACAATTCATTTAATTTTTTTATTTTATAACTTTGACATTACATTTTGTGAATTTAAGATGTACAGTGTGTTAAATTTACATATTGTAATATGATTGCTATTGAAGGAATATTTATCACATTACATTATTAAAGTATAATATCATTGTCTATGTTCATTATACTGTGCATTAGAGCTTTATGGCTTATTTATGACTTATTATAAGTTTGAACCTTTAAACACCATCAACCCGATTTCCCTGTCCCCATCTCCTTTAACCACCATTTAACCATCTGTTTTTCTTTTTATGTTTGACTTTCTTAGATTCCATATAGGAGTGATACCATATAGTTTTTGTCTTTGTCTGACTTATCTTGTTTGGCATAATGTGCTCCTGGTCCATCATTGTTGTTGCACATTGAAGATATCCTCCTTTCTCAAATAATATTTATTGTTTATATGTACCATATCTTTTTTATCCATTCGTCTATTGATGGGCATTTCGGTTGTTTCCGTATCTTGACTATTGTGAATAATGCTGCAATAAACATGGGTGTGGAATTGATACTTGATCTATCTTTAAATTTTATGCCCCCCCAAAAAAAGGGCTTTTATGGTCCCTCTTAGTTCAATGCAAGAGAAGGAAACCACTCCAGATTTGGAGGTCAAATTCTGGCTAATAGAAAGTAATGTGAATTTTACCCAGAGGATCTTTGAGTACTAATTTTCCCTTTAATTATTGAACAAAAGTGACTGGTCAATGAGCCTGTTATTCAGATTTCTAACCATCTAGAGATCAATGAATATGAAATACTGCCCACCACCACGCAATATACAGTATAACACGATTTTACACACAGAATTTTGGACTGACTCAGAATGGGTTCTTCTGTTTCATTGCCAAGCTTGTGGTTGGCCTAGTGATATAAAATTAGGAGAGGAAAATCTCATGACCAGGATACTTAGAGAAGCCTAGACCAGGAACAGATAGAGTTAATCTATGTCCATCTGTTTTTTATTTTTCACCAACCCACTCTGTCAGCCACTACAAAATATTCCCATGTGTTCTTGGGTACTGTTGAAGAAGACATCTGGAAACAAGCATCCTTGTTTTTAAACCATGATAACAATAGAGGAATTAGAAAAATTATATTAAATACTTCATTATTCTGTTGGGAAAAATCTCTAGCCAAGAAAACTATGTTAAGGCGTATATTAGAAAGTGTTCTTTTCCTACATGTCTTGTCCCAACTTACAGATTTGATTAGCAAGCACACAAAGGAAGTGGGCTTGGTGCAAAGAGGCAGGACTGGTTAGGTGGCCCTTGAAATCAAAACAACCAAGTCCTGCTCTGAGTTAGAAAAAAGCATTGAGTTTGGGGTTAAGGACCTCCAGACTTCCTCCGAGAAATAGAAAATACCAAAGAAAAAAAATACCAAAAAGGGAACATTTAAACAAATAAAAAGACTGTTGGAGCACATATGCCTGTGCTAATTCTGTTAATTCAGAGATATAGCTATTCCTTAATCTCAGTTTAAGCATAATTATGGAGTCCTAGAATATAAACTTGGGTCAGACTTCTGTGCTTATCAAAGATAACTACCTCAGTAAGCACCGAGACACAAGATGGTGAAGGAATAGCAGCTGAGAGAGCTCTGCCACCCAAGTTAGTGCACTCACTGCCCTATACGGCACAATATGGAGAGTTCCTCAAAGGTGACAGCTTCCCAGCATTAACTGTGCTCTCCAATGCTACCTTTCAAAACTTAATTAAGGTGCATTAACATAATTGTGCTAATAAAATCCTTTCTCACTAAAAATGAATGTATTCAGCATAAAGCTGTTAGCTCTACCTCTACCATTTCTTCCTTACAAATCAGGCAGAACTATCATTTTTCTCCATTGTAACTAAAACTCAATGTAACAAATAATGCAATGGCATTTAACACAAGCTAGTTTTTTAGTTGAACTAAAACAAATATCACTGCATTGTTAAGACTTTCATATAAATTACCATGAGATGAAAGCCCAGACACCATGAGATGGCTACAGCCTATGCAGACAGGCAGAATTAAAAGGAGCCGTAAACAGTTATCAGCCGACAATTCTGGTATTCTCTGGGACAGCACCTAAAAAGGCGTACCTAACACTGAACTCCTTAATCTTCACAAGCTTCAAATTAAGAAATAGAACTCAGCTGGCCCACCTCAGTAACATTTTGTAAGGACTCATGTGTTAGAATAACGGCTTTAAATAAAGGCCTACTATATAGTCAACACGGTGAAATTTTGTGTGGTGGGGGTGGGGAGGGGGAGAATTGAATGCCAGGTAGAGAGATGAGTGTAAAATTAAATTGTTTTTTAAATCCCAGAACTCCTCTAGAGCTTCCTCAGCTTTAACTCTGTCCCAACCAAGTGGAAGACTTGGGCTGCCCTGCTGACATCAAATAAAAAATGGATTAATTTGCACTTACTCAGAGTTGCCAGGTAACCACCCCCCTTCTCCCCATTCATTAAAAGCCCTCCAGATGTGTGAATTCCACCTTACAAGGATATTCTTTCTGCGGCACATTACAAGTCCCCTTTGTGGTTTTAATGGAGATGAAAGATGAGGTTGCACCTGGGCACAGCTAATGCTCAAAGTTCTGACCTGTAGATTTTCTAGAAGTCAGATTCCCTTTTTTTTCCCCCCCAGCTTTGGAGCCTTGTTTTTGACAACTCTTACTGAAAAGGGTGCATTTCTCTAAAGCTTAAATCAGCTTGACCCCCACCCCCTTGGGAGCAGTACTCCTAGGGTCACATAAAGGACAGGAAGAGTATTCGGAAAACCCATGGTGACATCTCTCCCTCTCTGCATCCTCACTCTCCACTCCATGCCAAGACACCTTAAGAAGGTGTTACATTTAAAGCCTAGCTGGGACTATTCCTTACCCAGGCTAGGCCAAGTGTGCACAGTAAGAAACTCCCACCCTGCTGGCATTGGAATGCACCTTTCACTCATTCCATAAACATTTACAGTGTGCTTATGATATGCCAGGCTGTGCTAGGTGCCAGGGATTAAGAGAAGGATCAGAAAGTCCATGCCCACCCGGAGCTCAGCCTGCTGTTTGTATAACAGTTCATTTGCCATTTGGGGTTTTATTTGTTCATTTATTTCAGTTTAGAGCCTTGGAATAAAAACTTTTCCATCATTTTGCTAGTGTATGCCTATGTTTAGAAATGCTTATCCCTTTCCGAAGGCTTCCTTAGTTCTGAGTACTGTACCCCTATCTTCATGACTAAAAAAACCTCCTTGGGGCTGAGCATCATTAAGTTAGTAGACAAAGCAGGACTTTATCTCCTGAAAGGTGGTTGGGCCAGGCCTATCAATGCACAGTAAACAAAGTAGAGCAACTGTGCTGCCTGCAAGACCATGTGCCCATGGCTTTCTCTTAGAAATCTACCTGGATATCTGAAGCCACTTCACTAGATTAATAGATGAACAATAGTAGGAATATGTAATCATAAAAGGTTACATTTAAAGGGCCCTTATACTTTGTAAAGTATATGATTGTCCAAGCATAATACTATATACATGAAATTAATACAAAATGATATTAGACATAAACCGTGATTGAAAAGAAAGAAGGAAGGAAGGAAGGAAGGAAGGAAGGAAGGAAGGAAGGAAGGAAGGAAGGAAGGAAGGAAGGACAGGGAGGGAGGGAAGAAGAAACAGGCCTTAGATTTAATCTAGCACACACTTCTCTTTATAAAAATGAAAAAGAAAAAACAATGACTGCAGCAAAACCTTGTGGTATTAGGTAGTGTTTGCGCTCTAATATATGCTCAAGTCCCAAGTTGAAAGGAGAGGCCTCCAGAAGCCTGGCAGGATGGCAGAGATCTTTAGCAGGGGGAGGTATTTGGAGGCTTCTTGCATTGTACCTAATAGATGTTGCGCATTCTAGAAAACCCTCCCCAGAAGTGTGCCTGCTGGAACAACTTCTGTGGAGGTATTAGGATTCTCCAGAGAATAGAACCAATAGAATTAATTGATTGATTGGTTGGTTGGTTGACTTTAACTCAGGCAATTATGGGGGCTAAGATCTCCAGTGATCTGCAAACTGAAGACCCAAGAAAGCTGCTGGTGTGGTAGGAAGGCCTGAATGTTGGAGAGCTGATGGTGTAGCTTCCTTGGGTCTGAAGGCCTGAGAGTGAAGAGCAGCCAGGGCAGAAGGAGATCAATGTCTCATTTCATGCAATCAGTAGGAGAGTCAGTGAACCCTCCCTTCCTTCACCATTTTGTTATAGTTAAGCCTTCAGTGGGTTGGTTGATGCCCATCCAGATGGTATCAACATATATGAACATCCTGTAATCCAATCAAGTTGACATAAAGTTAACAGTCACAGTGGCATAACTCACACTTGCTACAAAAAAAAAAAAAAATGCAACAAATGGATGATGATCTGTGCTCTACTTTCAATGTGCTGCTGCTCTCTTTTGGGTTTTCTGGGAAGACTCCTAAAAAGAAGACATTCTTTTATCCCAGAATTTGAGTATGTTACAATGTATAGAAGTACAAATTAATGGAAATTTAATGACACCTTTAGCTGCTGCTATGTTCAGATTGGTTTTCCTTTCTTCTAAGCCACATTTTTTTAAGTGTTGCCAAAGGAAGTACAAGGGAGGGTGGGGATGGGGCCATGAGAAAGTAAAAACGACAGGATTCTAAAAGAAATTCAACCTAAGTTTAAAAGAAACCAGGCCAGCTGTAATAACAGAAATATAAAGTCTGCTCTTCTATGACATTTTTTAATCAACCTACAGATCTTAACAGAATGTCTAGTGTGTCCAAGTCACCATGGTGGATAAAAGATGTAATCACAACTGCTACCATCAAGGAGGGAATGTGGATGTGGAAGAGAGTCACACAACAATTTTACATTTCAGAGCTATACACTGTAAGAGCCAAATGGGTGATAGAGATAAAGTTATATCTCACTCACATACGCCAGATTTTTATCTCCATTGCCACCTCCCTCTTACCAGCCACTGACATTTCTTGCCTTGATTAGTGTAGAAGCTTCCTAACTAGCCTTCCTTCATCTTCCTTGCTTCTTGCAACTTGTTCTCCTCCCAGGAGTCAGAGATCTTTTACAAATCCAAATAGAACCCTGACAGACACTCGAAGCTGCTTGAAGTACACTAAAGGCCTCTCATTGCTTTCAAGACAAAGTTCAAAATTCTTAAACATGACCTATTTGTCCCTGCATAATCTGACCCCATTCTTCCTCTTAACCTCATCTACCAGACCTCTCTCCTTCACTCACCCCTTCCAGAGGTTCTGGGCTTTGCTCTATTCTGAAATGCTCCAAGTTCTTACCAATTTCAGGACCTGAGGGACTGGACTGTTTCCTCTGAATGGGACCCAGAGCCCTTCTTCCTCTTCCACTTGACCCTATCTGTCTATCTATCAGTTAGGATATAAATTCAACATCACTGCCTGGAGAAGACCTCCTATGACTCTTCATTCTCAAGTGGTCTCCCATTGTACCTCCTGCTTTTTCCTCACAAAACATATCTCAGTTGACTACATGGACCAAGAAAGCAAGAATGTTGATCTTTTTCTTTCCCCCACTGCTTTATTACAAACACACATATTAATAAATATTTTCTCAGTGAATATTTTTGAAAGCACGATTGCACTGGGAGATCCGAGGAGACAGCAGAGCACTGGCATTTGAGGTCATGAGGGAAGACTTAATGACATTGGGTTATAGTCAATCTTATAGATTAAGTAGGACATTAATGGGTAGAGAGAGAAGAGAGGAATTGCGAGATTAGTGTTATACATGACTTTGGTCTCAGTTATAAGGCTTAAAATTCGAGCACCATTTTTCAGGTTGGTTCCATTTTCATTGGATATTTTACAAGAATAGTTGCTTAGTAGCAAATCAATTTTTGAAAATTCAATCTAATTGCTTTCCCAGTAGTACTGCAAATAGATTCCATCCCATTACTGTCATCACTTTACACGTCTAAGTTAACATTTAAACAGAAAACCAATATAGATTTAAAGCAGTTTCACTACAGCCTCCTAAGGAATTGATTTGATGTTGAGCTTACACTTACCTTAACTGCAATAAGCAGGAAGAGAAAGTGCATAAAAGGGAGGTGGAGGTGATGTTGGTTTACATGGGCAGGGCCTGTGCAGTTAATGAAGCCAAAGTCTCTGGAAAAACTCAAACATAATTTGAACTTGTCTGCTAAACAGATTTAAGACAAATGAATTTTAAAAATATTTAAGTGATTTAGATGAGTTGTTAAAAAAGCTGTTACATGAGAGTCCACATCATAAGTAGTTGAGAAAACATACTTTTTAAAAAATAGAGAAAAGCTAAGACAAATCTTCTCAAAAAAGAATTTTATTTTCAAGGTCTAAGGATGGGGACAAAGAGAAAGGATTTGGGAATGAGGTACTTTTTAATTTATCAAACTTTTTATTTTATGCAGTAGAGCAGGATCCTCTGGTGCATATATTGTGTTTGTCTTACTATTCTACAACCTTTTGCTCTTTTCCTTCAACTCCTTGGAATGTACCACACTCACACCTGATGTTGGCTTACATACACACTTCTTCTCTTTTCCTGAAAACTTTTTCCTTGCATCCTCACCTGGCTGACTACTACATATGCTTCAAATTTTACCTTACAACAGTGGTCCAGAGCTCCCCACCCCACACTTTCCTTATGTCCTCCATACTTTACTCATTTATATCACCAACCAGTCTCAGAGTGTGGACCCTGAGACTAACCTAGGGGCTAAACTCAGTAATGTCCTGAGGTTCTTTTATTTGCAGTCTAAGAAATATTGGACAAAAGCTTGACAGTATGGTGCTCATCTGATTTGGCTTCTTGACTGAGGCAAAGAAACTCAGAAACTAGTTTTTTGACTCTATAGAAATAACAAGTAGCTCCATTTAAACAAAAAAAAATGCTAAGTTTTGCTCTGTTCTTTTGGGTTCTAAATAATACAGATATGTACTTAGCATTTTCTGCTTTATCAGTTTACTCTTAAGAGCTTTATCAAATCTTTGTTTGTAAATAGCGTAGTCTTGGGCACTGCTCAAAGAGAACAAATTGGAAATAGCTAGAAAAAAGGGTATGTAAATAATTCAGACATGGAAATCTATCTTTCTTTTCCCATACACATATGTTTATTATACATATACTGTATTAAATAAATATATATTTAAGCACAATCCCTGCCCTAAGTATAGCAGTAGGTATAATTTTCAGGCAACAGACTCAGGCATGCATTAAAATGTTCCTTGTTTTGCCATAATTCAACTTATTTCCTATTCCCAACTCCATTCTCACAGATGGAAGAAACTTAATCTCAGTTGGTTTCATTTTACTTCATTTCTGGGTTTTTCAGTTGGTCAGAATCCCTGGGTTTGCATATAAGGTCCAGGTGCCTACAGAGAGCCAAGGTGTCAGGAGAGTGGTAGGCAGAACTGGGTGTCTGATTGTCATCCCTTCAAGTGGGCACCTGATGTCATCTCGATGCTGCCAAGCCTCTCCCATTGTTCCGTAAATCTCTGCTGCATTTTCCTCATGCTGCCTGGGAGACCTTGACAAGCCTGTCAACTTCCTCTGCCATGTATATACCCATTTCAAACAATCTGTTCCTCTTCCTCCTTCCCCAATCTACCGCCACAAGAGCTCTCTGTGGTTGTCTCATACTACTCGGTCTGCAGATGCCTTTTGTATTCATTGTCCCCATGCCAGCGGGACTAGAAGTAATACACTTATGTGGCTTGATCTAAGAGCTGAAGAATGGTGGGAGTAGCCACGGAAATGTCTTGACGTATTCTTAAAGAACAAGAAAGACATATTTGCATATGACATAGCTAGGGAGAAGGATCAGAGATTGACATGAGATGAACTAACAGAAAAGGATACAGAACAAGGGAAGGGACTAAGGTGGGACCCTGAAGACATGGAAGGAGTTGACCCTGAGGGATTTTCACAGAGAGGCTAATGATCTTGAACATGATCTCTGATGAAAAATGCTGCCAGGGGACTTATGTAGAGTGGAGGGAATATAGTCCATGCTATTATTTCTAGAAACGTTGAAACATAAATGGACTTGAATATCATTAAATCAACTGCTTCTCTCAAATACAAGAAAGTGTCCTAGAACTCTGGATGTTTGCCTCATTTGCTACATATAATATGGAATTCTCATCATCTTGGTTTAGAAGTGTAGCACCATTCCAGCTACCCATTGTATTTAGATAAATGTTTTTGAATTATAAAAAATAAGCCATACTGCTTAAGTGAAAAATTTTGCCAATTTTCTAAACTAGTATTTTTTTCTGGCTACTAAAATAAAATAACTTCATTGTAAATATTTGAAGAATAGAGAAAAATCTTTAAAAAGAAAATAAAATCACCTATAATCCCTTTATTCAGATAACCACCATGAACATTTGATGTATGTACTGACAGTCTTTTTATCTACATAATAATGTGAATTACGATACCTCACATACTATTTTCTAACCCACTTTCCCCCTTTAACTTATTGTGAACATTTTTCAAATTATTAGCTATTCTTCTGAAATTATTCTTAGTGGTTGTTCTTGATTCAATTATGTGTATAAACTATTATCCATTAATTCAATGCCCTATGACTCAATATTTTATGTTGTTTTTAATTTTTGTTATCAAGAGTACAGCTTGCTTTAAAATTAGTGAAGAAGCAATTGCAATAGTCATTACTACTGCATGTTTTTTTTTCAGAACAATATGCAACTTGAAATCACACCTACACCTCAAAAATACTAATAATGCTTTATTTCCCTCTATATCCTCAGATGTTCTTGTTTCAATTTAGAGAAAATCATTCTCTGGACTAATCATTTCAAAATAATGTTACTTATGGAGTAGGACAAATGAGTCACAAGGCTCTGGACTTCCTACAGATCTACAGTTCCAAGGAGTGAGACAACCAGAAAGACAGGATTACTTTGGTAGCAGCATTGAGAATTTTTAGATTTTGTTTAAACTGAGCAGAAGGTGTCAATGGCTATAACGTTCTAATCACCAGTGGAAGAGATAACTAGAATTTGGGCTCAGAGAAGGGAACATCACAAACAAATGGTGTAAGGAGAATGAAGAAACAAGACCGTGTAGAAGCAAAGCAGAAATTTTAAAATGATTTGTTGGGAAACAATTTTGTTGACTCTAATGGCAAACAAGTCAGGTGCTAAAGTCAATGGAAGGGCCATGACACATCGTGATGCAGATAGCTTCTAGACAAGGACTCTGGCCTCCGTGCTCATGGCTATGCATAGGGTCTTAGCATCAAGCCAGTCCAGTTCACATGCTGATTTGATACTTATGGACATTAAATTGTACCAACAAGAAGAATATATGTCTGTAGAAGTTTACTCACATTCCAAGTGTCTGTAGGAAGTCCAGATTCTTGTGACTCATTTGTCCTACTCCATAAGTAACATTATTTTGAAATGATTAGTCCAGAGAATGATTTTCTCTAAATTGAAACAAGAACATCTGAGGATATAAAGGAAAATAAAGCATTATTAGTATTTTTGAGCTAAGTGGTGTTTATTCCATGCTCAGGACATTCAGAATTGTTTAGAGAGACCATGGATACCTTCAAAGAAAAGGAACTGGATACAATTCCCCAAGGCTCTTTCTTGTCTCCCAAGAACAGCCCAAGCAACAGCCCATTAAGAAGAGCTCTGACTCTGACTTTCAATTTGTATCATGATGTTGGGGAAAGACAGTGCCAAGATTTTTTCAGTCTTTAGATCTTACAGAAAGACGCTTGCAGTTGGGAAAATGAAAGTGTTTGTGACATTAAAAGGCAGCAACTTGTCCTAGCCTATGGTTTGTGACTGCTCTGCATTGCCCTCTACTCAGGCAAGCAAAAGAGACAGTTGAAAAAGAAGTTCAAGGATTAAGTTTCCATGTGTGTCTCCATTCACAACAGATGGCCTCCACACGGTCAAGCTTTATGCATTTGGTGATCTCCAGATGGGCAAATAAAATGCCATTTTTTGATCTTATTGTAAATTGAGGATGGGGGTTGTTACAATCTTTCAATCAAACAAAAAGACAAATGAATATTCTCCAGGAAGAAACCCTAAGCTAAAAGAATAAACATTAAGACTATATAATGATTCTACATGTAAATTTATTTGTCTTCACTAAAGCTTAAGGTTTAATTTGTTGCAAGCCTCAGAGATAAAAATATATAAATAATGAGAGAATACTTTTGATAGGTTATACATATGGCATACTCTAGAAAAGATTATTATTCAACTTCTGGTAAGTCCTATATGATTCAATATGTATTGTGAAATTAACCCTATTTTAATAGTTTTATTGAATATTTCATTTTATAGTTATCTTCCTAACTATTTAAAACACAGACTCCTGAAATTATCTTTCTTTTCCTTTCTTAATGAAGGATTCAATTTTTCCCATTATTCTTAAAATGTTTCATTTTCTCTTCATTTTCACAAATAAAACTGCAGCCATATTGTACAACACCTCTTTGTTTTATGCAATACAGTGCACAATTGATGTCTTGCCTTTGATTTGGTGTTTCATTCTGCTTCCCCACCTGAGCCAGTCTCTCCAATATTCTTCTCAGTTATGTGACACCCCCATCACCAACACACACACACACACACACACACACACACACACACACACACACACACACACACGTATCTGATCTGAGTAGCTACCCCCTGACTGAAAGTCAGGATTCTGACTGTGGCAAGGAAACTTAATTATCAATTTAGCAAAATAATGTTCTGTGTGAACTTCAGTTTTGAAAACCAAAAGCTCTGCTTTTAAAATCAGAAAATAATAATGCACACATGTTTTTGACTCTCTAATTATATTTAAGTATCACAGACTTTGCATTTTTCACTAGGATACCAAATAGCCAACACACACATATAGAAACATTTGATTAATGCCTCCATTTTTAATTAAACCAAACGATCTAGTCCAGTGTTAAGTTTATGCTCAATATTCACCAAATAATAATTTCACAGCTCTGGCCACTTGGCTCAGTGGTAGAACATCGGCCGGGCATGTAGATATCTCGGGTTTGATTACTGGTCAGGGCACATAGGAGAGGCGACCATCTGCTTCTCTGCCCCTCACCCTCTTCTCTCTCTCTCTCTCTCTCTCTCTCTCTCTATCTCTATCTCTTTCTTCCCCTCCTGAAGCTGTGGCTCAATTGGAGCCAGTTGGCCCCATGCGCTGAGATGGCTCCATGATCTCCCTCTCAGATGCTAAGAAGGGCTTGATTGCTGAGCAACATAAGAATGCCCAAAATGGTCAGAGTATTACCCGCTAGTGGGCTTGTTGAGTAGATATTGGTCAGGCACATGTAAGAGTCTGTCTCTCTGCCTTCCCTCCTCTCACTGAATAAAATAATAATAATAATGATGATAAATTTCACTATTCACAATAAATAGAGGTTTTCAATTATCTATTAAAGTCTTAATTTTTAAAAATTCCAGTAGTCTCTGTTAGCTATAGTATAGCATTTGAAGTTGAGACCCAGATACATCTACCCACTGAATAACCAAGTGAATAACAGTACCACCTATTGGTGCTGACCAGTTTTGAAGTCCAATTGATATGGGTTCCAATTCTAGCTCTTAAACATTAGCTTTTACCTGAGAAAATTGCTTGTTTTTCCAAGCCTGAGTTTTCACACAGATCAAATAGAGATAGTGATGGTCTTTTATACCTCCCTTATTTCACCTCATTCTCTCATTTGTAACACTTCTCTTTCTCAAAATTTCTGAGAACTAGCAAGTCACATAAATAGTCTTTTCTACTTAGCACCATGTGTGAAAGTCACCTGGTTTTTACATGTTATCTTATCCATCACCAGGGCTGATATGATTGCTTTGTTATTGTTTGCATTTACGTTTTCTTCCTTTATCAACTGATGGTCCCCTTTTCTAGAAGTCACACCTTCAGCCAAATAGACCAGGGGTTCCTAGGACACAAGTAACATCTTCATTCAAGGGTGTAATGTAGAGCATAGACATATGGCCATTAACCACAAATAGAAAAATCACCCTAAATTCTGCCCAGGTGGATGCCTACCTGCAACCTCATTGACAGTCATGACCTTGGGACATGATTAGATTTGTAAGCCCTGACAAACTCAGAATTTCTTCTGCAATCCACTGAGAACTCCTAGTTCCAAATGCTTGTAGAATTTATATCACTACCTGCCTTTCATCCCCCACACACTTTTTGTTCATTCAAATCTTTACTTTGTTCTTTTTATTGATTTTAATTTATTGGTTTACATAGATTCAAGTGTCCCACCGAATGTATCTCCCACCAACCCCTTGGTCCCCCCGATACCCCCTTTGTCCCCTTTCACCAACCCCTTGGTCCCCCAGACACCCCCTTTGTTCCCTCCCCCCAATGCCTTCCCCCTTTCCGTCCAGGATTTGTTGTCCTGCTCTCTATAACACGGTGTTATGTATATATAATTTCAATTATCTCTTTCCCTTCTCTGATCCCATCCTCTCATCCCCTTTTCATCTGTCTGCTTTCCCACTGGTCCCTTTGATCCTGCCTCTGCCTCTATTCTGCTCCTCAGTTCACATTGTTCATTAGATTCCTCAAATGAGTGAGGTCATATGATAATTGCCTTTCTCTGCCTGGCTTATTTCACTTAGCATAATAGTATCCAGATCCATCCATGTTGTCACAAAAGGTAAGATTTTCTTCTTTTTCATGGCCACGTAGTATTCCATTGTGTATATGTATTAGCTTTTTAATCCACTTGTTCACTGACACTTTGGCTATTTCCAGATTTTGGCTATTGTACACAATGCTACAATAAAGATGGCGGTGCATTTCTTCTTTTGAATCAATGATTTGGTGTTCTTAGGATATATTCCTAAAAGTAGTATAGCTGGGTCAAAAGGCAGTTCCATTTTTAACTTTTTAAGGTATCTCCATACTGTTTTCCACAGTGGCTGCACCAGTCTGCATTCCCACCAGCAGTGCAGGAGGGTCCCCTTTTCTCCACACTCTCACCAGCACTTGTTGTGTGTTGTTTTGTTAATGAGCACCATTCTGACAGCTGTGAGGTGGTATCTCATTGTGGTTTTAATTTGCATTTCTATAATGATTAGTGATGTTGAGCATTTTTTCATCTGCCTATTGGCCATCTGTATGTCCTCATTGGAGAAGTGTTTATTCATTTCTTTTTCCCATATTTTGATTGGATTGTTTACCTTCCTGGTGTTGAGTTTTACAAGTTCTTTTTAAATTTTGGTTATTAACTCCTTATCAGATGTATTGTTGAATACGTTCTCCCATTGTGTAGTTTGTCTTTTTATTCTGTTCTTATTGTCTTTAGCTGTGCAAAAGCTTTTTAGTTTGCTATAGTCCCATTTGTGCATCCTATCTTTTATTTCATTTGCCTGTGGATATAAATCAGCAAATATATTGCTCCAAGAGATGTCAGAGAGCTTACTGCCTGTGTTTTCTTCCAAGATGATTATGGTTTCATGACTTATATTTAAGTCTTTTTATCAATTTTGAGTTTATTTTTGTGAATGGGTTTATTGGTGATCTAGTTTTATTTTTTTGCAAATATCTGTCCAATTTTCCCAACATCATTTGTTAAAGAGGCTGGCTTTACTCCATCGTATGCTCTTACCACATTTGTCAAGTATCAATAGGCTATAAACGTGTGGACTTATTTCTGGTTTCTCTGTTCTGTTCCTTTGATCTATATGCCTGGGTTTATGCCAGTACCAGGCTGTTTTGAGTACAGTGGCCTTGTAGTATAACTCGATATCAGGAAGTGTGATACCACCCACTTTATTCTTCTTTTTCAAGATTGCTTAGGCTATTCATGTTTTTTTTTTTTGGTTCCATATAAATTTTTGCAATATTTGTTTTATATCCTTGAAGTATGCTATTGGTATTTTAATAGGAATGGCATTGAATGTATAAATTGCTTTGGGTAATATAGATATTTTAATGATGTTTATTCTTCCTGTCCATGAACATGGTATATGCTGCCACTTGTATGTATCTTTCTTGATTTCTTTTATCAATGTTTTATAATTTTTTGAGTATAACTCTTTAACCTCCTTGGTTAAATTTACTTCTAGGTACTTTATTTTGTTGTTGTTGCAATAGTGAAATGAATTGTTTCCTTAATTTCTCTTTCAGAGAGTTCATTGTTGGTATATAAAAATGCTTTTGATTTCTGAATATTAATTTTATATCCTGCCACCTTGCTGAATTCGTTTATCAGGTCCAGTAGTTTTTTGACTGAGACTTTAGGGTTTTCTATGTACAGTATAATACAATCAGCAAATAATGATAGTTTTACTTCTTCTTTTACAATTTGGATGCCTTTTATTTTCTCTTCTTGTCTGATTGCTGTGGCTAGGACTTCCAGAACTATATTGAATAAGAGTGGTGAAAGGAAGCACCCCTCCCTTGTTCCTTATCTTTAGGGAATTACTGTTAATTATTGCCCATTAATTATGATGTTGGCTGTGGGTTTGTCGTAGATGGCCTTTATCATGTTGAGGTACGTTCCCTGTATTTCCACTTTGCTGAGAGTTTAAATCATAAATGGGTACTGGATTATATCAAATGCTTTTCTGCATCTATTGATATTATCAGGTGATTTTTCTCCTTCCTTTTGCTTATGTGATGAATCACATTGATTGATTTGTGAATACCGTACCAGCCTCACCTCCCCAGAATAAATCCCATTTGATCATGATGTATGATTTTTTTTCATGTATTGCTGGATCCGGTTTGCTAATATTTTCTTGAGAATTTTAGCATCTATATTCATCAGGGATATTGGCCTCTAGTTTCTTTTCTTTGTAGTGTCTTTCCCTGTCTATGGAATGAGGATTATGCTCACCTCATACAAGGAACTTGGAAGTCTTCCCTCCTCTTGAATTTTTTGAAATAGCTTGAGAAGAATAAGAGTTCTTCTTTGAATATTGCTAGAATTTGCCTGTGAAGCCATGTGGCCCAGGACTTTAGTTTTGGGGAGTTTTTTTTTATAACTTTCTATTTCATTTGTTGTAATCAGTCTCTTTAGACTTTCTGATTCTTCCATAATGATTTTTGATAGATTATATGTTTCAAGAAATTTGTCCATTTCGCCTAGGTTGTCTAATGTGGGGGCACACAGTTCTTCATAGTATTTTTTTACAATCCTTTGTATTTCTGCTGTGTCAGTTGTTACTTCTCCATTCTTATTTCTAATTTTATTGATTTGAGTCCTCTCTGTTTTTTTCTTGGTGAGTCTGATTAAAGGTTTGTCAATCTTGTTTACCTTTTCAAAGAACCAGTTCTTGGTTTCATTAATCTTCTGTATTTATTTTTTAGCCCTTATGTCATTTATTTCCACTCTGATCTTTATTATTTCCTTTCTGCTACTTCCTCTGGGTTTGACTTGTTCTTTTTTTTTAATATTTTTTTAATTTCTTTTTTTTATTTGTTCATTTTAGAGAGGAGAAACACAGTGAGAGAGAGAGAGAGAGAGAGAGAGAGAAAAGGGGGTGGAGCTGGAAGCATCAACTCCCATATGTGCCTTGACCAGGCCAGTGCAGGGTTTTGAACTGGCGACCTCAGGGTTCCCAGGTCAACGCCTTATCCACTGCGCCACCACAGGTCAGGCTTGACTTGTTCTTTTCCTAGTTCTTTTAGATGCAGTGTTAAGTTGTTTATTTGAGGGGTTTTTTTTTTTTTTGCTTCTTAAGGTATGCTCATAATGCTATAATATTCTCTCTCAGGACTGCTTTCCCTGTGTCCCATAAATTTTGAGTTGCTGTATTTCATTTTCATTTGTTTCAAAGAAATTTTTTATTTCTTCCTTGATCTCATTGTTAATCCATTCATAATTTAATAACATGCTATTTAGTTTCCAAGTGTTTGAATGTTTTTCAGTTTTATTATCGTCGTTGATTTCTAGTTTCATACCATCGTAGCCAGAGAAGATGCTTGATATGCTTTCAATCTTCTTAAATTTATTGAGACTTATTTTGTGTCCTAACATGTGGTCTATCCTAGAGAATGTACCATGAACACTTGAAAAAATGTATATTCTGCTGCTTTTGGAGGAAAAGTTCTGAAGATATATATTAAATCCTTTTGATCGAGTGTGTCCTTTAAGGCTGCTGTTTCTTTGTTGATTTTCTTTCTTGAGGATCTATCCATTGATGTTAGGGGGGTATTAAAATCCCCTACTATTATAGTGTTGCTGTTTATCTCACCCTTTATATCCATCAAAGTCTGCTTTATATATTTAGGTGCTCCTATATTAGGCACATAGATATTTATAATAGTTATATATTTCCGTTGGATTGCTCCCTTTATCATTATGTATTAACCTTCTTTATCCCTTACTAGAGTTGTTGTTTTAAAGTCTATTTTGTCAGATATAACTATTGCTATCCCAACTTTCTTTTCATTTCCATTTGCATGAAATATTTTTTTCCATCCCTTCATTTTCAGTCTATGTGTATCTTTTGTTTCGAGGTAGGTCTCTTGTAGACAGCATATGTACAAATTCTGTTTTCTTATCCATGCAGCTACCCTATGTCTTTTGACTGGAGCATTTATTCTATTTACATTTAAGGTTATTATTAATATGTAGTTGTCTATTGCCATTTTATTCTTTAAATTTACATTTCTCTTTTTCTCTATTGTTTTCTTTATTTCCCTTTGTTTTGTTTACAACAGGCCCCTTAACATTTTTTGTAGCATTGGTTTGGTTTTAATAAATTCCTTGAATTTTATTTTGTCTGGGAAGCCTTTCATTTTTCCTTCAATTCTAAATGATAGCCTTGCTGGATGAAGAAGTCTTGGTTGTAGGCTCTTGTTTTACATTACTTTGAATATTTCTTGCTGTTCCCTTCTGGCCTCAAGTGTTTCTGTTGAAAAGTCAGATGTTATCTTTATGAGGGTTCCTTTGTATGTGATTGACTGTTTTTCTCTTGCAGCTTTTACTATTTTTTTTATCTCTTAATTTTGATATTTCAATTATGATGTATCTTGGTATAGGTCTCTTTGTGTTCCTCTTTAATGAGATTCTCTGCGCTTTTTGAACTTGTGCGACTTTTTCTTTCATCAATTTAGAAAATTTTTCAGCTATGATTTCTTCAAACAGGTTCTCTACCCCTTGTTCTTTCTTTTCTCCTCCAGGAACCCCTATGATACAGATGTTATTTCTCTTCATGTTGTCACAAAACTATCTTAGAGTTTCTTCAGACTTTTTGATCCTCTTTTCTTTTTGCAGCTTTGTTTTTGTGTTTTCATTTATCTTATCCTCTAAGTCTCTGATTTCATTCTCTGCTTTATCCAGCCTGCTGTTTATTCCTTCTAGTGTAGTCTTCATTTCTGATATTGTAATTGTCATTTCTGATTGATTCTTTTGTATGATTTAATGTTCTTTTTGATGCATGCTATTTCTTTATTTAGGTGCTCATTATGTCCATCTATTGTAGCTCTATAATCCTTAACCATCCTGAAAATCATTATTTTAAACTCTACATCTGGTAATTTGGTTACTTCCATCTCATTCAGTTATTTTTCTGGAGATTTCTCTTGTTGATTCATTTGGATTGCATTTCTCTGTCTTTCCATTTTTTGTGTGTGCCATTTGCAAGCTTGCTGGGTTAAGGCAGCTGAGGTTGTTACAGGGAATGCAGCCCCTCCTCCAGGGCTTAATCGTTCAGCCTCTGCTGACTGCTCAGATTTTAATTCTCCCTAACAAGGTAAGCTACATCAAAATCTTAATTTCCCTGCTGTTTATTTGCTGAGCCTGGCAGGGAACTTCTGAGATTAGGATGGAGATAGTGGGCATATCTTGCTCTTTGGCCCCAGTTGAAACTCTATCCAGTCCTTCTATTTTTCTGTATGGTAAATCCACAGGAATGCCATGGGTGTGACCTCTGAGAGCCAGAAGATGTGATTTGCCCAGCTACTCTCCGGGGGCAGGGCACATTCTACGTATCAGAAGGGGGAGGTGTAGCTCAGGTCTCCCTGGAAACCTGAGTCACTGCCCCTCTCCTTTACTTCCTTCTTTCTGAACAGAATTTTGTGCTGATTGGAGTTGGAGAACTTTCTGGAGGTGGGTCAATTTGTCTTATGTTAGGCTCATGCTGGAAGAAGGGAGTTCTCCTCCCCATGCATATGGCCACCTCAGTAATGGAGAATGACTCAGTACAGGTATTCTTCTCCCCATCACCATTTGTGTCCCTGTGCCTCAATCCCCCCACTCTCTGCATGTAAGACCAGTTTTATCAGCCCTCCTCGACCCTGGAGCCCCAGGCAAGTGGCTGTGAGCAAGAATCTCTGCATTGGCCCTTTAAGGCTGCTTCTACTTCTATGCAAGTCATTTCTTGCCAACAGAAATCTTGGTCTTCCCCCACTCGATGCTGTCAGGCTGTCTCCTCCAGGTTCTGGGTCTCTAGGCTGTGGCTCCAGTCCTGGAGCTAAGGATGCCAGCCTCCCATTGTCCCTATCCCCACAGTAAGAGTTTCTCTGGACCTGCAGTCACTCCTCACTCCTGGTAGTAGGGGAGCCCCCACCACATCCCTGCACTTCCTACAAGTCTCGTTGTGGTTTCTTCTGTGCTCCTTGGTTTTTGAATCCTGTTTTTCTTATTCCAAAGTTGGTTTTTCATGATGATTGTTCTTTAATTAATTTGTAATCCAGTTTGGTCCTGGGAAGTGGCAGTTTGTATGTCTGCCTACTCCACTGCTCTCTTGGAATCTCTCTCATTTGTTCTTGCTTTTTGATATGCTGTCCACTTGTTTTTCTTTTAAGGTGTATAGCATAGTGGTTAGACAATTATATAATTTATGAAGTGGTCCCTCGATAATTTAAGTACCCATCTGACAACATACATAGTTATTACAATATTATTGTCTATATTCCCTATGCTGTACTTTATCCTCTTGACTACTTTGTTACTATCAAGTGTACTTCTTAATCCTTTCACATTTTTCACTTAGAACCCCAACCCCCCAACCATCAGGAAACCCTCAGTATGTTCTCTGTATCTATGAGGCTTCTTCTGTTTTGTTTGTTTGTATATTTTGTTCTTTAGATTTCATATATAAGCGAAATCATATGGTATTTGTCTTTCTGTGTGACTTATTTCACTTAGCACAATACCTTCCAGCTCCCTCTATGTTGTCATAAATGGCAAAATTTTATTCTTTTTTATGGCCAAGTAATATTCTACATCTTCTTTATCCACATGTTTATTGATGGGCACTGCGGTTGCTTTTATATCTTGGCTATTGTAAATTACACCACAATAAACATAGGCATGCATATATTTTTCAAATTAGTGTTTTAAATTTCTTTGGATATATACCCAAAAGTGGAATTGCTGCGTCCTCAAGTAGTTATATTTTTAATTTTTTGAGAAACCTCTATAATGTTTTTCATAGTGGTTGCACCAATTTGCAATCCTATCAATAGTATGTGAGGGTTCTCTTTTCTCCACGTCATCTGCAACACTTGTTGATTTAGTAATGATGGCCATTCTGACAGGTATGAGGTAATATCTTATTGTGATTTTAATGTGCATTTATCAGATGATTTGTGACATTGAGCATGTATTCATGTCTATTGGCCACCTGTATGTTCTCCTTGGAGAAGTGTCCATTCAGGCTTTCTGCCCATTACTTAATTTTCTTTTTTTTTAGTATTAAGTTGCATGAGGATTTTATAAATTTTGGATATTAACTTCTTATTGGATATGCCATTAGCAAATATCTTCTTCTATTCAGTAGGTTGTCTTCTCATTTTCTTTATAGTTTCCTTTGCTGTACAAAAACTTTTTAGTTTGATGTAGTCCCATTTGTTTATTTTTTGTTTTGTTTCTAGTGCCTAAGGATATAAAGCAGATAGAAATACTACTTAGAGCAATGTCAAATATCTTACTGCCTATGTTTTTTTCTAGAAATATTATGGTTTAAAGTCATACATTGAAGTCTTTGTTTTAGTTTAATTTCTTTTTCATGTATCTGTTTAATATTTTCAACACCACTTATTGAATAGACTATCTTTACCCTATATGTTTTTGCCTTCTTTGTCATAAATTTCTGAGTTCTCTATTCTGTTCCATTGATCTATGCCTCTGTTTTTATGCTATGCTGTTTGATTACAATAGACTTGTAATATAGATTCACATAAGGTAGTGTGATACCTACAAGTTTGTTCTTTCTCAAGATTGCTGTGTCTATCCAAGGTGTTTTATGGTTCCATATATATTTTAGTATTATTTGTTTTAGTTCTATGAAAACTGCCATCAGTATTTTGATAGGAAATGCATTACATCTGTAGATTACTTTGGGTGCTGTGGACATTTTATTGATGTTAGTCTGCCTATCCATGAGCATGGTATATCATTTTATTTCAATCTTTTCACTTTTTTCTTCAATGTCATGTACTTATCTGAGTAGAGGTTTTTTTGGGTTTTTACATCCTTGGTTAAATTTATTCACAGATATCTTATTCTTATTTTTTCTTTTTGTATTTTTCCAAAGCTAGAAGCAGGGAGGCAGTCAGACAGACTCCTGCATGCGCCCGACCGGGATCCACCTGGCATGCCCACCACGGGGCAATGCTCTGCCCATCTGGGGTGTCACTCCATTGGGGCTGGAGCCATTTTAGCACCTGAGGCAGTGGCCATGGAGCCATTCTCAGCACCTGCGCCAACTTTGCTCCAATGGAGCCCTGGCTGCGGGAGGGGAAGAAAGAGACAGAGGAAGGAGAGGGGGAAGGGTGGAGAAGCAGATGGGTGCTTCTCTTGTGTGCCCTGGCAGGAATTGAACCTGGAACTTCCACATGCCAGGCCGATGCTCTGCCATTGAGCCAACCAACCAGGGCAGTATTTTATTCTTTTTGATGCAATAGGAAATGGGATTGTTTTCTTAATTACTCCTCCTGATAGTTTTTTAGTGTATAATAATTCAATTGATTTGTGCATATTATTATTGCATCCTACTTGAACACATTCACATATTAGTTTCAGTAATTTTTGATGGAATTGTTAGGATTCTTTCTATATAATATCATCTCATCCTCAAATACTGAGTTTTACTACCTTTATTCCAAACTTGATGTCTTTTTTATTCTTCTCATCTGATTCCTGTGACTTTTATCCAATACTATGTTGAATAAAAGTAGTGAAAGTGGATAACTCTGCCTTGTACCTGATCTTAAGAAAAATACTTTTAGCTTTTCCTTGTGAGTATGATGTTAGCTGTGGGTTTATTATATAGGGCCATTATTATGTAAGGTATATTCTCTCTATTCCCATTTTACTGAGAATTTTTAACAAATGGTTGCTGAATTTTATCAAATGCTTTTCTGCATCTATTGATATGATCATATAATTTTTATTCTTCATTTTGTTTATGTAGTATATTACATTAATTAATTTGCAGATTGACTTATTTCAATGAATCAACATTGAATCTCAGGAATAAATCCCACTTGATCATGGTGTATAATCTTTTTAATGTATTGCTGAATTTGTTTTGCTAACATTTTGTTGAGAATTTTTGCATCTGTGCTCATCTAGAATTTAGCCTATAATTTTATTTTATTTATTTATTTTATTTATTATTATTATCATTATTATTTGCAATGTCTTTGTCTGGTTTTGGAATCAAAACAACGCTGGTCTTGTAAGGTAAGGTTGGTAGCCTTTCCTCCTCTAGAGTTATTCAGAATAATTTGAGAAGGATAGATGTTAATTCTTTCTTTAGTGTTTGGTAAAATTCACCTGTGAAGCCGTCCAGTCCAGGACTTTCATTGTCAGGATTTTATTGATTATTGATTCAATTTATGTTACAGTAATTTGTCTATTCAGATTTTCTTTTTCTTCTTAATTCAATCTTAGAAGATTGCATGTTTCTAGGAATTTATCCATTTATTCCAGGTTGCCCAATTTGTTAGCCTATAATTGTTTGTAGTGTTCTTTTATAATTCTGTGTGTTTACATGGTGTCAGTTGTCACTTCTTTTTCATTTCTGATTTTATTCATTTGGGTTCTTTCTCTTTTTGATGAGTCTGGCTAAAGGTTTATCAATCTTGTTTATCTTTGCAAAGAACCAGCTCTTGGTTTTATTAATCTGTTTTATTGTTTTCTTAGGTGCTACTTTGTTTATTTCTGCTCTGAACTTTATTATTCCTCTCTTTCTACTTACTTTGAACTTTCCTGTTCTTTTTCTAGAGCCTTTAGGTGTAAGATTTATCTAATTTTTTCTTATTTCTTGAGATAGGCCTGTAATGCTATGAATTTTTCTTTTAAGACTGCTTTTGCTGTCTTAGATTTTGGGTTTTTGTGTTCTTATTTTCATTTGTTTCAAGCTGTCTTTCAATTTCTTCCATGATCACACGTTAACCCATTCTTTGTTTAGTAACATTATTTTGCCTTCATGTCTATGTGTGTTTCATTGTTATTTTTTTTAATTGATTCTAGTTTCATACCATTATGGTTAGTGAAGATGCTTGATATAATTTCAATCTTCTTAAAAATTTTTAACTCTTACTTAAATGACATTCAGTTGTATTTTTTACAAAAAACAATGAGTGGTTATTCATGGCACTTGGTAATTTGTCCAGACATGAAAGAATGTGTATGAAATCAGTAAATGCCATTTGAAAGAGTCTTCTGTCCCAAATTCTAGATAGGCCTATTCAGAAAAATCCAATGATATTTTTCACAACTTTATAAATGGAATTTTCTTCTAATCCATTTCTAGGAGCTTACAGACCCATTCATATTCACCCTATTTGGAACCAAAAGTTTCTTTGTGAAGAGATCTTAATTTTAAGGTAAAAATTGGTCCAAGTTCCTATATTCACACTTTTTTCACTTTTGAATATGTATCTGTGAAATCTAAAGAAGATATTATCCCATTGATTGTAGAATATGGCAACTTACCTTCCAATAAACTGAAGATTCTGAGGTAAAAGAAATGCAAACATTTCTCCAACAGAATGATCCAGCCATGTTGTAAAATTACTCAGAATTATTTCAGGTATGTGTTCTGTGGGGTCTTTGCCTCTTCTCTTAATTTCTTTATGCAGACAAACACTGTTCATTTAAAAATAATCCATTTAGCAAGTGATTTACTTAATCCACTTGGTGTTTTACAGTCTTCATTAATAACTATTAGATCTGTGAAATCTCTTGAGATGCACCGTGGATTTTTTTTTTTGTAGCCAGTCCTCTTCTATAATAAACATGTAAGTTTGGTATAACTATGGAGAGCTGTTCACAGAGTCATACTGTTCTCCCATGAGGTCTATCTGATGTTGCAATGAGGATCTCGTGAGAAATTTGTCTGTTGAAGTAAGAAGCAAATTCATCTGTAGCTTTATTATAAAAAACCTCTTCATCATTAAGGTCTAGTGTAGTTTCATCAGACTCTACTAGTATCAATGGTCTTGGGTATAGGCTTTGGTGGAACCTTATCACCAAGAGCATCTCTCTCTTTTTTAAGTTTTTTCTTAGCTTTCACCTTTTCCTTCTGCTGCTGTTTCCACCATGTGAACATCAAGTGACACTGCTGTTTATTCTTAATCTCTAAAATGCTAAAGCTTAAAGGGAAGGCAGACATTTGGGGGGCTGGACCCCACTTGCCATCATCCTATTCTCAATAACTGCAGCCTCTTGAGGTCTTTGGTAGCAACTTTGCATTTCAATCTTTAATTTTGTTCCTTCAGTCTTCTTTATACTGTTTGCTACTCAATCTTCTTAAATTTATTAATTCTTGTTTTATGTCCTAACATGTTCTATCTTAGAAAATGTTCCATGTGAATTTGAAAAGAATGTATATTCTGCTGCTTGGGGTAAAATGCTCTGATATATCAATTAAAATCATGTGATCTAGTGTGTCACTTAAGTCCACCATTTTCTTATTAATTTTCTGTCTGGGACATCTATCCATGGATGTCAATGAGGTGCTAAAATCCCCTATTATGACTATTATTTTTTATCTCTTTCTTTATATCCATCAAGATTTGCTTTATATATTTAGGTGCTTCGCTGTTGGGTGTGTAAATGTTTACAAGAGTTATATCCTCTTGTTGAATTCTTTCCTTTACCATTATGTAGTGTACTTCTTTGTCTCTTACTATAGCCTTGTTTTAAAGTCTAGTATATCAGATATGAGTATTGCTACATCAGCTTTTTTTGTTTGTTTTCATTTGTATGAAATATCTTTTTCCATTCCTTTACTTGTAGTCTTTGTATATCTTTTGTTCTGAGATAGTTTCTTGTAGACAGTATATATGTAGGTCTTGTTTTCTTACCCATTCAACTGTCTTATGTCTTTTGATTGGGGCATTTAAACCATGTACATTTAAAGTAATTATTAATAATTATTTATGTATTTCTATTTTATTATTCATTTTTTTATTAATTTTAATGGGATGACATTGATAAATCAGGGTACATATGTTCAGAGAAAATAATTTCAGGTTATTTTGACATTTGACTATATTACATACCCATCACCCAAAGTCAAATTGTCCTCCATCATCTTCTATCTGGTTTTATTTGTGCTCCTCCCCTCTCCCTACCCATCTCCCAGGTAGCCAGCACACTCTTGTCTATGTCTCTGAGTCTCATTTTTATGTCCCATCTATATATGGACTCATATAGTCCTTAGTTTTTTCTGATTTACTTACTTCAGTCAGTATAATGTTATCAAGGTCCACCCATGTTGTTACAAATGATCCAATGTCATCATTTCTTATGGCTGAGTAGTATTCCATAGTATATATGTACCAAGGCTTTTTAATCCACTCATCCTCTGATGGACACTTGGACTGTTTCCAGATCTTCGCTATTGTGAACAATGCTGCCGTGATCATGGGAGCACATTTGTTCTTTTCAAACAGTGCTATGGTGTATATTTCTAAAAGTGGGATAGCTGGGTCAAAAGGCAGTTCGATTTTTAATTTTTTGAGGAATCTCCATACTGTTTTCCACAGTGGCTGCATCAGTCTGCATTCCCACCAGCAGTGCAGGAGGGTTCCCTTTTCTCCACATCCTCGCCAGCAATTGTTCTGTGTTGTTTTGCTGATGAGCGCCATTCTGACTGGTGTGAGGTGATATCTCATTGTGGTTTTAATTTGCATTTCTCTAATGATTAATGATGTTGAGCACTTTTTCATATGCCTATTGGCCATCTGTATGTCCTCTTTGGAGAAATTTCTATTCATTTCTTTTGCCCATTTTTTGATTGGATTGTTTGTCTTCCTGGTGTTGAGTTTTATAAGTTCTTTATAAATTTTGGTTATTAACCCCTTATCAGACGTATTGTTGAATATGTTCTCCCATTGTGTGGTTTATCTTTTTATTCTGTTCTTATTGTCTTTAGCTGTGCAAAAACTTTATAGTTTGATATAGTCCCATTTGTTTATCCTGCCTTTTATTTCATTTGCCCATGGAGATAAATCGGCAAATATATTGCTGCGAGAGATGTTGAAGAGCTTACTGCCTATGTTTTCTTCTAAGATGCTTATGGTTTCACAGCTTACATTTAAGTCTTTTATCCATTTTGAGTTTGTTTTTATGAATGGTGTAAGTTGGTGGTCTAGTTTCAGTTTTTGCAGGTAGATGTCTAATTTTCCTAACACCATTTGTTAAAGTCTTTACTCCTTGTATGCTCTTTCCTCCTTTGTCAAATATCAGTTGTCCATACAGGTGTGGGTTTATTTCTGGGTTCTCTGTTCTGTTTATTTTATTATTCATATTTATGTTTCTTCTTCAAGAAGACCCTTTAACTTTTCTTGTAACACTGATGGAACTCCTTTAGCTTTTTCTTGTCTAGAAAACTCTTTTTCTGTCCTTCAATTTGAAATTATATCCCTGCTGGGTAGAATAATCTTGTTTAGAAGGCCTTTCTTTTCTTCACTTTGAATATTTTGTGTCCATCTCTTCTGGCCTGCAAAATTTCTGTTGAAAAATCAATTAACAGCCTTATGGGAGCTCCCTTGTAGGTAATGAACTGTCTATCTATTACTACCTTTATGATTCTCTTTGTCTTAACCTTCCTCACTTTAATTATGCTGTGTCTTGGTGTGGGTCTCTCTGGGTTCATCTTCTTAGGATATTACTTTGCTTCTTGGACTTGTTCTTTTTTTTTTCTTTTTTTATTTATTCATTTTTTATATGGTTTTCTTTGTGCCCCTCCCCTCCCCCCTCCACTACCCTCTCTTCCCTCCCCCCACCCCATAACCACCACACTCTTGTCCATGTCTCACAGTCTCACTTTTATGTCCCACCTATGTATGAAATCATGCTGTTCTCAGTTTCTTTCTGTTTTACTTATTTCACTTCGTATAATGTTATCAAGGTACATCCATTTTGTTGTAAATGATCTGATGTCATCATTTCTATGGCAGATTAGTATTCCATAGTATATATGTACCAAAGCTTTTTAATCCACTCATCATTTTTTAGAGAGGAGATACAGAGTGAGAGAGAGAAAGAGAGAAAGGGGGGAGGAGCTGGAAGCATCAACTCCCATATGTGCCTTGACCAGACCAGTGCAGGATTTTGAACTGGTGACCTCAGTGTTCTCAGGTCGATGCTTTATCCACTGCGCCAACACAGGTCAGGCTTGGACTTGTTTTTGTTTTCGTTTTTATTTACCAGGTTAGAAAAACTTTCAGTCATTATTTATTCAAACAAGTTCTGAATCTTTTTTCCCTCTCTATTCTTTTTCTGATATTCCTATGGTGCAAATATTGGCATGCTTTATGTTGTTCCAAAAGCCCCTTAAACTACGCTCATTCTTTTTGCTGTTCTGATTCGGGTTTTTTTTTGTTGTTTTGTTGTTGTTGTTGTTGCTGCTGTGTGTTTTTTTTTTACTACTTTGTATTCAATAGCGAATTCAATTCTTTGTTTCATCTAATTTATTTTTTATTCCTTTTGGTGTATTCTTCATTTTAGTTATTGTAGTCTACATTCCTGACTGGTTCTTTTTATGTTTCAGTGTCTTTTTTATGCTTACTATCTCCTTATTGAAATTGTCACAAAGTTCATATATTTTTGCCTTAAGTTCCTTGAGCCTCTTAGACATAGTGTTTTCAGCTATGTATCTTATAAATTGCTTACCTCCATTTTATTTCGTTCTTTTTCTGGAGATTTCTCCTGTTCTTTCATTATGGACATTTTTTTGCCTTCCCATTTTGGTTGCCTTTCTGTATTTGTTTTCATGTATTTGGTAGACCTGCTATGCCTCCCAGTCTTGGCAGGGCGGCATTACGTAGTAGGTGTCTGGTATGGCCTTGTGGCATACTCTCCTTGATCACTTGAGCTGGGTGCTCCAGGAATGCCCCTTGAATGGGTTGTATGTGCAGTCTTATTGCAGTTGAAATTTGGTTGTTGTTCGAACATCAGTGGGTGGGGTAGAACCTCAGACTGGCTGGCTATGAGGATTGGCTGTGACCACAGCATCCAAACTTCTGTGCAGGAGTTGTCCTAGGAAGAAGAATTTACCCAGAAGGGTCTGGTGCCTGCCAAGACCTACTTTTGGGTGTGCTCTTGTGGCTAATCAGGTGTTGCTCTGTTGTGGTCTAAAACCAGCTACCAAGTGTGTTGGTTCTGACACCTCTTTGGAGGGATTGTGATTCAGATCAATATCAGATGTGTCCTGTGATCAGTCTGGGGCTACCTGTTAGGAACTACAAAGTAATCCACTGCTGGTAGTTGCCTGTGCTGAGCATGGATGCAAATAAGAGGGCCCACACTGTGAACTGAGGTTGACTACTACCAGTACCAGACCTTGGGAAGGTCATCAAAAGGCCTAAGCCATCTTGAGACCTGTCACTGCCTGGTGGCTGCCCATAAGGCTCAGCCACTGAAAGAATCTCTGGCAGTACAAAAGTTGCATGAGGCAAAGCCTCAAGGAGTCACCAAGGTAAGGTAAGTGGTATTTATCAAGCTAATACAGATTCAGACTCAGCACCAGTCCTGGGCCTGAGGACACTCAATAAAAGTATCAGGGTAAGGGGAGCAAGATGGCGATGGAGTAGGCGGACGTACCAACTTCCAACTCCCAGAACCAAAGTGGATTACAACTCAATTTTAAGAACCATCACCTGGATAAACCAACTTTGAACAAAACTAAGTGGACTCTTCAACCAAGGAACACAGAAGAAGCCACATTGAGACTGGAAGGAATAGCGAAAACGCGAAGAGGGCTGCCCAGCTCCCCGGAGCAAATGGCAGCCCGGAGAGACCCGCGGGGCGGGAGGAAAGTTTGGCGGAGAGGGAGGGACCTGGGTCCCAGGAACCAAGCCCCAGCCTGCAGTCCCAGAGCCTAGAAGAGGCGTTTGGACAGTTTTGAGCTGTGAAACAAGTGAGGGAGCTCCCAGGCCTACAGTGTGTAGTATTAGGTCCCTTCCTACTCTGCTGAGGGCTGCTTAAGGTTTTGGGGTGGCAGGACGCTGAAAGGCGGTTCTGTCGGCGTGGGCAGAGGCCAAGCCGGTGGGAGATCGGTCTAGCCCAGAGGGTCGGAGGGGAAGCACGAGAGCGGTCCGGAAGCTGCGGGCCCGCCTTTAATCCCACTTACGGGGACAAAGCGGGAGGCCAGGAACAGGCAGGCCCTGCACAAGCCAGCCCTGACCGCGGGGACCGGGCTAGGACCAGGGACGGGCAGGGGCTCGTGGCTGAGCTGACGCTACCAGTCCCCACCCCCCGGCAGGAGAAACCGCGGTTGGCCAGTATACGTGCGCGAGCGGGCTCCGAGCGCGGGAACGGGGTGGACCCCGAGACAAGTGGAGGCTCGCAGCTGAGCCCATGCTGCTATCCCCATCCGGCCTGAGAAACCGCGGATAGCATTCATACGTGCACGAGCGGGCTCCGAACGCGGGGGCAGGGTAGAGTCCGGGATGAGCGGAAGTACGCAGCTGAGCGGAAGCCAGCAAACACGCCCGCCCCAATAAACCTTGGTTTACGACCATGCGCAAAGGGCCCTGGCCTCGAGGGCGGGGCTAAAGCTCCGGATGGGCAAAAGCTTATAGCTGAGAGCACGTCAAAAGCCCCGCCTAACCCGCGGAACTGTAGCGAGCAGGCTCCAACTGCTGGTTCTGGGCGGAAGTCCGGAAATAGGCTGGGTCCGCAGCTGAGGAAAGGTGCTCACCTCTACCCTTGGTGCTAATCTTGTGGCTTCAGTGACAGCCCCTCCCACGGAGGAGAGGCAGAAATCACAGCAAAAGCCACAGTGGGCCGGCACTGGCAACGCTCATACCCAACCACCCTAGGCACCGGCAGAGGGGGTGGGGGGCCTACAGACAGACCACACCTAGAGAACACAAAGGCAACACCTACCGGACTCCAGTGGCCACAACTTGCTTATACACAGAAAAAATGGGCAGGCAGAGGAATGCAAACCAAATGAATCAAGAGAAATCCCCAGAGAAGGACCTGAATGAACCAGATATAACCAAATTACCAGAAGCAGAATTTAGAATAATGATAGTTAGGATGTTCAAAGAAATTAGAGCAACAATGGATAGTCATTATGAACACCTAAATAAAGAGATTACAAGTATAAAAAATGAAATTGAAATAATAAAAAAGAATCAGACAGAAATGACAAATACAGTTTCAGAACTGAAGACCACAATGGAAGAAATGAAAAGCAGGATGGATGACGCTGAGGATCGAATAAGCGAGTTAGAGGACACAATAAACAAAGGCACAGAAGCAGAGAAGAAAAAGGAAAAGAGACTTAAAAAATGTGAGGAAACTCTAAGGGAGCTTTGTGACAACATGAAGAGAAACAACATTCGCATCATAGGGGTGCCTGAAGAAGAGGAGAGAGGACAGGAAATGGAAACTTTGTTCAATCAAATCATAGCAGAAAACTTTCCTAAATTAAGGCTGGGAAACACTCCACACATTCAAGAAGCACACAGAACTCCATTAAAGAGAAACCCAAAAAGATCTACACCAAGACACATCATAGTTAAATTACCAAAGCTAATGGATAAAGAAAAAATTTTAAAAGCTGCTAGAGAAAAAAAGGCTATCACCTACAAAGGAGCTCCCATAAGGATGACATCGGACTTCTCAACAGAAACACTTGAGGCCAGAAGGGAATGGCAAGAAATAATCAAAGTAATGCAGAACAAGAACCTACAACCAAGACTACTTTATCCAGCAAGGCTAACGTTTAAAATTGAAGGAGAAATAAAGAGCTTCCCAGAAAAAGAAAGCCTGAAGGAATTCATAAAAACCAAACCAATTCTGCAAGAGATACTAAGGGGCCTCTTGTGAACAGTTTAAAGGGAGGAATGAATAGAGCAAAAGAAGAATACAGCTTTAAAGAATAAAATGGCAATAAACAACTACATATCAATAATAACCTTAAATGTAAATGGTTAAATGATCCAATCAAAAGACATAGGGTAGCAGCATGGATAAAAAAACAGGACCCATACATATGCTGTCTACAAGAGACACACCTTAAAACAAAAGATGCTCATAGACTGAAGGTAAAAGAATGGAAAAAAATATTTCATGCAAATGGAAATGAAAAAAAAGCAGGGGTAGCAATACTTATATCAGACAAAATGGACTTTAAAACAATGGCTGTAGTAAGAGATAAAGGAGGACACTACATAATGATAAAGGGAACAATTCAACAGGAAGATATAACTATTGTAAATATCTATGCACCAAATATAGGAGACCCGACACACATAAAGCAGACTTTGATGGATATAAAGGGTGAGATTAACAGCAATACTATCATAGTAGGGGATTTCAATACCCCTCTAACAACAGTGGATAGATCCTCAAGAAAGAAAATTAATAAAGAAACAGCAGACTTAAAGGATACACTAGATCAACTTGATTTAATAGATATCTTCAGAACTTTTCACCCTAAAGCAGTAGAATATACATTCTTCTCAAGCGCTCATGGTACGTTTTCTAGGATAGACCACATGTTAGGACACAAAATTGGTCTCAATAAAATTTAAGAAGATTGAAATCATATCAAGCATTTTCTCTGATCACAATGCCATGAAACTAGAAATTAACCACAAAAGAAAAACTGAAAAATACTCAAACACTTGGAAACTAAATAGCATGTTATTAAATAATGAATGGATTAACAATGAGATCAAAGAAGAAATAAAAAGTTTCTAGAAACAAATGATAATGAGCATACATCAACTCAAAATTTATGGGACACAGCAAAAGCAGTTCTGAGAGGGAAGTTTATTGCACTACAGGCATATCACAAGAAGCTAGAAAAAGCTCAAATAAGCAACCTAACCCTGCATCTAATAGAACTAGAAAAACAACAACAAATAAAACCCAAGACAAGTAGAAGGAAGGAGATAATAAAGGTCAGAGCAGAAATAAATGACATAGAGGCTAAGGAAACAATAAAGAGGATCAATGAAACAAGAAGCTGGTTCTTTGAAAAGGTAATCAAGATGGATGAACCTTTAACTAGACTCACCAAGAAAAAAAGAGAGAGGACTCAAATAAAATTAGAAAGGACAGTGGAGAAATAACAACTGACACAACAGAAATACAAAGCATTGTAAGAAAATACTATGAAGAACTATATGCCAAAAAATTAGACAATCTTGGTGAAATGGACAAATTTCTTGAATCATATAACCTTCCAAAAATCAATCTGGAAGAATCAGAACACCTAAACAGACCAATTACAGCAAATGAGATCGAAACAGTTATCAAAAGACTCCCAAAAAAGAAAAGTCCTGGGCCTGATGGCTTCACAAGTGAATTCTATCAAAAATTCAAAGAAGAACTAACTCCTATTCTCCTCAAGCTATTTCAAAAAATTCAAGAGGAAGGAAGACTTCCAAACTCCTTTTATGAGGCAAGTATAATTCTGATCCCAAAACCGGGCAAAGACAACACAAAGAAAGAAAATTATAGGCCTATATCCCTGATGAATTTAGACGCTAAAATTCTCAACAAAATATTAGCCAACCGGATCCAGCAATATATGAAAAAAATCATACACCACGATCAAGTGGGATTTATTCTGGAGAGGCAAGGCTGGTTCAATATTCGCAAATCAATCAATGTGATTCATCACGTAAACAAAAGGAAGGACAAAAATCACATGATAATTTCAGTAGATGCAGAAAAGGCATTTGATAAAATACAGCACCCATTCATGCTCAAAACTCTCAGTAAAGTGGGAATAAAGGGATCATTCCTTAACATGATAAAGGCCATCTACGATAAACCGACAGCAAACATCATACTAAATGGACAAAGATTAAAAGAAATCCCCTTAAGATCAGGAACCAGGCAGGGTTGCCCACTTTCACCACTCTTATTCAACATAGTTCTGGAAGTCCTAGCTACAGCAATCAGACAAGAAGAAGAAATAAAAGGCATCCAAATTGGAAAAGAAGAAGTAAAACTGTCATTATTTGCAGATGATATGATATTGTATATTGAAAACCCTAAAGTCTCAGTCAAAAAACGACTGGACCTTATAAATGATTTCAGCAAGGTGGCAGGATATAAAATTAATACTCAGAAATCAGAGGCATTTCTATACACCAACAATGAAATATCAGCAAAAGAAATTAAGGAAACAATCCCCTTCACTATTGCAGCCAAAAAAATAAAGTACCTAGGAGTAAATTTAACCAAGGAGGTTAAGGACTTGTACTCGGAAAATTATAGAACATTGATAAAAGAAATCAAGGAAGATACAAACAAGTGGAAGCATATACCGTGCTCATGGCTAGGAAGAATAAACATCATTAAAATGTCTATATTACCTAAAGCAATTTATAAATTCAATGCAATACCAATTAAAATACCAATGACATACTTCAAAGATATAGAACACATATTCCAAAAATTTATATGGAACCAAAAAAGAACACGAATAGCCTCAGCAATCTTAAAAAGAAAAAATAAAGCAGGAGGTATCACTCTTCCTGATATCAAGGTTTACTATAAGGCCATTATACTCAAGACAGCCTGGTACTGGCATAAGAACAGGCACATAGATCAATGGAACAGAACAGAAAACCCAGAAATAAACCCACAGCTTTATGGACAACTGATATTCGACAAAGGAGGAAAGAACATACAATGGAGTAAAGACAGCCTCTTTACAAATGGTGTTGGGAAAATTGGACATCTACCTGCAAAAAAATGAAACTAGACCATCAACTTACACCATTCACAAAAACAAACTCAAAATGGATAAAAGACTTAAATGTAAGCCGTGAAACCATAAGCATCTTAGAAGAAAACATAGGCAGCAAGCTCTCCGACATCTGTATCAGCGGTATATTTGCCGATTTATCTCCACGGGCGACTGAAATAAAAGGCAAGATAAACAAATGGGACTATATCAAACTAAAAAGTTTTTGCACAGCTAAAGACAATAGGAACAAAATAAAAAGACAAACCACACAATGGGAGAACATATTCGACAGCACATCTGATAAGGGGTTAATAACTAAAATTTATAAAGAACTTATAAAACGCAACACCAGGAAGACAAACAACCCAATCAAAAAATGGGCAAAAGAAATAAATAGAAATTTCTCCAAAGAGGACATACAGATGGCCAATAGGCATATGAAAAAATGGTCAACATCACTAATCATTAGAGAAATGCAAATTAAAACCACAATGAGATATCACCTCACACCAGTCAGAATGGCACTTATCAGCAAAACAACACAGAATAAGTGCTGGCGAGGATGTGGAGAAAAGCGAACCCTTCTGCACTGCTGGTGGGAATGCAGACTGGTGCAGCCACTGTGGAAAACAGTTTGGAGATTCCTCAGAAAATTAAAAATCGAACTGCCTTTTGACCCAGCTATCCCACTTATAGGAATATACCCTAAGAACACCATAGCATTGTTCGAAAAGAAGAAATGCGCCCCCATGTTCGTGGCAGCATTGTTCACAATAGCGAAGATCTGGAACCAGCCCAAGTGTCCGTCAGAAGACGAGTGGATTAAAAAGCTATGGTACATATATACTATGGAATACTACTCAGCCATAAGAAACGATGACATCGGATCATTTATAACAAAATGGATGTACCTTGATAACATTATACGGAGTGAAATAAGTAAATCAGAAAAAAAGAAAAACTGAGAACAGCACGATTACATACATAGGTGGGACATGAAAGTGAGGGTATGAGACATGGACAAGAGAGTGGTGGTTATGGGATGGGGGGAGGGAGGGAAGAGTGGGATAGGGAGGAGGGGAGGGACACAGGGAAAACCAGATTGAAGGTGACAGAGGACAATTTGACTTTTGGTGATGGGTATGCAACACAATTGAATGATAAGATAACCTGGAGATGTTTTCATTGTACATATGTACCCTGATTTATTGATGTCACCCCATTAGAATTAATAATAATAAAATATATATTAAAAAAAAAAAGTATCAGGGTACATCGAGGTCAACTGCCACCTGCCTGGGGCCTACAGACCTTTGCCGTGCAGGGTTTCAGGAAGTCATCAGAGTGGTATTAGTGAAGTTCATTTGGCTCCTACAGATTAAGATTTGAATGTGTATGAGAAGGGCTCAACACAGGAAAGGTAGCACCATGAGCTATACAGGAGGATGACTCAACACAAGGACAATGACAGCCATCTCTCTAGTGCTCATTTCAAAGCCACACAACTTAGTCTTTACCTGTATGTCTCTGGTCCCCCCAAGTCACCATCCCTCCACTGGACGCCAAGGTGAGTACCTGCAAGCGAGATTTTGTGCCCTGGCCCTTGAAAAGAATGTCTGGGTTTCCAGCAGCCTTCCATCTCACTGGGACAGATAGAATTCCTGCTGATTTTTAAAGTCAGATATTATATGGGCTCCCCCTCTCAGCTGGGGTTCTGGACTGGGGAGCCTGTTGAGGGGATAAGAAACCCTTGTTTCTCAGGAGGAACCTCTGTAGCTGAGGTATCTTTTCATATTCTCAATGACCACATGTAGGTACAGGGTCAGTCTATTTTACATCTCTGCCCCTTCTATTAGTCTCAACATGACTTCATCTTTATATTCTGAGTTATAGGACTTCTGTTCAGCTAGTCTTCAGATAGTTATCTAGGTTGATTGTTCTAAAATTTAGTTGTAATTTTGATGTGTTCATGGGAGGAGGGCAGCTTTCACTTATTCCACTATCTTGACCAGAAGTTGTTAGTCAGGTCACTCTGTATGTAACATTCCAACAGGAAAAGTGTCCACTTAACTACCTGTTAGAAAAGGGGATTTATTTTGAATTTTATAGCTTCATTAGTTGAACATTCAATACTTCAAAGAAAGATTCTTTAGAATATTTGAGAAGAAAGTTTTTGTGAGAAGTTGTGGCTGAATAGAGTAGTGGAAGGAGAGCAAACTTGAAGTCTTATAATCTCTTGAGAGCTGCACCTGCTTCTTATTGCTTACCTACAGTGCAGGGTTGTGATGTACATGGAGCAAGATAATGCAAGTATATAAAGTACTTGGTGCAGTATATGAGTCATTAGTAAGAACCCAAGTCATTTTCTACACCTCCTCCCTGCCTGTCCTGAGCCTCATTTCTGAGTCAGTCAAGCAAATAAGAAAGCAGTTATATATATGCTGAACATCTTCCTAGAACATACATTCTTGGCCCAGAAATTAGGCTCACTTGTAGTATGCAAAGATGAGGAATCTGTCAGCATTGTCAGTAAAGATAATAAGGGATTTGCCTGACCTGAGGTGGAGCAGTAGATCAAGCGTCGACCTGGAACGCTGAGGTCGCTGGTTCGAAACCCTGGGCTTGCCTGGTCAAGGCACATATAGGAATTGATGCTTCCTGCTCCTCCCCCTTCTCTCTCTCTCTCTCTCTCTCTCTCTCTCTCTCTCTATCTCTCTCCCTGTCTCTCTTCTCTAAAAAATGAATAAATAAATAAAAATAATTTAAGATAATAAGGGATTCATTCTCCTGAAAACAAATTCCAGTTAAGCCAAAACATTACGCAATGATTGTTTTATAAAGATGTTCTCTTCTTTGTAGGTCTGAGAAGTGAGCATATTCAAAGCATTTCTTAAGGTGAATTGAAAAAGACAAGGAATTGCAAGGAATTTTAAACATAGTACTCGTATCTCATTAGAAAATGGGAAAATAAATGAGGGATACACTTCAACCCAAAGATCATAGACATGGCTTCTTCTGAAAGGAGTATGTGTCTCAGTATGAGCTGCTATAACAAAGTACCATAGGCTAGATTGGCTTATAAACACCAGAAACTTATTTTTCACAGTTCTGAGTTCTGGAAGCCAAAGATCAGCGTGCCAGACTGATAATGTCTTCCTCTATCTTCACGTGATGGAAAAGGAGTGAGCTAGCTCTCCAACCTCTTCTTGTAAGGGCAGTAATCCCATTCATGAGGCACCCACTCTCATGACCTAATTACCTTCCAAAGGCTCCACCTCTAAATACTGCTGCATTGGGATTAAGGCTTCAACATAGGAATTTGGGGGGAACACAAACATTCAGTCCCTCTCAGGCTGGGTTTCTTTTCTCTTTTTTGCTTTCATCTTTCTCTTTCTGTGTTGCCTCCATATGGCCCTTATTTCATCAATACATACAATTGGCTTGGATTCTAATTTTATTTAACAGAGCCTGCCTTGCACCTTTTTTTTTCAGCTTTCTGAAAAATGGCCTATTATTATCCTTTTTTTCATGCCCCCAAAGACTCATTTTATTCTTAGTAAGTAGCAACTTTCACACCAAAGCTGAACTCTGAAAATGCTGGATATTAACAGAGTCAAAGCATCTTTCAGCTTTGTCTTTGTTTTGGTTTACCTGATAAAAGGGATGAGTTTGTGGGAGGTAAGGAGATTCTGTGCATGAGAATTTGCAGTGTTTCTCTCTGCCACCTTCTCATTTTCCCCAGTTATGATGTCCATGGTGACTGACAGATCGTCAAATCCTTGCATTGAGCAAGATTTGCTCCTGGTTCTATAGAAGTTTTAGATGAACAATCAATTTTTCACACATTTATCTATACATTTAAACGTGTGACTTAGAATTTTGTACTTAAATAAGAGTGACTTTTTTTAGTGAAAAGATGATTGGATTAAAAGCTCAAAATATATTGTCCTTTACTTGTGTCCTCTACTATTCATAGATAAGTATCAAATAGATTTCTCTGTAAGTTAGATTTATTATGTTTAATATATTAAAATATGTAGTGCAGACCTTTAGCTTTTGGAAGAAAAAATATGGCTCTTGGCAATTGTTCTTTTTCTTTTTCTGCAAAGATGACAGTCTCTGGATTTTCTGGTCTTAGAGACATACACATGCTATGTTTAAATTTCATGATGTCTCCACATAACATATGCACTGTTCTAGAACCTTAGCTCTGAATGAATGCCTCTGTGAATTAAAATGCCAAACTGTTAATCAGTTCTAATGATAAAAAAATAGATTATTTTCACATTTTTAACAAAATTTTTAAAGTGAAAGATGATCTTGTAGACTCTGTGGTTTGGTCTTGGCAGATGCAATTATGCCAGGAGTTCCCTGCAAAAGTAATTAGGAAAGTTGAAAAAGTGAGTACTCCCCAGATGTGATCTTAACAGTGGCCTTAATATATGACATCAATGAGTTAAATGAGGAAACTTCCAGAGGCCAAACATCTAGGTTTTAGGTTTCAGATGAAGTTTTTGCTTGTGCTCACCTCAGGAAATGAATATTGCATTCATAAATTGTTGTTCTTATCCAGGAGATGAACCATAGCAGTTTCATTTAGCCCTAGAGTATTAAATTTCCTTAACACTTTGCCACATTAGAATATGTTTTCCATCTGACTATGATGATGCAATTTTTGAAGGGAAAAATCGTTAGCCAAGTGACATTCTATAACAAGCCGTAAAAGTTTATGATGCACATAGTAGGATAATTGGCACAACAGGAATTGAATACTTCCTTATGGATAATATTTGATAAAATATGCATGTATGACAATCCAATCGACCATCGATGGCTACTTTAGAATGCATTTATTTTATTGTTACCATAATGGATTTTACAGTGCCAGAATTTTCATCTTTCTACTCTACTAGAAAGATGAAAAGAAGACTATATTATTTTCCTCCTGCATTTACTTCTCATTGTAGTCTTTTGCTTGTGCATTTTATGCCCCACCCCCAAATTGTTTCTGCACAAGCTGTTGACAAATGATTTGTTGAAAGTCAAAGCTAGTAGACAGCAATATTTTATTTTTCTTCTTTTGTCAGCATTCTTTTGCACATATTTCTTTTACAATATTAATTAAATCATTCATAGACAATGCCCTTTCTCCCAGGTTCCAAATTTTCTAAACCTCACACCTGTTTTTTCTTTTGAGTTTTGTGCTATATAAGCTTATAAATCTTCCTATATTTCCCAGTATAGCTTCTTATGAAATAACATGTTTTTTTCCCACAAAACTTTAACCCAACTGTTTTCAATAGTGGCAGTCAAGCCTGAAGTTGTCAATCAAAGAACAGCTTATCAGTCTGAGCCTTTTCTTTTTAAACTTTTACTCGGTGACTTTTGAGACCTGTCAACACCCAGTTGATTTTAGCCCTAACAATAAAGTCACACTCTATCTTCCACATAGAAGCTTTAAGATTAAATTCTGATGTCATATACGTCATATTTACATAGTTAAAACTCATAACAAGCAACCCACAGGCAATAGGATGCAATAACCATGCAACAGAGCCATTTCCTGTCCCCCTTTTTTCTCTCACAGTATGTTTTGTGCAGTTTATTGGATGTGAATGTTATGAAAATGAAAATCGTCTGGGAGAAACCTGCTGGCCAGCTCTGAGGTTTAGAAGAATTTGACTAGAGGAGTATATAGAGTTATAAATGCTTGGCCACCCCCTACATTATAAAATAGAAACACTTTCAACATTCCTTTCATTTCCAGAAAAAGGAGAGATGGGAGGTCACAATTACATGCTCTAACAGCAGATTTTTAATATCTTTAATTCTTCTACTATTAAAGGAAAACAACTGACTTAGAATCAAAAAACATAAAACAATAAAAGTTTTGCAGTTTTCATTTTTAAATACAAAGCACCTACTTCAAATGCACTTCAAGGTGAACTTAACCATGGATGGGATTTAAGAGTCAAATCTGCTGTGGCACTTTAAACAGCCAGTGCAGAGGAGTTAAGCATTTTCTTGGCAATCACTTTAGAGCTAGAAATAAGTGTCATGTTAAAGTAAGAAAATGAAAGCAAAAGTCTCTGATTTAATTTGAAACCTCTGTTGCATCAAAAGATTAGGCTTTAAGCAAAAATACTGACAAGAAAATAAGGCTCTAATGGAAGCACATTATATATAGCATGTTGTGGACACTTTTTTGTAGTTTCATTATGGAAAGTGAGACAGAATGAAATCATTCCCTTAATAGAGTTACTTCGGAAAATCTTCTGTATAAATAATGTCCTAAACTACCATTTTGAAATAAGGTCTTATTCTTTCTGGAGCTGATCTTTCTTATTCAGCTTAAAAGATATACATTGGAATTTAACAACCATGTTTTATCAATACATTAGAAAACATTTGCTTTTCTTTTCTATAATACAAGATAGACTCAGTTATATTCCTCATGTAAAATAATATTAAAGAAAATTCATTGAAATTCATGTTTTAATGGTCATAATTCTGTCCGCAAACAAAATAGACATTTTTAAAAGGTTATAACAGCATTCTTAATAAAGCCTCAACTTCCATAGTTTCCATACAAAAATCAGATTATTTCAACAGTTTTCTTATTTAAACTATGTAGAAAGCTGAAATTTGTATTCAATGGTTTTGTTCTAGCAAATAAAATAGAGTTCCTAGAAGTATATAAGCTTTTTTAAGACCCCCATATGGAAATGTCTTTTTTTTTTTGTTATTAAAAGATGCATCTACCTCTCTCTCTCTCTCTCTCTCTCTCTCTCTCTCTCTCTCTCTCTCTTTCTCCTGCAAGCATATGCACACATATTACTACATACTGAAGGAATAACTAAGAGATTTCAAGAAAGGTCTCCTCCATCCAGACTTTAATTTTTTCTCCTCACTGGCTCATGACTAGGCCTGAGGTTCTACTGACAGAATTCATTCCTCCTTGTTAGGCATTTTGTCTTTAATAATTCTCAGTCCAAATGAAAATATTCCTAAAGTAAGAGTTTGTGGAGTCTATAAACTACCCTACCACCACCCTAAAGAGCTAATACACTTAACTAATATTGGTCATTAGCAGCATATTGAGAAATAGTTTAAATTCATTTGGAGAAATAATTGTTGTGCACTCATGAATTTTGAGGACTCTACTCCAGGCACTGTGAACAAAACCAAGATGTCTAAACTCCTACCTTATGAGAAGCAAAAGAGACAGACAGATCAGGACAAGGAGAGAGAAAGAAAGTTCACAATAAAAGGGCCAGAGGAGGAGATGCCAAAGGTAGAGAAAGGAATTAAAGTAAGAAACCAAAAAAATTTCAAAGGCAAATTTCTTCTTTTACAGTTATACATAGTGTAACCAAAGAGCCAAAATGCAGCAACAACTGTCACATCTGCATCCTTCTAGCTCCCCTTTTGGAGACCAGAGAATCTTGTGGAATAAAGAAAATTGGTAATGCCAGTGAATAATTTTTAATTGCAGAAATACCTTCAATTATGAGTAAAGGAATACTATGAAATATGCTTTAATAGTACTGTATGAATAAAGGGATATTAAGTATTCTAGAGAATTGCAAGCTTTTGCATAGGTTTTATGAAACTTTACTTATTAATATAATCACTGTGGAAACATGAAACTGAGACATACCTCTGTATGAAAAAACATATTTAACAACCTTGTATTTGCCTGATTCTTTCACTGTGTGTTAAAGTAAACTAAGGGTTGAGGAAGTTTAAGACAGTCTCTCAAAACTTTAAATCCTGTTGAGTGTAAGCCGCTTAGAGAAGAATGATCGGTCAAAGATTACTGGTCTTTTTCAGCTGGTATCAAATGTTAGGGCTAGCTAGATTCAACTCCTGGAGTCTCTGATAGCAATTGCAGATGGAGTAAACTTCAAACGCTTTAGAGCTTGTGTTTAATTCAGAGCAGCACATGACATCTTGGACAGATCTCGATATGCTCATGAAATTACAAATGGAGTTGGAAATCTCATGAAATAAGTCAAAGATATCACCCTTTATGAGGTATGACTATAAAGTAACAGAACTGCTTTTGAAACCAACTTTACAAAACTTCCACATGCCATTTAAGTCTTGTCCCTTTAAAAACAATCAGGTTGGAGGTTCTGTATTCATGTAATTCTTGCTGCTAGAACTGAGCCACAGTCTTTTCTAGTCAATGAAAAGGTTTCCTCTTTGGAGGGTAAATCTGAAATTTAAAAGTGGATGAAGTTGTGTAGTCCCAGTTCTGTTGAATAGAGTGAGTAGTAAAACTGAGACAGGGATAGAATTCAGTGGGTCCATAAATAAATAAAAACTTGTTAAGAAAATTTGCATAGTGATACGTAATAAAAATAGCTAGCATTTGAGATCCCATGAGTTCATGTGTTGCCCACATTAGTCCCATGATGCAGGTGAACTCATCACCATTTTAAAGTAAAGGAAACTGAGGCACAAAGAGACAAAATGTCCAAGACCATGCAGCAAGTATGTGGCAGAGCCAAGGAATCAGGCCTGGGAAGTTGGTCTCCAAAACCCTTGATTTTAACCACTCTGCTATATTAACTCCAAGACTCATTTTAAAGAGAAAACCTAATCAAGTTCTAACCTGGTATTATAGGCTGATGGAGTTAACAGTTGTTCATTATCAATCCTAAACATTCCTAATGTAATAATGTGTGATTATTCTAATGCTTGGGTTTGATTTTTTTGGCTAGCTTGCAGGAATCCAACACATCCCCCGTGACTGAGCCTTCCTGACCTCTGGCAAGCCCAGCTCAGTACTGTACACCTCAGCAGCAATTGTGAAGGAAGGTTTCTAACACAATGCCCTCTGCATATAGGAATTTAAAAATTCTCAAGACATATTATTTGCAAATGCCAGACTCTCTTATAAGCACACAAACTCATGTGATGGCTACTCTCAGTGACATAATTTATTTGGATATTTTAAATTGAGGGTTTGAAAATATTCAAGAGAATGGACCAGGGCAAGTATGCACTTTATGGACCTCAGGCCTTATACCAGGCAAGAAGCAGAACAGTATGATATGCCAGGCAAGAAGCGAAAGTGAAGATTTCATAATTAATAAGACCTAGGTAAAGATCTAGAATCTTCCCCTTATTAGATATGTGATTTTGGGTAACTTGGTTGCCTTCTCTGTGTCTGTTTCCTCTTCTGTAAAATGGGGGTTCCAATGCTCACTGAGTGTGAAGATTAAATATAATACAGCTAATCCAAATTTTTATGGCACAATCTGTACCTTTCATAAATCCATACCTCCCATAAATATTAGTTTTCTGCCTTTTTCAAAAATATCCTTGGATGCCCTGGCCGGACAGGTTGGTTGATTAGAGCATTGTTCTGAAGTGCAGAGGTTGTGGGTTAGATCCCCAATTAGAGCAGATACAGGAACAGCTCAATGTTCTTCTCTCTCTCTCTCTCTCTCTCTCTCTCTCTCTCTTTCTCTCTCTCCCTTCCTCTCTTGCTAAAATCAATAAGTAAAAATTAAAGCAAAATATATTCTTAGACTCTCTAACTTAAAACAAATTACCTTCTAATCACTGACTCAGCTTTTGAAGTATTTAGTAGTATAATTGTGATACTGTGGGGAAAACAGCTGTGTTAGGCTTGTTCACTGATTTACCTGGCTGCAAGCACTTTGCTTGACTAGTGCGTACGCGCGTGGCAGCGCCACATGTGGATGGTCTATGTAAGGCTATGGGTGCTTGCGCTCAGGGCAAAGGGTTGATGGCAGATTACAGATTGTCTGCCTGCCACTATGAGGGGCCATTTTTGCTGTTTGTTTGCCTGAGAAGCGGTTTTCCCCTGCCGATTTGCTTGTCCACTGTTTGGAGAATCTATTAAACGGGAATGACCCAAAACATTTTGGCTCTGCATTTTCTCTACCATCTGCTCGAATCCAATGTGGATCTGCCTAGCCTCGGCCACCAGCATTACAGATACTATAATTTAGAGGCATAGAGAAAGGGTATTTTTACTGATCTTGTTCATGATTGACCCCTGCTATTTTATTTGCTTATAGTGTCTGCAGCAGGCACCAATTGGGTTCCAATTAATAAAGACAGCACATGGGAGGAGGTGTGGGGTGTAACAAAGGGCTTGCAGCTTTGAGAGAGCAAATGGATTAGGCAGCCAAGACCAGAGGCATCTGGTAAAAACATCACTTTTTTTACAAAGTTGACATTTCTGTCATAAACAATAATTCCCTGATTTCTTTTAACTACAGTTGGAAAACATTTTTTTTTAAATGGGGGATGGAGCTGAAAAGATAGGGGTCATTTTGTTCTTCATCTGATTATCCTTGTCTGCAGAAGAAGAAAGGAAGACTCTTCAGGCACAATAAAGGCCAAGGGAATTTGTGTGTGTTTGTGTGTCACGGAGAGGGCATGATGGGGAATTGGGCCCTGGGAGGCTGGGAAAGTTCACCAGAGTGAATTTCAGGAAAAATACCTAAAATTTTATCAGTGAGAAGTGTTCAGCCCTGGCCGGTTGGCTCAGTGGTAGAGTGTCGGCCCAGCGTGTGGAAGTCCCGGTTTCCATTCCCGGCCAGGTCACACAGAAGAAGCACCATCTGCTTCTCCACCCTTCCCCCTCTCTTTTCTCTCTATCTCTCTCTTCTCCTCCCACAGTCAAGGCTCCATTGGAGCAAAGTTGGCCCAGGCACAAAGGATGGCTCCATGGCCTCTGCCTCAGGTGCTAGAATGGCTCTGATTATATTGGAGCAATGCCCCAGATGGGCAGAGTATCGCCCCCTGGGGGGCATACTGGGTGGATCCTAGTCAGGCATATGCGGGAGTCTGTCTCTCTGCCTTCCTGCTTCTCACTCCAGAAAAATACAATAAAAAAAAGTGTACAGCAAAATTATTGATCAGATATCATTGACTATCAAACATAATCAAACAGATGTTCTAGGATGTCCCTGAATTTATGCTACGAAACATGGCCCAGTCTTCCTCCCTCATCTAGACCAAGTGGCACCTTAGCCCTGAGGGGTGATTCCAGGTGGAGAGATATGGGAAAAAGTGGTATTGCAAACAAACATGAGTCATCCACTCCTAACAATCCCTTAGGAAGCTTGGGTGTGTGCAGAGACAATGTGGTGATTTTGTCCACTTTAAAGAATACTCAAGTCAGAAACCTGCGACCATCTGAAAGCAAATCTGGACTTAGGCCTGGCCCAGGATTCCTCTGTCCTAATGATGCTCCCTCCACTCCTTAGGTATAGCCCAAGGTAGGCCTACCATTGTTCACAAACAAATTCATTCAGTAAACATTTATTGAGCATTACAGTCTGCCAGGCACTATTAGCATAGTTAGAAATTAGCAAGTAATCACAAAACAAACAAAACAAAAACCTCTATCTTCCTGGGCTTATATTATTGTGGTGAGAAAGAGAAATATGATACAAGCTAAAGCAACGCAATATAGAACACAGGATGGTCATAAGTGCAGGAAAGGGGAACAGAGAGTGAAAGGAACAGTTTCAACGTAGAGTAATATTGAGGGAGGAAGTGCAGGTAGCTGCCGGAAGTACTCTCCAGATGGAGACACTACGGGTGCAATGAGTGTGCCAGGAGATTTAGGGGGACCACAGAGAGGCCGATGAGAAGCCAGCAAAAAAGAAAAGAATAGAGGAGACCAGGGCAATGGAAGCAGGAACAGAGGCTATCGAGGCTTTGTTGGCTTTTACTCTGAATTAGATGAAAATGGAGTACGTACGTGTTCCAGGTATTGAATGGACTGCTTTCTTCCGAATATTCTCTCTGTGCTATGAAGCAGACAAGGCAAGTGGAGCTGAGAATTAAATATTTGCTTAAGATTATATTGCAATAAAATGGATGTGCCAAGGACGCAACCTGGAGTCTCTGCAGGCCAAGCTTGAACACACGCATCCTACAAAGCAAAGAAGATTTGGAAGCCCTGGACAACCTGCTGAATAGGGGAGCTGCCCCAAAACAGTTCTTTTGTGAAACACTTGTTGTAAAGTGTTGCCATAAAGTAGTCAAGTACTTATACCCTCTGACCACCCCATACTCCCCAAGTCCCACCTGCTCTGGAGCACTTTTAAGTTCATGATTTCCAAGGCTTGCATGTATGTGAATCACCTGAGGAACTTTTTGAAAATACTAATTTCAGAGCCTTACAACAAACAACTGAATTAGGGAATTATAGTTTCCAAATCCTTTAGATGAGGGAACTGTTTTTTCCTGGAACATCTCATAGATACAAGTATTAGGAAGAAGGTATTTTGGAAATGAAACCACAAGTACAAATCTTGTGCTGTACTGGCTTTGATAGTAAAAAATTAAAGGACAAAAATAAAAGCCATAAGCATGGTTTGGTTGCTTGCTCACTTTATTAATTAATTCTTTATTTATTTCTTTATATAATTTTGGTCATAGCTATTGAGAGCTCAATAAATATACTTGACTGACAGGTTTTGAAATAGCAATTTTTGTAGTCCACTTACTACTATAATGAAGGCAACACTTTACCCATTAAAAACAAAAATTCGAGTGCTGGCTGGATAGTTCAGTTGGTTTGAGCATCATGCAGAGAGGTCCCCAGTCTATGGTCCGCGGGCCAAATTGCGGCCACCTGAGGCCATTTATCCGGCCCCCACCACAGTTCCGGAAGGGGCACCTCTTTCATTGGTGGTCAGTGTATGGAGTACTGTATGTGGTGGTCCTCCAATGGTCTGAGGAACAGTGAACTGGCCCCCTGTGTAAAAAGTTTGGGGACCCTTGGTCCAGAGGCACTAGAGTTGCCAGTTCGATCCTGGTTAGGGCACATACAGGAACATCTCGATATTCCTGTCTCTGTCCCTCTGTCCCTGCCTCTCTTAAAAAAATTTGAAGCCTGAAGCCAAGGAAAACATTTGGTTTTGACCACTAGAAAGTGTTCACTAACTTCCTCTAATTCCTGTAATTTTACCATAATTATAACTTTGAAGTAAATTTGCTTTCTGAAGAATTAGTAGAATGACCTCCCAAAGATCACCATAATCATCAATTGTTTTAAAAATCCAGACCAACATACATTTCTATGTCATTATTTACCCAAAAATGTTTTATTGTTTGTAGTGATCATAAAATGATTTTTGTATTCGGATTACTGCGAAGTTGTTTGACTCAAGAGGAATTATCTGTTTGTGTTGCCACGTGAGTCATAGCTAACCTTCCATTATTGTTCAAATGCCAAGGATCAGAGTTCTGATGGTTCATGTTGTTGAAGAGGACGTGTCTGTCTTGGCACTGTCATAACCCTCATGTCCCTCCCATCACCCTTTCTGCTGCTCAATGACCCAATAATTTGAACAGTCTCTAAAACAGACTGAGTCCTACCAATCTGTTATGGCAAAAATAAAGAGCAATTCTTTAGTGTTTTGTTTTTTGGGGGAGGAGTTGTTTGTTTTATAGATTGTTGTAAGATCACATTCTAATGCTTGAAACAAAGCAGAGAAAACAATAAATACATAATCCCCAATGACTGAAGATAAATTAATATTCATTTTTCAAAATCACTTTCAGATAACATCTTCCACTTAAAATAATTTTAAGCATTTTAATATGTCTTAATTAGAAATTGTTGAAATTGAAGTGATATGGCCCTGGCTGGGTGATTCAGTGATGGAACATCCACCTGAAGCACCAGAGGTTGGGGGTTCAACTGGAAGTCAGGGCACAAAGCAGAAGTGATCAATGAGTACACAGCAGTAGACGGAAAAACTAAGTAAAACAATATTGATGCTTCTCTCTCTCTTTCTCTCTCTCAAATCAATGGTGAAAATTTTAAAACAAGGGAGGATACTCTTCTGATATTTATTTATTTATTTTTATGGGACAGAGAGAAAGTCAGAGAGAGGGATAGATAGGTACAGACAGACAGGAACAGAGAGAGATGAGAAGCATCAATCATTAGTTTTCGTTGCCGTTGCAACACCTTAGTTGTTCATTGATTGCTTTCTCACATGTGCCTTGATCGCGGGCCTTCAGCAGACTGAGAAACCCCTTGCTGGAGCCAGTGACCTTGGGTCCAAGCTGATGAGCTTTTGCTCAAGCCAGATGGGCCCGCACTCAAGCTGGCGAGCTTGGGGTCTCGAACCTGGGTCTTCCGCATCCCAGTTCGATGCTCTATCCACTGTGCCACTGCCTGGTCAGGCCCAAAGGAGTTTTAGTTTATAGAAGTTGTAAGGCTGGTGGCTGTGGCCATGCAGATTTGCATTGAATTCAAGTAGAGAGTAAAGGAGCTGGAGCTGGAAAACAGTGAACCAGACCAATTTTTTGGAGGCTCACAAAGACAAGCAAGCCAAAAGACGAAAGAAAAGGGAAGAAAAAGAAAGGGAAAGGAAAACCTGCTTTTCACAGTGGAGGGCAAGGGATCAGGAAACCAACAGCACCTCTCAATGGCAGGGCGCAATCTGATCTCATTGCCCCTGAGGGGAAGCACTTATACCCTTACAATAGTGCTATAACGTGTTCATGCACTAATTGCACAAACTCTCCTCACAATCTATGCGACAGGTATCTTCCGTGATGGTCCCTGTGCAAGGAGTGAGGCACATTGCATAAACAGAAACTGTACAAACTACAATAGAGTTACCAAAGTATAAGCTATGGGTGAAATGAAAGAGTGGTCAGTGTTACCAAGAGAGGCAAATCTTTCCCTTCTGGCAGAATACAGGCCAGAGTTTTGTCCACAGACAGAACAGTAGCTGGTACCAGAGGCCGCCCTGGTGGGCATACCAAACTATTGGTCTGTACAACAGGATCTGGTGGTTCTATGTGTAATAAAATGGTAAAACTCATTACTGGCCATAAATAAATTACATCTCTCCCTCCCTGTCCATCTGTCCCCATCTTTCCCTCTCTCTGACTCTGTCTGTCTGTCTGTCAAAAAAAAAAAATACAGAGGTGCCCTTCATAATGCTGTCTCCTTGAGCATTCAAGGGATAATACACTTCTATCTTAGGCGGCCAGGTGCTGGTTGCCCAGGGAGTTAACTGAAGGTCCACCTCTAGCCCCTTTCCCCATGGTGCCAACAAGGCCACCCATCGGAGGAGGGGGCCTGTACAGCCCAGAGCCACGTCCATTGAGGCTGTTGGTCTTTAGGGAGGGCTGTTGGGGCAGGCAGGAGCATGTTACCCTGCCGTCCGAAGCCCTGCTTGAGTCTAGCTAGCATCCTTGGTGCGTATCTGCAACTAGTTGTGAGCAGCTGCCCAGCACAGTAGTGCCTCCAGTGGAGCTGGGCCAACCCCGTCAAAGTCTCTCATTCAAAATCCGAAGTACCGTCCACAAGCAGTCTCCATCCAGTAAGGGAGCCAGTGCCCCCCTCCTGTCGCAGTCCCTGCTTTAAGAGTTCTTTATACCACTCAGTGATACCAGCAGCCTGGGGGTGATACAGAACATGGTACTTTCAGTCCACCCCTGGCTCTTGAGCCCTTTGCCTCACCACAGAACTACTGAAATGAGTACCATTGTCACTTTCAAGGACCAGCAGCCATCCATAAACAGCACCCAGTAGGTTCAGAGCCTGTGTGACTGCCCTCTGGTCTAGGTTATGGACAGGGTAAGCAGCAAGCAGACTGGTGGCAGTATCTACACAGGTGACTGCATACTGGTACCTGTCTGACTTTGGTAAGGGTCCAATGATGTCTATCTGCCACTGTGTCAGTGGAACACAACCTTTCTGGATCTGTCCAGGTGATGCCAATTGTCTCCAAGGGTGCTGCTTGGAACACACTGCACATTGATTGCAAGCTGCAAGTACCTCTGCATAGGACACAGGCAAGTTCCCCACCTTAACCGTAGCCCACATAGTTTTCTGTCCGGCATGGAGCAGGCGCCGGTGGAGCCACTGCGTCACATCATCTGCAAATGCAGTCTCCAACCATCACATCCTTGCCAAGGTGTCTGCCTCATCATTCCCAGGATGAGCTAGAGGGTCATGCCCTGAATGATATACTGTTACCTGCTTCTGGTATCCTATTTCCCATAAGTCCTGCCACATGGCCTGACCCCATAGTAGACAGTGCATTACCATCCACTGGTTAATTTTCCAAGTAGCAATCCAATGGGTCAGTTTATAATAGACAGCCAGTTGTCAGTGCTGATCACCAGAGGTGAAAGTTCATTATGGGCAATAGCTATATGGCTTTTAATTCTGCCAATTGGCTGATTTGGCTTGTACCTGTGTTGATCCAAATAGTCTCAGTGGCCAGATGGAAGGCTATGGCCATCCATTTGGCAGGTTGGCCCTTGCTGGAACCATCAGTATACTAGGCAGCCTCAGGGATGGGCACCCGCCCCTCCTGGTAGGGACTGACTTCAAGTTCTGCCTCCTGAGCCCCAGCTACACCTGACTCTAAGGTCGCATAGGACATTGGACCCAAGACTTCCTGCAGTTCTGCCCTCAACAGGCTGGTGCTAAAAGCATAGCGTTGTTGCAGGTAGGCACCCCACTTGGCCAGGGTGGACATTTGGGCCATACCGCTAGTGGTTTGGTCATCCAGTCTCTCACCCATCCTGCAATAGTGTATGTTGTCTTGACTGTGACTGGCATTGTGATTGCAATACTCTCAGCAGCCAGGAGGGCAGCATACACAGCTGCCAACTGTTTCTCCACTAATGAGGAACAGAGTTCAGCACCTTTCCACAACTGGGACCAAAACCCAATAGGTTGCTGTAAATGCTTTGTCCATTGCCACAAGTCCCATCCAAACCACTCAGGGGTTACAGGGACATCAGGCTCACAGGGCCTGACAGAATCAAACACATTCAAGGACTGTGCCACGTTGACAGCTCTCATAGCTGCTGCAAATGCACCTTGTGCCTTCTCAGTCCAATTCCAGCAAACACCCTTTCAAATAAGTTTGTAGAAGGGGCAAAGTAAGTGAACCAAATGAAGTATGATTGTTCGCCAATCCTCCAAGAGACCTACAAATTCCTGTAGTGTAACTGTTTTACCATAGTGGTCACAGGGAACACTTGGATCTTAACTATAAGTGTGTGTGCGACAGCTGTGTTAGGCTTGCTCGCTGATTTACTGGCTGCAAGTCATTTGCCTGATTAATACAGGAGCATGTGGCAGTGCCACGTGTGTATGGCCTATATAAGGCTATGTGTGCTTGCACTCAGGGAGATTGCAGGTGTATGAATTGCCTTCCTGCCACTGTGACGGGTCATTTTTGCTGTCTGTTTGCCTGAGAAGTGGTTTCCCCTGCCTGTGTGCTTGTCTGCCATTGTGAGACTTTATTAAATAGAATGGCCCAACCTTTTCCAGTTCCACAGTTTTTCTCCCATCTCTCTGAATCCAATGTGAACCTGCCTGGCCTTAACCACCAGTATTACATCTGGCGTAGTAAGCAGGATTCAGAGCAGATAGGTATGGAGCCACTGATACCCTTGAAGGGTGGCGTAGAGGAATGGCCACTGTTCTTCAATGTATGATTCTCTGTGGCTGTCCTTTGGGGGGGCCATAGGCTGGGCATTTTTTACAATCCTATGAGAGGAAACCGAGAGCTCTGTGCGAGAAGTTGAGCTAGGTCAAAAGCTGCAGGATGAGCTACATACTGGGTACCAATGACAGCATGAACTAGAGTGAGTGCTACAGAAGGAGGCCAATTGGGTCCTGAGAGTTGCAGTGTGACGTGCAGGCTGAGCACTAACAGTGCCTGAAACTGAAACGGTCTCTGGACAAAGAGTTACAGGTTCTTGAGTTGCATTTTTTCTCTGGAAGCTGAACGTTGGCAGCGACAGCTATTGGAGAAAAAACTGCAGGTTCAGGAGCTCGAGAGTCAGCTTCAGACTGAGAGCCCACAGCCACAGGAGCCAAAGAGGATGTGGAAGATGGAGCTGCATTTCTGCCGGCGGAGTGGCTCTGATTCAGTGAGAGCAGGTGAGCAGGCATTTTCAACTCTTACGAGGGGGAGGCTCAGGTTGCAACTGCCATCCGCAGACTCAGAGCCTGGCCAGTGGTCACCAAGAAGGTAAAATCCCAGAAGCCAAGAGTCCCACAGGGGCAGCCACAGCCTCCTCTGTGGTCCAGCCCTGCACCTGGGCAAAGCTGATGAAGTTGGAAGTAAAATTCTGGCAGAAACCTACTGAGCCCCTTGAAGCCTACTTGGTGTAGCTGTGGGATGTAGGGGGTGGATGGCATCATGGTCTCCAAACAGAGATGGACCATAAGGCTGTGAGGGCTGGTGCCTGTGCTGCTCCTCAAACTAGCAAGAGGAATGGGCCTGTGAAAGTTAACTTGAACATAGATGTGGGTAGATTTGACTGTGGCCAAGGCAGATAGAGAGAAATTAGATGACAAGCCTAATAAAGTCTTGTTGGTGCTTTGGCAGCAACTTGAGTCAGAACAGAGGTTTCAGCCGCTGAAAAACCGGGGAAACGGGTGGCCCTGGCATCTGTCGGGAAAATGGCTGGTGTTCAGGTTACAAGATCCCCAAGACCCATTTCTCCAGTTTTAATAGGGGGAAGGGCAAGGGACCCATCTGACAGGGATGGGCGGGGGCCAGAGGCCCCATGTAAAATTGACAATCCACTGGTTCCCTTCTAATGTGCAGCAGGTGTTGGCATTAGAAGGTAATAGATGCTTTTTTATTTTTTTCTTTACAGGAGCAGCCGCTAAGAGAACTGTTAAGGCAACATAGGCCTTAAATGTGTTTATGCCCGCCAGGCCCTGTGAGTTTGTTGAGGTGTCTGGATGGGGCTTATGGCAATAGACAGCAGACAGCACACTATGGAAAGGTGGTGAGGTTTATTAATAGAGCTGTATGGCTAGTTGCCTATAACAGACCTTCATCTTGGTGATTTGCACAGACAGCTAGGCTGTCTATCATGGACTGACTCTTTGAGATCAGAGAGGGATACTGGCTCTCTTGATGGATGGTGACATCGCTCATGCACAGTACTATGAGAGACCCTGATGGGATGGGGAGGTTGCCACGGCACCTGTGAAGGCCCTCCTGCACTGGTTCTCATCCAGTTGCAGAGGTGCACCAAGGACAATTTATGGTTTCCATGGACACAGACCTGGACTATGCAGGCCCTCCTACTTATCATGAGGTAGGGAATTAGAGGTGGGCCTCAGATAACATCTTGGGCAAAGTGCTCTGGAAGACATTGTGAAGGGCACCTTTGTAATTATTGTAATTAATTATTGTGTAACTTTTACTGTTGCTGTCATCTCTGTTTCCTGTCATGTAGATTGTGAAGCAAGCAACCCTGAAGGGGTGAAATGTGGGGCAGCTGTGTTAGGCTTGCTCACGGGTTTACCAGTTGAAAGCACTTAGCTCAATTAGTGCATGAGCACGTGGCAGAGACACATGTGTATGACCTGTATAAGGCTACGGGTGCTTGCGCTCAGGGGAATTATGGATGTGAGATTGCCTGCCATCACTGTGAGGGGCCATTTTTGCTGTTTATTTGCCTGAGAGGTGTTTCCCCTGCCTATGTGCTTGTCCGCCATTGTGAGACTTTATTAAATGGAATGGTCCAATGCTTTTTGGCTTCGCAGGTTTTCTACTATCTGCCCAAATCCATTGTGAACCTGTCTGGCCTTAGCATTACACTGTGCCAGGGATAACTTTTGTCTTACCCAACCAAACAACTCCCAAGAACTTAAAAGATAATCCAGGTCCTTGTAATTTGTCCTCCTTGACTGCTCAGCAATGTGCTTTCAAATGGGATAGCAGGGTAGAGATTGCTTGCTCCAATTCTGGAAGACAGTCACTAGTTAGCACAATATTATCAATATAATGGTACATTCTAACCACCTCTGGCTATTTCCATTTAGCCGAGTCAGTAGCCATGAGCACATGGCACAAAGTGGGGCTCTGTGGTATTTTTGCCCTTTCCAACTGAAGACAAAATGATCTTGATGCTGCAGCTATATCAATAAAGGAAAAGGCATTAGCCAAATCTGCCATAAAGTGGTATGTTCCCAATTTATGACTGAGTCAATCTATCAGGTTAGCTTTCTAGAGAAAAGAAGCATGCAAAGGAAGAACAACTTTACTGATTTTTTTAAATTAAATTCAACAGGGTGATATTGGTCAACCAGAGTATATAGATTTCGAGAAAATACCTCCACATCATTTGGACAGTCAATTATGCTGTATACCCATCACCAAAAGTCAAATCATCTTCTGTCACTCTGTATTTTGCTTCTCTTTAAGCCCCTCCCCATCCCCATACCCCTCTCTTTCCACCCTTCCCTTCCACCTGGTAACCATGGCACTTTTGTCTATGTCCATAAGTTTCAATTTTGTGTCCCACATATGTATGGAATCATATAGTTCTTAGCTTTTTCTAATTTACTTATTTCACTCAGTATAATGTTATCAAGGTCCATTCATGTTGTCACAAATGATACTATGTCATCATTTCTTATGGCTGAGTAGTATTCCATAGTATATATGTACCACATCTTCTTTATCCAATCTTCTGTTGAAGGGCAATTTGGCTGTCTCCATGTCTTAGCCACCGTGAACAATGCTGCAATGAACATGGGGGTATGTGTGTCTTTTTGTACCCATGTTTTTGAGTTTGGGGGATATATACCCAGTAGAGGGATTGCTGGGTCATATGGTATTTCTATTCCTAATTTTTTGAAGAACAACCATACTTTCTTCCATAATGATTGTACTAATTTACATTCCCACCAACAGTGAATGAGGGTTCCTTTTTCTCCACAGCCTCTCCAGCACTTGTTATTACCTGTCTTGTTGATAATAGTTAATCTAACAGGTGTGAGATAGTATCTCATTGTGGTTTTGATTTATATTTCTTGAATAGCTAGTGATGATGAGCATCTTTTCATATATCTGTTGGCTATTTGTATTTCTTCTTGGGAGAAGTGTCTGTTCATGTCTTCTCCCCATTTTTTAATTGGATTATTTGTTTGTTTGTTTGTTGATGAGTTTTGTGAGTTCTTTATATATTTTGGATATTAGCCCCTTATCTGAGCAGTTGTTTGAAAATGTCATCTCTCATTTAGTTGGCTGCCTATTTGTTTCATTGACAGATTTTTTGCTGTGCAGAAGCTTCTTAGTTTGAGGTAGTCCCATGCATTAATCTTTGCCTTTGCTTCTCTTGCTTTTGAATTCAAACTTATGGCCAAGGTCCATGAGTTTAGTACGTATGTTTTCTTCTAAGTAATTTATTGTTTCAGATCTTATATTTATAACTTTGATCCATTTTGAATTAATTTTTGTGCAGGGACATAAACTGTAGTCAAGTATGTGGTTTTCCAATTTTCCCAGCACTGTTTATTGAAGAGGCTTTCTTTTGTCCATTCTGTGTTTTTGGCTCCTTTATCAAAGATAATTTGACCATATATATGTGAGGTTTTTTTCTGGGCTCTCTATTCTGTTCCATTGGTCTGTGTGTCTATTTTTCTGCCAGTACCATGCTGTTTTGATTATCGTGGCTCTGTAGTATAGTTTGAAGTCAGGTATTGTAATATCTCCAGCTTTGTTTTTTTCTTAGGATTACTTTGGATATTAGAGATTTTTTTATGGTTCCATATAAACCTGATAATTTTTTGTTCCATTTCTTTAAAAAATGACATGGAAATTTTGGTGGGAATGGCATTAAATCTGTATATAGCTTTGGGTAGTATGGCCATTTTAACTATATTTATTCTTACTATCCATGAACAAAAAATATTATTCCATTTCATTGTGTCTTTTAAAATTTCCTTTAATAATGCTTTGTAGTTTTCAGTATATAGGTCCATTACATTTTTTTGTTGTTTATTCCTAAATATATTTGTTGTTGTTGCTACTGTAAAAGGAAATTTTTTTTGGAGTTCTTTATCTGAGGTTTCATTGTTGGCATATAAAAAAGCAGTAGACTTCTGTATATTAATTTTGTATCCTGTGACCTTACTGTATTGGTTTATTGTTTCTAATAGCTTTTCTGTGGAGTCTTTGGAGTTTTCTATAAATAGGATCATGTCATCTGCAAAAAGTGAAACTTTACTTCTTTCCCAATATAAATGCCTTTTACAGTGGTACTTTGAGATACAAACAGAACTACATACAAATTTTTTAAGATATGAGCTGCGACTCAGTTCATATTTTTGTTCAAGATCCGAGCAAAATTCCGAGATATGGGTCATGATTCAGGAAGCTGCTGCTAGTTTGGCATGTTGGTGCAGGGGTCTAGTATCAGCAGTTTGATATACAAGTTGACAGACTTACGAGCTCAGTTACAGAACAAATTAAATTCATATCTCAAGGTACCACTGTATTTCTTTCTCTTGTCTGATCGCTCTGGCTAGAACTTCCAGCACTATGTTGAATAGGAGTGAAGAGAATGGGCAACCTTGTCCTGTTCCTAATTTTAGAGAAAAAGTTTTCAGTTTTTTACCACTTAGTATGATGTTAACTGATGGTTTGTCATAAATGGGCTTTATTAGGTTGAGGTATTGTCCTTCTATACCCATTTTGTTGAGTGTTTTAAACATAAAAGAATGTGTGTTTTTATCAAATGTCTTTTCTGCTACTATTGATAGGATCATATGGTTTTTATTCTTTGTTCTGTTGATAATGGTGTATTACATTAATCATTTTACATATGTTGAACCATACTTGTTTCTGAGATAAATCCCACTTGATCATGATAAATTATTTTTTTCATGTGTTGTTGTGTTTGATTTGCAAGTATTTTGTTTAGGATTTTTGCATCAGTATTTATTAGAGATATTGGTCTATAGTTTTCTTTGTGTTGTCCTTACCAGGTTTTGGTATGAGGGATATGTTGGCCTCATAAAATGTTTTTGAAAGTATTGCTTCTTCTTCAATTTTTTGGAAGACTATGAGAAGAATAGGAATTAATTCTTCTTGAATGTTTGGTAGAATTCATTAGGATAGCTATCTGGCCCCAGACTTTTATTTTTTGGAAGGTTTTTGATAGTTGTTTCTATTTCCTCCCTGCTTATCACTCTATTTAGGCTTTCTACTTCTTTGTGATTCAATCTAGGAAGATTGTATTATTCTAGGAGTTTATCCATTTTTTGTAGATTGTTAAATTTGGTGTCATAAAACAAAATAAGAGGGTGTTTATATCAGATAATAATTTTTTACGTTTAAAAACAACTACAATTATGTAAAAATGATGTTTGTAAAATATTAATTGCCTTGTGGTTATGTTCAATCCAAGAGTCATTGCCCTTTAACTCCAATTTAAAAACCAATGCATGCCATTACTGTAACAAAAAGAAATTAAAATTGCATAATAACTAAAGCATGCACCAAAAAACAAATTTCAGATTTGGAATTAGTGATGCATAAAAATATAGAAAAAGTTCTAAAACCTCATGCAACAGAAAATGAAAAAAAAATTGTTCTTCACTGTTATTTGTTTCAATATGTTCTCCATTCCCTTTTTCCTCTCTTCCCCTTCTAGTATTCTTATATTGCTCTTCCTGATGGAGTCCAACAATTCTGGTAGGGCTTTCTCATTTCTTTGCATTTGTAAGCTTCTCTCTTCTTTCTGTAGTATCTCTAGTTGCCTCTATTCAATGTCACTGATTCTTTCCTCTATCTGTCTTGTTCTATTGGCTAAGCTTGTTACCTCATTTTTCAGTTGGTGTATTGAGTTTTTCATCTCTGTTTGGTTCTTTTTTATAGTTTCAATTTCCTTGGTAAAGTACTCTTTGTTCATTAAGTTGTTTTTTGAGCTCACTAAATTGCCTTTCAGTGTTTTCTTGTATTTTATTGAATATTTCTAGAGCAGTGGTTCTTAACCTTTTTTGAGGTACCAAACCCACCAGTTTCATATGCACATTCACTGAACCCTTCTTTAGTGATAAATTTTTTTCCCCCAAATTCAAGACATAGGTATATGTTTTTTTACTGGTGCACAAAATGAGCCATGCATGAACATCACCTTGCTCAAAGAACAAAACCAACAAAGTGCATGTACTCACAACAAATTACGGTATTACTTTATTCTGGCCTCCGTGGCAGAGGCTTCTCCGAACCCTGAGACCGACTCATCAAACCCCTAGGGTTCGATAGAACCCAGGTTAAGAACCACTGATTTAAGCTTTCTGCTTTTTTGTGATTTAGTCAAGGAAGATTGTATTATTCTAGAAATTTATCCATTTCTTCTAGATTGTTGAATTTGGTGACATAGTTTTCATAGTATTCTATCCTTATATCCTTACAATAGTGCTGTCACATGCTCATGCACTAATTGCACAAAGGGCTTGCAGCCGGTAAACCTGTGAGCAAACCTAACACAGCTGTTTTCCCCATAGAAATTATTTCAGAAAAGAGTCATAAAAGTCACAGCCTGGAACCTGACCAGGCAGTGGCACAGTGGATAGAGCATCGAACTGGGATGCAGAGGACCCAGGTTCGAGACCCCAAGGTTGCCAGCTTGAGTGCGGACTCATCTGGTTTGAGCAAAAAGCTCACCAGCTTGGACCCAAGGTCACTGGCTTGAGCAAGGGGTTACTCAGTCTGCTGTAGCCCCACAGTCAAGGCACATATGAGAAAGCAATCAATGAAAAACTAAAGTGTCACAACGAAAAACTGATGATTGATGCTTCTCATCTCTCTCCATTCCTGTCTGTCTGTCCCTATCTATCCCTCTCTCTGACTCTCTCTTGGTCTCTGTAAAAAAAAAAAAAAAAAAGTCACAGCATGAAAATAGACAGCAGCCTACCAACAGTCTGAAGTATGGTACAGATCTGTGGGGCTCACCATGCACAGTTTTCCTCCTCCTGCAGCTAGGGCTGGGCTTATTCCTTGTTCTGATTGGTGGATTGCCATGAAAGAATTTAGTTGTCCCAGAAAGTCCTTTTTCATCCTCTCCTCCTGCTAGCAATCAGAGTGCAGTTTGAGGTGATGAAGCCCTCTGATTGAAATAACTGGATTCATGGGTGATTACATGAAAGACAATTGCTCTGACAAGGCAATCAAACTTACAGTAGGCATTGCACAGGTGAAAAATAAAACTTTTGTTGTATTAAGCAAATAAGATTTAGATGCTATTTGTTATTGAACCGTAACCTAGTCTGCTCTAATACGGTATATATGAACTGGAGAAATAACATCACAATAGCCTCATTATCAAGAATTCTGTCCATTTGTGTCCTACCCACTACTCTCTTTTCTTGATATTTTTTTTCTGTTTTTTTATCAATGTATTATGGCCAAATATTTACAATATGCTTTTTTTCATTGTCATCTCCATATAGGGTTTAACATATATGTATTGATATTAGAGTTACAAAAATGTCAAATTCTTCTGGTCCCTTACTCCTTGATCCCCCACATCACTATTAATCTATTCTTCTTGATATTCATAGAGCATTCTCTTTCACAGTGTCTTCAGTGGCTAAGCATATAGGCTTTAGAATCAAGCAGATACAAATGAAAGCCACCTACTAGCTGTCCCATTCTTCAATTTCCTGTCTGAAATTGCAACAACTGGAGAAACTTTCTCATGAGTTTTTGTTTCTGTGTTAAGATAAACAAAACAAATACATGTAAAGCACCTAGCGCAGTGCCCGCATAAATGTCTCTTCAAGTGATTTAAAGAGGAGGAAAATTAATATGTGCTAAATAGATCTTGCTGTTTTCCATAAATTATCTCACAACATTCCCATTTTATAAATAAGAAAACAAATACTCCCAAAGATTAAGGAATTTGCCCTATCTCACACAACCAGTCAGTTGATAGAGCTGTGAATGAAGCCACAACTGTCAGGAAGCAAGCCCACTCTTCTCTTCACTGCGTCCGGCTGCCTTGCCTTAGTTACACTTATCAGTAGAAAAGAAGAATTTTCTGAAGCCATCTTTATTAAAAGCATTTAAAAAAACAACTGAAAATTATAAAAATTTACTCATGCTAACTAGACAGTAATTTAAAACCTATTTTAATATTATATATTAAAATGTATTTTAATCATATTAAAAATAAATCAAATTTACATAATTAAGGTTATGGACATATCTTCTTCCTTTTATTTCTTAACTTTTCAATCAAGTCTCCTATCAGCAAAAATTGTGACCTTTTGTTTCTAAAAGTGGTTGTTTAGGTGAAAGCCACTTTGAGAAATTAACTAAATCAGTAGAACTAACATTTTTCTCTTTATTTATATCACTTTTGAAAATAAATAAATAAATAAATAAATACAATCTTTTAAAAATTTTTTGTTGGAAACATGAAGCAGTTACACACAAACAAGTAAGTCTTTTATTCATAGTTCTTCCTTCTGTCAGTATTGTACTTCGTTTCTCTAGAAATTTAGGGCGGGGGCTTTCCATCATCTAAAGATCCCACTTAATAAGTTAGAACCTTCAAATACTTCACCCAGTAGATTATCAGAAACCAACATATGAGAAAAATCAACTACCTAACAGAAAGATGTTACTTTGAATTTTGAATGTATCTGAATTTAAACTAGTTCAACTTTCACTTATGCACTCATTTTTAAAATCTATCTGGTTATAGTGAATTATTCCTAAAATGGCAATAAAACAGCATCTCCATATATGCATTAAAACTCAAAATAAAGAGCTGCTAATTATCATTTCAGGTACTTTTTCAATGGCCCATCTTGGCAATTTTTTTATGACTCCCAAATGAATTTTGGTCTGAAAAGGAGTTTGGAAATAAAAATGATAAATAATACGTCTAATTGCTGTGTTAATATTTTATACACCCTGAAATTTTTGGTTTTATATCATGAAAATTTTATTTAATAAATATATACTTGACCCCCAGACAACTGCCAGTGCCAATGGCATTCCTGTTGGAAGCAGGGCATGGTCCCCGGGTAGCTTACGTGGCGCCTGCAGACCTTTCTCCACTTGCAGAGGCTGTTTCACTGCTTGAACCCAAAAAATAAAGGACGTATTTTGGGCAATGAAGCTTTACTTTGTTTCTTTCCGTAAGTGGCACATATATTTTAGCTTTCAAAATAATCTCTTTTTTTGGAACAAAAACAATCTTCTTTTTAAATTTATGACCTCCTGTAAAGGACTTGATTGTCAAACTAAAGGTTAGTTAAAGTCGTGGTTTCAATAAAACTTGATTAAATCTGAAAGATACAATAGTTAAAAAATCATAAGAAATAGAAAAATGACATCATTTTAAACCTAAATCTCAGCAAATATTTGGAGAGTAGGATTTTCTAGAAAGAAAAAAAACAACAACACAACAAATGGTAGTTATTCTTTATGCAATATATTTTAACTATTTTATAATTTCTCTGTCCCAGGAGAAAAATTATTTTTAAGTTGAAAAGGGGGCTAAAGAATATGGTATATGTGCATTGTTGATGTTAAGAAACTCAAGGGATCGTGGTTTTTTTTTTTAAAAAAAATTGTTCAATAAACCATTTTGAGCTTACCCTTAAAAATGTATTATAAATGCCTATATTTTATAAATAAATGCTATATTATCTTGGAAGTTAAAACCCAAAATTTAATTGGGAACTAAAAGAGCTGAGACTTTTTTTTTTTTTTTGGCTTAATGAACCTACTTAAAGTTTCAAAAAATGCATCAAATTAAAAACAACCCTCATTTTAGGCTCCAACACAAAACACCCACAGACCTCAGGAAATCACCAGGCTCATTCACCTTGACCTTTGGCCTCTCACACATTCTAACATTTAGCTTTCTTCCCTCTGTCCATCTGCTTGAACCATTAGTAAAGTTCTTTTGCAACAGCTTGCACAAGTAAGCCAGCTGTCATCAGAGCATATTTAAACTCTGCCTCTTAGTTTCCACTGAATCATGTGTTTGCCCACAGGTCTCATTAAATACAAGGAAGGGCAGTAGTGCTGTTCCAAAACACGCTGGAGGAACAGACCATCTCCTTAAAAGGGTGGTCCAAAGGCCCTTAGCCTAATTTGCTTGCTTACATTTCTATTTTCTCAATCTACAGAGGAGTTTTCTATAAAGAAACAAGCTAAGTGGGAAAGGTATGCAAGGTGATCTATAGCAAGAAAGGATGATAGGTACCGTACATTAGCAAAGGAAAAAATTAATCTGTCTTTTAAAACGCAGCTAAAAAGAAAAAAGAAAAAGAAAAACTATTGCACAAACTCCCATTGCTTCATCTGGTTTAGGAAATAAATGAATCATTCATAATAATTTCCTGATCTTACCACCAAAAGTCCAAGAGAGGAGGAAATTCAAGAAAATTGTTAGATGCCAAAGGTTAATTGAACTGTCTTCAGCAAAGCCCAAAAAAGATAATGAAAATGCATCCACTTCCGTACTGTGGAAAGAGTTAAAACACTGAACTTCCAAGTGAACAGGATATAAAATTTCAAAGTTCATTCGAGGGGGTAAGGCCAGGAAACAATTAACACCAGGTAAACCAGGCAAATTAGAATGGATAGCAGGGCATTTGGGGTTCCATTTTTCATAGGTGCAGTTTAGATCTTTTGGCTGGTCTCCTAAATACTTTTCGTTTTCACTGCCATCAGTCTGCTGAGACTGGGGTCAGACTGTAAAATCAATCACGATGAATATTAACCAGGGCACACTCTGCTAAAGCCAGCCCATCAACAGAATGATCAGAAACACAAATCAAGTAGCAAAGCTGAGAGGTTTCACTTGTGCATCATCAGAGTGGCTGCTTTATTTGCATCAGAAGCAATATAGTCTATTTCAAAGGTAAAATTAACAATGATGTCCCCTAACTTTCTCTGAAGTATACATAGCCCTGGTGGTTCAAATCACATATCCCGGGCTCTCTTTGCTTTTGCTCTCTCCTTCCCTCTCCTTGTCAGGCTCACTACTGTACATATACATTCTCCATAAAGTCACCAGCTACAAAAAGTAATGTGTTACTAATGTTTTCACAGGAAAAATTATTTTTCAGAGTAATCCTCTCTGTGCCAGACATGCTTTTTAATTCAAACTCAGTTTGCAGTTCTTTGTTTTTGTACATTATTCTTTTTTATTATTATTACTTTCGGGACAAATCCTCAATGGGAATTTTCAACAATATTCAAGATTGGAGGGCAAGGGGAACTTACCCATCTATAAGTCTCTGTCCTCAAATTTAAATGTCTGCCCTTTAAAACTGTACCTTCTCTGGGAGTAAGAGACAGCAATAAAGGGTTGTTTGTGGTTTTTTTAACCTCTTTCTGGTCTTTCCCTACTTCTGAGAAAGTGAATATACAAGCAGAAAATACTTATGCCATATATAAAAAATAGAACTCTGGCCCACAACTTACAGCAACCTTCCCTGGGAACCAACGCTTTTATCTACAAAAATCATCCAGGGAGCCAGCCTGCTATTAGTGAAACTAACAGGAAGTCAGACTGCTATCTCTAGTAATAATTCAGGAAGCCAAACAATAACCATTGTTATAATTGGCCCCAAAGGCCAAGACTTGATTCATAACTGACAGCTTTCTAATTTTTGTCCTCACTTCCTACGTAGGACCAACCAAAGAAAGCTAAATATGCACCCCTAACCAATCACGTAGAATGCCCCGCTTCTAGTTAGCCTGCGTACAGCTTCTCTATACCAACAGCGTCCAATCAGGGCATATCTGAAGCCTTCCCCTTTTCCCACTATAGAGCATTCCCATTCTTCTGCCTGCCTTTGCATCTCTGCCAAATGTGAATGATAGTGCTAACTCCCTTGTTATAGTAAGTTTTGAATAAATAGCCTTCCCTTGTTCTAGTTTGGTTGGTCTTTATTTATTTCCACACTTACAAGAAGGAGCAGTAATCGGAACATCCAATTTATTATGTCTTGGCTAAAGCACATTTTTCTGGTCTTGTTGGCAGTAACTGAATTCATACAAGAAATAATAGTATCTATACTCCTTTCTCTTTTTTTCCCTGTGTTTATCTTTTATCTGCAGAAACCCTAGAGGGGAAAAGATGGTTATGGGCACCTTCTAGCTCAAATCATTGTCTTACACTGAGCCCACTGCATATTGGGCCAGGCATTAACATTTTGGTGCCAAAATATCCAATGGAAAGATCAAAGCTCTTTCATTTGATGTAGATAGTTGTAGCACCATAGCCTACTTGGCTTTAGACTATAGCTGCAGCTTTGACTCCTCTGGGCTGAGATTGTTCATATTATGGCCACGATTTAGGTTGCAGACTGGCATTGGATTAGCAGATCTTGAACACCTGAAGGGGCAGGAGGGCACCTAAAATTCAAAAATCATTTCAGAAGATATCATTTTTTGATATTTGAGACCTTTAAATTGTTACTATTAAGCATTTCATATACTTTGTGACTTTTGGGGACTCTTGAATTAATCATATTGTTCACAGGTTCCTGGTGTATTTAATGCCCCCCCAAAACATGTGTCCTCAAGCTAGTGTAAGATTATTCATTACAGTAAGGCTAGTCTAGATTGTGGGTTTAGCCAAATAAGAAGATGGACTTCATCAGTGAACTACTCAAAATAAATAGGTATCCTTATTATAAACATATGCATTATATTTTAGGGTAAAGTAGAAGGGAAATAATCTATGTATTACAAACTCAAGGACTGAGAAAAAAATTATAATGCATATTCCAGAAAACTCTGTCCCTAGGAGCCAGAGATTCAGGGAAGAAGAGGATCGGTATTTAAATCAATATTTTAAGGCTCTGGCAGGGTGGCTCAATGGTAGAGTGTCAGCCGGGCATGTGAATGTCTGGGTTTAATTCCCAGTCAGGCCACACAGGCAAAGTCACCATCTGCTTCTCCACCTCTCCCCCTTTTATTTCTTGCTCTTTCTCTCTCTTCCCCTCCCCTCCCACAGCTATGGCTTGATTGGCTCCAGCGAATTGGTCTTGGGCACTGATGATGGCTCTGTGACCTCCACCTCAGGTGCTAAAAAAATGGCTCCAGTTGCAATAGAGCACAACAGCGCAGGGACCCCAATGGGCAGAGCATCGCCCCTTAGTGGGTTTGCCAGGTGGATCCTGTTCAGGGCGCATGCAGAAATCTGCCTCTGCCTTCCTCTCTCTCTCTCTCTCTCTCTCTCTCTCTCTATATATATATATATATATATATATATATATATAAAATCAGAAGTTTTAGTCTTTCTATTAGAAAAGAAATGGTAGGGTTATATGCAAAGACAAGAGAGAGGGAAAGAAAGATATACTAATTTACATGGGGGAAGAAAATTTTACCCAGGAAAAAAGTAAAATACATAAAAGTCATCTGAAACACATACAGAAGATTAAAAGAAAATATACTCTCTACATAACTGATTTTAAAGCTAGTGGGAAAAATCAGGCAGTATTGGACTTAGATCAGGAAAGGTAACTGGGGACTTCAATGCAAGAATTCAGTTGACTAAAATTTGGGGACTCTATGGAACATTCCTTAGAGGGTAGGATTCTTGGGCCAAAGGTATTATTCCAGAGTACATTGTAGTGGAAAAGCCAACTGAGACAAGGAAGAAGCCTTGGGACCCTACAAGGTGTGGAGAATGCAGAGGCAAGATCATACAGTGTATGTGGAAAAGCCAGCCCCTTGAATGACGCTCAGAGAAGTCCCTGATAGACCATGGCCAAAAGAACTAGAGCCTGTGGTCACTAAACAGAAATACTAGTAGAGCTCCCAGGAACACAAAAGGAGAAGGAAAATTAAGTGGTTTAAAATAATTTAAATGAGTGCTAAGAAGTATAAGGGAGCCTCAAACTTAATATGAGGATGTCACCAGTTTGTGGGAAGACAAGGTTGTTTTAAATGCCTCTTTTTGCTGTACGATGCCATAAAGATGGGGGTTTGTTTACCTGCATAGGGAATGCACAGTCACATTTAATGATGCCACATTAATGATGAGGGATTCTCCCCAATTTAAATGAATTTGAATTTCCTGTTCAGAAACTCAGAAAACTAGAACAAACTGGTTAATTGATCCCAGTAAGGCTGCAAGATTTTCTTCTTTTCTCTCCTACTTTTGTTCATAAAAGGCCTTTGCTGCAAGAGTTACATTGGCTTACAATTGTGTGGTTGTGGATTTACTACTATATATGTTTTATTGGTTCTTTAGAACTTTGGAAAGCCAAAACTGGAGAACGACAAAGTAAGATTAACTCATCTTTGGAGATGCTGAAGTAGTGGTGTTTATTATTCAACTGCCACCTCTTCTAGTCCAGAGGCACCAGGTGTCAGAAATGGGCAGTCCCATTCCCAAACACATTCATAAAATATTTACTGGACGCATTCAGTGAGCTAGGAATTATTCTAAATTCTTGAGGTGTGATGGTGAACAAAAACCCAGGTTTTAGAGAGAGCTATTAACTAAACAATCAATGAATGAATATTTTCCATTGGAAATACATGTTCTAAATTTAAGAAGTATCTGGAATGTGAGAGCTTTTCAGAAAATAATCTGCACCAGGAAAAACTCTCCTGCAGAAATGTTGTGAACTTTGATCTGAAGGAAGAGTAGAATTTAACGAGGGTTAAAAAGAAAAGAGCTTTCTAGACAAACAGCGACAGAGAAGGTCCAAGAATCCAAGGATGTGAAATAAGCCAATGTAGGTGGAATGAGGAGTGAGGGAGAGATGGTGAGTGATGAAGCTGGAGAGAGAGAGACCGATGAGATTATGTGGGGCTGCAGGGCTATGTGACACCTTTGAACTTTATCTTAAGAACATTATAAACCCATTGACAGGTTTTAAGCAATGAGACCAAAGGATTTGTTTCTGAAAAGTTTACTCCAAAAAAACTACAAGCTGGCGAATGCAAGAAGAGTAGATGTAGGAGAAAGTTGGTGTAGGGCAGGGGGCGCCACCATGGCCGTGCAGGTTCACACTGGATTCGGGCAGACGGTAAAGGAACTGTGCTGCCAGAAGATGGTGGGTCTTTCCATTTATTCAAGTCTCGTAACAGCAGACTAGCAAACAGGCAGGGAAAACCACTTCCCTTTCTCTCATCCCAGGACCCCACCAGTCTCAGCACTCCCCAGCCAAACAGGCAAGGTGGATATCAGGTCTTCCAAGCCCCAACTCGATCTCAGATTCCAAAACCCAGACTCATTCTTCGAACTCATCCTCTGGACTCATCCTCCAGGCTCTCTTTCTGCTTTTTCTGCACTCTCCAGCCAAAACCAGCTGGGGAAAAAAAACAATAGCAAACAATAGTAAGCAATTCCTCTCCCAAGCAGAAACTCCATCCACAATTTGCAATCTGCCGCCATGAGGAAAGCACCTGCAGCCTTCCACAGACTATACACACATGGTGCTGTCCCAATGTAAAGCCAGAAGTCGCGGCCACCTGGTCAGTGCAGGTTCACATTAGATTCAGACAGTCGGTAATGAAACAACGGAACCAAAAACTGGTGAGCCATCAGCTTTAATCCTCGCTTGCACCTGGTGGGCAAGTAAAAACACACACTGGGCTCCAAAACCCCCTCATTCAGTGCTCACAAAGCTACTGACTTATTCGAGTTCCCTAGCATCAAAGGTTTCTAGCTCACCAGACTTATTCACCTCTGTTCCCCATCTCCTTCTCTCTGCACAAACTCTGCACAAACTGACTTCTTCCTCAGCACTCCACCATCTTGGCTACTTCTCCTGGCCTCCACATGGCCTTAATCTGCTCTCCTCTCTAATGCTAACCTCAGGAACCAAGCAAGAGCAAGCTCTCGGCCTGCCCCAATTTACAGTGTAGAATCAAAACCTTTAATCCAATTATACAAACAAGGAAGTCTCTGATACAAAGTCACTTATCTGAGGCATAATGGGAGGATTCCTCATGAGAGTGCACCACCCCACATCATTCAATCAGTCAAGGGTGTGGGGAAAAGCTTACTCTTAAAACTAAACCTTAGGCTATAACGACCTGGCCTGTCCCCCAACACACATTAATATCAACAGACTTCCATGTGGGCAGTGCCATATTTAACAAAGTGAGCATAATATATTTTATCTGCCCAACACCCAATACAAGCGAGCAAACTTATAAACCACTTGAAACACATTGGTTTGCTCAACATTTGGTGACTACGGAAATAGTATAGGTGAGAGATGAAAGACATTTTGACTAAGGTATTAAATGGACAATTAATGAATGTTTAAATTCTTTAAGAAGTAGTAGTAGTTGACAGTCCTTGATTATAGGCTTGAAGGGAGAGAGTGGAGGGTACCCAGATTACTCTTTGGTTTCTGAATGATATAAGTGGATACATGTATACACATGTAACTCACTGAGATAAGGAACAGTATGGCCAGTAGCCACGGCCACCATCACAGCCGCCTGGCCCATGCAGGTTCACATTTGAATTGTACAGATGGTAATTAAACAAAAGAGCCAAAAACTGGTGGGCCATTACCTTTACTCCTAGCTCACATCTGGTGGGCAAGAAATACACACAGTGGGAAAACACTTCCCTTTTCATTCAGGGCTCCCTAAGCCACTGACTCATCCAAGTATTCTTAGAATCACCAGCCTTATTCACCTCTGTTCCTCTGTTGGACAGATAAAATATATTATGCTCACTTTGTTAAAGATGGTGCTGCCCACATGGAAGTTTGTTGATATTAATGTGTGTTCTGGAACAGGCTGTGAGCAGGCCGGGTCGTCATAGCCTAAGGCTTAGTTTAAGAGTAAACTCTTCTCCACACCCTTGACTTATTGAATGATGTAGGGTGGTGCACTCTCCTGAGGAATTCCATTATGCCTCAGATGGGTGGCTTTGTATCAGAGACTTTCTTGTATGTATAATTGGATTAAAGGTTTGGATTTTCTAGGCTATAAACTGGGGCAGTCTGGGAGCTTGATCTCTCTCTCTCTTGGTTCCTGAGTTCCTGGGATTAGTATTAGAGAGGAGAGCAGAGTAAGGCCACATGGAGGAGAGAAAGCAGCCAAGATGACAGAGTGCTGAGGAAGAGTTTGCGCTGGAGGAGATGGGAAACAGAGGTGAATAAGTCTGGTGAGCTGGAAAGCTTTGATGCTAGGAAACTCGGATAAGTCAGTAGCTTTGTAAGCACTGAATGTGTGGGTTTTGGAGCCCAGTGTGTGTTTTTGCTTGCCCGCCGGGTGCAAGCTAGAATTAAAGTTGATGGCTCACCAGTTTTTGGCTCCGGTGTTTCATTGCCATCTGTTTGAATCTAATGCGAACCTGCGTGGGTCGGGCGGCTGTGATAGTGGCCCCGACTACTGGCTTTACATCCCCATTTCCTTCTCTCTGTACAAAGTGGCTTCTCCTTCAGCACTTCGCCATCTTGGCTGCCTCTCTTTTCAATATTAATTTAAGGAACTGAGAGAGGGAGACCAGGGGGTCTTCCTTATTTTATAGTGTAGAAATTAAAGCCTTTAAGCCAATATACAAATAAAGAAGTTTCTGGTACAAAGTCACTTATCTGAGGCATAAATGCGATTCCTCATAAGAGTGTACCACCCCACATCATGCAACAGTCAAGGGTGTGTGGAAAAGCTTAGTTTTGAAAAGATCTTAGAATTAAAAGGGTTGGAAAGGCTTAGTCTTAAAACTAAGCCTTAGGCTATAATGAATGTGCCGGTTTACAGCCTGTCTCCCACACCTAATGCAAACTATAAGCAAGCAAACATATATATCATATTTACAAACTTATTTGACTGACAGAAACACTGTAAACAGAGAGAGCTTGGAGGAGAGATTATAAATTTTAATCTTGAATTTGAGGAATCTTTGCAACATCTAAGTAGATATGCCAAGTACTCATGAAATATGAATCAGAAGCTCAGATGAGAGGTTTCTGCTTGAAAAACAAATTTGAGATTTATAGTTGTATTATTTATAAGGCAAAAATCAAGCCATGGGCATAAATAAGATTGCCTAATTATAAAGCCAGTAGCCAGGGCCAGGATCACAGCAGCCTGACCCGTGCAGGTTCGCATTAGGATTCAAACAGTCAGTAATGAAACAATGGAGCCAAGAACTGGTGAGTCATCAGCTTTAATTCTAGCTTGCACCTGGCGGGCAAGCAAAAACACACACTGGGCTCCAAAACCCACTCATTCAGTGCTCACAAAGCTACTGACTTATCCGAGTTTCCTAGAATCAAAGGTTTCTAGCTCACCAGACTTATTCACCTCTGTTTCCATCTCCTCCAGCACAAACTCTTAGCAAACTGGCTTCTCCCTCAGCACTCTGCCATCTTGGCTGCCTCCTCTCCTCCATGTGGCCTTAATCTGCTCTCCTCTCTGATACTAATCTCAGAAACCCAAAAACCCTTAATCCAATTATACAAACAAGAAAGTCTCTTGATACAAAGTCACCATCTGAGGTGTAATGGGATTCCTCAGGAGAGTGCACCACCCTACATCATCCAATCAGTCAAGGGTTTGGGGAAAAGCTTACTCTTAAAACCGAGCCTTAGGCTATAACAACCCGGCCTTCCCACAGCCTGTCCCCAAACACACATTAATATCAACGAACTTCCATGTGGGCAGCACCATCTTTAACAAAGTGAGCATAATATATTTTATCTGCCCAACACATACTCCAAAGATAAGCCAAGAATTGTGCAAGTATCCAGAAGATGTGAGATACAGGGAGCATCCTTTCTAAAAGAATGGATCCTGGAAATTCTGCCTCCATATGGTTGACTAGTGATTCTGACAGACCTTTCTCTAAAAATAATTTAAAATGCTTGGTTCTTTTAAAAGCATCTTGTTCAATGCATCTGTAATTTGTTAGGAAGTAACAAATATGCAGACTCCAATAACTAGGAATAGCTCGCATTCTGAAAGCTGACCCCAGGTTAACTTAAGCTTCAGTTTGCAAGGATTATCAAGCTTTTGAGATTCAAAGTCCAGGATCTCCTTCCATATATATATAGTTGGTGCAAACTGAGTTATGGTGAGCTGCAAATAAACACATCCTTCCCTCTTCCCCAAGGACATTGTCTTGGGTTTTAATGCTGGGAGAGAAGAGAAAATAAACTCCCTTGAAAATTTGTAACCACAGTTTGCCTTACCTGGTTTATAAGCAATTTTGTTTGCCTTGAAAATATGAAGAACCTGAAATCCAGATTTCAAAGTGATTCCAAGTTGGTGGTATTCACAGTTGATTAACAGAACAAGTACAAATTATCCCTAGAGAAACCCACCTTCAAACTAGGTTTCAAAGAATTTACTCAGGTAAAATTCCAAGGAACTGGAATTCCCAATAAGAGCAAGGAAATAAGATACAACAAACAACTTAAAACCCAACCAGCTGTTGGTTTCATCAAGCAAATTATAAATTAAGCATGTCCTATATGTTTAACAAAATAAAGTGGGAGGTTTAAAAATTATGTATGAGGGGAAAGGGCCTTTAAAATGGTGTAAAAATAGATGTAAAATGCAGTAGAACCTAAGAAAAAAATATATAATTATTAAATTTAAAACTTAATGGAAAAGTTCCATAGAGCTGAAGAATGAATGAACAGAAAGACAAATGTAAAAAAAAAAAAGAAAAGAAAATTACAGCACATAATGATGAGTCAAAGAGGAGAAAGTCAGAAGAGACAGTTCAACAGTTCCCAAAAGCTAAACACAGGGAACAAACTACAATGTAATAGATAATGGCTAAGAATTTTTCATAGTTGATCTTATTCAATCTTCTTATTTAGCTGGCCTAAAAGTCCAAAACAGGATGACTATAAAGAAACTCAAACTTAGATGCATCATGAAAGTATACAATACTTGAGTATAAAAGTAGCCAGAGAAGAAAGTCATTTCACCTAAAATGAAATGACAATTAGCCTATGAAATGACTGACCAAAAATCAACTGAAGAAAAAAGTGGAATTGTATCTTTAATATGTTGAGAAAAAATAAGTATATACCTTGAGTAGTCACTGAGGAAAATATATTTCAAGGATAACACATAAAGAAATTTTCAGACAAAAATTGAAGGTTTGCTACCAACAGACACTCAACAGGGAATTTCTAAATGGTGTCACAGAGAGAAAGTAATCATAAAAGGAAGATCTGAGATGCAAGAGAAAGGAATAATGTGAAAACAGAATGCTAACTAGGTGGATAAATCATCAGGTGCTGATTAATAATCTCTTGCATTGAGGTGAAAAATAGATCTACCATACATGCCATCAATAGCATATAAATCTTTAATCTGGTGATTGGAGTTCCATTGTTCTAAGGGACCTGGTAGTGTTCAGATGTAGATATAACTATTGGTTAAAGGTAGCCTTTAGTAAGTTAGGTTAAATTTACTAAAGGCTAAAATTACTGAAGTAACTAACCAGAATACCAATATCACATTTAATTTTCCAATAAATATAAAACATAGAATGAGAAAAAATATTATATCAATACAAAAGAAATTTTAAAAAATATTACAAAAGAAACAGAAAACTTGGGGAAAAAATAACACTGTTCTTACTTACAAATTTGGACAAGTAGTATCATACAAAATAAGTACAAAAAGACTAATTGAACCAGATTATTCATATTAAAAATAATTTAAAATATAATAACATCAAAAATATAAATTTCCTAGGAATAAATCTATCAAAATACATTTAGAAAAGCTTCGTGGAGAGATTCATAAACTTTTATTGAAATACATTATATAAATGGAGAGATATGCCTTGTTCATAGAAATAAATTGGGAATATAAGAATGGAATGCTATAGTACAGGTAAAAGCAACAATTTTTAATTCTATACAACACCATAGATGAATCTCAGGACACAGGTTGAATAAAACACACAATTTACAGATATGTAATATATTGATCGGGAATACAAAATTATGTTTAAATACAAAGAAAACTGAGAATGAAAAATAAGCCCCGAAAACTTCAGGCTGATGATAACCCTGTGAAAAGGATGGATGAAGGTGAGGGTACATGGGGAACTCCAACATGGTAGCATCCTCTGCCTTAATGTGGGAGAGAATGTACAAATTTTCAGTGTATCATTCCCATTCACACCCCACACATATTTTATTAATATTCTTTTTTCTTCTCAGTGGTCCTATTAAACAATAAAACAATCTTCTGCACACACACACTCTAATCCTAAGGGTAGTTTACTCCTATTGTACATATCTAACTCTTGAGCTGTAGCACCACCACCAAAGTTTATTACCAAAGTCAAGATTAGTATGAGGATTTGAGAAAACTGGTAAAAGTTTTTACAGAGCAGCCTTTGTAATCCACTGTCTCTATTATGGTTGGTGCTACTTATAATATCTTTTTGTCAAAATCATATTTTCTAACTTACATTGGAAATGGTGTTCTTTTTAAATAAGTCTTATACAATGTCTTATATCAGTAATATACATTGTATTTTTTGTTCTCCCGTTACTATAATTTAAAAATACATTTTAGTATCTGGTAGAGTAAGGGCAGTCTCATCAGCCTTAGGTTTTCTTGATTATTAATACATTTAGCTGATCTTCCAATTCATACAAGTGTACTCATTTTTATTAAGATTGCAATAAATACTTTATAGCTTATAAATAACATACAATGTTTCCAACAAGAATTAAGAAATAATTCATCATGTATTAAGATGAATTATATCATTCTGTAAAGTTTGCTACTTTCTTTTTATATCCCCCATAATTCTTTTGGAAGTTACTTAATTTTTTTTTCTGATGTTTCTGTTTGTTTGGTTTTGATTTTTTAGCTATTTAGAATGTTATATTTTTAGGATCTTCTAACTGGTTGTTTTACAATATGAGAAATATGGTTTGTTTATATTTATTTTATGTCTAATAATTTTATTTAATATTGTTATTATTTCTCAGAGTTTTTCATTCATTTTTTGCAAAGTATATAATTATATGGTCTTACATAAAGATGTAATCACCTCACCAGTTATAATATTTCATTTAATTTTTCAGATCTAATTTTGTTGGTTGGGTATTTAGGGAAAAAAATTAAATAGCAATGATCATGAACATTAAATTCTTCATGCTAACAGAAATGCCTCTACTATTTCACCATTAAATATGGTGACATTACCTGCTGAATTAAGCCAGATGCTCTGCATTAAGAAAATATCCTGCTTTTCCAACATTTTTTAACATTTATATCAGAAGTGGATATTAAATGATATCAAAAAGCCTTCTTAAAAATCTATTGAAATTATCTAAAGTATATTCTCTTTAGACCTATTGATGTAAGGTATTAATAATTTTTCTAATGTTAAATCACTGTGCATTCCTAGGGAAAAACTTGATGGATTGGCATAACTGAATCTTTAATATATAAATTTTAATATTTTCCACTCTTTTTAGGTAACTATTTTTCGAGACAAACAGGCCTGAGCCCTGGCTAGATAACTTGGCTAGTTAGAATATTGTCCTGATATGCATTAGTTGCAGTTTCGATTCCCAGTCAGGGGACATAGAGGAACAGATCAATGTTTCTCTCTCTCTCTCTCTCTCTCTCTCTCTCTCTCTCTCTCTCTCTCTATCTCACACACACACACACACTCCCCTTATCTTTTCTTTTGAGGTGAGAGAAGGGGAGATAGACTCCTGCATGCACCCCAACCATCTACGGCAAATGCTCAAGTACCAAACTATTTTTAGCACCTGAGGTGACGTGCTGGGGACAACCAAGCCATTCTCAGTGTCCAGGCCCACACTCAAGCCAATCACACCACTGGTGTGGGAGGAGAAGAGTGAGAGAAGGGGGAGAGGTGAGGAGGGAGAAGCAGATGGTTGTTTCTCCTTTGTGCCCTGATCGGCAATTGAACACCGGACATCCTCCATATGTCGAGCTCTCTATCCACTGAGTCACTGGTCAGGCATTCTCTCTTCCTTTTCTTTTTCTTAAATTAATAAGTAAAAAAATGTTTAAAAGATAAACTGGTTATTATTTTCTTTCAAAGTTTTTTTTTTTTTTTTTTTTTACAGGGACAGAGAGTCAGAGAAAGGGATAGACAGACAGGAACGAAGAGAGGTGAGAAGCCTCAATCATTGGTTTTTCATTGCCCTTACAACACATTAGTTGTTCATTGATTGCTTTCTCACATGTGCCTTGATCGTGGGCCTTCAGCAGACCAAGCAACCCCTTGCTGGAGCCAGCGACCTTGGGTCCAAGCTGATGAGCTTTTGCTCAAGCCAGATGGGCCCGCGCTCAAGCTGGCAACCTCGGGGTCTTGAACCTGGGTCTTCCACATCCCAGTCCGACACTCCATCCACTGCGCCACCGCCTGGTCAGGCATCAAAGTTTTATTTATTAAATTTTGTTATCAGGATTTTGCTAGGATCACAAAATTAAAAATATAGGTGTGTCTTTTTATATCCATTACAGCAGATTAAATAATATTAAATTATTTTATTAAATAGTTTAAAAAAATAGCACATATCAGTTTAAAAAATTCTGTGTCTGCTACATTTTTGAGGCAGTTTTTTACTAATTAGAATTTTATTTCATATTTGAATATCTATTCATATATTAATTTAGTGTTTTAGAACAAGAACTTGATAAAACACAAAAACATTTCATGTTTACCAATATTTTCAAATTCCTAATTATATGAAAGAAAAAGGTATAGTATACTCTTATTTTGTAAGTATTTGCTTATCTCCTATTCCTTGATTATATTCATCATGGATTTTTCTATGTTATTTCTGGTTTGTTTGTCTCTTTGCAGAAGAAAAAAAACGAAAACAAAAAAACATTACCTAGGGTTTTTGACAGTTAGCCCACGTGGAAATCAGTTTTTCTGAAATTTTCTACCCTGAAGTATTTTATAATGTAAGGATAGTTAACAGCTCAGGGTGGTAAATTTGATGTGATATTTTAACTGCTCAACTAGTATAACTTGTTGTTGACCTAAGTTTACAAAGTTATAACAAACCAATTTAGACAAGCTATACTCCTTAGAACAGTAAACCACTGCTCTTTAAAAGCAACATATCCATTAACTTTGTAACAACCTATCGAACAACTAAACTGTCAGATCTCATAGAGCAACTTTAGGAAATACTGAAAAGAAAAACAATAGCTAGAAACACTGAAAAACAGGCTAGTGTGAATTTTGGTATCATTTAAAAACAATCGAACTTCTCCGAGTAAACCAAGTATACAAAATGTCAGGCTTGAAATTACCTTCTACTCACAAATTTCTCTGAAAAAGGCCACAGGTGGCACAGACCTACCAACCACGACCAGCTAACATTTGTAAGTGCTCACTATGTGCTAAAAGCACTATTTAACTGCAACAAAATCTCTATGAAAAAGGTACTAACTAGTATTATAGATCAAGGCTTTGGTTAATTAGCTTATTAAGGGCAGAAAGTTCTAAGTGATAGAATTTGTATTTGAACATCAATTGATAGTTCAGTAATATTAATTGGGTACCTACTGTATTTCAAAATTTGTACTAGGTATGGGGGATCCAGAGGGACATAAGACAAAACAAGACCTTAGTTTTATGCATTTTGTTCTAGCAGAGGGAAACAGATATTAAGTAACTGGTAAAAATTTATATATGGTTATACATGGACACATATAATTATTTCAGAAAATGAGAGAGCTAGGAATATCCAGACATATTTATTTCAAATGTAGGAGTGAACAAAAATGCAAATCCTTAATTAAACTAACCTTTTTGAAAATTTCAAAGAAACAGAGCTATGGAGAACAGAGGTTTTGTTGCTTAAAATAGAGACTGAAAATATTTAAAGTAGCAATATTAGTTTAAATTATCTCCTAAGAAATAGTTAACATCACTCTGAAAGGAAAAAAAAAAAAGATATTAGGATGGCATTCTATAGACCCAAGGCCTTAAATAGCTTAGCAAAACCTCTGTTCTGCTCATTTGGGGCTACATTTCCCCTCCCCCCGCTGTTCCCTGTCCCTACACCCCATTCATCACTTCACAATAGTTCATCCAAGAGATGATGAGCGCAAAGATGGTTCTGGCAGACTTTCCTGGCAAGGTGAGGTTGGAAAAATAATTTAGCCATTGATGTCAAAGGAAGTCAGGAGTTCGGAATGACTCTGGTTAGAACTTAAGGAATTTAAGATTTCCATCTCAGCCTCATAATTTGGAGGTAAACTTTCTCAATTCACAATGAAGTTCTAGTTCTTGCCAGTTATTGAAGTTCTTTCCCCTGTCAATCAACATCACTTTGGTTGAATGTAAGCCATGTGGATTTCATCAGGACCTCTATTTTAAACAGAATATCAAGGAAACTGCTCTGTTTGGGTTTAGAACATATGTATACTGTATGCTCTTGTAAAAAGTAACCCTACGAGAGAGGCATGTATAAGAAGGGAAATTTGTTTTATGATCTCTAGCTTTTCCACTGTTAAAAGTGAAATGGTACAAATGCAGTAATAAACTTCACATTTATGTAAAAACAATTTCTAATTGAACTGCTCCTTTCACAACATGAAGACGGATGCCACTGCTGGCACTCTTGCAAGAAGAGTATGTTTGATGTCCCCTCAAACTACTTAATTTCTGGTGAAAAGTGATGAGTTTTACCATATTTGATTTTGAGACTCTTTTCTTGATATACAAGATGCCAGAATGCCTTCCATCACTCCTTCAGCAGCCCAATACCTCAGTGAACAGATCTTATGAGAGGACACTAATTAGGCCTTTTATTAATTAATCTTTGCACAATCCTGAGGTGACATCAACTTCCTAATTTAAGGAATTGTTAGTCTGTTTAGATAAATAATGACAAATAAACGTTAGCATAAACACACATTTATTTATTTGTTCCTTGTCTATTTCCAAAACTGATTCAAGGCAACCTGAAGTAAAAGGAAAAGAAAACAATGTGACACTGGCCTTGAGATCCTTCCAGGGCACTTTTATTCAATCCATGGTACTGCATTTCATAGAATTAGCAGTTCCATTTTTCTGAGTGATGTCAGTTTTTTCTTCTTAAATTTGATTATTTACTTAACTTATTCAATGTGTATTACTTTAACACCTTTCAGAAATAAAATAAAAAATAAGAGGTCATCAGTGAAGTCTGTTCCCTATCTCTATTTCATATTCACCTAGTTAATTCTTTTTACTTCCAACTCAATGCAACAGGCACCACTCTTAGGAATTTTCTGATGTGTCCTTTGTGAGTTTCCTTATGCATATTCAATATATATGTATATGTATATCTGTGTATGTATACACACATATGCATTCATACATAAAGTCTTTTTACGCTGTGCATCCAATTTCATGCCTTACTTTTTCTTTCCCTTAAGTATCTTGGAGGTACTCCCTCACAGTACATAAGAGTGACATAATTCTTTTTTTAGTTGAACAGTATTCACTTATATGTGTATCCTCTAATTTACTGACTTAGTCTCCTTTAAATAAACATTAGGTCACCAGACCCAGGTTATAATTTTATATTTTCATGTGTTTTATGTGATTCATGCATGTGTAATTTTGATAAGTGGCTCTTGCTGAGTTGTTTTCTGTAAATGTTTATCAGTTTACAATCCCACCAACAAGGGTGAGTATGCTTATTTCCTCTTGATGATTTCTATGAACTTTTTTTTTTTGTATTTTTCTGAAGTGAGAAATGGGGAGACAGAGAGGCAGATTCCTGCATTCACCTGGCCATGATCCACCCAGCAAGCCCACTAGGGGGTGATGCTCTGCCCATCTGTGGTGTTGCTCCGTTTCAACGGAGCCATTCTAGTCCCTGAGGTGGAGACCATGGGGCCATCCTCAGCACCTGGGCCATCTTTGCACCAGTGGAACCTTGGCTGCAGGAGGGGAAGCGAGAGATAGAGAGAAAGGAGAAGGGGGAGGGGGGAGAAGCAGATAGGCACTTCTCCTGTGTGCCCTGGATGGGAATCGAACCCAGGACTTCCACATGCTGGGCCAATGCTCTACCACTGAGCCAGCCAGCCAGAGCCAAACTCTTTCTTTTTTTTTAATTTAGAAAATTAATTTTAACAGAGTGACATTGATCAATACATGTACATAGATTTCAGACAAACATCACTCCATCATTTGAACAGTCAATTATGTTGTATATTCATCACCTAAAGTCAAATCATTTTCTGTCACCTTATATTTGTCCCTCTTTATACCCTTCCCCTAATGCTACCTCCCCCTCCCCTACATCCTGCTCCCATTGCTCACCACTGCACTCATCTATGTCCATGAGTCTCAGCTTTGTATCCCACCTATGTGTGAAATCTAACAGTTATTAGCTTTTTCTGATTTACTTATTCCACTCACTATTATGTTCTCAAGGTCCACCCATGTTGTCCTAAGTGACCCTATGTCATTATTTCTTATGGCTGAGTAGTATTTCATTGTATATATGTACCACATCTTCTTTATCCAATTATGTCTGGGCCACTGTGAATAATACTGTGATGAACATGGGAATGCCTGTGTCTTTACATACCAATGTTTTTGAGAGTTGGGTAGATATCCAGTAGAAGGATTGCTGGGTCATATGGTATTTCTATTCTTAATTTTTTGAGGAACTACCATACTTTCTTCCATAATGGTTGTGCTACTTTACATTCCCACCAGCAGTGAATGAGAGTTCCTTTTTCTCCACAGCCTCTCCAAAACTTGTTATTACCTGTCTTATTGTTGATAATAGCCAATCTAACATGTATCTCATTGTAGTTTTGATTTGCATTTCTCAAAGAGCTAGTGAAGATGAGCTCTTTTCATATTCTGTTGGCCATTTGTATGTCTTCTTGGGAGAAGCATCTGTTCATGTACTTTTCCCAATTTTAATTGGATAGCTTGCTTGTTTACTGCTGAGCTTTGTGAGTTCTTTGTATATTTTGGATATTAACTCCTTATTGGAGCAGTTATTTGCAGTTATTTTGCTGTCAGTTTATTTTGCTGTGCAGAATGTTTTTAGTTTGATAAAGTTCCATTCATTTATCCCTTGCCTTTGGGGTCAAATTCACAAATTGTTCTCTACTGCCAAGGTCCATGAGTTTAGTGCCTATGTTTTCTTCTACATAATTTGTTTTAGATCTTATGTTTAGGTCTTTGGTCCATTTTGAATTAATTTTTGTGCAGGGGGACAAACTGTAGTCAAGTTTCATTCTTTTGTATGTGGTTTTCCAATTTTCCCAGCACCATTTAATGAAGAGGCTTTCTTTTTCCCTCCATTGTGTGTTTTTGGCTCCTTTGTAAAAGATGATTTGACCATATATATGTGGTTTTACTTCTGGGCTCTCAATTCTGTTCCATTGGTCTGTGTGTCTATATTTCTGCAAATACCATGCTGTTTTGATTATCGTGGCTCTGTAGTATGATTTTAAGTCAGGTATTGGAATACCTCCAGCTTTGTTCTTTTTTCTCAGGAGTGCTTTGGCTTTTTGAGGGTTTTTTATTATTATTATTAATATTTTTATTTTTATTATTATTAATTTTAATGGGATGACACCAATAAATCAGGGTACATATGTACAATGAAAACATCTCCAGATTATCTTATCATTCAATTGTGTTGCATACCCGTCACCAAAAGTCAAATTGTCCTCTGTCACCTTCTATCTGGTTTTCCCTGTGCCCCTCCCCTCCTCCCTACCCCACCCTCCCCCCCCTCCCCGCACCCCGTAACCACCACTCTCTTGTCCATGTCTCATAGTCTCACTTTTATGTCCCACCTATGTATGAAATCATGCTGTTCTCAGTTGTTTTTTTTTTTTCTGATTTACTTATTTCACTTCGTATAATGTTATCAAGGCTTTAGGTTTTTATGGTTCCATACAAACCTGGTAATCTTTTGTTCCAATTCTTTAAAAAATGATATTGGGATTTTGATCAGAATTGCATTAAATTTGTATATTGTTTTGGGTAAAACAGCCATTTTAACTATGTTGATTCTTCCAATCCATGAACATGGAATATTTTCCCATTTTTTGTGTCTTTCACTTTCTTTTAATAATGCTTTGTAATTTTCAGTATATAGATCCTTTTCATTTTTTGTTAAGTTTATCCCCAGGTGTTTTATTTTATTTCTTTTTGTTGCAACTGTAAAAGGTATTATTATTTTGAGTTCATTTTCCAAAGTTTTATTGTTTGCTTATATGAAAGCAATAAACTTCTTTATGTTAATTTTGTATCCTGTGATCTTACTATATTGGTTTATTCTTTCTATTAGTCTTTCTATGGAGTCTTTGGGGTTTTCTACATACAAGATTATGTCATTGGCAAAAAGCAAAATGTTTACTTCTTCTTTACCAATCTGAATATCTTTTTTATTCTTTCTCTTGTCTGATTGCTTTAGCTAGAACTTCCAGCAGTATGTTGAATAGGAGTGGAGATAGTGGGCAACCTTGTGTTGCTCCTGATTTTAGAGAATAAAAACCTTCATTTTTTCACCATTTAGTATGTTATTAGCTGATGGTTTCTCATATATAGCCTTTATTATGTTGAGGTATTATCCTTCTATACCCATTTTATTGAGTGTTTTAAACATAAAAGGATGTTGTAACTTATCAAATGTCTTTACTGTGTCTATTAATAGGATCATATGATTTTTCTTCCTTGTTTTGTTGATATGGTATATAATGTTAATCAATTTATGATATTGAACCATCCTTGTGCTCCTGGAATAAATCTTACTTGATCGTGATATATTACTTTTTAATGCATTGTATTTGATTTGCTAGTATTTTGTTTAGGATTTTTGCATCTGTATTTACTAGAGATATTGGTTGGTACTTTTCTATTTTTGTGTTGTCTTTACCAGGTTTTGGTATGAGGGTTATGTTGGCCTCATAAAATGTGTTAGGAAGTATTGCTTCTTCTATTTTTTTTTTTTTTGAAGACTTTGAGAAGAATAAGAACCAACTCTTATATGAATGTTTGGTAAAATTCACTAGTGTAGCTATCTGGCCCCAGACTTTTATTTGGGGGGCAGTTTTTGATAGTTGTTTCTATTTCCTCCCTGTTTATGGGTCTATTTAGACTTTCTACTTCTTGGTGACTCCATCTACAAAGATTGTATAGTTCTAGGAATTTATCCATTTCTTTTACATTGTTGAATTTAGTGCCATATAATTTTTCATAGTATTCTACAATGATACTTTGTATGTCCATGATATCTGTGGTAATTTCTCCTCTTTCATTTCGGATTTTATTTATAGTCCTTTCTCTTTTTTTTCTTAGTGAGTCTAGCCCGGGGTTTATCAATTTTATTGATCTTTTCAAAGAACCAGTTCTTTGTTGTATTAATTTTTTTCTATAGTTTTTCTGTTATCTATTTCATTTATTTCTGCTCTAATTTTTACTATTTTTTTCTTCTGCTAATTTTGGGTTGCCTTTGTTCTTCTTTTCCTAGTTACTTAAGATATGATGTTAAGATATTTATTTGTAATCTTTCTTGTTTCTTGATATAAGCCCATCATGAGATAAACTTCTCTCTTATTATTGCTTTTGCTGCATCCCAGAAATTTTGATATGTCATATTGTCATTTTCATTAGTCTGTATATATCTTTTGATCTCTGCTATTATTTTTTCTTTGACCCTGCCATTTTTTAGAAGTATGTTAACTTCCACATTTTTTATGAGTTTTCTTGCTTCTTTTTTGAAGTTGAATTCTAATTTTAAAGCCTTATGATCAGAGAATATGCTTGGTATAATCGCAATCTTCCTGAATTTGTTGATGTTAGTTTTGTAAACCAACATATGGTCTATTTTTGAGAATGTTCCATGCACACTGGAGAAAACTGTATAGTCTGAATTCCTATGATAAAACACCCTATAATTGTCTATTATGTCCATTTGGTCTAGTGTGTCATTTAAGACTTATATTTCTTCATGGATTTTCTGTTTGGATAACTGATCTAGAGCTGTCAATGATGTATTGGGATCTCCAAGTATATATATATATGTTTTTGTCTGATCATTTAGTAGATGTCTTACATATTTTGGTGCTCCCTGATTTCATGCATATATATCAAGAAGTGTTATGTTGGCCCTGGCCGATTGGCTCAGAAGTAGAGTGTCGGCCTGGCATGTGGAAGTCTAAGTTCAATTTCCAGTCAGGGCATGCAGAGAAGTGCCCATCTGTTTCTCCACCTTCCCCCCTCTCCTTCCTCTCTGTCTCTCTCTTCCCTTCCCACAGCCAAGGCTACCTTGGAGCAAAGTTGTCCCAGGTGCTGAGGACGGCTCCATGACCTCCGCCTCAGGTGCTAGAATGGTTCTGGCTGCAATGGAGAAATGCCCCAGATGGGCAAAGCATCACACCCTGGTGGGCATGCCAGGTGGATCCTGGTCAGGCACATGCGGGAATCTGGCTGACTGCCTCCCAACATCTAATTTTGGAAAAATACAAAAAAAAAAAAAAAAAAGAAGTGTTCTGTCTTCTTCATACATTGTCCCCTTTATGATTATGAAATGACCATCTTTGTCCCTGGTTACCTTTATTGTCTTGAAGTCAGCATTTTCAAAAATGAGTATGGCTACACCTGCTTTCCTTTGGATATCATTCGCTTGGAGAATCACTTTCCAACCTTTTACTTTGAGTCTACTTTTGTCCTTGGAACTTAGATGTGTCTCTTCAAGGCAGCATGTGGTTGGGTTTTTTTTTTATGATTTAGTCTGCTACTCTCTGTCTCTTCACTGGTGAGTTCTATCTATTTGAATTTAGGGTAATTGTTGACACTTGAGTATTTCCTATAGCCATATGTATTGTTTTCTGATAGGTCTGTGTCTAGTCTGGTTCTTCCCTTTTGTTTTTCTGTCAATTGTTTGTTTGTTTTTTTTGTGGTATTCTGTACTTTTCTCCCATTTCTTCTTTTTTTAAGCTATATGTTTCAGTAGTAGCATTTTTGTGGGTGGTTACCCTTAGGTTATTAAAAGAAAATTTATCATATTTACAAGAGTCCATTATCACATGAGTGTTTCTGCACACCATCCTCCTTTGCTACTGCAGACCTTTATCCTCTCCCATTTTATGTTATTATTGTCATAGATTATCCTGGTTTTATTGTGATCTTGTTGGAGCTTTTACTTGTAGTTTTATTTTTGTTGTTTTTATTTGGTTGAATAACTCCCTTTAATATTTCTTGCAGTGAGGGTTTTCTGGTGATAAATTTTGTCAGCTTCTGTTTGTCTGTAAAAATTTTTATTTCTTCTTCATGTCTGAAGGATAACTTTGATGGATATAGTATTCTTGGCTGGTAATTCCTCTCTTTCAGTACTTTGAATGTTTGGGTCCCACTCTCTTCTAGCTTGTAGGGTTTCCTCTGAGAAATCTGATGATAAACTAATGAGTTTTCCTTTATATGTTGTATTCTTCTTTTCCCTAGCTGCCTTGTGGATTTTTTCTTTGTCATTGATTTGTGACGATTTCATTATGATGTGGCTTGGAGTACGTTTGTTTGGGTTGAGGTAACTCAGTGTTCTGTTTGCTTCTTCAATTTAAGACTAACTCTTTTCACAGGCTTGGGAAATTCTCATCAATTATTTGTTTAAATAGGTTTTCCATTCCCTTTTTCTTCTCTTCTTCTTCTGATATACCCATTATTCTTATATTTCTCTTTCTGATGGAGTCAGACAGTTCTTGTAGCACTCTCTCATTTTTATAATTTTTGAGTCTTTCTTTTCTTCTCTCTGTAGTATCTCTAGTTTCCTGTCTTCAATGTCACTGATTCTTTCCTCTATCTGGCCTGTTCTATTAGCTAAATTTGTTACCTAATTTTTCAGTTTATGTGTTGAGTTCTTCATCTCTGGTTCTTTTTTAAAGTTTCAATCTCCTTGGTGAAGTATTCTTTTTGCTCATTAATTTGTTTTTTGAACTCATTAAATTACTTATCAGTGTTTTCTCACAACTCATTGAGTTTTTCTAGAACTTCAAATTTGAATTCTCTTCATTTATCTCCAAAGTTTCTATGTAATTGAGTTCTTCTTTTTTTTTTTTTTTTTTTTGGAGATTTTTCATTATTTATCTGAACTATGTTTTGGTCTTATGTTTCTATGATGTATGATTTCTTCTTTCTTGATGGCATTTGACAGTGGTATTGTTAAGAACCCTAATAAGAAGCAATTTTTTCCAATAGCTATTGCTATACTACAAGTTTTGGTTCTGTGAAATTCTTGGGCAGACCTCCACTATTGTAGTGATGTAGGCAGGGTCACAGTCACATTGGTGAATGGGGTGTGTTGTTGTGGCTGCTTTGCAGCTGACTTGACAATTTTAGCAGTGGTGACTTCTGGTTTCCTGTCTTTCTTCGCCATGTCTCAGCAGATAAGGGGGATCATATGCAGAGCAATTCCACCACTCGGGGAGAGAGTAGCTCCAGAGAGTCTTACTGCTTGTGGTGGGAGGTGAGATCTGGGAGACTGAGGTTGTGCTCTTTTGTTTTCACTGACACTGCACAGAGCATGGGCAGCTGGTAGAGTGCTGGCTCTGGCTGTGGCAAGTGTGTAACACCATGTGGGCTGATCTTCATGGGTTAAGCACCCAAAGATGGAATATGCACCTGGCAGCAAGAGCCAGGCACCACCCAGTCCCCACCGATGGAGCCAGCACTGTAAGCTGAGCACAGCCCACACATGTTGATTGCAAGCCAAGTGACATGAGAAGTCTTTGGTAACCCTGCGTCTGATTGTGCCCACCTTATTTCAGCTTCTTCCCTCATGCCACCCAGTCTCTCCACCTCTCCCACCTCAGAATAAAACTCTCTTCCTGAGTCCAGCAAAGAGAGAGAAAAATTTAATTCTGTGTTTTCTCTCCTCTCAAGAGCTGACCACAGATATGTTTTATCTTCTGCCCCCTTTCCACCCCATCCTACTTTCAGTTCATTCATTGCATGGATCTTTCCGGTGTACCTGCAAGCCCAGCTAGTGTTCCTTCCCTGCGTTATTGTTTTTCAATTTGTTAAAATTTTAAGGGAAGAGATCAGAAGTATCTCTCACATTGCCATTACTCTGATGTCACTACTATGAATTCTTGATACATTAAAGAGATCAGCTTTTTTTCTGTGATAAAAAATTGTGTACTTTATTCTGCTTTGTTGTTGATTTTTTTACTTTGCTTAAGGGATGTTTTTGTTTATTTTTTATCTAATCAACTTATCAATCTTCCTTTTTTGGCTTCTATTTCTTAACAAAGTTACAAAGACCTTCCTTATTCCAAGATATCAAATAACTTCTGCTATATTTTCTTCAATTAAATTTATGATTTCAGTTTTACATTTAAAATTCCTATCCATTTTAGAGTTTATACTGATGTAGGACATGAGCTATGGATTCAACTTAATTTTTTTCCATATGGTTACTCAGATGTCCCAACATCACTTAATTAAAAGATTCATCTTGTATCATTAATTTGATATGCTATTCATGTGCCAATACAATAGCTTAATTATTAAAGTTTTAGTAATATTTTACCTGGGTGATATAATTCCCTTTTATTGTTTTCTTTTCAAAGTTTTTTGGCTCTTCTTCTGTTTCTTTTATTTTCATTTGAACCTTAGAATTACACTTTCAAATTTTTAAAAAATCTATTGACATTATTATGGGAACATATTAAATATACAAATTGATTCAGTGTATGTTGACCTCGTGGTCTTCTTCTTAAGATTTCCTGTGTAAGAAGATGGTATGTCTTTGCATTTATTTATGTCTTCTTTTGTATACTTCAGAAGTATTTTAAATTTTTCATCATGTGTGTTTTGTATACTTATTGTTATTCTTATGGGTATTTTTTTATCTGTTGCTATAAAAAATGATTTTTTATTGTAGCTTCTAAATTTATTGATAATCTACTGTATGTCAGGTACAGTGGTAAGCACTGGAGTACAGAACAGGGGCAAACAAACTAGCTCTCTGCCCTCATGAAGCCTATAATAATAGCAAGAGTACTATACAGTAAATGAATGATCATCCCAGTAACCATGGTGTTAAAACCCACAGGGGAAAGTGCTGTGATGGAATACAAACAGAAACATAATCTAGATTGAAAGGTCAAATAAAATTTCGTGGAAAACATGATACTTTAAGATCAAAAGCAGGCAATCGCACCTGTATTATTAGTAAATCTTGAATAACTTCTTGGGATTCATTTGTCCTCAGCATTAACACAATTTACTATGCCTTTATATGTTTGAGTTTGAATCCTTGAAATATTGAGATTTCAAAGAAGAAAAATCCTGGTTGTATTGTCAGTATTTTTAAACTTGCCAAGTTCCAGAAATGACAGTATCATGGCAAAGCACCTCAACCCCTACCAGAGTTGCTAGGTGAAAACATATATACACAAACATAAGTAGTGCCTGTCAATCACTCTCTTGTGCAGTTTGAGATGTTTATTTTACAATTTTAATAACTAACAACTTAAAAAGAAGATCCATAAAATTCTGTTTTGAGAGTTTTTTTGTTTGTTTGATGTGTGTGTGTGTGTGTGTGTGTGAAATTACCAAGATTGGGGCAAAATATACTATAAGAAAAGTGAGAAAAATTAAAACAAATAAGAACATACCATATTGATAAATTTGCTTAAAATAGGTTATTCTATATTGAACCTCACTAATTGTGTCCAGGTTCATTAACAAGACTGGGCCACATTTGTTAAGGACTAACATTAAGGAAAAGGTTTAAGGAGGAAGTGTTTCTGCTTATTGCTATTAAGGGCACAGTTACTCCTTGCTGCACAATGGGAAGCACCACTAATAGTTACCCTGGAAAATGGAGGTGAGGATCAGGAACAGAGGCAAACAGAAAGAAACTAGATACCAGCTGGTTTAAAAGGGGATCAGGCATTTGGCCAGTCAACACAGAGAGCATGTGGGCAATGGGGGTATCTACGACAAGTGAGCAGTATCTTCTGCTAAGCTCAATTGAAGGCTAGCCTCAATTTGGGGAAAGTCTGAATTAGAGAATGTCTTAAATAAGATTCAACCTTTATGTTCTCAACAGTGCGGCTTTCTCAAAATGTGTAAAACAATCTGTTATCTTTTACAGCATAATCTTATGTACCCTCCTAATTTAGCTATAATTCTTCATAGATAGGACAGAAATGAACTGCAGTCCTTGCCTTGTCCAAATGATTACAAGCATTTTATTAGTGCAGTGCAGATAATGAGGTTTGCTCTGCAGCCTGACTCCCTTGTTCTCTTTCTTTCTGAAAGGCAGTTGTAGTCTGTTTTGCTACTTCTAAGTTCTCCCATCCTCTCCTATAAACTCCAGGTTGTTGTGGTAGAGGCATCCCAGGACAAAATTATATCTAGAGTTCTTTAGAGAGTGAAGAGAATTGACGCTCAGTGAAATAAAAAGTCATAGCAGTCTGCGGTATCAGTATTTATTAGACTCTCATGCTACTTGTCTCCTCCTGCCTACTTAGAATTGAAATTCCCTGTGATTCGAAATGACTTCCCCAGATGTTATTCTTCCAGAATCTCTAAGGCCAGGTGCTGCTTTGATTCAGGAGTTCAAGAAATAAATATTTTTGAAGTACCTTCCAGGAGAGGAATCCCTGTATCCAGGAGAGCTGTGGGAGACTGTGCTGAGGCTTACCAGAAATGCTGGGACCAAAGACTGGCAAAGAAGAGTCCCTTCGTGTACTGGCTCTGATTGGCAGGAACTGTCTGGAGCGTGCCATGGAGAAAGATTCTGAAGCACGAGCAAAGTCTGTGGGAAGGTGTGATACCGGGATGAGTGATGTCTGCTGTGGTCCTGGAGGGGAAGTGGCAGACCGTAGGCTAGTGAGATGCCATTTCCCTCACAATTGCCCCACAAATTACCTTCTGAAAAAGTCTTTTTCTTTAACTTTTTCTATTTATTGATTGATTTCAGCAAGAGAGGTAGGGAGAGAGAGAAAAAGACAGGGACATCAAGCTGTTCCTGTATGTGCCCTGACCCGGGATCAAAGGGGCAACCTCTGTGCTTCAAGAGGAAGCTCTAACCAACCGAGTTATCTAAGGAGGGCGACCTTCTGAAAAATTCTTAGTGAGCATCTAGCACTCTGCTGGTTGTAAAAACAAACAAAAAATGAAAATCCACTATTCACACAGAAACAGAAAATAGTAAGAAGGTACATTTTATTGAGAAGCTATCTGCCCACCTTGGAAGAGAGCCCTGACTTTGAGGGGAGAAACACTGGCACATTCTTAGGGGGGAATGTGGGATACAAAGAGAGGGAAAGGGGAGATCCTTGTTTGCAGAGTCTTGGTGAAAAAAAAAAGAAGAAAAAATTAAGGGAAGGGTGATGTTTTTAGTTGCTAAATTTAAGGAAGCTTGCAGCAAGCCAAAATGCTTCATCCCCTTAGCCGTTGATAATAATTATGTGGAAAAATTCACATAGAAAGAAAGTAAGTCCTCAGTTTCAAATGATACCTCCCTCCCTCCATCGCCACCAAGCGAAGAACTGTACAAATGTTTCCTCGTTGTTTTCTCATCACTGGGATGTTTCTGTTTCCTCTTGCTGCTGCTCCTTTTTAATATAACTCAGATTACTTAGTAAAAAGTGAATACAGATGTTGAAATTATATAAAAACTGGTAGACTTTAACAATGATTGGTACTTCACCTGTGAGGGCAGCCAGCCTTTAAATTATCTGGGCCTCCAGTTTATGAATGATTCTATTTAAGGCCTGAACCACTGCTTCAAATTACAGTTGCTACACCAGCCCAATCTGTGTGAATTGTATTCCAATAACAGCACCGAGGTACCAGACACTTGGCCCAAATGTTCTTACATGGCATCTGTGGCAGGAGGCAGTTAGTTCTCTTGGCCAGTCAGGATGACTGACAAAGCATTGAATCTTTTTCTACCTATTGTGCGAAACGGTGCTAGGTTACTCAGAACTCACATCTGCTTCAACACACTGGGTTGTGAAAGAATGACAGAGTATATCATGTCTTTTTTTATTTTTTATTTTAAGTGCTTACTTGTTGTTTTGCATTCTTTTAGTCATTTGACATGTTTTGGAGCGAGCAGCAGAAGGAAGAGGCAGAGACTTCCCCAGATGCTGGAAGCCATTATTGTTGAGTCAGCTATGTGATGGTACATTGGAGCCAGAACTGAGTTTAAAGACCTGAGAAGTGGTAACATGACTCACTGCAAAGCGAGAGGGCTCTTCTGAGACCCACAAGGTAGGTTTGAGAGAGGGGGGTAGAAGCATTACAAGGTAAAAGAAAGAATAAACAAGAGATACACTCACAAATCCTGAATCATGGGTTTGTTTTGCTGGAATAGTCCAGTCATGTTGAGCGACTCCAAGTGTTTGGTTCTGCTTATTACTTCTAAAATTTTTGCCTTTATCTGGCAATATGAAAGCACAATCTTCCAAGTTTGCAGGGGAAAAAATGCCTAAATGCATTATATCTTTCTGAACTCTACATTTCTTTAGACTTCTAAATTAAATGTCTGAGAGTGTCAAATGCTGCTTCTTCATCAAAAAGCATAGGGGAGCTATCCTAATATCTGTCACCCTTTCCACAGCCAAACGCTTGTGTGTGTGCTGTGGTGGCTTACTCACCAACTAGTCCTCAGACATATGAAACAGATACATAATCCTGAATTTGACATACAGAATGTAAAACCTTTTGGCAGCTTCAAATATTGACTAAAGATTTTATTCAACTGTCACTTTCAAATTTTACTTGCATATTTAGAAAGTGCTTTTCATAGCTTGTTCCAAATCAAATCAGTGTAGGAAGATACCTATCATAGCATCTTCCCATAAAAGAGGCTAAATATGCCTGTTATAGTATTAATTACCATAATGCTGATTATTTTGTGAAAAGGCTGGTATAGCCTGACAAATCACCAGTATATCAGTTTCTTAATTTGAGACTGGAAATTTTCTTGCTTTTTGTTTGTTTGTGTTTGTGTTTTCAAACAGTCTGTCATTCTTACATATTTGGCTCAAAAACAAATATCAGCCTTCAAGGCAAACTGAACAATTTAGTGCTATTCAAACCCAGCAACCTAAATACATGCCACATGGTATGAAGTTGGCTAATCTCACTGAATGAGAGTCAAGGTTTAAAAATGGCAACATAGTAGTCCTGGCCAGTTGGCTCTATGGTAGAGCATCGGCCTGGTGTGTGGAATTCTCAGGTTCAATTCCCAGCCAGGGCACACAGGAGAAGCACCCATCTGCTTCTCCACCCTTCCCCCTCTCCTTTCTCTTTCTCTCTTTCTTCCCTTCCCACAGCTTTGGCTTGGGCACTGAGGATGGCTCCATGGCCTCTACTTCAGATGCTAGAATGGCTCTGGTTGCAACAGAGCAATGCCCCAGATGGGCAGAGCATCGCCCCCTAGTGAGCTTGCCCGGTGGATCCTGGTTGGGTGCATGCGGGAGTCTGTCTCTGTCTCCCCGTTTCTCACTGCAGAAAAATAAATTTAAAAAGATAGCAAAGCAGTGATAAGTGACCACACCAGCTCCACCCACTGGTGGCCATGTCCCACAATAATTGCATTAAAATTGCTCAGGAATGAAACACCTCTTGGGATAAAACACAGAATAAAAATAATTAGAACAGTATCAATGACTTGTATACATGTAGACATGTCAGCTGAATCTGGAATGACCAAGTGAGAGCCAAATATTGATGGAAGTGGAAAAGTCAGGACACCTGAAGGTTGTCCCCTTACAGTGGAAAGAAAGGTACACACGAGCTGCCCTGCAGTGGAGCCTGAAGGACCAGGGCAGAGAGGTCTCAGGTGTAGAGCCTGGCTCAGACTCTCTGAAGATGTGTGGATGTGGCCACTTAAAGGGTGGTCTACATTCTGTTTAGTCACATCTTGGGGTTCAAGGAGCTTTGCTTTGAGACTTCTAAATGAAAACATAAATGAAAGCCTTTCCTCTCTTCACATTCAGCAAATTCCCAGAGCAGTCAGCAGGATTCTCGCCCTGCGGTAGGGACTCCACTCTGCAGGGACTGTGGCTCCCCTGCCAATGAACTTCAGGCTCAGCTCACATGGAGAGCAGCAGAGCTTCCTCTGAGCCATTGCCAGTGATGGCAACAACCCAGACCAATTCTAGAGGCACTTAAGACCCCTCTTGAGACTCCCAGAAATATCCTGGGGAAAGTTTGGAGAGGCAAGAGTTCTTACGCAATAAAATTTTTTGAATTGCAAGTGATAAAAACCCAACTCAAACTGGTTTGAGAGAAGGCTTTATTAGCTCACATAATGAGTAATCAAATGGGATGGCACTGATGGCTGGCATGACTGGACTCTGGGTTTCAAACCTCATCATTAGTCTGTGTTCCTCTGTCTCTGACTGTCTTTCTGTATCTGTCTCTATGCCCCTCTCTGTCTTTTTCTCTTTTCCTCCTGTAAAGCCAGTAGTCAAGGCTACTATCACAGCAGCCCGACCCACGCAGGTTCGCATTGGATTCGGACAGATCGCAATGAAACACCGGAGCCAAAAACTGGTGAGCCATCAACTTTAATTCTAGCTTGCACCTGGCGGGCAAGCAAAAACACACACTGGGCTCCAAAACCCTCACATTCAGTGCTCACAAAGCTACTGACTTATCCGAGTTCCCTAGAATGAAAGGTTTCTAGCTCACCAGACTTATTCACCACTGTTTCCCATCTCCTCCTGCACAAACTCTTAACAAACTGGCTTCTTCCTCAGCACTCTGCCATCTTGGCTACTTCTCCTCCACATGGCCTTAATCTGCTCTCCTCTCTAATACTAATCTCAGGAACCCAAGAACCGAGAGAGAGAGAGAGAGAGAGAGAGAGAGAGAGAGCGAGCGCTCCCGGACTGCCCCAGTTTATAGCATAGAAAATCCAAACCCTTAATCCAATCTACAGACAAGAAAGTCTCTGATACAAAGCCACCCATCTGAGGCATAATGGGATTCCTCAGGAGAGTGCACCACCCTACATCATCCAATCAGTCAAGGGTGTGGGGAAGAGCTTACTCTTAAAACTAAGCCTTAGGCTACAACGACCCGGCCTGCCCACAGCCTGTTCCAGAACACACATTTCAAGCATAAGGCCAAATAACATCACCTGGGTGACGGGCTTCCATGTGGGTAGCTCCATCTTTAATAAAGTGAGCATAATATATTTTATCTGCCTAACAATCCACCCTTATGCTCACTTTACTACCCACAATCTACACCACCGGCATTCTTATACCAGGAAATTAAGTACATTACACAAATTACAGCAATAGCACAAATCATACAATTTCAACAATTACAAAGATACATTTCACCAGTCTCTGAGCACTTTGCCAAAAGCGCAAAATGTTCTCGGCTTTTTCTCTAGCCATGGGAAAAGCTTCCTGGGGTAGAAGGGCCTCCAGCAAAGCCATCTCCAACCCCCATCAGGGTATTTCACATTGTCCAAAATCCGTAAGTCCATTCAACAAAGGAACTTGTGCCCATCCGGTCATAGTCCAGAAAATCAGTCCACACACATAGGGCTTTAGCCTCCCCCCTCATTCCTGCCATCATGGCAAGTCTCACACTGTCCTAAAGAAAAGCATGTGGCAATGGCAGTCAGCATTTCTATCTTTGCTCTGGGGAGCATGATGGTATCCACCCCTATGTCCCAAAATCGCAGACCTACCAGCGTTGTAGTAGAAGCTCCTTGCTGGTGGGCTCTCACCTTCTGGAGACTGCAGATTGCAACTTCAGCTTGATTCTCTTCATCCTCCAAAGAGGAACTGAAAACACCAGCTCCTGCTGCTGGGCTTGATCTCCGGGCCACTGCTGCCTTCTGCTCAGCAGACGTTTCAGCTCCAACCCCGGCCTCAGCCCCGGTCCTGGCCTCAGCTCCGGCCCCGGCCTCAGGCCCGGCCTCATGCCGCTGCTGGCTCTCCACAATATCCAGGGCAATCTCCAACTCACGAACCTGTGATTCCTTCTCCAGCGTCTGCTCCATTTCCAGGTGGATCTCGCAAACCTGGTCGGCCTCCTCCTCCAGCACTTTCTCCAGCTCCAGGGTTGGCATCTCTTTCTCCCACGTTTCCTCCAGCTCCTTCTGCTGCTCAGATTGCAGGTCCTGGGCAGCCTCTTCCATAGAGCTCTCGGTTTCCTCACGCATGGCTGTAAAAGTCAGCCATCCAACAGTCCCCCAAAAAACAGCTATGGAAAACCATAACAGCAACCAGTCCTCTACTCCACCACTCAAAGGTGGTGGCGGCTCCATGCCGAACTGTATCGAATCCTGCCAAAGACTACGCCAAATGTAAAGCCAGTAGTCAAGGCTACTATCACAGCAGCCCGACCCACGCAGGTTCGCATTGGATTCGGACAGATCGCAATGAAACACCGGAGCCAAAAACTGGTGAGCCATCAACTTTAATTCTAGCTTGCACCTGGCGGGCAAGCAAAAACACACACTGGGCTCCAAAACCCTCACATTCAGTGCTCACAAAGCTACTGACTTATCCGAGTTCCCTAGAATGAAAGGTTTCTAGCTCACCAGACTTATTCACCACTGTTTCCCATCTCCTCCTGCACAAACTCTTAACAAACTGGCTTCTTCCTCAGCACTCTGCCATCTTGGCTACTTCTCCTCCACATGGCCTTAATCTGCTCTCCTCTCTAATACTAATCTCAGGAACCCAAGAACCGAGAGAGAGAGAGAGAGAGAGAGAGAGAGAGAGCGCTCCCGGACTGCCCCAGTTTATAGCATAGAAAATCCAAACCCTTAATCCAATCTACAGACAAGAAAGTCTCTGATACAAAGCCACCCATCTGAGGCATAATGGGATTCCTCAGGAGAGTGCACCACCCTACATCATCCAATCAGTCAAGGGTGTGGGGAAGAGCTTACTCTTAAAACTAAGCCTTAGGCTACAACGACCCGGCCTGCCCACAGCCTGTTCCAGAACACACATTTCAAGCATAAGGCCAAATAACATCACCTGGGTGACGGGCTTCCATGTGGGTAGCTCCATCTTTAATAAAGTGAGCATAATATATTTTATCTGCCTAACACCTCCCTTCTCAATTCTGCTTTTCATCAAGATGTTTTTTCATGTCAACAAAATATCCCCTGAGCTCAAAGTGTCTTTGTAGCCAGTGTTCCTAAAAAAGAGTGCCATCTCCCAGTGTCCACATCAATTTTCAGAAGGACTACAGTACAGCCAGATTATGTAATTTGCCCATCTGAGAATCAGTTATTGTGGCCAAGGGTTTGAAGTACTGTACTCTGATTCTCTGGCCTAATTCATGGCACTTACTCCTGGGTTAGAGGTCTTTGATGCCTGTTGGTTGATACTACCTGGGATGGGAAAGACCCACCTCAAAAGGAAGGAGCCAAAAGGAGAAAACCAAAAATGTTAAGTGACGTCTATACTCATATAAGCAGATTGAAGGGTGGAGATAAAGAATTTAAAGATTAACTACTAAGATAACACCGATAACAAATCTGAGTACAAATGAGATGTATTTGATTTCCACCTTTGAGCAACTTTTACTATCTCAGTGCTAACAGTCATCCTAGTTCAGCTCCCCAAGCAACAGCTGCTTAGATTTCTTGCTGTTATCTCTAGATCCAAATACCATTTTTTCTCTACATTTCTGAATTTACCAAACACACGTGGATTGAATATACAAATCTATTATTTATTTTTTTCTGATGATGAGTAATGAAACAGTAAGCTGGCCTCTTTACTGGTCCTTCACATAAAAAGCAGCTTTTGCCTCAAGGCAAAAGTATTGGCAACTCCCCCAAATGTCCACATGCTTAACTCCTTCATCTTCAAATGTTTGCTCATCCTGAGCATCCAATTAGTAAATTATAAACTAGCCCCTTGATCTCCCACCTACCCCAACACTTTGGATCAGTTTTTCTTTTATTTTTTCTGTAGCACTTATGACTGTATAAAACATTATAAAAAATACCTATTTATTATTATTTTTTAAAATTGTTTGATCCTCACTCAAATGCAAACTCCAAAAAATAAGGATCTCTATTCCAAGCACCCAGAATTGTACCTGGCATGAAGTAAATACTCAGTAAACATTTGGTAAATGAATGAATTCCCCTGAAGCACCAAAAGAAAAGCAGAGTGTTATTAAAATTTTGGAGATTTTTGCACAATACAAATAACAATGTCTAATTAAATGTTAGATATATGTTCTAAAAATTCATTAAGCAAACGTTGGCCAATTTCTCTCCTTTGACCCCCATTTATTGCCCTCATCATGGACCATAACTTATTTTTCACAAGCCTTCTTTTTTTCTCTTTTCTTACTCTTCTCCACTTTAAGACAACTGCTAGAAAATTATAGTTTTTCCACTTTAATAGAAAGAACAGTTCAGTCCTCTCTTTTATTACCTATTCAACTATAATATGCCCAAGACACCTCACCTCTGTCAACCAGAGGCACCTCTCAAAAAACAAAATGGTGTTTCCCAAGAAAAAATTCCCTAGCTCTGAGAAGACACTGCCCTCCCCAAACTGTGGAATGCTTAGTGAGTTTTTTGCTCTAAATAAAACTTTCTTCTGATGCATATATCAGTATATCAGGAAATGTCAATTTCAAAACAATAAATTGATGTAAAAGACTAAAGGATTTTTTTGCTTTTTTTTATTTTGCTTATCTTATTTTCTATCTTTTCCAAAATAAATACATAGTGCTTGTGTAATAAGAAAAACATTTTAAAAATTACTCTTCAGTAAAATGAGTGTGTACATCTAATAAATGTGTGTGTACATCTTGAGAGTAAGCAAATATCTCTCAACACATCTTGGTCACAGGCAAGGTGAATAGAGCATAGGTGTGCTGAACACAGGGCAGGACAGAGGAGCAAAGAACTACCCAAGATTAATGAGGCAACTACCATTTCTAGTCCAGATGGAATATCGAAGACCTCTCTCTTTAAGCAATTAAGAAATGAAACAAAACATATAAATTAATGGTTTTCAGACACTGGACAACAGGCAGCACAGGACAGTAATCCTTGGGGAAATGGGAACAAATGTGGCAATCCCTACACTGGGATGGGAATAAAAGGAACCTAGGAGAGAATTTATGGGGAGTTTCCAGGCCACAGAGCAGGGTGGGGAAACTTAGACAGAACCCACCCGTTTCCCTGAGAACTCAGGGAATGCAAGGCAGCTAGAATTTGAAGGGTAGAGTACTAAAGAGGATAAAGCTTCATGGTCAGGAGGGTTCATGGAAAGGAGAGAGCTGTGCAGAAAGAGAGCACCAGAGAACTGTACTTAATTCCCTTGGATTTTTAGCTGAATTCTGGTCAGCACATATGAGAAAACTGCCCGATAGTAACGAAGGCACTGCAGGAAAGAAACCGGCAGGAAAAGTTTGTGTTCTGATCGACCACAGAAAAAACATCACAATACACAAAGAATCAGGCAGTGAGTAAAAGTTAGCTCTAGACCAAATGCTATTCTTTTCCCACATAACAAAGCTTAAAAGCATACTTTCAAAGGATCAAATATTTCCAAGTAATTTAACTGCATTGTAAAACAAAGTTTAAGAATATTTAAAGAAATCGAAAAACATACAGCACACCCAACCAAAATACAGCAATTATATTTTTATTGCATATAACTTTTATATGCAATAATAAATTTCCAAAGAAGCAAAATAATATAACTTGTAACTCAAAGAAAAATCAGTCAATAGAAATAAACTAAAAATAACATAGATGACAGAATTAGTAAGCAAAAAACATTAAAATAATTGTTATAAATATATTCTTTTGATAAAAATTATAGTGAAAAATATAAGGACGGGAAGGATAGATATAGAAGATTTTTTTAAGACCACAATTGACATTCCAGAGTTGAAAATGACTAGATAGGATTAATAACAAAGTAAACAATATAGAAGAAAAGGTCAGTAAATTTGAGGACAGAACAATAGAAACTATCTAAAATGAAACAATACAGAGAAGAGAGACAAAATTAAAATTAAAATTAAAAATGAATAGACTATCAGGAAACTGGGGGACAGCAACTTCAAGCAACCTGATATAAATTAGAAGTCCCCAAAGAAGAGACAGAGAAATATTTGCAATAATAATGATTGGAACATTTTAAAATTTGATGAAATCAACAAATCCAAAGATTTCAAAAGCTGAAAGAATCTCAAGTATAAAAGCAGTAAAAAAGATTATACCAAGGCAAATAATAATCTAATTACTTAACTAGCAATAAAAAGAACATCTTAAAAGTATTCAGAGGAAAAGACATGTTCTGTACAGAGAAATAAAGACAGTAACTTCTCATCACAAACAGTGCAAGCCAGAAAATAATGGATCAATATGCTCAAAGTGCAAAAAATAAAAATAAAAAATAAAACACCTGACAACCTAGAATTCTATACAGAGAAAAATATCTTTGAGAAATAAAGGTAAAAATAAAGAATTTTTTTTCAGACATACTAGAGCTTATAGAATTAATCTAAAGACTTTAAACACATTCTCTCTCTCTCTCTCTCTCTCCCTCTCTGGAAAGGAAATCCTTCAGGCAGAGAAAATAACAAATGGAAATATGGGTCTACACAGAGGAATGAAGAACATTGGCAAGAGTAAACATGGTGGTAATTTTTTTAAGAAAATAAGATTTATAGGATAAATATTATGACAGTTTAGAATTCTCTAATCAGCTATTGGTGAACTCATTCTGCACACACATAAAAACTGTGGCTATTCAGCAATTATCAGTGAGCTTTATAGGGTTGCATACTTTCACCTGTGTCTTTGCAGTAAAGCAAAGGTATATTGCCTCCTGACACCTTCTTCTGCCTGTGGAGGCCCCTCTCTCACCCTCAGTTTTGGTCCTCATGACCACACAGTAAGTAGGAAAGGTTGGTGCAGCAAAAAGACAGAATATATCCAGGATTCAGGTAATGAGGTCCTTCTAACCCACTGAATTCTATCCTAAGAGTGTTAACCCACCACATCTTTTGCTTCTTGTTTCTTGCTATATTTTCTAAATAGATTCAATGTACTGTGTGATTCATGAATCTTAATTTGGCTGGTGGGTCTTTCTGTGTCTGTTTGGTGAGTCTACTGTAACTTCAAGGTATTTCCCACTATAATATAATCAGAGGTTCATTTGAGGGGGACATGGAAAGAGTAGTGGTTTTCACCCTGTATTAATTAATTCTGCCTCTGACTCCCTGGTTATTAAATCTTTTTTTTTTTTTTTTTTTTTTTTTGTCAAGGTGGTCTCTTTGCAAAGATATTCTATGTGCTTTGTAAGATGAATTCACTGGTAAGAAATTTCTGGCCCTAGCTGAAATTTCAGCAGTAGAGTGTTGACCCAGCTTGTAGTGGTACTGGGTTCAATTCCCTGTCAGGGCACAAAGGATCAGCAACCATCTGCTCTCCCCCTTTTCTTCCTCTCTCTCTCTCTCTTTCTCTCTTCCTATCCTACAGCGATTGCTTGGTTTTAGCAAGTTGGCCCTGGGCACTGAGGATGGCTTCATGGCCTTACCTCAGGCTCTAAAATAGCTCTGTTTCCAAGCAACAGAGCAGCAGCCACAGCTTGTCAGGGCATCACCCAATAAGGGTCTTGTTGGGTGGGTTCCAGTTGGGGTGCATGCAGGAGTCTGTCTCTGTCTCCCTGCCTCTTACTTAATAAAAGAAAGAAAGAAAAGAAAATAGAGATAAAGAAAAGGAAAAGAAAAGATAAGGAAAGGAAAGAAAAGAAAATTTTCTGTGATAAACTGCATTTCATGAGCTATACTTAGATCATTGGTCTTGAAAACAGAATTCTGGGTTCAAATCTTACCTCTTTTCTTTCTCCAATTACTAAAGTTCTCCAAAACTCATTCTTTCAAAATCTGCTAGAAATCTAAATTTCTCAGATACAGAAATCTATGGAATCGGAATTCCCCTTCTTATCAAATTGTTGTAATGATTAAACAAGTGTTTTTCAACCACCAGTTCGCAGACCAGTCTGCCAGAAATTTTGAGCTGGCTGGCAAAAGTTGACTACCCTGATGTTGTATGAAGATTATAGACCCAATTATCTTAGTCAAATTTGGTTATGTTGAGGGTTATTTCTGCCTTAGCGACCCCTAAAATAATTCTATTTTCTTCAGTCCCCACGTGTAAAAATGTTGAAAACCACTGCATTAAACAACTTAACATTGTTCTAGCGCCTACCATGGAACTTAGCACATGATAATATCCAATACACTCTACTTTTCTTCATTTCCTTCCTCTGTCTTGGCAACATTTCTGCTGAGCAGATAGTCCCTCTCTTTCATTTCAGCTCTGGAAGTGGGGCACAGGAACCCTAGCCTGCATGCCATCTGCATCATCTTCTGTCTCCAGTTAGCTCCCTCCTCCGCTCTGGAATGCTTCCATTGGTGGGCTACACCCTCAGCAGCCTCTGCCTCGGCAAAAAGCCATTTCTGTGGTCCACACACTTGTTTACTAAGAGCACCGAGAAAATGTCAGAGCCCACACTCTCTGCTCTTCTTGGCTTCATTTTCCTCCTCTTCTTCCTCTACTACTGAACCCATTACAACTTACCAAAGGCAGAAAAGTCAAAGGTCTGTTGCAGGCCCAGGTCAGAAATTTGTAATAGACCTGACACAATTTAATTATTTCTAACCACTACATATAGCTGGCAGCATCCATTCTTGCTACATTATTCAAAATCTTTTTCTTTTTCTTTTTCTTTTTATTTGGAATCCCAGACACATTTCATGAGGAAAGGGTACCGTTTTGAGTGGCTGTTGCTCACCATCCCTCACATCTCTTCCCATGGCTTCTATTCTACACTTTGCTGGGTGAGTTCTCTCTACTGGAAGCAATGTCATGGTAAACCGGATTACTCAAACAGTATCTTAACATGGCTTTCTCTTTAAGAAAATGGAAAACTTCTTGAAATTAAAAGAAAAACCAAATTTAAGCTTTCAAATTCTACTCTGATATTTCATTTTAAAAGATGAAATGGTATTCTTTTCCCTTTAATGAGAAAAAAGTTATTGAAAAAGTAAGCATGCAACTAAAATCAAGACAATTATAGCCACTTAAAAATAATAAACTGCACATTGATAGCCAACAGAAATGTCAGCCCAGCCTGTTTTTGTGGGTTGATTCTGATTTTCAAATTGTTTTTAGTATGCTTATATTACTTTTATAATAAAAAACACCCATACAGTTTTTCAAATAAACATTAACATAATGAATTAACTGTTAAACTTTCTTAAGTTTTTGCAAAAATCTTTTGTTCATCATTCAGATGCAGTAAGCATACCAATTTAAAATAACATATGTGAAATTCTTTAAAAGGTCTTTCAAGAATTTTATTCTTTATTGTAAACTAAGTCTCAACTTAATTAAGACTTCTAAAAATAAAAACTATTTTACATAAATAGGAATACTAGCTTCTTGAGATCACTGAGGAAAGGAAGAGCTATGCTAGGAAGACAATACACAGCGGCACCTGAAGAGTAGGACTAGATACCCGAATGCTCCTTAGTTTCCATAGGAAATGGCTTCTCCAAGAACACAGGCTGGTCCAGGGTTGCTAAAAGCCACTCTATCTGCCTCTTAACCTTTTATTGTTGTTGGAAAAAATATCAGAAGCAGCCCAAGCATTTTTCTCATTTTCCCCAGTGGTCTGCTTTAAAGGGAAGAATATAATATTCACTATCTATAAAGATACAACTTCTATGCCTGCTGTCTTTCTAATAACCAGACAAGAGCCTAATATAAGTAATAATATAAATACTGTGTTGAATAGGTAAATGATACTGAAGAAACATGCAGTATTTTTTTTCAGGGTTCACTAGCTTTTGTTTTGTTTTGTTTGTATATTTGTTGGTTTTATTTTCTGTCTATTTGTTCCCAATACAAAGTAAACTCTCTTAGGGGCAAGAACATAATCTGCTCAGTATCTAGTACAGTATTGGTACATAATTAATTTTAAGGAATGCCCAAAATTCTTAAGTTACAGGATAACAGTATGCAAATAGGCAGTTTAGTACAGTGGTTAACAGCTCAGACACAGGAACCCAGACTGCCTGGTTTCAAATCCAAGCTTCACCCTTGGGAGCTATGTATGTGACCTTCAGGCAGGTGACTTAACATCTTTTTTAAAATAGACATAGTAACAGTACCTACATTACATGGAAGTTGCAAGAATTAAATAAGTGGAAACACCAAAACTGTTTAAAACAAAGCAAGCACATAATAAGTATGATATAATAATGTCTTCTATATTATTGTTAATTTTTAACATTAAACTAGGTTTGAAGTCTTCTAATTCTAGCCTCTAGGTTTCTTTAGTTTCTTTTCCCTCAGAAAAACACAACTTCCTGTTTCGGAAGAAAGACAAAACTTTTAAAAGTTATAAAAATACTCAAAGACTTTTTGGACATCAAATAGCTCTTACAAAACAGCATTTTGATGAGTTAAGTATAAGAGAATCAAAAACATACGGATTAAATTTCCTTTATAATACACATGGGCTTAAAATGAAGAGAAAAGTGCTTAGCAAAACACACTTTGGGTCTGCCAAACCCAAAACACTGAAAAACAGTTCAAGACATTCTGCAGGCCCACAACAGAACCAGGTCCCTCCACCCCAATCAACAGTTAAAATCCTCACTCATCCAGACCACTGAGCTCCATAGCTTGTCATGTTTTGATTCATCTTCTCAAAGGGTAACCTTCTCCCTGATTTATAAGGCAATATGCCACACCTCAGAAGCAGTACCTAAGCAGTTCATAAAATTAGAAGACACACAAAAAAGGTTATTATCTGCATATGATTTTTATTTTACTATTTTATTGAACATCTTTATGCATGTGAATAAATAACATATGCTGCATTTACTAAAATGAAGATGTAAACAAATAAGTTGGTATTATATTTTTCTATCTGCAACATAACCACGAGTAAGAGGCAAGTTGGATGTATGAAAATATTATTCAGACTTAAATAATATTCTGAAATTATTTTCTGCATAAAAATGTTTTTCTAAGATGATTTTCACCTTAAGAATCTTGATACCACCCTGTTGGCATGTAATCAGGACAGGAAAACATGTAATTGCCTGACCTGGACACTATTTCCCTCTTGTATTAAGTCTATGAGATGTTCCGTAGCTCTAAGAAAATAAATGTTTTAGGTTTTAGATTTCTTCTGAAATAAATAATTTTCTGAACTAAACCCCTTTATAGGCTTTCATAGAAGAGCAAAGAAAAGCAGACTGAAAAACTGATACCCCAGAAAAGACATCAAAACCAATGTTAATATTAATGGCCTGCTCCCATCTAAAGAAATAATGTTTTAATAATACAGGCAGATAGAATGACCTATTATTTTTTCCAGTTAACCCCAGCTACACTTGAGTTTTCCCTGTAGTAACCTGGATCTATACCACAGGATATAATACATCAATTAATAAGTGTCTCTCTAAATAAAATATAAAGATAAAATTTTAAAAATTTAATGTTTTTGAATATATCTTACATTGAGATGTAGGATGGCAAAACAAATCTAAAACATATTTCTCTGTTCTGTAAGTTATTACCTATAAATTTTTCCTATTTTTCTTTCTTAATGAATAAAGTAAAAAGATACTAGCCTTAAGAGTATTTTTCCTAGTTTAAGAGCAGTGTGAGTAGCCTCTTCCTTTAGGGACTGTCAGATTTTCTTTGAGTAGGAAGTTTGCCACTAAAAGAACAATCTTAAGGACAAAATGTTAGTCTTATATGCATATATATTGTATTATTTTTAGAACTAGTTAAAAATTTGATGAATACAAACACTAGTTTGTATTTCACTAGTTTTGTGAAAATGTCACCAAAGAATTCAGTACAGAACCTATCATAATCCCCACTAATCTCCTATCCTACCCTCTGCTGAGGTTTGCCTAAGAATCTTCTTTTTGATGAACTCAGAATCAGATTTTCTGAAGACAGATTATCTTGGTTTACAGGGGGCCCTTGATCAGTCATGGAAAGTATTTCAGTTGTAAAATAAAAGTATCTACTCTAAAAGTACAACTGTATGATGACTCATTGCACTTTATTTACATTTTGATTTCTTATGACCAAAAAGATAACCTATCTCTGATGTCTACAATTTTTGCTCTGGTAAAATATGTCTCAGCTTATGAACTGGAATGACTTTTAAAATCAACAGCTATAAGAACATCTTGTGTCTCTGACTACTTATCTCACTCAGATATGCAAGTATATAGGTAGTTTGATTATATAGAAATATTTAGAAAGCATAGTAGCACACAACAAAATAAAATCTGTAAATTCAGCATGTCTGTTGACAAAGACTCTAATTAACCTCCTTTCTCTTGTGAAAGCTGATAAAAAAGGACTCTGGATTCACTTATTCATCAAACATGGTGAATATCCAGTAGCCACCCGGGAATCCAACAGAGGTAATGTCATCGTTTAACCACAGGTTATAATTTATTCAAAATTAAGACTTGCCTGACCTGCGGTTTGAAACCCTCAGCTTGCTTGGTCAAGGCACAAATGGGAGTTGATGCTTCCTGCTCCTCTGCCCTTCTTTTTCTCTCTCACACACGCTCTCTCTCTCTCTCTCCCCCTCTCTCTAAAAATAAATAAATAAAACCTAAAAAATGTTTTTTTAAAATTTTTAGTTAAAACCACCCTGGCCAGTTGGCTCAGTGGTAGAGCGTCAGCCCAGCATGTGGATGCTCCAGGTTCAATTCCTGGTCAGGGCACACAGGAGAAGTGACCATCTGCTTCCCCACCTCTAGCCCTCCCGCTTTTCTCTCTCTCTCTCTCTCTCTCTCTCTCTCTCTCTTCCTCCCCATCCCCCTTCTCCTCCTGCAGCCATGGCTCAATCAGTTCAAGTGCATAGGCCCTGGGTGCTGAGAAGGGCTCCATGGAGCCTCCACCTCAAGCACTAAAAATAGCTCAGTTGTGAGCATGGCCCCAGATGGGTGTTGCTGGGTGGATCCCAGTCTAGGTACATGCAGGAATCTCTCTCTCTATCTCACCCCTCTCACTCGGAAAAGAAGAAGAAAAAATAAACTTAAAGCCTGCCCCCACCTTCCTTTTTCTCTGGTAATCACCACACTGTTAGGGGAAGGTAGAAGAGGCTGGCTAGAGTGGGGATAAATGGTGATAGAAGAAGATCTGGCTTGGGGTCATGACATACAATACAATATACAGATGATGTATTATAGAATTGTACACCTGAAACCTGTATAATTTTATAACCAATGTCACCCCAATAATTCAATAAAAAAGAAAAAACTTAAAACCTGAAAAATTAAAGTCAAAGTATACCTCAGAGATCATTTAATCCAACCTTCAATCCAGAACAGTCAAAAGAGTTGTCCAAATTAAATACCATTTGATGTGTTTAAAAATTGGAAAACAATGATGCATAATTTATGCTCTTTGACATGTATATAAAGTCTAGCACATTAGTTTATACAACCACAATTTATAAGTTTATTGCTTCATAATTGTCTATGCCACTCTTTGGTGCAAAAGTGGTTTGTTTGCTGTTGCATTCAGTTTGGAATACTGCTACAGTTTAGAAATAACTGACCTATGTGTTTATTTACCTGTTCAATGTTTTAATTTCAAGCTTCTCTATATGTTTGGGGAACATGAGCTATATAGGTTTGCTTACCTGACAGAATATCTAATTTTATGATTTATGATCTAATTTTTTAATTTATGTTTATATATAGATGCTAAAAAGTGAATGTTTAATAGGTATTATATATAGATTAATGCATTTTAACAATTATTTTTTTAAACACCCACCCCATTTTTAATGGAAGCCCACTATTATGACATGGAATGTTTCTATAGTGAAATATAATAAGTTAATATACAAAACTTTTTATAGACCATAATTTTTTGGTTTGCACATAGCTCAAAAAAGCAAAATGAAAGGTATCTCCTTTTTCTTGAGATCATAATTCTGTTCCCAGAGATGATAAATATATTAATTTTATACTTTGAATGAAGATTTCAGTAAGCATGACAAAGAAAAGACAATCCTTGAGGTTTATAACAAATAAAATATGCAGAGGGAATTATAGAATCCACCTCCAGGGAAATCTTTAGAACAGAGATCTGCTCAGATGATTTATGTGTTTGTTGTCTAAAGGGAGGGGTGTAGTTCCTTGGTTATTACTTTGTGGTTATTATTCTTAAGTCTCTCACTTTTTTAAAGCCAAGTATTAAGAAAAGGGTAGGAATAACGCAAGACAGGTGAAATGGAGACTTGACTTGGGGTGGTGAATACCCCACACAGTGTACAGACTATGTGTTTTAGAATTGTGCTCCTGAAACCTGTATAATTTTGCTAACCAGTGTCACCCCCAATAAACTCAATAAAAAGGCAAAACAAGGTAAAGGCAGTGAAATAATAATTGAGATCCAGAGACAAACAATTAATAGATTACATTAGATAGGTTAGGGTAGTGATAGGCAAACTCATTAGTCAACAGAGCCAAATATCAACAGTATAACGATTGAAATTTCTTTTGAGAGCCAAATTTTTAAAACTTAAACGATATAGGTAGTTACATTCCTTATTGAGGAATGTGCCCGCATGTGGTATTTTGTGGAAGAGCCACACTCAAGGGGCCAAAGAACCACATGTGTCTCGCGAGCCGCAGTTTGCTTAACAGAGGGTTAGGGTAAAAAACCTACAAGACTTTCTTTTCCTGCCTTTTTATAAGAGAACAAAAATCTTCAACACAAGTCCCATCTACAAAGACTCCAAAGGATCTCTCTCATAGAACAACAGTGGATTGATGAATATTAGCATTCCTCTGAGGTACAAACTTTTGAAATAAGCCCTTTCCTGAATACTGATGGCCATGAACACATTAGCTGAACTATTTGTTATTATCACAAATTAGATTTGACTGAGTTTCCATTACGTATACTCATTCCATCATGTGATTCTACCATTGGGTGAATTTTCATTATTTTCATTAAGAAATGGATAATTGGAAAGGAGGACACCAAGAATGGTGTCTTCTGCATGACCCTACTAGTAAGAAACTATGAATTTATTTATTTAGTCAGTTATTTACTTATTTATTTATTTTAGCAAACGTGCATGCACGAGAGGGAGAGACAGACAGGAAGGGAGAGAGATGAGAGGTATCAACTTGTTGCAGCACTTTAGTTCTTCATTGATTGCTTTCTTATACATGCCCTGACCAGGGGGCCTCAGGTAAGCCAGTGACCCTTTGCTCAAGCTAGCAAATTTGGGCTCAAGCCAGGGACCTTTGGACTCAAGCCAGAGACCATGGGTCATGTCTATGATTCCACACTCAAGCCAGTGACCCAAAACTCAAGCTGGTAAGCCTGCACTCAAACCCGATGAGCCTGCACTCAAGCTGGCAACCTCGGGGTTTCCAACCTGGGTCCTCAGCATCCCAGGTCAACACTCTGTCCACTGTGCCACCCCCTGGTCAGGCTTAATTGTTTTTCTTTTACTTTTCATATCTAACAAAAAATATTCATACATCTACAAGATAAATGTAAAAAGAAAAAAAAGAATGAAACACTCAGGATTGAGAGCCCATACTAAATCTCCCACTTACCCCACATTTCACATGCTTGAATTCTTACCCTTATTATATGTAGCTTCAGAGATCAAATGTCCTAGTATGCCGTTCTCCCTCTCCTTTAAGCATATCTGATCTTTTCTCTTCTTAATATATTAATTAAACAGCCTGTTTCATGTTTACTGTAAATTGCCTCATCTTTTTTGAAGTTGGATATAAACTAGAAATAATAAGTAATAAATTTGAAAAAATAATGTTAGAAATAGTGCTAATTAAGTCAAGGCTATTTAGATATTTGTTTGGACAGGTTAATTTGGTTATGTGCCACTTCTTCAGTCTGACTAGGCATCTCATAAATACATTTGAGGTAATTAATCTAGGCAAAACATCACAGCTGAATCAAACAAAATCCATTAGCTTTTCTAGAAAAACTACTCAGTCTAAATACGCTATTGAAAATGAATCTGTTGGCAGAGCATGGACCTTATTGATAACAAGGCAAAATTATTCAATGATTGTTCAAGGATCATTCAATTTTTTCTCTCTCTAGTTTTCTCCTTATCAGCTTGCCTTGTAAGAGCAGCTAAAGTGACATCCATTCTCTGCTCATGTTCAGCTGGGTGTAACTATTGTGAAAAATACATTAGTTACGGTAACTAGAAGATGCTATTACTTGTCCTCCCCCTTCTCCCACAGAACCCCAGTTTCATTTAAATATTCATTACTCAGGGATGATAATTCTATAAGCAGCTGAAAGATAAATCTGCTTTAGTTTAAACCAGTTGTGGTTTTCCCATACCCCTTGCCAATGATGAGTGTGGCGATGGCTATGTAAGAGGAAGTCTATAGACATATATCTGGGAAAGGATTTTGTAGCTAGATAGTTAACTGATCCCTAAAGTTTAATTTTGCCCTTCAATAGTGGTTTCCGGGAAACAGCTGCCCAGCCAGGTATTACATTTCCAAATTCCCTTTTTTATATATAGAATCATAAGGTTAGTTCTAGCTGGTAGAATGTGATAAAAAGACCAAGATAGTCAAATTTGCAATGTGTTTCACCTCTTCTATCTTCTCCAATCTGCTGCCAACTTGGATGTCATGTATGAAGATGGCAATATATAACTCTCCAGTTTAAGAAGAGGTGTCTATAAATATCTGCATTGAACATGAGTGAGAGAGAAATTTTGTGTGAAGATACTTCTCTAAAACCTACTTCTTATTCAAGAAATCATGGCACAGAAGAAAGATTAAAGGTATTCTGTCTTAAATCTATCTATATAATCAAGCACTGAAGATATGTTATTCTGGGCACCTTTTCACTCTTGACTTTGGCTTCTTTATCAGTAAAACGTCAGAGCCGCAACCAAAGGTCTTTAAGCTTCCTACAAGCATCACATTCTGTGATCTAGGATGCCAGTGTACACCATTTATCTATTGTCATAATATGGGTAAGAGGAGCCAGCACTGATGATCTGCACGTAAACCAAGAGCTCTGGGGAGCACAGTTTCTAAGCACAATGAGGCTATGTATTTTGAGGACCAGGACTACATATATGCTAACTGGAAGCTGTGACATTGGGAGCCTGAGCTCATTTGGCATGGGACACCTATAGCTAAGCTTAAGCTGGCAAAAGGAGCATGTGCTTTGCATAAATCCCAAAGGACCACTGCAGGAGACACAACTTCAGTAAATACAGCTTTACAAATGACTTTTTAGCTACATTGGTTTCAACATTCACATCAGCTCTCCACCATAGAAACCTCAAAAACAACGCTAAAGACAAACTAAGTCTGTAGCAGGGCTGCCTTGAAATGGGAGGTTTGAGACACTGTTTGAAGAGTATGCCTACTCTCCCTGTAAGATGCTAGTGGGGAAGAAGAGTGCCTTATGGACCAGAGTAAGCAGTCTTGGGTTGCTAGGGAACAATGTTACCACAATAAAATTTAATAAAAATAATTTTAAAATAAAAGAAAGAACCAAACATTTATATTACCACTCCTATATGAACTATACTGTTGGGTAACTAAATAGATGAAAGGAAGCATCTCCTTACAAAATTATGCCAACTAATATTTCTTTTACTAATAGGGAAAAAAGTGATATAATCAAATATTATTATCTTTTTTGCAACCCCAATAAATGAATATATATAAGCTTTGAACATCAAGTGCTATAAACATTTTAAAAGAGTAAAAATCAGACAGTATGTGATTTCTGATGAAAACCATAGCATTGCAAAGAGATTGAACCTAAGTTTCATTGAGTGTCTGGATCCAGCAGTCAGTCTGCCGGAAATACACAGAGCAGAGGAACGTGTTGAACTGCACTGTGAGTATGCAGTCAGCCAAATACAGGTTGTTGATTGGATGGGTCCAGTGCTCTGGGTTCTTCACAAATATGTTGTAAAAAAAAATTACCTGAAGAAATGGCTAGAAAAACTGTAGATTAAAAGAGGCATAAAAGGTGTACCAAGCTTTTAAGATGGCAAGACTGAACTTAAGTGTCTAAAGATTTTCAGTTGAGTGATAAAAGCATAAAAATGCAAGTGCTTACTATACACATTACGATTGTGGCTACTTTTAGGGGAAGGGAGGTGCTGTGATTGGAACTGGTCCATGAAGGCCTTTCTGGAGAGGCTACCCTACTAGAGTTCTCTAGAGAAACAGTAGGATATGTCAATAGATAGATATATATGCTAGATATAGATATAGATAGATGATATAGATATAGATAGATAGATATAGATTATATAGATATAGATGATAGATAGATAGATAGATAGATAGATGATAGATAGATTTAGATATAGATACAGATAGATAGATATAGTATAGAGATATAAATCATCTAGGTATATAAGCTTATATATGAATAGGGCTGAGAAGTTCCACTATCAGCCATCTCCAGTCTGGAGACCCAGAAAAGCCAGTGGTATGATTCAATCCAAATTCAAAGCCCTGAAAACTAGGAGAGCTGATGGTGTGAATCCCAATCTCAGAGTGGGAGAAAATGAGATGCCAAGTTCAATCTGAAGAAGGAGAAAAGGAGTGAATATCTCTTTCCTCTACTTTTTGTTTTATTCAGATTCTCCATAAATTAGATGCTCACCCACATTAGAGAGGGCAATCTAGAAAAATGAAGAAATAAAACTCAGATTTATAATTAGGAAAATTACTTAATCTCTCAGAGCCTGCTTCCTCATCTCATCAGTTTTCCTTAATTTTCCAGTGATTTTCTTTTTTTTCTCTCTTTTTTTTTTTTTAGCGAGTGGGAGGGAGAGAGGGGTAGACAGACAGGAAGGGGGAGAGATGAGAAGCATCAATTATTTGTTGTGGCACCTTAGTTGTTCATTGATTATTTTCTCACATGTGCTCTGACAGGAATGGGGAGCGTTAGCCGAGCCAGTGACCCCATGCTCAAGCCATTGACCTTTGGGTTCAAGCCAGTGACCATGGGACTATGTCTATGATCTCATGCTCAAGCTGGTGAGCCTGCACCCAAGTCAGATGAGCCCATGCTCAAGCCAGTGACCTCAATGTCTCAAACCTGGGTCCTCTGCATCCTAGGCCTATACTTTATCTACTTTGCCATCTCCTGGTCAGGCAGAACCTCACTACTTTTTTTAAAAATTTTTTTTCTAGATTTTATTTATTCATTTTTAGAACAGGGGGAGGAGCAGGAAGCATCAACTCCCATATATGCCTTGACCAGGTAAGCCCAGGGTTTCAGACTGGTGACCTCAGCATTCCAGGTCGACAGTTTATCCACTGTGCCACCACAGGTCAGGCCAGAACCTCACTACTTTTTAAAATTAAATTTATTGGATACCCGTCACCAAAAGTCAAATTGTCCTCTTTTGGTGACGGGTATGCAACACAATTGAATGATAAGATAACCTGGAGATGTTTTCATTGTACATATGTACCCTGATTTATTGGTGTCACCCCATTAGAATTAATAATAATAAAATATATATATATATAAATAAAAAATAAAAAAAATTACCATAAGCAAAAAAAAAAAATTTAAATTTATTGGAGTAACATTGGTTAATAAAATTATGTAGGTTTCAACTGAACAACTCTATAACACATCGTCTGTATGTTGTATTGTGTGCCTACCACCCAAAGTCAAGTCTTCTTCTATCTAGATATATACTGCTCACAAAAATAGGGGATATTTTGTCACTTTATATTCATTTTGTAATATCCCCTAATTTTTGTGAGCAGTATATTTGACCCCCTTTACCTTTTATTACACCAACGTCCCCTTCTGTCTGGTAACCACCATACTGTTGTCTGTGTCTATGAATTTGTGTTTGTTTTTCTTGTTTATTTGTTGCTTTCAGCTTTTAGGTTTTTGTTTTGTTTTGTTTTGCTTTGCTTTGCTTTTAAATGAGAGGAGGGAAGATAGTGAAGCAGACTCCTAAACTCACCCTGACTGGGATTCACTCAGCAACCCCCATCTGGGGGCCAATCATAAAATCAACCAAGCTATTTTTGGTGCCTGAGGCTGACACTCAGACCATCCGAGCTATCCTCAGCACCTGAGGCCAAAGCTTGGACCAACCTAACACCCTGGGCTGATGCTCAAACCAACTGAGCCACTGGCTGCAGGAAGGGAAGAGAAAGGAGAGAGGGTGGGGAAAAGAAGCAGATGGTTGCTTCTCCTGTGTGCCCTAACCAGGATTCAAACACGGGATGTCCATACACCAGGTCAATATTCTATCCACTGAGAAAACCAGCTAGAGCCTGCTTTCAGTTTTATATCTCACAAATGAATGTAATTATATGGTTCTTACTTTTTCTATCTGACTTATTCTGCTTAGTGTGATACTCTCAAGGTCCATTCATGTTGTCACAAATGGCACTATTTCATCTTTTCTTATGGTTGAGTAGTATTCTGTTTATATATACCACCTCTTCTTTATCCAATCATCTAGCAAAGGACACCTTAGTGATTTTCATGTGTTGACCACCGTGTATTATGCTGCAGTGAACATAGGGGTGTGAAAGGTCAGTGGTTGTGGCCATGCAGATCTGTGGAGCTGGAAAATAGTGGCTCATTCTGTTTATTAGAGTCTCGTAACAGCAGACAAACAAGCAAGCAGGAAAATATCACTTCCCTCTCTCTCTCTCTCAGGCTGTGTCCATCATATAATCTTGTGACTGTGCTGCCTGCACACAAACTGCTTTATTGGTAGCTGTTAGGGCCTTTCGTCTCAGCAGCTGGAACCTCTGTTCTGGTTTAAGCTGCTGCAAAAGCTCTAAAAGAACTTTATTAGACTTTTCATCTAATTTCTCCCTATCTGCCCCAGCTGCAATCAAACCTACCCACATCTGGGTTTGGGTAACCTTTACAGGCCCATTTCCCTTGTTAGGTAGGGGGGGGCAGCATAGATGGGAGCCCTCACTGCTGTATGATCCTGTGTTGCCTCTAACTCCCCCAAATCTTTTACAGCTGGCACAGCTGGCAGGATTTGGATCAGATTGGTATGGAGCCACTGCTACCCTTGAAAGGTACAATAGAGAAGTGGTCATTCTCCATCATATGGTTACCCTTGGCTGTCCTTTTGGGGGCTGTGGGCTGGGTGTTTTTTACAGCTCTGAGAGTGGAGACTGGTTGCCAATTACTGTGTGAACTAGAACGAGTGCTGGAGAAGGAGGCCAACCAAGTTCAAGAACAGCAGTGTGAGATGCAGGCTGAGCACCAAAGTGCCTGGAACTGGAATGGTCTCTGGATAAGGAATTACGGGTTCACCAGTTGCAATTTGTCCTGGAAGCTGAACGTTAACAGCAACAGCTGTTGGATAAACAGCTGTGGATTTGAGAGCTCAAGTCTCAGCTTCCGGCTGAGAGCCAGCAGCCACAGGAGCTGAAACAGTCGCTGAGGAAGGAGTTGCATCCGTGACAGTAGTGTCTCTGAGTCAGCAGAAGCAAGTGTTTCCAACTCCTCCTATTCTGAAGAGGAGGTTTGGGCCAAAGCTGCCATCCACAAACTCAGAACCTGGCCAGTGGTCACTCAGAAGATAAAACCCAGCAGCCAAGAGTCCTTTAAGCACAGCCCCCTCCACAGGTAATGGAGCACTGGAATTAGGGGAGCAATTTAGGCAGAAACTTACCGAGCATGCCCCTAGTAGTCTGGTTGCTGCAGTTGAGGGACATAGGGGTGGTTGGTATCATGCTCTCTGGAACAGACATGGAGAAATTGGCCACCATTACCACACACTTCTCCTTGAGGCAGCATCTTCAGAACTGCCATGACAACCCAGGAAACCATACCCTGTTAGAATCAGTGATGGCCACCATTCGTACAGTCTGGCAGAATGCTGGAGACTTGCCAGGGGGCAGTGAGTGGGTGGCATTTCTACAGTGAGCTAGTAAAGGTTCTTTGGGAACTAGGTATGAGGGATATTGCTTTCAACCTGAGCTCCTGTGATCCAGATGAGGAAGTGTTTATGACATGTATGAGAGACCTTATTCTCTGCAGTACCCCATTAGTCCTTTTTGGGTCACTAGTGGTTATCTTGGGCCCCTATGTGGGACATCACATCAATGTCGTTATGCAGATGGTAGCATATTTGGGGGAGCTGGAGGCAGCGTGGAATCATAAAGCAGTGAGGGATGCTGCCCATACTTCCCCCAACCCCGACTAACAAGGAAAATGGGCCTGTAAAGGTTATCTGAACCCAGATGTGGGTAGATTTGATTGCAGCTGGGGCAGATAGGGAGAAATTAGATGGCAAGTCTAATAAAGTTCTTTTAGAGCTTTTGCAGCAGCTTAAACCAAAACAGAAGTTCCAGCCACTGAGACAAAAGGCCCCAACAGCTACCAATAAAACGGTTGGTGTGCAGATGGCACAGTTACAAGATTATATAATGGAGACAGCCTCAGTGAGAGAGGAAGTGGTTTTTTCTGCCTGCTTGCTTGTCCACCATTGCGAGACTCTAATAAATGGAATGGCCCACCTTCTTCCAGCTCCACAGTTCCTTTACCGTCTGCCTGAATTCAATGCAAATCTGCATGGCTACAACCACCAGCCTTACAGGGTGAATATATCTTCGCAAATAAATGTTTCCAAATTTTTCAGTAGATACCCAGAGGAGAAATTCCTGGTCTTATGGTAGTTCTATTCTTAATTTTTGAGGAGCTTCCATACTGTTTTCCATAGTGGCTGAACCAGTTTACATTCCTACCTGTAACAAATGAGGAGAACCTCATCCTTTTAAGGACACTTTTACATTATGCAATTAAGCTTTGAACTTCACATAAATATCAAATGGTCTTCATTTCACAATGAGGTAGTTATGGTCATATTATGTATTTGCTATTATAAATATTGTTACTAACCTCATTACAAACAAATTGCTTTCTGTTATCATTTGTATTAGGTATACCCAGTAATATTTTGTGTGAATTTTATTATTATTATTTCCAGATTCTGGATTAATTTTAAAATTTACTTACTGTATCAGATTAATCTACCACCTGTATGACTATCTTTTTCTTTTTTCCTCCTTTTTTTCTACCTGCCTTCCTTTCCTTCTGTCATCCACTGAACAAATAATTATTGGCTGCCTACAGTATGCAGACTCTATGCTAGACAAACACAGTGTGATTCTGCACACAGGTGAATATCACAAAAAGTGACATTTGCAAAATAGAAATAAACACTGGGTGGTTTGGGAGCATAAGGAAGGACTGAACTTAGATAGGTAGGGAGATGGAAAGTGACACACCTCTTTGAACATCACCACCGTCAACAATGAGGGAAACTTTTTCAAAGCCAGGAGATAGAATTAAAATTTTTCCCACAGGATTGTCTGCAACCGTACACATTTCTTCCACAGTCCCCAACTCATTGCTCTCCCGAGCCGGTCTCCCCTATTTAAAACACCACTTTAAAAATGTTGCCCTTAAAGGACTAAGATCAGGAAAGTCACAGCTCACAAAGCAGTCTGCTGGCACCAAAGCTCAAAAGAACAGCCCCTAAAAGCAGAGGTTCCTCTCTTTCACCCAAACGCAAGTTGTTATAATCCCTTTCTGCCTTCTGTGCTTATATAATACAGGCCTTCTTCGATTACAAGACACTTTGAAGATCTCACCTTCTCCCATTACTTGTCTTCTGCATAAAATGCCCACAGATGTGAGTCTGTTAGAATGTGTGAGAACTGCAGTTGATAATTTATAAGCCAATACTTCTTAAGGTTTGAAGTTTGTTAGGATTCAATGGTGTTGAAAGAGTGCAGGTTGCTGCAGGAGCACCCCCTACTGGCCAGAAGGAAAGGTGTTGTAAAACTGGAGGTGGAAGCTGACAGGCCTGGAAATAATATTTAACACTTTCTCACTAACAAGTATTTATTAAATGATGTTTTGTGATACAAGATGTGGGTAGATTTGACTGATATTACACATGCAAGTAGCCAAAGTGATTCTTTTTTTATTATTTTTACAACTAATATATTTAATAATTTGACCTCTTTTAGAACAACAATCACAAAAGGCACTTGAGGTTTGGCTGACACAGAGATGTTTTATTTTCATTTTGTTTCTTCTCTAAGTGTAATCAAATCAGGTTATATACCAACTGAGCAAGAAAGAATGACACAAAGGAATGCTTAAGTAAACTATGTTCTTGCATGGGGCTATTCAGTAGTATGAAATCTCCAATTGTCCCAGATACATCTACAAATTTAACATAATCTTAATCAGAACCTAAATGGCATTCCTTAATAAATGTGACAAGTTTATTCTAAGTCTTATCTCTAAAAAAATAGACAATGTATTTTCATTTGGTATATCAAATACTAGAACACAATAGAAAGCTACAGTAACTAAAACATGATGGCACTGGCAAAGTCAATGCACCAAAAACAGATGCAAGTGTTTGGGAAGATTTAGAATTTTTTTTAAAACTTTTTTATTTTATTAATTTTAGAGAGGAGACACAGAGTGGGAGAGAGGGAGAGAGAGAGAGAAAGAGAAAGGGGGGAGGAGCTGGAAGCATCAACTCCCATATGTGCCTTGACCAGACCAGTGCAGGGTTTTGAACTGGCAACCTCAGTGTTCCCAGGTCGACGCTTTATCCACTGCGCCACCACAGGTCAGGCAGATTTAGAATTTAATAAAGGTATCTTGTAAACCAATTGGAAAAGGACTTATTGGATGATATTAAGACAATTGGACATAATGTCTATGTTAAGACATATACAAGAATATTTTGCAGCCAGGTTAACAAACAAAGCAAAAGAAATTATAAAAGCAATAGAAGAAAACGTACTACTAGAAGGAGCAGGCTTTCCTAAACCAAACATAAAGTGAGTTGCAATTTCTAGCTCCAAGAAATATATATTACCTTACAACTTACACAATATTGAACATCTGCATAGTTTATTTTCTCCCTGCTCAGTTCTGATTTCCCTTTTCCTATTCTTATTTTAAACTCCTATTTTACTATTGTTACTAATTAGACACTGTTTTTATGAAATAGAAAAAATAAAGCACATGAAAATAAATTTGCTTGGCTAATAAATATGGAGCCATGGATATGGTTTCAAGAATTCAAAGGCATTAACTGTTCTTTCAAATACTTGGACTTCCTTAAACTAGTTCAAAGCTCAAATATTCTAGCTAGATACTTAGGTGTGTGGGGCTTGTTTTGAATACTCTATTTTCCCCAAAAAAACATATGTCCTACTCCAGAAACCAACCAAAAAAAGGCCAAAAAAAAAAAGTAGAAACAGAATAAATCCTCTTCACTTCTAGAAAGAGAACAGGTGTGAAATAAAGAGCTTTAGCCACCAGAAAACTCACTTTAAAGCTAATTGGAATAGACACATTAATGACCATACTGATCTGTGGAAGAGGACCACTTAAAACTTCACTGTCAAAACCGGGTAAGGAATCCGTTGAAGAAGCCACCACCCACGATTTAAAATTCCAGCAATCGCTCCATAAAAGACCTTGAGCCACTGTGTGAAGGAAATAGTCTAGACAGCCATGCTTCAAGAATGTGCCATAGTGTGTGTGTAGCAGATTGAGTTTACTCTCTAATCCTGATTCACAAAGGGGAACAAGTGTGCCAATGGGCCACGGGCCAGGATGTGGGTGGTTAAATAAGTGCCCTTGCAGAGAACAATGTTCTTCTGGGAACCGCATCAGCACACCAGCTGATTAACAAATGCAGAAGTTTTGAATGAAGTTAGACAAGAAAGTAAATTGAACATGTTTTTCCAGTGTGTAAAGGGGTGAGCATCCACCAAATTTCAAAATTTTTCTGGACTGTTAAATTTCCAGGCAGTCTGAAGAAGTATCAATGCTTCTCTGTGACAGTCACATGGAAAAGGGTTGGCTATGCCAATTATCTATGGGCATTATCCCTAAACTACTATATTTTCAAAACTACCTATATGATTTGATTGTAGTACTATCACTACATTCCACTTACATTCAGATGGGAAGATAGAAAATAGAGCAGGAATAAATCTACATGTTTCTAGGGCATTTGTAATGCATTAGAAAGAAAAACCCACCTGCCCAAAACAATTCTTTTTCCTTAACTCATTACAAAAACAACTTAAATTTCATCTGTCTCATGAATAATTTTATTGCTTAATGAAAAAGAGTTGGTAATTTCTCCAACATCCCAATTTGTTCAAATTCATTTCCCATGATTATCTATTTATTTAATACTTAAAGAATATATAATTTGTCCATGATTAATATAAACAATTTTATATTGAAGGTGTTTAATTTCATAACATTCCTTATATTTTCTCATATCACAACCTGGATTTTAAAGAAAAAAATCATGAAAAAGTGTTTACATAATTTCCCCACAATTTACCTTTTTCCACCTTTGACAGAAATAATGCTGTTATCACGAGATTCTCTAATGCAAAATTCTTTTCCCCATCAGAACAAACACAGCATTTAATAAAAGATCTTGATTCCAGTGAGATGCATGTCAGACCTATAGAACTGTAAGATAAAGAAATTATTTTATGCTACTACATTTGTGTTCATTTGTTACAGCAGCAATGAAAACAAATACAAATATCCTCCAGAAACAAGAGTCCTTCTTCACAAGGCTAAACACAACCCACAGGAGTCAGGGAAGTTGAAGAATAACCCAGAGGGAGCTAGAGCAGTTGCAGACCCACTGCTGCTTTCTGTCAAGGTGAGTCAGCAGATCAGCAATTGTGTGCATCACAAAATGGCTCCGACTTCCTTTCCTCTTCCAAATTGTCCGAGTCTCCTTTGTGTCCCATGCTATACACGAAAGAGAATTCTGGGAAACTCAGTACAGCCTAGCCAATTGACTCATATAAAAGACATTGCATAGGTGTTCCTTGCCATCAGTGTCACCTCTGATCTCTGATTTTCCTTCCTTTCCCTGGAGGAAATTAATATCAAACTGATTAATTTTGAAATCTAATCTTAAAATATTTAAATGCATTGAGGGTAATTTTTGTAGAAATAGTAAAATAGCAGAGGATAAATACTCCCCATGACTCTAGGGTACCCGTGTATAAATATAAATATGTGTTTTATATACAAATTTACTTGTTTAATAACTTACAAAAGGTCAGCTTTGCCTAAGCTAATGTAAGGTTAGTTCAGGCAAGCATGGATCTCCCTATTGAGATCCATGCAATTTCATAATGAGCATTTTATAATGCTCATAAAATTTCTTTAGCTACCTTCTATTCCATGAAATTTGTAACTTCAAATTATCTGTGATTTTCTGAAGCCAAATGAAATATTATTACTATGAGATGGTTCTTCTGTAACTGCTTGATATATAATCAGTCTTTGTCCATGATGAAAACAACCACAAGGGGGACCAGATAGGTAGCAGCCATCAAATCTGTTTTTTGTTGTTGATTTTTGTTTTGTTTTATTTTTTTTTAAGAACTGAATGTGGGGGGGCATTAAAATCTCTGGACATGCTAAAGTGTAGTCTATTTGGCGCAATCATAAACTCTTGAAACACATGGGAAAGAACCTGAGTTTATCTTATCTGAGAAATAGCTTACCCTAAAAAATAACATAGCAGTATTAAAAGGAAAACAGGTATGTAGTAGATCAAGATAGTAAACTCTCTGAGTTTCCATTGTTTTACAATGAGCCATAGTGACCGCAATCAGGTATATGCTTTTTTGATTCCCAACTTGAAAAAGGCAAATTTTTGGCTGTAAAATGTATTAAGAATATAACTTATTTGCCATATGTGTTATCTAAAAGAGAATAAAAGACCTGCTGTGAAAACACTAAAGTCTGACCACATTAAAAGAGTAAGGCACAAAAGGACAAAAGGATAATGATTTTCCCCCCTAAACTCCCGAACATAAGTCCTCCAAAAGTCCCCCGTACCAGATGGCTAACCCAGCAAGGGAAGACAGCCAATTTGATTTCAAATGTGAGAGTGATTTTCTTATTTAAATGAAAGATAGAAACTGTCTCAACTTCATTATATCTAAGAGGAGAGCTCAAATGTTCAGCATGTGGGTCTGGTTTGAGTAAAAGTTTGTCTTTCTTGAAGAGTAATCATATGTAATCCCAGGCAGTGGCCTGAACTATTTGCTAATACTAATTGTTGTCGGTTGAAAGTGGAGTAGGAGATTGTTAAAAGTCTTCCCTGGCAGAAACCTGATCTGTGGAAATGTACTTCACAGGAACTGTGATGAGGTTTGCAGCTGGCAGGAGAGTATGACAGTGTGGCCATATGCCACATGCGTCTCCATCTTCACTTTGGCAACAGAACGGAGACTCACAATGAACAACTCTGGGAGTTAGCTGACGGCCTGAAATGTAGATCTAGCCCTCTCTTCCTTCCAGCCCTTTCCTCTGCCCATGGTTTGACAACAAAAACTGAAGCGGGTTTAGGTATTATTTCTAAGAACATATATCTTCAAAAAATTATTATTTAATATTGTGGCTACTTTGAACTATGATTAATTTGAGTACATTTAAGATATAGCATTGGCCAGTGAGAAAACCACCAAGTAAGGCCAGATGTATAAACTGACCTGATATTTTAATTTAAAACACCACCATCAAGTTGGAAGGTCTTTTATTATACGAGTCACGTCACAGAGAAGTCACACAGAAATTATGCTTACCTGTTATTCTTGGCAGGTAAGTATATAATAGCCTTAAAAGTATTAGCTAATGTATGCATCTTCAAGATAAATGGATTTTATTAGTTAAAATGTTGAATTATAAAAGCAAGTTTTTGATTTTCTGTTGGTCATGAAAGTACTTGAGAATCCAATGATGTTCTATAAGCTATCATATAAATTATCTTATATTTTAAGTTGTAGAACATGTTAATTTTTTTTAAATTACTGATATATTCTTTTATGATTTAGCTTTTGGTCACTAATACCTAGACATTTCTCTCCTTCTCTTCACCCTCCACTCCCATTAACGTTATAGGAACTCGGTATGAACCTATCATTTCACTTTTATTGGACATTATCACGGATTCTTCCAGATAATAAAGAACGGTACCTGAGCAAACGTAAGTAGGGGGAACCAACACATAATAACAAACAGAAACTCTAAATGTACTTTAGTGACACATGTTTCCACTCATATATTTATTAGTTTTATTTAATAAGCATAAAAATCTGCATATGGTTCTTTGACACTTGTTAGAGTTATTACTCTAGCTTTTCCACCAAACAATTACTATCACCATTTTACACTCAAGGAAACACAGTCCCAGAGATCCTGAGCAGAACTAGGGCTCGACATCCGTGCTTTTTCCATGATAGCTACTCATCTAATAAAGAGAAAAAAAGCACAATTACAAATCCTAGCTTAGGAAAGGTTTAGAGTAATTCAAGGAATTATAATCAAGTAAAGTAATGAAGGAAATATAAAATAAAGAAATAAAATCAGTATAATTTATCAGCCATTCATCAGATGTTGGCCAAAGATATCCTAATCTATCTTTGTCACATTAGAGATTTTAACCCTATGAGCATGTTATTGGTGTATAAAATAAAATTCTGCCCAGTTGCCTGGAAAGAGCTCTTTAGTTCTAAACATTTAAGAGAAAATGATTGTCTTTTCCAGTTACTGTTCTTTTTTTACAGTATATTTTAAACAAATATTATTGTGTAGCTTTTATCTAGAAATGTATTGTTGTTTTTAAGCAATAACATTATAAAGGCTTTTGATTTGGGGGGGGGGCAGAAGCTTGGAGGGTTGTTTTGTTTTTAAATCCTTAACAGTGTCTGAATTAGATAGGAAAACATAATGGTCAACTACACCCAAAAATGCAAGCCAGTTTCTTTGGCTTCTAATCCCCATCTAATAGAAAATATTTTTCTCTGGTGAATCCTTCTAGATTTATATTCCAGTTTCTCCAGCTACAAAGCATGACTATCAGCAAATATTGATCATGATATTCAATGATACACATTTGAACCTATGTTCCATACCCAATCTATCACTCCTGACCATCTCCCCATCCTCCAGCCCCTATAGGCTCAGTCTGTGTCCTAGAGCAGGACACACTTGAGGGCAGGGCCTATGTCTTAGCCCCCAGTGCCAATGAGTTGATTAATTAAAACTTGCTATTACCATAGAATAGTTAATCCTAGGTTCTCAAACTGGGCTGTGAATTGAAATCACTTGGGGAGCTTTAAAAAATGCTGGTACCACTCTCTGAAAATTTGATTTAATTGGTGTGGGATGTGATCTGAGGATCAGCATGTTTTAAAGCACCCAGGTAATTCTAATGAGAAGACAAGTGTGAGAATTGCTCTAATAGCCAGAAGCTTCACAAAATGAGAAATGCTCCAAGCAATCCTCTGTTATAAGGTGACTGTTGTGTCTTAGGTTATTATGTACAGATATTTATTTTCCCTCTCTCAGTGGTCCCATTTCCTACTCTTTTGGAATAAAAGCAAAATGACTGATCTTTAGTTATTGACTTTTAAACCAGTAGTTAAATCAATGCAACATGCAATGCACCCAAATGTTCAATGATATGCATTTACATTGCATTTTAAGTTGGTTTTGAGCAATTTCTATTCTAGAAGAAAAATTATTTCATAAGTCCAGACCCAGGAGAGACAGGGAACATAATTTGCAACTTTCACCTTCTGCCTCTGATAAGTAGAGGCCTTCCATGCCTGTAATCTAAATAATGTTTGTATGTCTAAAACAAAACAAAACATGCGCACACACGCACAAGCGCGTGCACACACACACACCTGTTTTAATATAATTTAATAGAGTAAGACCATACCGAGATGTTTGGAGAAGCCATTTTTACAAATAAATCAGCATGATATCTAAATCAAGAGACAATATTCCTCTGAGCTCACTGGGGCTTGTGCACCAGAGTGAAATTAGCCTCTACTCAGCTACCAGATGACAGCCTAAGCCCTTTGACATGGCTTCCGAGATATTCTGTGTTCTGGCTGCTCCTGTCTCTTCTCATCTCTGTTCCTAACCAACCCCTTCACTTTCCCTTTCTCCCTTTGACCTCCCTCTCAGCACACTTCCCTCTGCGATGTCTCCATCCCAGGAATGTACCACTGGGCTACACTGGTGCCATTGCACTATCACTTCTTTATACTCTTGTACTTATCACTAGACTGTAAGCTTCTTGTGGCACGATCCCACATCTTAGGCATCTTTTTGTGTCAAATTCCTAGGAACTCTTTGACCTTTGAAGTGATCAGACTCCAAAATCCATGCTCTTTCTAGGACCTTTTACAAGGCCAGTCAGAGAAGGTTTGAATGTAGATAACTGTCCTAATCAACCACAACTATGGGTGTGACTTGAATATCCAGACATTGAGTCAGCATGTTACATAATTCAAAGAAAGAAAATATGAAAAGTGGCTATTTGTGTCCTTACATTAAAATAGCAGCACCCCTATATTAGAATAAGCTGGGGTTAAGTTATATTATTAAATTTGGCACTGCCTGACCAGGCAGTGGCATAGTGAATAGAGTGTTGGATTGGGACATGGAGGACCAAAGTTCGAAACCCTGAGGTCACTGACTCGAGCACAGGCTCACCAGCTTGAGCGAGGGGTCACTGGGTAGAGCGTGGTATCATAGACATGACCCCATGGCCACTGGCTTAAGCCCAAGGTTGGTGGCTTAAGCAAGGAGTCACTCGCTCTGCGGTAGCCCCCTAGTCAAGGCACATATGAGAAAGCAATCACTGAACAACTAAGGAGCTGCAACGAAGAATTGATGCTTCTCGTTGCTCTCCCTTCCTATCTGTCTGTCCCTATCTGTCCCTCTTTCTGACTATCTCTGTCTCTGCCCCCTCCCCAAAATTGGCATTATTTTAAACACTTTCTTGATGGAGGGACTTTAAAGAATCATTATATTTATACTTTCATCTACTTTGAAAGCTATTTAACATTGATCTACTTCATCTCTTTCATTTCTTGATACCTGTCAAGATTTACCCCCAAAGTACATAGGCCATCCATCCTCTTACTAGGAATTCTCTGGTGTTCATTCAGCTTGACTTACTTATCTTGAATTGCAGTCAGGTGTTTTTGTACTTATAATTACTCACTCAAAAACAATTTGTGTTATCCAGTAGCTCCTTAGTGCTCTTCCCCCATCTGTGGCAGAGCCTGCCAGCTGACCCCCAAAGTCGTTTTCTTCCTGGGCAAGCAGCAGGACTGCACTTTCTAATCCTGTGCAGCCGACATGGTCACATGATGCTAGCTAATGTTATATGTGAATGATGTGTTGCAGGATGTGCACTGAAATTTTTTTAGATTATTTTTATTTGTGAATTTTAGAGAGAGGGAGAAAGAGATAGGAGGAGGGGGAGCAGGAAACACCAACTGGTAGTAGTTATCTCATATGTGCTTTGACCGGGCAAGTCTGGGGTTTCAAACCAGCGACCTCTGTATTCCAGGTTGATGCTCTATCCACTGTGCCACCTCAGGTCAGGCAGCACTGGAATTTTTATTGGGCCTGGACTGCAATGGCACTTTTTCTTTCTTCTGCCACCAGCTTGATATGTGATAACTGAGATTTGGGGTAGATCCGTTATAGTGATAATACACAACCTGGCCTTGGTTCCCCTATGATAAAGCTCACCCAATATTGATGCAGAAACACATGCCACAGCTGTCACTGGTGTCTGGGAGAATCAGCGCCCTGGAGCCCTCACTGCTCTCTCTTTGGGAACTTGCCCACCAGGGCAGCATCCCCACTAGGGCCTCTCCCAAGTTATTAACCCCATCCCTACCTCATGAGTGGAGCCTATTGTGACAGGGGCTTCTCACTATCCATTCCATTTCAGAGTTTAGCAGTGGGGAAGAGCAGCGGAACACTTTTGAGCACACACTGTGCTGTGTGTATTCCTTCATACATCGTCACATCTTGAACATCACATAACCCATGGGGTAGGCATCATTTTCTCCATTCCTCATAAAGGGAATCTAAATACACACAAGATTACCAGCTGGTAGTGACAGAATCTAGCTACCCACTGACTCTTCTGCCTACAAAGCCAAGATGGTGCCCTTCACCACAGAGCCCTCCTGCACTGACACACATCCATTCTACTTCCCTGTTGTGGGATCTCCCTGGGAACCAGCACTTTAGGGAAGGGCAGTGTGGGAGCCTCTGTGTGGAAGCCAAGTCATTTCACAGAGATCGGAGTGGGCGGAGGATGAGTCACTGGCCTCCTCATTTAAAACATGAAATTCATTTTTCCACACACAAAAATATATATGTATATATATACACATATATTATGCAGAGACATTCCATTTGTAAACGTATGCAATGCAAAATCACTTTGCAAACCATCAAGAAGTCTACAATAAACCTATAAGGAATTACTTACTACTCTATAGTACATTAGTACTATAATTCTGACACTTGGTGGATTAAATAGCCTTTTGTGAAGTAGCTGGAGAATTTAACTAACTGACTGTTACATTGTCTCAAAGGAAAATAACATTCCAATAGCCAAACAACTGACTTACATCAGACATTTGGAACCTAACCCATTCACAAACTGAGAACTGCCTGGATGAACATGAAGAGGACACATCATCACCGTCTTCATCAAGTATTATTTATTAAGAGCAGTGCATGGGGTGAAGGCTTCAGGGTAAAGGAAAAGAAGAAGGGAAGTGTTAATCTAATTTTTAATGGCTACAATTTCACATCCCTGGTTGTGAATGAACTCAAGCTGTTCCAAAACAACCTTCTTATATTTCTCTTTACTTCCTTCCCCTCGTTTTGTTCTTATCTTCTCATTTCTTTTCTTTTTAGTTTCCTCTCACTATTCCAATCTTTGTCTGTCTTCCACATGTTGTCAATATTTATTCTTGTACTAAACAAATTCTTTTTAGGGGCTGACAGTATTCTCAGACTCTGATACAGTCTAGAAATGCCAAGATGAGTAAAACACAAAATACAGTTCTCAGTAGGGAAGGCAAACCTGTAAACAAATACCATTCTGTCTAGTGGGTTAAATACAGAGACAAGTAAGGAAGAGAGTGTTATCTAGGCAGAAGTTAAAGGGGCAATTCAAGTTTCCTCTTTGCTCATCTCACACCTTCATGCCCTTTGCCCTGCTACCACAGTGGAAGCCTTCATTACTTCTATTCAGAACTACTCTACACTGGTTCTAGCCAGTCTCCTGGCTTCTGCCTCTCCCCACTGTGAGCCAATGAACATGTTGCTGCCAGATTAATGTTCCTTTGGGACAACTCCAGTTGTACAGGGTCCCCCTTCTTATGTCACTGACACATTTTGCTCTCAGAATTTTATAATATATCTTCATGTTGCATTTGGAGGTCCTCCATGGCTATATCTGTGGCCCATCTCTACACAAAGCTCTCATATTAGTCAAATTAAACTTCATGTTATTCCCCAAATATGTTGCCTCTCATGCTATTCTGTGTTCCTGCACAGTGCTCTCCAAATCACTAGCACAAAAGGCTACATATCCTTCAATACTCCACTCAGAAGCAGAGCATTTCCTAATCTTCTCAGCTATGGATCCTTTATGGCTTATTTGATGGAAGGAACCAGTTTTTGCTAAGCATCTTCTATATATCAAGCATAGTGCTGGGAAGTTTTTCAGGGAGTATCTTCATTAGCAATTACTATATCTCTATAAAGTAATGGCTGTTTCTCAGATAAGGGAACTAAGGCTCTGGGGGGTAGAGAAGTATGCTGTTGGTACAGAAAGAGCTGAGTCAGAATTTGAACCCATGTCCACCTGGACTTCAAAGCCCATGCTTGTCTCTTTACATCAAGCCTCATTGCCTCCTTCATTATTTCTCTCAGAGCAGCAGAATTGAAAAGTGGTATGTATACTCATCAGTTCTCTATAATATTGTAGATACTTTCAGATCAGAAACTTGGTCTTAAACATCTATGCATACTGGAGTGCCTACTTCTCTGCATGAAACAGAAGCAATTTAAATATTGTGGCATTGATGGGAAAGTGCTCCACTGGCATGACATTAAGAGGTTTATATTAACAAGCCCCTATCTTGTTGCCATATACCATTTAACTCATCAGTAAACAATCATGGAATCATATGACCACAGACACAATATACAAAATCAGATATGGAAACCTCACCAGTGTACTTCCCTAAAGAGATTCTGAACAGGGCAGAAATTAGGGAAACTGGCCCTTGGTGTTTGCATCTGGCAAAGTTTGAGAAGAAAGGATAGTGAGTGTCAGCAAATACTGAAAATGCTTTGTTTATTTGTTTAGTTATTCAAAGTGAGCCATTTGCCAAATTTGCAGACCCAAGTACAAGACTGGGACACAAACAAATGTTTCTTCTCAGCCAATAATATCTTCTAATACCATCTGGAAACCTACACCAGTTAAGAAAGAAACAAATATGCCTCTTTTTTTTCTTTCCTTCTAAAACCTAAAAGCTTGTAAATCTGGGATATGTTGAGTAGGGAAGAGAGGTTCAAAACTGGGGTCCCTTCATAAAACTCAAGCCCCTTGGCAACCAAGACTTCAGATCATAGAGGCAGTCAGAGATCATGTTTATTCCCATCTCAGTGGCTCAGAAACAAAATAGAAGTTCCTGCTATCTCTGTTCACAGTGAAAAAGCTTCATTTGTGACCCAATTTAGAGTTCAGTCCAACCCTGTAAATTACTACGATATTTTTATTGATACCATGAACATGTACCCTCATTTCTCTATTGACACAAAAGCATGTTGTTGAAACACTAAAAACATCTTGGCACACTTTAAAAGTGTTTCTACAAAGGAGACATGAAATTAATGGTGCATTTCAGTCAACACATGCCTCACAGTGCTTTCTTTCTCCTTCCTCAAAGCCACAGAATAAAAAACAAAGTGGTTCCAAACAAGACCTCTGAACATTTCTCCGACGGTAATAACATCTGGGTAGTCGGGAATGGAAATCAGTGCCACGATCTCCTCTCATACTCTAATGTACACATGAACAGCATTAAGCTCGTGTTATCATCAGATTTCACTTTTCAGTGAAGTTTTAATTACCTACCCTTCTAATGTCATTTCTGTGAGGGAGTTTTGTAGTTCACCTCCCATTTTCTTGCTTCTCATATCTTTCCCTTGGCAGGCTCTAGCCAATTCCTTTTCATGCCCTATTCAGAAAGCTTCAGGTCCAACATGACTGCTCACCACTCCATCAGCATCAATTTTTTTTTGAACCCTATATTATCCTAACCACACAACAGTTTCCAGGCATCAGGCATATAATCTTAGTTGCACATTAGCCTGGAAATGGGCTTTTCCCTCCTTCGTTTATCTTATCCACAACATGTGTGACTATTACCTCACTCATCCTTGTGCTGGTTCTAGAGATTAACCCCCAAACTGTCATGATATATGTACAATTTAAAAAATAGTCAGCTTCCTCAAATTTTATTTTGTCAGTCTTATTTTAAATTTCATCTCCTGTTATGACGTTTCTTCTAGAACTTGTCATCTTTGATACTGTTTCATTTCCAAACATCAGAGCCAAATATGATGTCATATGTTCTAGGAGCATAGCATTTATCTAAAGGAAAAAGCATACCCAGTGCCTTTTAAAAATGTTTTTATTTGTTATAATAACACACATTATGCAAGTTAGATAACATATTTTTAAGGGAAACCAATAAGACAAGCTTTAGCCTTTAACCATGAAAAGGATTCCTTAAAATTTTCAAAGGAAAGACAAATTTTATTCTTTACATAAATTAGGCATTGATTGACAGAGATTTTATTCATCACCATTCAATACTAGCAAAATCACTCCATTTATTAGTCAAGTATCAATTTTGTCATAAGCACCAGACAGATGTTATGGAAGATTATGTTCATGCATAAAGGAATTTAATATTTTATGTTTTTATAAGAAGGAAAAATAAATAACACTAATATCCCATTTTCTAATTAGTATCATAGGCGTCCTATTTAAAGGGCATAACTGGGAGATGGTGTTATGGGAAACAGAAGACCAGGACTTGGACCCAGTAACATGATGCTGATCGAGTCTCTTACTTTCTCTCATTTATTTGAGATGATCTGTTTGATCTTAAAGTGTTTGAGGAAGATCAAACAAATCATACAGAAGTGCTTTGAAACTATATAGTACTCAACAAATATATAGTATCATCTCTGCCTATCTTTAGTCCTCACTCTTAATTTATAAAATTATAAGATTGACCTGACCTGTGGTGGCACAGTGGATAAAATGTCTACCTAGAATCCTGAGGCTGCTTGTTTAAAACCCTGAGCATGCCCGACCAAGGCACATATGGGAAGCAACTGCTTACAAAAATTAGGGGATCAGGGAATGTGCAGATACTCCAGTACTTTCAGCATTTTGTATAGTGCATTTTTACCAATGAAACAAAAGTAGGTTTTGCATCTCATTTGCATAACTGAACAACCTTTTTTGACTTGTTTGCTTTTCTGATGTTCTTGTTTAATAAAAAAACAATCAGCTGGGAGGGCAAGATGGTGATGGAGTAAGCGGACATACCAACTTCCAACTCCCAGAACCAAAGTGGATTATAACTTGATTTTAAGAACCGTCATCTGGATAAACCAACTTTGAACTGGACTGAAAGGACCCTTCAACCGGGGAACACTGAAGAAGCAACATTGAGACTGGTAGGAAAAGCGAAAAAGTGGAAAGGGCTGCCCAGCTCCCCGGAGCGAAAGGCAGGCTGGAGAGACTCATGTGGCAGGAAGAGAGGCTAGCGGAAGGGTATGGACTTGGGTCCAAGGAACAAAGTCCTAGCTTACAGTCCTAGAACCTAGAAGAGGAGTATGGACAGTATTTAGCTGTGAAACAGGATAGGATACTATTTGTGAGAAAGAGACAGTTGTCTCAGACCCAGGACGGTGCAGAAAACCTCTCTTGCAACCACTCACCCGGGAATCCGCAAGACAGGGAGAGAGGAAAGGACCGGTGCAGCAAAAAGAGAGTGTGGTCTGAAAGGCACAGGGAGAAAAGCTTTGAGGGACAGCCACCCTAAACCCTGGACTGAGTCACTCCACAAATCTGAAACAATATTTCCCCTGGAACTAGCAAGGGGAAGCAAGACACCAACCAAACAGGCTCCTCTGTGGCAATTAGAGCACAGTTGCTTAGAAGGAAGAAGGTTTCAGGACTACAGTATGGAGTGTTAAGGTCTTAGCTGCAGCACCCCACCCACACTACTTAGGGCTTGCAGGAGGGGAGGCGGCAGCAGGACAGGGAAGCACGGTTTTGCTTGGCAGGGTCAGAGGCTGAGCCGGCTGGCGTGAGCTTGGTCTAGCCCAGTAGGGGGCAAAGGGGACACGCAAAAGTGGTCCGGCAGCTGTGGGCCCGCCTGCAACCCCACCTGTGGAGGAAAAGCAGGAGCCCAGAACAGGCAGAGATCTACCCCTGGGCAGGGACGAGCAGGCACACAGCCTTACCCAGCCTAGGAGGCTTGAAGCCCTGCACAAACTGGCTTTGCCCACGGAGGTAGGGCAGAAGCCCGGGCTAGCAATTGAGCGCACACCAGCAGCCCGGCTAAGGAGCCGAGATTTGCAAGGGTGGGGTGGAAGCCTGGCTTGCAGTTGAGCATGCACCAGAAGCCTCTCCCGGCCAGAGGAACCGGTGACAGGGACCCGCAGCTGAGCAAAAGTGCTCACCCTTGCCCTTGGTGCCCAGGCTTGTGGCCCAAGTGTGGTGCGTGGTCCCACCTGTGGGAGAGGGGTGAAGGCCAAGACCAGCTGAGGCTTATAGAGCCTGGCACTAGAACACAGCCCCTCCTATGGAGGCCAGGCGGAAATCACAGCAACAGCCGCAATGGCGGGTGCTGGCAACACCCATACCCAACTGGCCTAGGCAGCGGCAGAGGGGGTGGCGGGCCTGCAGACAGACCACACCTAGGCAACACCCTTTGGACTCCAGTAGCCAAACCCTTCTTACACACAGAAAAAATGGGCAGGTAGAGAAATGCAATCCAAGTGAATCAAGAGAAATCCCCAGAGAAGGACCTGAATGATTCAGATATAACCAAACTACCTGATGCAGAGCTTAAAATAATGACAGATAGGATGTTCAAAGAGCTTAGAGCAAAGATGGATAGTCATTACGAACACCTAAAAAAGAGATAGCAAGTGTAAAAAAGAAAATTGAAATAATGAAAGAGAATCAGACAGAAATGACAAATAAAGTATCAGAACTGAAGACCAAAATGGAAGAAATTAAAAGCAGGATGGATGAACCTGAGTATTGAATCAGCGTGTTAGAGGACAAAATAAACAAAGGCACAGAAGCAGAGCAGAAAAAAGAAAAGAGACTCAAAAACTCTGAGGAAACTCTAAGGGAGCTCTATGACAACATGAAGAGAAATAACATCCGCATCATAGGGGTTCCTGAAGAAGAAGAAGAAGAGAATGAACAAGAGATAGAAATTTTGTTCATTTAAATCATAGCTGAACACTTCCCTAAATTAAGACTGGAAAACATTTCACACGTTCAAGAAGCACAGAGAACTCCATTAAAGAGAAACTCAAAGAAATCTACACCAAGACACATCATAGTTAAAAGGAAAAGCTAAGTGATAAAGAGAAAATTTTAAAAGCTGCTAGAGAAAAAAAGGCTATCACCTACAAAGGAGCCCCCATAAGGATGACAACCAACTTCTCAACAGAAACACTTGAGGCCAGAAGGGAATGGCAAGATACATTCAAAGTAATGCAAAACAAGAACCTACAACCAAGACTAATTTATCCAGCAAGGCTAACGTTGAAAATTGAAGGAGAAATAAAGAGCTTCCCAGACAAAAAAAACCTCAAGGAATTCATTAAAACCAAACCAATTCTGCAGGAGATGCTAACGGGCCTGTTGTGAACAGTTCAAAGGGGGAAAAGAATATAGCAAAAGAAGAATACAGCTTTAAAGAATAAAATGGCAATAAACAACTACATATCAATAATAACCTTAAATGTAAGTGGATTAAATAATCCAATCAAAAGATACAGGGTAGCTGCGTGGATAAAGAAAGAGAACCCACACATATGCTGTCTACAAGAGACACACCTTAAAACAAAAGTGCATATAGACTGAAGGTAAAAGGATGGAAAAAAATATTTCATGCAAATGGGAATGAAAAAAAAGTCGGGGCAGCAATACTTATATCAGACAAAATGAACTTGAAAACAAAGGCTGTAGTAAGAAATAAAGGACACTACATAATCATAAAGGGAACAATTCAACAGGAAGATATAACCATTATAAATATCTACGCACCAAACATAGGAGCCCCGACATACATAAAGCAGACTTTGGCGGATATAAAGGGCGAGACCAACAGCAATACTATAATAGTAGGGAATTTCAATACCCCACTAACATCACTGGATAGATCCTCAAGGAAGAAAATGAACAAAGAAACAGCAGACTTAAAGGATACACTAAATCAACTCGATTTAATAGATATCTTCAGAACTTTTCACCCTAAAGCAGCAGAATATACATTGTTTTCAAGCGCTCATGGTACATTCTCTAGGATAGACTACGTGTTAGGACACAAAAGTGGTCTCAACAAATTTCAGAAGATTGAAATCATATCAAGCATTTTCTCTGATCACAATGGCATGAAACTAGAAATTAACCACAAAAGAAAAACTGAAAACTATTTAAACACTTGGAACCATAATAGCATGTTATTAAATAACAAATGGATTAACAATAAAATGAAAGAAGAAATTTAAAAAAGTTTCTAGAAACAAATGATAATGAGCACACATCAACACAAAATTTATGGGACACAGCAAAAAGCAGTACTGAGAGGGAAGTTCATAGCGCTACAGGCATACCAGTAAAAGCTAGAAAAAGCTCAAATAAGCAACCTGACCCTGCATCTAAAAAAACTAGAAAAACAACAGCAAATAAAGCCCAGGACTAGTAGAAGGAAGGAAATAATAAAGATCAGAGCGGAAATAAATGACATAGAGGCTAAGGAAAAAATACAGAGGATCAATTAAACCAGGAGCTGGTTCTTTGAAAAGGTAAACAAGATCGATGAACCTTTTACAACACTCACCAAAAAAAAGGGGAGAGGTCTCAAATAAATAAAATTAGAAATGAGAGTGGAGAAATAACAACTGACACAACAGAAATGAAAAGTATTGTAAGAAAATACTATGAAGAAATCTATGCCAAAAAACTAGACAACCTAGGTGAAATGCACAAATTACTTGAAACATATAATCTTCCAAAAATCACTCTGGAATAATCAGAACACCTAGACACACCAATTACAACAAATGAGATCAAAACAGTTATCAAAAAACTCTCAACAAAGAAAAGTCCTGGACCTGATGGCTTCACAAGTGAATTCTACCAAAAATTTAAAGAACTAATTCCTATCCTTCTCAAGCTATTTCAAAAAATTTAAGAGGTAGGAAGACTTCCAAACTCCTTTTATGAAGAGAGCATAATTCTGATCCCAAAACCAGGCAAAGACAACACAAAGAAAGAAAATTATAGACCAATATCTCTGATGAATTTAGATGCTAAAATTCTCAACAAAATATTAGCCAACCAGATCCAGCAATATATGAAAAAAATCATATACCATGATCAAGTGGGATTTATTCTGGAGAGGCAAGGCTGGTTCAATATTCACAAATGAATCAATGTGATTCATCACATAAACAAAAGGAAGGACAAAAATCACATGATAATTTCAATAGATGCAGAAAAAGCATTTGATAAAATCCAGCACCCTTTCATGATCAAACTCTCAGTAAAGTGGGAATACAGGGAACATACCTTAACATGATAAAGGCCATCAATGTCAAACCCACAGCAAACATCATACTAAATGGACAAAAATTAAAAGAAATCCCCTTAAGATCAGGAACCAGGCAGGGATGCCCCCTTTCACCACTCTTATTCAACACAATTCTGGAAGTCTTAACCTCAGCAATCAGACAAGAAGAAGAAATAAAAGGCATCCAAATTGGAAAAGAAGAAGTAAAACTGTCATTATTTGCAGATGATATGATATTGTAGATAGAAAACCCTAAAGTCTCAGTCAAAAAACTAGTTGACCTCATAAATGAATTCAGCAAGGTGGCAGGATATAAAATTAATATTCAGAAATCAGAGGCATTTTTATAAACCAATGATGAACTGTCAGCAAAAGAAATTAAGGAAACAATCCCCTTCACTATTGTAACCAAAAAAAATAAAGTACCTAGGAGTAAATTTAACCAAGGAGGTGAAAGACTTGTACTCAGAAAATTATAAAACATTGATAAAAGAAATCAAGGAAGATATAAACAAGTGGAAGCATATACCATGCTCATGGTTAGGAAGAATAAAAATCATTAAAATGTCTATATTACCCAAAGCAATTTATAAGTTCAATGCAATACCAATTAAAATACCAATGACATACTTCAAAGATATAGAACACATATTCCAAAAATTTATATGGAAACAATAAAGAAGATGAATAGCCTCAGCAATCTTAAAAAGAAAAAATAAAGCAGGAGGTATCACTCTTCCGGATATCAAGGTATACTACAAGGCCTTTGTACTCAAGACAGCCTGGTACTGGCATAAGAACAGGCACATAGATCAATGGAACAGAACAGAGAACCCAGAAATAAACCTACACCTTTATGGACAACTGATATTTGACAAAGGAGGAAAGAGCATACAGTGGAGTAAAGACAGCCTCTTTAACAAATGGTGTTGGGAAAATTGGACATCTACCTACAAAAAAATGAAACTAGACCATCAACTTACACCATTCACAAAAACAAACTCAAAATGGATAAAAGACTTAAATGTAAGTCGTGAAACCATAAGCATCTTAGAAGAAAACATAGGCATCAAGCTCTCCAACATCTGTCACAGCAATATATTTGCCGATGTATCTCCACGGGCAAATGAATTAAAAGGCAGGATAAACAAATGGGACTATATCAAACTAAAAACTTTTTGCAGAGCTAAAGACAATAAGAACAGAATAAAAAGACAAACCACACAATGGGAGAACATATTCGACAATACGTCTGATAAGGGGTTAATAACCAAAATTTATAAAGAACTTATAAAACTCAACACCAGGAAGACAAACAATCCAATCAAAAAATAGGCAAAAGAAATGAATAGAAATTTCTCCAAAGAGGACATACAGATGGCCAATAGGCATATGAAAAAAGGCTCAATATCACTAATCATTAGAGAAATGCAAATTACAACCACAATGAGATATCACCTCACACCATTCAAAATGGCGCTCATCAGCAAAACAACACAGAATAAGTGTTGGCGAGGATGTGGAGAAAAGGGAACCTTCCTGCACTGCTGGTGGGAATACAGACTGATGCAGCCACTGTGGAAAACAGTATGGAGATTCCTCAAAATATTAAAAATTGAACTGCCTTTTGTCCCAGCTATCCTACTTTTAGGGATATACCCTAAGTAGACCATAGCACTGTTTGAAAAGAAGAAATGTGCCCCATGTTCATGGCAGCGTTGTTCACAATAGCGAAGATCTGGAAACAGCCTAAGTGTCTGTCAGAGGACGAGTGTATTAAAAAGCTTTGGTACATATGTACTATGGAATACTACTCAGCCATAAGAAATAATGCATCGGATCATTTGTAACAACATGGATGGACCTTGATAACATTATACTGAGTGAAATAAGTAAATCAGATAAAACTAAGGACTCTATGAGTCCATACATAGGTGGGACATAAAAATGAGACTCAGAGACATGGAGTAGAGTGTACTGGCTACCCGGGGGGAGGAGGAGATGAGGGAGGGAGTAGGGGGAGGGGAGGAGCACAAATAAAACCAGATAAAAGATGAGGGAGGACAATTTGACTTTGGGTGATGGGTACACAATATAATCAAATGTCAAAATAACCTGAAAATATTTTCTCTGAACATATGTGCCCTGATTTATCAATGTCACCCCATTAAAATTAATTTAAAAAATCAAATGCTTCTCTTTTTATCACTTTATATTCATTTAAAAATATCCTCTAATTTTTGTGAGCTGTATACTATGAGTTGATGCTTCCTACTCCTTCCTACATTTCTTTTTTCTTCTCTCTCTCTCTAAAAAAAAGAAAAAAAAACGATCAGGTTGGCCCTCTGTATCCATTGGCACTTTATGCACCCTCTCTCCCAGAATTGACAACACTGAGCTGTAACAATATCTGTCATTGTTCCTCCCGAGAGCCTGCAACTCCTTCGATTCATCTTCCTAGTTCTGGTGCATAGAGCTCTCCAATTTTTCATTAATTCATTTCTCATTTTTCTTTTTTTCATTAAAGCCTAAAACTCTTGTCTTTGCCTCAGTACACAGAATAATGTAAATTTTTGTTCTGCCTCCTAAACCTTCCTCCACTGTTATTTTTCTGTGGAATTTTCCCTTTGGCCAGTACGATAACTAAAGCCACCACAAACAAGAAATTTCTTTCTTATTCTTTTCTTTCTTTCTTTTTTTTTTTTGTGACAGAGAGAGAGAGGACAAGAAACAGGAAAGGAGAGAGATGAGAAGCATCAATTCATCGTTGCAGCACCTTAGTTGTTCATTGATTGCTGTCTCATATGTGCCTTGACTGGGGGGCTACAACAGAGCAAGTGACCCCCTTTCTCAAGCCTTGGGCTTAAGTCAGCATCCTTGGGCTTCAAGCCAGCGACCCTGTGCTCAAGCTGGTGAGCCCACACTCAAGCCAGCGACCTCGGGGTTTCAAACCTGGGTCTTCAGAAAAGGCAAGAAACTTTTCTGAAGTCTAAGAAATTACTATTTTAAATTTATGGATATTTTGAATGGAAATCCATGATATAATCAAATTTATTTTACTAAAAAGAATATTTTTTGCCTGACCAGGCGGTGGCGCAGTGGATAGAGCATCGGACTGGTATGCGGAAGACCCAGGTTCGAGACCCCGAGCTCGCCAGCTTGAGCGCGGGCCCATCTGGCTTGAGCAAAAAGCTCGCCAGCTTGGACCCAAGGCCCCTGGCTCCAGCAAGGGGTGGCTCGGTCTGCTGAAGGCCTGTGGTCAAGGCACATGTGGGAAAGCAATCAATGAACAACTATGGTGTCGCAATGGCAATGAAAAACTAATGATTGATGCTTCTCACCTCTCTCCATTCCTGTCTGTCTGTCCCTATCTATCCCTCTCTCTGACTCTCTCTCTACCCCTGTAAAATAATAATAATAATAATAATAATAATAATAATATTTTTCCCCAATATTTGAGTAAAATTGGTGTACAGAAAAGTGGGCCTGAGCATTCAAAGACCCAACAGTTCTCAATCTCAGCTGCACAAAGGCACACGAATCATAGCTATTAAAAGTATTAAGGAGAAAATCTGACCTCACAAGTAAAGGTAATTTAAGTATATATTCTGAGCATACTATTACCACTATATTAACTAAAATAAGAATGTAAAGAAACTAAATTTTTAAGAATCATCTGTGGTTTTTAATCACCTGCAGTACAGTGGATATAGAGTGTCAGCCTAGAACACTAAGGTTCCAGATTCGAAACCTCGAGGTCACTGACTTGAGCGTGGGACCATCAAAATGAACCCATGGTCACTGGGTGAGCCCAAAGGTCGCTGATTTAAAGCCCCAGGTTGTTGGCTTGAGCCCAATGTCATTGGCTTGAGCAAGGTGTCACTAGCTTGGCTTGAGCCTTCAGGTGAAGGCATATATGAAAAGCAATTAATAAGCAACTAAAATGATTCAACTATGAATTGATGCTTCTATCTATCTCCCTTCCTGTCTATCTGTCTCTCTCCCTCTCTTTCTCCTTGTAAAAGCCAGTGTCTAAGGCCACTATCACAGCCGTCTGGCCAGTGCAGGTTCACATTAGATTCGGACAGTCGGTAATGAAACAACGGAGCCAAGAACTGGTGAACCATCAGCTTTAATTCTAGCTTGCACCCGGCGGGCAAGTAAAAACACTCACTGGGCTCCAAAACCCACTCATTCAGTGCTCACAAAGCTACTGACTTATCCGAGTTTCCTAGCATCAAAGGCTTTTAGCTCACCAGACTTATTCACCTCTGTTCCCCATCTCCTGCTCTCTGCACCAACACTGCACAAACTGGCTTCTTCTCAGCACTCCACCATCTTGGCTGCTTCTCCTCTCCTCCATGTGGCCTTAATCTGCTCTCCTCTCTAATAGTAACCTCAGGAACCAAGAGAGAGCAAGCTCCTGGTCTGCCCCACTTTAAAGCGTAGATTCAAAACCTTTAATCCAGTGGTTCTTAACCTTTATTGAGGTACCGAACCCACCAGTTTCATATGCGCATTCACCGAATCCTTCTTTAGTGATAAATAAAATATAATTCTTTTTTCCAAATTCAAGACATAGGTATATGTTTTTTTACTGGTGCACAAAATGAGCCATGCATGAACATCACCTTGCTCAAAGAACAAAACCAACAAAGTGCATGAACTCACAACAAATTATGGTATTACTTTATTCTGGCCTCCGCGGCAGAGGCTTCTCCGAACCCCTGAAACCGACCCATTGAACCCCTAGGGTTCGATAGAACCCAGGTTAAGAACCACTGCTTTAATCCAATCTACAAACAAGAAAGTCTCTGATACAAAGTCATCCATCTGAGGCATAATGGGATTCCTCATGAGAGTGCACCACCTACATCATCCAATCAGTCAAGGGTCTGGGGAAAAGCTTACTCTTAAAACTTGCACGTGGGCAGTGCCATCTTTAACAAAGTGAGCATAATATATTTTATCTGCCCAACACTCCTTCTCTCTCTTTCTTAAAATAAAAACCATCCACGTGGGTGTTTGTATAATAGTACATGTAATCTTTCATTTGCATTCTCATTTATTTGCTCATTAAACCTCAAGAAAGTAATTTTTTAAGCTTCCAAAATGTTTCCACTAGACAGCCAGGGTGGAGAATATCTGAAATGTGCTCAGAATCAAAAAGCACAAGAGGCAACGTAAGTTAACCTAAGAATAAGAAACAAATATCTTTTAGGAGTCAAACTCCCAAGTAGGAAACTGAAGTTACAGAGTATAGATTCTCAGGTTTCTCACTAATAAAATAAGAATAACAAATAAGGGTTTGAAGGGATTAAATAAAACAATAAATATGAAAGTACTTTATAAACTGCAAAATAGTGTTAGGTGTTGTATATTCAATTAATTTAGAATACTTATTGGCTGTTACTACATGTCAGGCACTGCTCTAGGCATGGACCAGTAAATGAAATGGAGCTCTTACCCTCAATCTGATGGAAAGAAAGAAATACTAACAAAAAATAGCTCATTGTAGGGTGATGCTAAAAGTGCTGTGAAGAAAAGTGGAGCAAGTGAAAGGGGATATAGAGAAATGAATTGGAAAGCCTGAATTATGAGGTCATCTGATAGAGACCTGAAAGAAGTGAGAGAGCCAAGCAGATAATGCAGCTAGATAATGGAACAAGGGAAAGACAAGTGTCAATGCCCTGGGGCGGAAGGGGGAGGGGCGTCAGCATTCTCTTAATTAAGGATCATTCTTTGGCAAGACTGAGGCAGGCGTCAACTCTGTTCAAGAGAAAAAGTGATAGCATCTTGAGCATTTAGTGGCAGTAGGGCCCTCTAGAAGAGAGCAGAAAGACTTGCTAGCAAGAGGACACAGGGGCTGAGGGTATGAATGATGACACCATGCATTGACTCTGGGGTTGCAGCCTAGTTGGGAAAGAGATGCACATGGGGCAAAGTAACAAGGTTTTACTTAATGTGTCTTCCCTTTCATCTTTCCTAATGTCTTTTCTTAAAGCGGTGTCACCCCTGTTGCAGAGACCGGTGGATGATGGTCCTGAGATGTCAAACATGGAATGTCAGGAGAGTGGTGACAGTGAGCTCAAGACAAGGGAGGAAGGGCAGGGAGAACACAAAAAGAAGGTAGTGCCCACTGACTGTTGCAGAGAGAAAGGAGAATTCTCCGCTAAGGAGCTGCACGGGCTGCTCCTAAGTGCAGAGGGAAAGCTCTTAGAAATTAATCCTTAGTTCTGTCTTGGTGTATTTTTCTACACCTCTATTCTGAAGGAAACAAACAGCATTTTCTTATTCCAGTATAAAAAATCACGCACAGAATTTTATTTTCTTTTGTGACCTTCAGTAGCTGTTTGCGAATAATGTATGAATCATTCAAAATATTTTCCTAGAAATGTTATTGAATATGTTTCATTTCAGTTAAGAAATAACTGAAAGATTCTATGCTTATAGCACATTTATTTTATGTATTATTCACAGAATTTTTATGTTAACCTTCAGACGTAAAAAGGATGTGGATATCTCCATATTGATACATAATACCGCCTGTATGAAAAGAAATAACACTATCCATGCGAAACATTAAAAATATTGTCTATATGTATATTTTTATTGTTTTTCTGTTGTTTTCATTATCTTTGATTCTGGTTGTAAGAAAGAAGCTAATGCTACTGGAATTCTTATGTATCAGTCATCCATTGTGTGGGTCATAGCCCTTTACAGACTCTGATAAATGCAATGGCCTCTTTCTCCCACAATTAACAGACACAAAATTCTATATTCAGTTTCTGGGGTTTATGGACCTGTTATAGTCTATTTCTGTCGTACAGACCCAATGTTAAGGTCTGCTCTAAAAGACTTCAGAATCTGGCCATGGTGGGCTCATGATCCCTATCATAGTAGAGCCAGAATCATATGACTCAATTTATTTGCATTTACTGGATTCATTTATAAGTTAAATTACATTAATCTCTACCTTGTAAAAGAGCTTGGCGAGGTACACAATACATGAGCTGAGAAAGACTATTGGAAACATAAACCCTCTGGTGCTCATAAATTTGGAAGATAATATATATATAACCTAGAAGGAACCACATTGACAATGTGTACATTTGTAATCACAAAACAATATGAAGAGTAGTTCTAATTTGTATTTCATTATATTTATCCCCCAGATTGATAAGAAGCGCCATAACATAAAAATAGTATATCTATAGTACATCTATAAAGATAATTGCTGAAATTTTATTTCTATTAAACCTGGACATGCAGGGCCTAGAACATGCTGCCTTTTCTCTTTAACCCATGCCATTGAAACAGAGGGATGCTTTCTGCACTTGTCCCTAGTTGCAGCCTCTTATAAGTAGCTAGGTCTGAACAGATATAATTAGAACTAAAGAAAAGAATATTCCTGAGAGTATAGAGTTTTACTTCCTGCCAAGCATTCTATTCTCATACACCCTTGTGACTCTATGGAAATGGGAACCATGAAAATATTTTCTGGCTTGGAGGTTAATCTATAGTTCACTTTCTGCAATGTGCCCCACCAAAGACCAGATGGGATACTAACATGAGCAAGGTTCTAACTACAAAGCACCCTTGTAGCCTAAGGCAGGGGAAGGCATTACAAATATGTGTGCTATGTGGAAATCCCAGCGGGATTTCCTCAGAGAGCCTGTCTGAAGGCGCATGTCCACTCTGGGAAGCAAACCACTCTGAAATTCCCAATTCATTCTCAGCACTGAGCCTGCAGCCTGGTAAAGAGGCCATTGGAACCATCTGTACAGACTACAGTTCTGGGCAGACTACAGGGCTCTTGCCACACTGCCTAGAGTCATGGTCCCAGACACAACCTGGTAGAACAAGCGCTCTATAGGTGTTGACTTAGTCTTCTAGAAAAAGTATACCTTTTGTCAATAAAACACAAGCTTGGGTATCACTCTGTTCTGGGTTGAATTCTGAATCTACCACTTTCCAGGTATTTTGATTTGGGACAAGTGACCTAAACACTGAGCTTCCTGTATATATATTTCTATAATTTTTATAATATATCCCATACATGGGACCATTAAGCCTATTTTCAGGTCATTTCAAATATTGACTAAGAGAATAGAGCAGTATAAAGAAGCAAGCTAGCAAAAATGGTTAAGAGCTCTGTCAGCCTCAGTTTCCTCATCTGCAAAGTGCAAATAATGCCTGAAGGGTTTCCAGTAAGGATTCATGAATTCATATACTTAAAGGGGCTTCAGCTAGAGTTAGACACATGAAATGCTCAATAAATGTTCATATTACTGGATAATGCACAAATAATATTTAGCAGAATGCTATGAAAAAGCAAGAGCTCAGAATGGCATAATTATTCCTCTCTTATTTTCTCCCTAGACATAGTATGAAGGAAAACTGTAATGTTTATCTCTGTTGTTCTACAGGCAAATTCAGTATGTTCAGTGTCCTCAAAACCAATTCTTATAAGTGCCCTAAAACTTTGTATACCGTATCCAGAATGTCTCTACCAGACTCAGTCTATGTCAATTCCCCAAGTTTACTGAGAATATAAAGCATAGACTGAACTAAATGGATTCAATAAAAAATAAAGAAAATGCACAAAGAAAGAATGCTGGTCTGGGATCAGAGATGCGTGACAGAAGAATTTGTTACTCTCTACAAAAATACTCTGGTACTTTCTAAAAATCTCAACAAGAAAAAAAGTTTAAAAAAATCTTTTTCTATTGACCAAATGAAATATTTGTATAGCATTTTACTCAAAACAGCAATTTTCATTCTGCAGCCAGGATATTTTAAAGAGGAGAAAACCCAATTGTATGCAATGCCACAAAAATGATTCCAGGTGCAACGATCCCTCAAGATTTATACAACTCAGCTCTTAATTTATTTCCTTTAATCCACACAGTATTTCCCAGCTTCTCAATTGTCAGCCACATGTTTCTCAATAAAGACCAACGTGGCACCAAACTTCTAAGTTAGATGTGTTTTCCTGAGTGTCCAATATAAAAGTAGTTAATGATTTTTAATAATCATTTCTTGGGGTGCTTTTAGAGGAAAATGTTTGTGTTAAATGCCAAACCTTGGTCTTCCACATAGAACCAATCACTAGAAAGCTGAGTATTCAAACTCTGGTGTTAATTTTACCCCCTGAGTTTCAGACCTCAGCAAGGAGCAGGCTGGAATTGATAAGCAGCTGTCTCATGGGTGCAATGCACCGAGTATGGAGAGAAGGTAGCTACTTAAAATCATAATGCACTGCAATTTCAATATAGAAGAATTCTTTGATAAAATTATAGAAATATCACCCAACAAACAATATGCTCTTATTATCTATCAATCTTGTAGCCAATGGTAAGGAGAAGAAGGTCTATAATAAAACAAGTTTTAGTAAACAAAAGTTCAAACTCAGTTATTAAAAATCAAAATCAATCTTTTGACATAGAGAAATAAACATTAACCTATCAGAAGTTTTACTTTTACACCTGCCTCCTTGCATGCAAGAACAATTTCTTGCAGCCAGTTAAAATGATTACACAGATAGGACAATTTCTACTACATTTGTTTTTAATTGTATCCATAAGAAAATGAACTAGGTAAAATTAAAAGTTCAATCAGATTGACACTATGAATACTTTCCTCTAAGAGGTCTTAGTAAGAGTTCATTAGATTGGAAAAGTAATTTGTATAAGTATTAGATAAAAAACAATGACAAAAAATTTCTTTTTAAAAATATTAAACATTAATTTATAACATTCCCTCTTCAAATAGTGAAATCTATTCTGCACTACTTGTTGCTATTAAAAATTCCCAAAGAAGCCATTTTGTTACCTTTGTGGTATTTTAAAACCTTTGGAAATATAAGCTGCAGTCATTTCTCATTGTGCAACTTGTGATAATAATTGACTTTTGAGGATGAAACATCCATCTGAGCAACTTTTCACAGGCTGTGTATGCTGTGTCTATGTCAACATCAGGCAGAACAAACATGGCTTATGAGCTGAGGTTAAATGACAGATAAATCATTTCATGAGCAGCATATATAAAACTTTCTACTCTTCATGTATATTAGTGCCTCAGTGCTGTCTTTATCCTTGCTGCAGCCTGCATTCTTTTCTCTTTTTCTTTTTAATATGATTCCCAGCATTTTGATGTCATATGTTTTGCCTTATTCAAGCATTTGGAGTACAGGTGTGCCACTGTGTTTTTGATGGAGTGTTGCTATTCCAGAAAGCTCCATCCAAAACACAACCCCACACATGTAATCCAAACCCAAAGATGAGTCAGCCATTGTGCTTTTGCTCCGGTACTTGAGAGAACTCCTCACATAGCCCCACAGAATACAGAATTAGTAACATACACACTCGTTAAGGAATGATCCCAAACTTTAAAAGATCTCAATCTTCCTCTATGAATGTGCAAGGAGGAAAAAAATGTTTTTAAATTCTGTGTGCATCCTGCTAGAATTACAGACAATGTTTTAGATCTCAAAAGACTTTCTTTAGTGCATAAACTCTATATGCTTGCTTTATACCACCTCAAATATGGGAACATTCCACAACATTGATTAAATTATTTTCTGAATTACAAAAAGAAGATTAAGAGAAATTCTTGCCGTGGCAATATTCCCTAAAGTGCTGGTTAAGACCCCATGTATCCTGACAAACACATAACCAAATCTTATTTCTTTGAAAATGTTTCACATTCTTATCACATTAAGGAAATGACCACTTTCAAAAAGCTTGCAACAACAAAGAATCTTAATCTGGGTATTATTTTCAAGACACACTTTGGATGAGGACTCTGTGTGCTCTGCTGGAGGCTTGTCTCTGCCAGTGTTTATTGTGCTGATGCGGTTCAGAGGTGATTAGTGAGAAAGATGCTGAAAGAAAGGGAATCAACGGAGGACAGGTGTCATATTTTTTGTGCTCCCTTTTGGAGCCTGCACAGCCAGTTCCATGGTGGCAAATTTGGCACGATGTGGGTGGCTGCCCCAACTTCAAATACTCAGCTGCTGTGGCTCCCAGGGCACTGACAGACTGTCTCCTCCATTTCAGAACCCCTAGATGATGAGTCTCTGACCCTTTAAACAGAAATCCTGAGCACCATATGGCGAGTTTTAAAACGTGCTATCTGGAGATACAAGGACTTTATGAAGAGCATTCATAAGTCACTCGGCTGCATGGTGCCAGTTTATTCTACTATTTTTGCTGTTAAAAAACACATTCCAGCCTCTATCCTTTGTAGAAACATAGTCACAGACGAATAGAGGTTTAAAGTCAGGGGAGACTGACTTATAAACCATCTAGCCCAAACTTCTTCAGGGATCAAAAAGGCAGCATGTGTGAAAACACTGTGTAAACTGAAAATTTCTCCCTAAGAGTAAGGTATTACATATTGAAGATTGGGACACCAATGACTAGAAAGTTATGACTTACCTGTTATACCTGAGTCTGGATAGATAACATCATAATCAATTTTAACATTTATATACAAAGTGTTTCATTATAAAGTTTAAAAATAGAGTTTTGTGACTTCTATTTTGAATGTGGAATTCAGGACTTTTTAGTAGAAATAGTTCATCTCACAAGCAATACGTAAAACTTCAAGCAAAGAAGTTTTCAGCCATAGCCAGAACACTTGTATAGGCGACCACAGAGTCTGACCTAACGGAAGTGCAAGTGAGGAGCCAATACTGTATATTTCAGAGGACAGATAGATATTCTTTGTCCAGATGTTGTCTTTGGATAAAAATGATAGTATGATATAAAATGCTGTGTGATGTTTTAAAACCAAAAATCTCCCAATGCCTTTGTCTAGGAGTATTTGCAATACAGATAGCAAAAAGGTGAGGCTGGCTGCCCAAAGTGGGGTCATCAGATTTCCAAGTCTGGAAATCAAGGAACTCTAAACTAGCAGAGCCACAGTAGTACAAAAACGCAAGTTCCAGGTCCCATTCCCACAGGCACTGTACAAGGAGGCACAGGAAAGAGACAGAACTGCCAAATGGGCCCAGACCAAACAGACCAAGTGCTCGACACCATGATGGCTGGAAGCCTGGAGCACCTCAACTGCTGCACTTTGGTCCTATCAGTGGTGCTCTCAAGTTTGAAGAAGTGGAGGTGAATAATTTTTCATTTACTTATGGATACTTCATTACTTATGTAGCATCTACAACAGTCACGGAACTGAGACTATACACGAAAAACCTGTATATGTACAGAAAATAGCTCAGAATGACTAACGGTGGAATCTGGGAAAGTCACGAACACTTCTGGAATCCCAGCTGACCCACCATCCTGTTCATTCATGCTCATATATGCCCTGAGTACCTCCCAGCATCTGCACAGACTATGGGATCCCCTGGATGAAGCATGCTCCTATTCTTTCACTAAAACTTTCTCCCACATCTGCCATGGTGCTTCTCAGCTACTCATACAAGCAAAAGAACCAGTGTATTGATACATGAAGACAGAAGTTGAGAAACTTGGAGAGAAAAAGGAAGGAAGGATAGCAAGTTTTATTTTACTCATACCTAACAAACAAATTAAATGCCTTCCCAGAATTTTGTTTTCTTCTTTTTCCAAGTGAGAGGAGGGGAGATACAGAGACAGAGTCATGCATTTACCCACAGCAGGATCCACCCAGTAATCCCCACCTGGGGCCGATGTTCTGCCCATCTGGAGCCATGCTCCCAACTGAGCTATTTTTTAGTGCCTGAGAGGGAGGCTCCACAAAGCCTTCCTCAGCAGCTGGGGGCCAATGTGCTCAAACCAATCTAATTGAGCAATGGCTGTTGGAGGAGAGGGATAGAGAGATAAGAAGGCGATGGAGGGTGGAAAGGGTGATGGTCACTTCTCCTGTGAACCCTGATTGGGAATCAAACCCGGGACATCCACATGCCAAGCCAACACTCTAAAACTGAGCCAACCAGCCAGGGCCGTACTATAATTTGACTCTTTTTAGCTTCTCCAGTTTTAACCATGGACATCAGCAATGTAGGAGGAAATGTGTACACATTTGCAGTGATTGTCAAATTATGAAATGAATGTGACATGTAAGACAATTGTTCCATCTCAAACAGTAAAACCAAAATGCAGGGCACTTCAGTGACTTCTAGAAGATGCCAGATGTCCACTCTCTTGTATTTCAGTACCCGGTCCCCTTTTATTTGTTTTCTTTTACAAAGTGAGGATGCTGGGGACAGGCACACAGAACATTGCTTATTCAGTAGGGTCCGTCAAAGCTACTGATGACAACTGTCAGCACATCAACCACCCCCAACCCTGGTCGAACTCTGTCTCCTATTCACCAGGAATCCAGGGGGAGAATTTTTATCTATCCTTATTCCCATGTTTCTTTCCCATTTTAATAACTGAGAGGACAGGCTTCATTAAATTACTTCATTAAATTGTTTCTACTTTGATCACTTAAGCTGGATTCTGATTTAGCTTCTAAACTAATAAGAGGGATGAGAACTGGTTCATACAGAGCACAAACATTACTAGAGAGTGAATCTCTCAGTGTGGTGCTTAGGATAAACATACATTCACATACTGTTTATTATACTTCAAAAATTTAAAAAAAAAAAGTGTAGTGTGGGGAAATTTTTTCTAGCTGTATTTAGAGAGTGACCTGAGATGTGGGAAAGTTGTCTATTGCTTATGTTATTTTTTTCACCCACTTTTGAATTCTTTGAGGCTACATTTCCCCTGAGTTAAGCAGAGATTGCCACCCACCTTGGCTCTTCCTGCCTCTGCCCCGACAGAACCTCTTTGTTGTTTTATCTAATCAGATTCAGAGACCCTGCTATGGTTGGCTCGCTTGCATTCTTCAAGGAGGTTATATTTCTTATTTCCCAGGCTTCAGAAGAACTAAAAATAACTGGGTGAAAATCTGAAAGGCAAAGCTGCTCTATCTGCCAGCATTTTATAAGGAGATAGGATTGGGCTTAACCCAAAGAAAGCGTTATCTATGTCCTTCTGTAATGATTAAAGCAAATGTGTATCTGAGCAGTTTTGTATCTAGAGCCTCTGGTTTGTTTTATGTCTGAATTTAATAAACTTGTTTCTTTTCTTATTTGGCCATTCAAAATATCCATATGAACACCTGACCATATGAGCCTCCATGACCATCTTAAAAACAAAACCCACCCATAAGTCATGCTTGGTCTTCCCTTTTGTGCATCGAATATTTTAAAAAGACATTAAAATAACTTTAAAATGGCACCAATAGAACGTGTTCTATCTGAATAGCTACTATCATCATTTATATAGTTGTAGCCACTTTCTAGATTTTAGTCTCATGCTAATTCTTTTACCACTCAATGCAGAATTTCCTCCAGAATCCCAGAGTGTGTGGCCCTAAGAGTCATTATAAAGGATTTGTTAAGACAACCTGGCTTCTTTTCATGAGGTTTTGCAGGCAGAAACATCCATTCCTATGTTTTCCAAGGACGGATTATGCCCATGAAATATGGGTGAGGGAACATCTGTCATACATGAAAGATAAAATATATCTGGCTTTGACTTTTCATGTTTTATTTTTTAAAGCCATAAAAAATTAAGAGGACTAAAAAAAAAAAAAAAAATTAAGAGGACTAAGTCAGGGGAGAAAGTTCAAAAAAGGAATTTGTACCATTAACTCTGGTAGGGCATCAGAGGAGATATAGAATTTCAGTTCTGAACTTAAAAATATGTGAAACTAGAGATTATAAAAATAAATATTTAGCCATATTCCTAGTTGTCTTTTTGTAAAGGTTAACAGTTTCATACTGAATTAAAAGCAAACAAACAGTGGTGAATTAAGAACTTTGTTCAAACTGCTTCCTTTGTCATGTTCACAGTGATAATACCCCCTCGCAAAACTAAGCAATAAAAAAGTTAAAGACTCTTCAAGATAACACTAAGAAATAGTATTGTTATTGGAAAGCATTTACATGCAACATGAAAATTTTAATAAGTAATTCATCTTAAATATAACATATATAAATAGCTAGTTCAATCATCAGCTTTGCCAGATAAATGGTGTCATATTTTCTGAATTAAACCCCAATTGATGAGTCAGAATAATAAAACTGACTTAAGTGGCAGATAAAGGAGTGATGAGTAAGACCGTCAGCACATGAGAACAGAAAGTGTATTGTTCCCAATGTCTTGAGTTTTCCATACTGCATCACAAAAATGATTGGTGGAGATTCTGAATTCTCTGAGAATTTTGCCCAAAATTTTTCAATTCTATTTTTAAGCTTTATTCAAGATAAGGATCATCTCTTCCCTATTCACAGCTCCTCTCCAGAGCTATCAGTCACTGGTGTTCACAAACTATTTATTGAGTGAATGAATGAATGAATGAATGAATGAATCAATCAATCAATCAATCAACAGCTTGAATAGAGATGATCTCATTTCCAGTGATAATATTTTAAATGAGAAACACAAAAACTTTTTTGTTAGCATTGATGATAACATTTTATCTTCCCTCTCACTCTAAGCTATTTTCCCAATCTAAAACTTTACAAACAATGCAATTGAAAATTTAAGCCACTATCTGTAAACTTGAAACCTCTGTTACTAGTTATCCCATGTGAAGTTTTAAGAGAAAAGAAGAAAGATGAATAGATAAGCAAGGAGCAGGAAATCTGTGTCTGATATAAAAGAGGATAAAGGAAGTGTATATGGTACAAAAAGACCACAAGCAATTGACAAAATACTACAGTGTGTCCGCAAAGTCATGGTGCACTTTTCACCGGTCACAGGAAAGCAACAAAAGATGATAGAAATGTGAAATCTGCACCAAATAAAAGGAAAACTCTCCCAGTTTCATACCTATTCAGTGCAGTTCGATGTGGGCTCCTTTTGTTGCCCGACACACATCCAAATGATAGTGAAGTTCTTGCCACACACAGGTAAGGACGGGTGTAACAGAGTGAATAACGCCTGTGATTCTGTTTTAAGTGATTAATGTCGTTAATACGTTCAATGTACACGTTGCTTCACATAACCTCAAAAGTTGATCTCATGAAGCATATCTGTAGCAAATGCGCATCGTGTGGGACTATCCACTGGTTTGATAGCGTGCAACAGACGCAATTTGTACCCCGTAAAACAGAGACGTTTCTTTAACACCTTATGAACTGTAGTCTTGCTTAGGTGTAATTGTCGAGCACACGCACACACAGGTTTTTAGTGCTCCTTAGGTAGCTATCCCATATAGCCTCTACAGACTCGTCACTGACTGATGGCCTACCAGAACGGGGTTCCTCCACCAAACTGCCGGTTTCCTTCAGCTGTTTATCCCACCGAGTAATGTTATTCCTATGTGGTGGCGCTTCATTATAAACGCGCCAATATTCACATTGCACTTTGGTCAGGGATTTGAATTTAGCGAGCCACAAAACATACTGAACTTTCCTCTGTACTGTCCACATCTCAACTGGCATGGCCGTGGGCTGTTCCGCTGTATACATGGTGTTACGTCATCATCTGCACATGCGCACATGCTGCGACATCATCCTACAGAAACTAGGAGGGTTTTCCTTTTGTTTGGTGCAGATTTCACATTTCTATCATCTTTTGTTGCTTTCCTGTGACCGGTCAAAAATGCACCATGACTTTACGGACACACTTGTATTTCACCAAAACAAAAATGGTCAGCATCTGCTTAATTTGCCTTGTTCAAAGCCCTTGTGTTTATTTTCATTTCAAAAGCTTGTTTTTTCTGAAAAATGCTTTTAGAGCATACAAGTTTGTTCCAACCATGCTAGGTGTTTGGAAGCAAAGGCACAAATGCTTTTGCACAATATTTCCGTAAGTCACGCTTGCTCACAGATTGTTAATTGGGAATATCTAAAATGTTTATACAGTTCAACTCACTTTGAAATGGGATCTTGCACATACATTCAGTTTTCAAAAATAGTTTATCTCCCTCATAAAGAAAAGATGTGGTACCTCATACCTATTAAATGATTTCACATATTCAATATCTCTCTCATCAATGAATAAGTACATATATCTTCTGTAATACATATGTGCACACGTACAGGAGATGTCAATTTTGAATGAAAAAACACAATGAGAACAAAGTGGAAGACCACTTCAAAAGACATATGCTAAGTATATCAATTTTAAATATCTAAGGAGATAGATCAGACCCATTTTCTTAATTATTTGCTGAGCACTTACCAGTGCCAAAAGTTCATTACCAACACTATCTTGAATCTTAACCATCCTGAAAGATAAGTATTATTGTTATTCTCATCTTACTTATAAAGAAATTAATACTCAAGGAGGTGAGGTAACTTAAAACCCAAGCCACACAGTACTAAATAGCATAATAAGATTTTGGCTCTGTTCTGGTGATAAAAAGCCATTGTTCTTTTCAAAGCAGTCCATTGAGTTTTAAGCTGTGCTCCATGTGTAGCAGGGCATTTTTGACTGAATGTTGATGGTTCAGACACCTCCCACTCTTTCCCGTACACATACAGTCACACATATGCAAACACCCACAAGCACTCCTTTACAAACATATCTGTTTGGCTTCATTTGTTTGCTTTTGTTTTTTATCAAGGTGAGGGACAGCCAAATAAGGTATAGATGGAAGGGTAGTATGATATCTGTTCCCATCTGGACTGGCAGACTGGATTTATTTAAAAGGTAATGCCTAAAGCAGTGGTTCTTAACCTGGGTTCTATCGAACCCTAGGGGTTCGATGAGTCGGTCTCAGGGGTTCGGAGAAGCCTCTGCCCCGGAGACCAGAATAAAGTAATACCGTAATTTGTTGTGAGTTCATGCACTTTGTTGGTTTTGTTCTTTGAGCAAGGTGATGTTCATGCACGGCTCATTTTGTGCACCAGTAAAAAAATATATACCTATGTCTTGAATTTGGAAAAAAAATCATATTTTATTTATCACTAAAGAAGGGTTCAGTGAATGCACATATGAAACTGGTGGGTTCAGTACCTCAAAAAAGGTTAAGAACCACTGGCCTAAAGGAAGACAAAAATGTTTATATGTGCTTTAGGCTATCAAGAAAGGTGTGTTAGAGCATGGGAGAAAAGGCCCTTATACACACTGTTCTGGCATCCCAGTTAGAGAGCTTTGAGAGTAGCCTGAGACAGTGCCCTTGTTGTGGCTCTGGCGTTTTCATGGCAGCAGTGCAGTGTATAGCTCCTCCATGTGGCATTGCCAGCACCGACCAGACACAAACAGGAGCCAGGACAGCACAGGTTGGGAATTAAGGGGCACATCGAAGGGAGACAGTGGATCTACTGTTAAAGATCCACACATGTGTATATAGCAATATATAAACCCCTGGAGCCTTAGGAGTCTGAGTGGTACCTCAAAGGTCATTTTGGAAATTGGTGGGATTCCTGGCCTCTGTGCCTGTTTCAATCAGAGCCTTTATTTTCAAACATCTCTTAAATTGGTGTTCCATGCAATAAGCAATTTAAAAAAAAAATTCTGCTGCTTTAAGAACAGAGTATAAAACTAACCCATAATAACTCTCTTTTTCCAATTAAAATTGAATAAGAATAGCCTTTTACAAATTATACAACAAAATAACTGGTAGTGGATAAAAAATTCTTAAAGTAGCTTTGGGAGTGGTTGCTCTTGATATTCTAGAGGACATTTTCTTCAGCCAGTTGTATACCTGTCTATAACTTTCAAAGGTGCTTCATCCAATCTGACCACCAGGGTCATCCATATTTTTTATTCCTTACTTCTCTGCTCAAATTCATCTCTGCATATGTACCTACCTACTGGGTATTTCCAACTGCACCTTAAACTCAATGATTTAATACATTCACAACATCTTTAGCTTACTTTAGTCAATGGCCCCGTTACCCATGTGTCCATCTATTCATTCATCCAAGCTAGAAACTTCAAATCTGCCATCAATACTTCTCCCTCTAACCCACTCCATAAGTCGCCCAAACCAATATATTTAGCTTTTGGAAAAATATTTCAAATCCTTTCTCTTTCTCTCCCCTACTGCCCCTCTCTTTTAATGCCCTCATTATCTCTTGTCTGACCATCACAATAATCTCCTTCCTGAACTCTTTGTCTCCATTCTCCTCCTTACCAATCTCAAGATAGACAACAGGATTATCTTTGAAAAATTCAAATATGATCATATCATTCCCCTATTTTAAATACTTTGATGTGAAAGAAACACCTAGCATGGCATATAAGACCATTAACACTCCACCCTCACCTTCCCAACTCAGACGTGAAAACTATTGACCTAAAAGGGTCATTAGTTGCAAGAATTATGGCCGATAAAACAGGCAAGGAATTTATGAGTGCATATATTGAGTAGCTCATAGAAATCTTAGGAAGGTTGAAAAACCAAAAGCAGAAAAGACAGGAAGAAAGGGAGGCTAAGCAGAAAAGCCACAGCCAAAAGAAATCTGTAGAACCAAGACAGTTGAGGCCACCACTTCTGCCACCACAGAACAATGATCTTGTGCTTTGTACCACTGATGCCACTCTCTCTAGACACTGTTTCTGGACACTAAGTGTGACACTGGCCCCACAGCCACTGCTCCTGGAAGCAGTAAGACCAACGATGCTGTTAATATCAGAAGGATTCTCTGTGTGTTTTTCTGCTTCCTTTGCTCCATCTGACTGGCAGACTTGTGAGATATCCATTCCTTGTCAAGAGAGAAGAAGGTGGTAAGGGTTGCAAAATACAGCAGGCAGACCTTTCAACTTCAGATGGAGAGGGTGGCCATAAAAAAACAAAATTAGATGCTGAACAACAACAACAACAAAATCAACAGAGGTACCATCTATACTTCAGTTATCAGGCTATTCAACATTTTCCAAAGGAGACCTGCTCCATATGCCTCTTTAAAAATGCTATTCTCAACACTTCATATATATATTTAGTGAGAGGGAGACAGACAGACAGACAGGAAGGGAGAGAGATGAGAAGCATCAACTCATACTTGCAGCACCTTAGTTGTTCATTGTTTGTTTTCTCATACGTGCCTTGATTGGGAGGCTCCAGCCAAGCCAGTGACCCCTTGCTCAAGCCAGTGACCTTAGGTTCAAGCTGGGACCATGGGCTCCAAGCCAGCGACTTTTGGGCTCAAGCTATGATTCCACGCTCAAGCTGGCAACCTTGTGCTCAAGTCGAATGAGTCCGCACTCAAGCCAGTGACCTCAGGGTTTCAAACCTGGGTCCTCAGTGTCCCAGGCCAACACTCTATCCACTGTACCACTGCCTACTCAGGTGACAGTTCTTATATTCTAATAAAGGAGCATCTATCTACCCTTGATCTAAAGTTATCTCCTCTGTGAAGCATTGGCTGATGCTTCCTTTGTTGTGGTCACTACAATTTATTATAGTACTTCTTACAGGGTGTTGTAATTATGATGTCATTTCACAATTTCCCATTTCAACAGTGAGTTCTTCTTGGTAGGAACTGGCATTTATCTCTGTGCCTTCAGAGTCAGGGTGTCGTGCCTGGGACAAAATATGTATGGCCTCAGTAAAGTCTGTTGAATAACTTTTGCGGTTCTCCTAGGGAGATTGTTTTGGATTCTATAGGTGGCCCCTAGAAGACAATGGCCCCTACTGTCCATGGTAGAGGCACCATCTTCCTCTTGCCCAGTGGCAGGAGCTGACTATTCCCAGAACTTCAAAGGGCAATTAAGAGCTGGAAGTTACTCCTGGCATGAACCTCATCATGCCATTTCCTCACAGGGAAAAACTGGCCATCAACCTCATGACCAGCACCTCTCAATGCCATTCTCAGTTCTAACATTGATTATGTTGTGGTCTTTGGCATACTGCTACAATTGCATCTATAGCAAAGCTCATATGTGCTTGTTATATTTCCTAAACTAGTGATAAGCTGGGTAGTATAGCAATCTTTTGAAAAGTTTTTCATTATTTTATAGATAAAAGCTAAAGAAATTTCAAAAGTATTGAAATCCTGATGGGTAATATTCATGCACACTATGATTTATATGGGCTTCCTATGCTGTGAAGACAGTAGAGAGCACATTGTCTCTAACTAGATTTCAGATTCCAAGGGAGACAGAATTCTTTAAACTCTTTCATATTGCAAAATATATCAGTATAACAATATAAAATTTGATAATTCTCAGATTGTGTTATAGTTATTAAATTTTAAAAGACAATAAATTTCATGCTAAATGTTAAATTTTTATCAATAACACAATAGAAAGTAATATTTTTTATACTATTAATATTAACTGAAAAGTAACAGAAAGTATTGGTGAATAATGTTTATTTATTTTAGGGTTGAGATTTCTTTTACTTGGTATTCATTTAGATGCTAGCAAAAAAGCAATGATTCTTCAACAAACACCATTGTTAGTTGTCAGCTGGGTGTCCGTTGGAGTCACAAAGAGCTACTGTTCCTCAGGTATTTGAAAGATAGTGGTAAAAAACATGATAATCCTTCCACCAAAATGCACCAAATTAAACTAAAAAAGCTAACTTTGGAAAGAAAAATGATACAGTATTTGAAATGGAAAAATGTGTGAGAAATAAATATGCATAAATTCAGGGGGAGTGTAATCATTGTTGCAAGAGAAAGTGATATATTGTTTTTACGCATATGTAAATTTACTATTCATTGCACAAGTTACAGCTTCCATCAGAGTACCTGGGAAATTTGGGCACCTCAACAATCCACAGAAATTTATTGTGATAAAAATTTTTAATCTGGGTTTTGGGAAACCATTCATTCCATATAGTCTTGCTTGGCTTTGTCATTACATGCTCTGTCAGTGTAGGTGTATACAGTATTTTTATGAAACTATTAAAGTTTACTATTTGTTCTTTCCCTACTTTTGTCTCTAAATCTAATTCTTATCTTTACCCTGGAATACATTTGGTCAGTATGCCAAGAAATCAAATAGAGCAAGTTTTCCTTCTTAGGACAAAATATTTTGATTCACCATGACCTAGATAAAGAAACTACAATGCAAAAACAAAGTTTTGTTGCAAGTTTCAGCTTGCATATCTACTATTCCTATTTTAATTTTTATTTATTATACTATTAGAGCATTATTACTTTGGACCCCTTTTACAATATGAAATCTTTATCACAGATATACAATAACTTAATCTTCACTTACCAGTGATTCTTAAACTTTTTGAAGTCAGGGCACATTTAAAATCCTACGAATAACACTGGGGAACAAAATTATTGTTGCATCCACAAAAACACTTGTTCTTACCTAATTCGAGTGGGCTGATGTCAAATCTGACAGTTTTTCTCTGTAAGCTACAGTTCTTTTGCAATTCAAGATTTTAGGTTTTCATCTTATTGCAAATTTTCAACATTTAATTTCACATAATGAAGTAGAATGTCTTCTTGGGCATCATCTTTGTGAAAATATAATCATTTATATAATGAAGTAAATACACTAAAAGATATGATTGCATCAGAATTTGTCTACAATTTTGAAACAGAACATATTAAAACTCCTATTTTAATCATAAAATTTGCGCAAAACTTATTTAAATTCTATTCAGGCAAAAATTTGCGTTTGTAACTCTTGCGTTTATGTATTTGTTGAGGACAATCTCGTTTGATGCTCCAGTAGTAGTCTTCTCACCACTAAGAGCTCCAAGATTTTCAGGAAACTTATCAAGGTGACTGTTCAGGAAGTGAATCTTAACGCTCATGTTCCATCCAATGTTGCGGAAATCCAACAGCATCCTTTGAACCAGCAGTTCATAATTTTCTGCTTCTTTGTTGCCAAGGAAGTTCTTTGTAACTGCCACAAAAGACTGCCATGCTGCTTTCTCCTTCTTACTCATCTTCCTGGAAAATTCTTTGTCATGTATGAGGGTTCAAATCTGAGGTCCATTGAATCCACCTGCTTTTACCTTCTCGAAAGACAAGTCAGGAAAGCAGAAATAACATGTTGAAAGCACTCACTTTCTCTATTCAAAGCCTGAACAAACTGCTTCATTAAGCCAAGTTTGATGTGAAGTGGGGGGAAAACTATCCTGTCTCGATTAACTATAGGTTCATTTACAATATTTTGCATCCCTACTTTTAGAGCTTCACACTTCGGCCACACCTTCTGTGTCCAGTGTTTCTCCCGAGCTCGGCTGTCCCACAAACAGAAAGCAAGGATACTTTGTGAAATCTCTTTGTTGTCCTAGCAGGAAATTGACCATTTTAAGACCCACACAAATGATCCAGTTATGTTCCTCATAATTCAGAAAGTCAAGGACAATTTTTATGTCATTATAGTCTTCTCACAGATGAGTTGAATAACCAATTGGAACAGCTGCATAAACATTACCGTTGTGTAGGAGGACACATTTCAGACTCCATTTAGAGCTGTCAAGAAATAGCTGCCATTCTGTTGGACTGTAAGTGGTAACACCTAGCTGGCTGAAAAGACTACTGATATCATGACAGTAAACAAAGTGTTTGTCTTTGAAAAAAAGTCCGCAAAAATTTGTTCAAGCTTCCTGAAGTGGGATAGTTTAGCTGACCAGTGAAGTCCATTCTTTTCTTAAAGCCTGGAGGCTAATAACTCAGCTGCTTTCTTTGATAGGCACAAATCTCTTACTGAGTCATTCAATTTGCGTTGGCTAAACTGCTGAGGGGTTAATGACTGCTTGGCATCAGAAGAAGACCCTTCAGATTCTACAACCATTTCCTCATACATCTTATCAAAATACACTTGATCACCATGTTTACTTTCTTGGTCCTTAAAAGAAATAAAACCATTGAAAACTGGAACCGGGAGTATCTCAGAGTGTGGGATAGGTCGTATTGCTGAAGGAATATTAGGATATGTGATCATATGCCATTTTTTCTTGCCGATGCCCTTTGTATGGATCAGACAGAAATAACAGTCACTGCTGTGGTTCTTAGGTTTATGCTAAACCATGGGAATACCAAAAGGCATTCCTTTGTGTTTTCCTTTTGTCCAGTCATGAAGCATTTCTTCACAATGATGACACACAATATGAGGAGCCCAATTCTTGTCTTGATTGACAAAGGGAACTTGAAAATAGGCAATATATGACATGTCACAAATGATGAAATATTGCACTTTTGACGTTGAAGTGTGTAACAGCCACATATATAAAAAAGGTGTCAGGACTATTCTTAATTTACGCCTACTTGAAGAAGCCATGATTTAATCTTAAAACAAAATAAGAGGGTGTTTATATTAGATAATAATTTTTTACATTTAAAAACAACTACAATTATGTAAAAGTGATGTTTGTAAAATATTAATTGCCTTATGGCTATGTTCAATCCAAGAGTCATTGCCCTTTAACTCCAATTTAAAAACCAATGCATGCCATTAACTGTAAAAAAAAGAAATTAAAATTGCATAAAAACTAGAGCATGCACCAAAAAACAGTTTTCAGATTTGGAATCAGCGGTACAGAAATATATAGAAAAAGTTCTAAAACCTCATGTAACAGAAAATGGAAAAAAAAATTGTTCCCCAGTGAATTGTAAGCGCACTATATAGGAATTTCTGAAAAACATGTTATAATAATTAAGTCAAATATTAAAGGAAAAAGATATAAAGTCCAAGCATGCTTTTATGGTAATTAAATAAAATAAATATGACAAAGTTAAATTTATTCTGACATTAAAAAATATTTTTATGTTACATTTTTTGAGTTATGTTTTTTAGAATTCATAAAAAAGAGCAGTTAAAAAATTAAAAAAGACTAAAAAGTTATCTTTTTATATATATATAGATAGATACACTCTTAGTAAGATTTAGTAAATTTGACAGGTCCCAGCCCGAATGTGTTAAGTTTTTTCATTCTTGTGTTTATGAGAAACATGAGCCTGATGTGTCCTAGTGATTTCTTCAATATTTGGGCATTTATTTAAAAGGCAAACTCTCATTTCCTTGTCAATATGTTGAAGAATTCCTGTTTTTTTACTCTTAATTGTGTTGAGGGTAGAAAATTCTAATTCATATAAATAGGATGTTGAAAATTGTAGTAAAATGTTCAAAGATTTTTTTTAGATATTGCCATATATTTTTTTATAGAAATCCAAAAGGTTTCAACAGACAATTCCTTATGTTTAATCATCAATCCAAAACCCTCACCATACATATCATCTTAACTTTACACCAAAGAAAGGATAGAAGAAACCAGCCTCCAGTCTTTCCAGGGAACATGGGGGATAGTGTTGTAAACTATCCAGCACCACAGCTTAACAGCCTTTTGCAACCTAATCAGGCAAGTGAGGTGGGGAGTTGGGCAGACTGTCAGCTTACAGCCAATTCCCCACATCTCTGTCCCCCGCAAACCTAAACTCCAAAAACCCTGTTGGTTTTTTGGTCCCCAACAGGCACATATTTCTCTGGAATACCATAGGGCGCACCTGGAAATCTTCTAGGGTGCACCTGTGCACCCTGGCGCACACTTTGAGAACCACTGATTTAGGCTATAAATACCCTTAAAAGTTTACTGGTTTTTCTGTGTTCTGTGGATTTATAAAATATAAAGCTTTCACTTTAGGAACTGAATATGAAATAGGCATAAACATGTGAAATGCAACCATATTTATAATAACTTATCAGAAAATTAAAAGCTGCTTGCTCTTTACCGATTATAAATGTATTTGGAAATTGAAATGAAAAAGAGAAATTTAATTTTATCTCTAATTTATTTATTCTCCAAATAATCTCAATCAAATAATTTAAAATGTATATAAAGTAGTGCATATTTGCATGTTTCATATATTACTTTGTGCTCTTTTTCTTCTCCCAAATTTCAAAAACCACTGTGCTTCTAATGCAGATAATTAGAAAAATATAATAAGTTAAAAACAAAGTGAATCAAATGTGGTCGCCAACCGCAATAATTTGCACATATGGCCTATATGCATTTTTTCTGTGAGGTTGTATATATATGCATTTAACAAAATTTTGAATTACAATTCTAAATTTGATATTTGAAATGTTATCATATCCTAAGACTTCATTCTTTAAAGACTAGGCAACTTTTCAAAATTAATAAAAAGTTTTTTGTTCTTGAAGGATTGTTAGATTTAAAAATGTAAAACAAACTCAGATTAGCAGTAAATTCTGGTTATATAACCCGAACCTTAAAAGGCCGTTGATCTGAGCCAAAAGTATGCAATTCTCTTCTAATATTTGGATGATACTATCTAGTTGCCTGTCTGTAATTGGTTTTCAGCCAGCCCTGCCTCCCAGCCAATATCCCTCCATTTGCTAGACTCTGAGAGAGCAGAGGGTTGATTCTGAGCAATGGCTGAACTGATGGAGGAGATTCTACACACTTCTCGTTGTACTGCCCCTAGTCATTTAGTTATCATTGCTACCATTAAAATTAGAGAAAGAAATAAGGGTTCACCACAGTTCTATTGTAATTGTAATTACCTCTGTCTAGAAACAATGTGTTTGCCAATGCCCAGACCAAAGGATAATCTGTCAATGCACAGGGGTGGGTTAGAGGGGGGGGGGGGCTCTTGAACATTACTCCCATCTCTTTGACAACCATCCAGGAAATATTTACACTCTTAGAAAAATATTAAGTTATAACTTAAACCATTAGATAATAAAATGGGACCAAGAGACAATTAGGCCAATAGCTTCAACAACTACTTATTGAATACCTATTGATATAATATAAAAATTAGTAACACAACAACAATCTCCAGAGTTTATGATCTGGTAGGAGAAAAACAAAGAGAAAAAGCAGGCAGTCTCAATCAATTAATATTTAAAAACAATATATAAGAAAACTTTTCCACTTGAGATAGAAGAAAAGAAAAACTGTCTCTTTCAATTGAAGTATCAGGAGGACACTGAAGGCTTGGATGTGAGCATAAAATAAATCTGAATTCGGTGTTCTTTTGCTCCATATGTACTTTACTCAGAGAAATGAATTCCTTTAATAAGGCAGTGGTGCTATAGAACTAATGTTATTTTCAATATCCTTGGGTATTGAGTGTGGAATAACCCAGATGGTGGATTATTCAGGCTTTTCCTCCCTTTGGCTTTCACCATAAGAGCCAGTTTATTGCTCATTAAAACCTCCTGCAGAGGGCAAACAAGGGAGGGGATGGAGATGAAATTCATTTTGGAACTTGTTAGAAGCATTGGTGAAAGGTTTGGTGGAATTGTAGAAAGAGTCTTTCTATATTTTCTTTTTCTTTCAAAGAAAGCTTGTTTTCCATCTATGAGATTTATATAGTGACTAGAAAATGGTACGTGTGCTTTAACTTTCTAAATAAGAAAAAAAGCTCTTCAAAGAAAAACTTCAAGAAAAAAATTTAAAATTTCTCCCATTTCATATCAGATATTAATTAATATTTTTCCTTTTAAAATTTATTACACAACAAAAAACAAAAAAACAAAAAATAAGTAAAATATTTCTTAACTAATAGCACACATCAGTATTTGCACAGGTAGCAGATCTATTTTTATGTCTAAATACCATGTTTTCCTATTAAAGTTGATGAACCCTAGATTTATTAAGCCTATGAGAGCAACTAAAAGTCTAAAAAACCCCAAAATTCTAAGTTCTAAAAAACCCAAAGAATAACTTTAAAATAATTTTTATCATCATAAGAGGAACATGAATTAAAACAATAAAACCTGTAGTGAAGCTCCAGAATTTGATCCGTGCTGTCAGCCTTCTGCCAACAACCACATGTGGTCATTGCATGTAGAGGGAGGGATTTCAGATAGGAGCAGGCTGCACAGATGACCAGTTTGGAGGCTTCCAGAACTTGAGAATTGCTGAAAGATGAGAGAGTAAATTCAGTAAGATAGAACTGACTACAAAGAGAAGATAGAAGTAAGGGGAGGGACAACTGTATGGATATTAGTGAAGACTAAGGTCTGGCTGTTAAAATAGTCCACAAAAATGGACACCTCTGCTCAGTCACAGAGTGTGTTCTTATTATTTATAAAACTTTTTGACAGCTGTGATGCCTCTGGGGCTCAAAGAAACAAAAAAAAATCTTTTAATACACTGGATTTAAAAAATTGAACAAATAATAATGGTGATAATAATTGGTACCAAATTGTATACCACAACATACATGTATTTCCCAAATAACAACACAATAATTAACACATATTGAGCATTATGATGTACAAGTCACTGTACACTATGGTATAGATGCTATTGTTGTAGCTATTGAATCAATGAGAAAGTTGGGATGGATAGTGTCACATTCTAATCAAAACCTTGTCCTGCAGGGGTTCCTTTGGCCACTGGTGGCTCCTTTGGCTAGCTAGACCCAAAGCTGTTTAGAGGTTCCACAGGTGACCATAGGTGCTAATAACATTGGACTCCAGCTTCAATGGAAAGGATTTTGATTGTCCAATGTCAACTTATGTGCTACAGTATTTTTTCATCCCTATTGTTGTTGTTTTGTTCTTTTTCTTTTTTTGTGTGTGTTAAAATACAATCTACAGCACTTTTTTTAAATCTTGGAAACTAAAACTCTATTTTATTTTTTATCTATGAATTCAATGACTCTAGATACCTGATACAATGGGAATCACATCCTATTTGTCTTTTTGTGGCTTACTTATTTCATGTGGTACAAATATATAAAAACAAAAAATTATGCTCATGCAAAAATATTAACAATTGGTTTTATAAGGAGGTTTTTATTATTACTACTAAAAAGGGCAATAACAACTAATAACTTGTGTGTTTCAGAATCCAAATGCAAAGTATTTTAACTTAATAGTTTTTTTGCATTTATAATACTTCATCTAGAGCAGGAAAAGTTTTAAGTCAATATGTGCTACCTATGACAACCAAAATATGTATCAGTAGTGGATATTTCAATTAAAATGTATTATCGTCAATACAGTATTCAATACATTTTTCATTGCCAGTTTTTTAGATGCAAAGTTTATGAGACACTTCACTATGCCTTGTGAAATATATACTGTGTCAAGTAATAAATATTCTTGGTCCTGGCCAGTGGGTCACTGGAGAGTGTCTGCCTGATATATGGAAGCTCTGGGTTCAATTCCCGATCAGGGTACATAGGAGAAGTGACCATCTGCTTCTTTCCCCCTCTCCCATATCTTCCTTTCTTCCTCTCCTGCAACCAGTGGCTTGATTTGTTTCAGTGTTGGCCCTGGTGCTGAGGATAGATTAGTTGGTCCAAGTGCCTTACACTCAGGTGATAAAAATAACTCAGTATTCAAGCATCAGCCCCAGACAGGGTTGCCAGGTGGATCCCAATTGGGGCACTTCTGAGAGTCTGCCTTACTATCTCCCCTCCTCTCACCTAAAAGAAGAAAATTTATTCCTAGGCACCTCCAAGTTTAATTTTATTTACTTCCCTTATTTTTCTCAATTTAGACCCCCACAAACCCAGCTAAAATTAAATATCATATATTTTCAAGACAAGTAGTCATCATACTTTTCATTTAAATTTTTATTCTTTAAGTAAAAATTGAGAGCACTAAAGTCAAGTGATAACCTGATATTATTGTAATCCAACAGATAATTTTACTCTTAAAAATTACTTTCCTTCAATTACAAATGACATTAAGTAGATTATGATTTTTCTCTTTTAAAACACTTTCTCAGAAAGTGACAGTTTAAATTTCAAACATAATTTTCAACAAAGCTCAAATTTTCTGTTCAACATTGTCCTTTCATGACCTCTGATGGTGAAAATATAAACTGACATTACAAATACCAACAGAAATAATGCCTAAAATTCCATTGACCTTGTTATTGAAGAACCTTCCCCTTCTTTTCATATTTACCGTGAGAATGTAATAGTTCCAATTATTCAACAATGCAGAAAAAATTATGAAAATTTTCATCCCACTCTAAAGCACAAAAAACATCCTCTTGTTCATAATCTGTAAATCTCTAAACATATAGATTTACTTTATATAGCAGAATGAACATTTCAAAGTGATATAGCAACTTACTTCTGTGACTACTAGCTCTCAAATGTAAAATGAACAAAGAATAAAGTTTGAGAAACTGAAACAATTATTTTAATTTACAAAACCATCACTCTTCCTAGATCTCTATACATGTGAATAATGAAACATAACTGTATATGAAGACCTGATTATTTGTATTTATTTCTTATTTCAAGTTAGATAGTAAAATTGCTGTCTTGGCCTCAGTTCCTCCCAAAAAGGTGACCTCACATAGCAGTAATCATGAACAGGTGGGTAAAAACAAGGAAGAAAGAAAAGCTGAAATAGTGATGCATTATCAAAATGACTATGGCTATGGCCAACTTGTACTGGATGCCATAAGTCTTCTGAGAAGTCTTAATGAAGTCTACAAAATTAAAAAGAGGAGGCTTTTTCCATGGTCTTCCATCCCCAGTGGGTGAGGGTACCTCCTTGGACTTTACTGCATAATTAACTGTAGGTTGCACATGTGTGGCAATTCAATGGGCATTTCACATTTCTATGTCAGAAAAGTTCCAGGGAAGGAAGTGCCACACTCTGATCGGATCGGAGGTGAGGCACTCTCCAGTTGCAACTGCAGGAGCCTGTCAAAGTCTATGAGAACTGGTTGTAGAAACAATGACTTCAGTAAGAAGCAGAGAAGAGGATTGAAAGTGATGCACAAGTGGTATCTGATACAGCAGACATTTGCACTACATACTTTGATTCCTCCTTTCTCTTCATTAACTCCAGTCTGTCACCAATTCTCCTTTAAGGTGCTGGCCAGCTGCAACCTTTCCAAGATGTTTATGGAACTAGCTGCAGCCCCTGCTGCTGTAGCTGGTCCTAAAATCTTATTGATAGTCATCATCTTTTTCCTGCACTACCCATTCTAAATTTCTCTCACCTTTGGTCAGCATCACAGCTGGTCTACAATAGCTTGTCTGAGAGTGATCCAGACTTCCTTCCCTTAGGTTTCACCATTATCACCTGGCACAAAGCACCAGGAGATGTGCCCATTAATTTCCTGAATATTCTCCTTGAATCCATGTTAGAGCAGCCACCAGGCTCTTCATGTTAGTAAGGGTAGATTAATCTTGCAAATGTATTAATATGTTATTCCCCTTTACTTGATGTTCCTGGAATGAGGAGCCCGAAGTGATGAGGTGAGAGTCACGTTCTGTGGAACTCTTACTTTGTCCTTTGGTGGAGGTGTTCTCCTTCCTGACATCCAGGACCTCTAATTGAGCAAGCTTAAGCTGTCAGGAACAGAAAGCATAAACTGTGAAAATGGGTTACTAGGAGTGGCAGTGAGAAGAACTGACTGCAGTCCACCCCTTGGTTCCTGAGGGGACATAGCACCAAATGTCAGCCATTAATATAGCACATATCTCATCTTTTCTTTAATCTGGAACTTTAGCTGAGCCTTCAACAGGCCATTCCAACATTGTATTATGTCATCTGCTTCTGTGTGATGAGATAGATACATTGTAATCCTAGTGGATCCTGTGATTGTGCACCCATTGTTGTACCGTCTTTGTCACAGATTAATCCCTTGAGCAAAGGCAATGCGTGGGGGATGCCATACCAATGGATAAGGCATTCCATAAGCCCTCAGTTAGTTGTACTGGTGGAGAATCTGCTGGTAGAGAATGCAAACACATTGCTGTAGTAGGATTTAATTGTTGCCATCTTCAAGGTTGAAAGACCACAGAACCATTGTACCCTCTGTGACACATTCTTGAACTAGAACTTTACATTTTAGCTGGCCTCCATATGCCCCTACTCTAACTCAAAAACCACGATGGCATTTCAGGTCTCCAGGCCTCAATGTCAGCTCATACCCTTTATCCAATAGTTCTTGTAAAGTCTAAGTATCCTTCTTTCCAATTTTCACTTGGCCTTTATATGCCCATATTCTAACTAGAGGACCATGGCAGCTTTCCTGGTTCTCTGGTATTAGTGTCAGCTCATATCCCTTATCCAAAGTACCCAAAAAGTCTAACTATTCTTATTTCTTAAATCTGGTGTTCCTGTGGTAAATGGCTATAGGCCCTCCCTTCGTGGAAGGATAGAGAGAAAGTTTATAACTATTTTTGTGATATACAGGTTCTTCCTCAAGAACCCTCAGCCTCCCTTTTAACCAATGAAATTAGGATCAATGAAGTTATATAAATCTAAAAGTTGGGCAAAGGACTGGATTTTCCACTATGACAGCTGATGGTAGAATTCTGTTCTCCAGATCTCTTTTTGTTACACACACAAACAAGTAATCACCTAGTCAGTGTTTGCTTGTCTCATCTCTGAAAACACTATGGTTTATTAGTCCTCGCTACAGATTCCTGCAAGTCAAGGCTACTACAGACTTCTGACCATGTCAGTAATTACAACTATCTTGCCTCGGATAAAGTAATGTTACATGGGTTCTAACATTCAGAAATCTCTTAATCCCACTGACACTAGGGAGACTAGTTCCATAGCAGCATCTCCTTTTAATTACTCTGACCTGTGGAGGACAGACATCATCAAATTCATTCAGAAATGTTGATGTCCCACTTACCAGTGTATTCCTTATTGCCTTAATAAAGGGAATGTCTTATGAATCCTCCCAGGGACCAAAGTCAAGGTGCTAGATTCTAGATATCACATAACAAATCCAGTCTAACATTTACATCTCCATGAGCCTTCTGACATCTTCTTTTATATTATGCCAAAACAATTTCAGCATCTCTACCTCATTTTCCTATTGGCCATTATCACATCCAGCCTTTAAGGAAGCATCCCAGCAGCATATTAGGACCAGCTCCAGCTGTTCAGGCTAAGATAGTAAACATTAAATCATGATTGAGTGTTCCTATGCCAATAAATTCTTCCCCATACAGCCTTATTTTATTCCCCCTACTAGTTCAACACCTACATGTTTTCCCCTGGTTCCTTTTAGTATATAATGTGGGAACTGCAATTACTGTAAATCATTTCCTCCTGGAGCAAGGATTATATTTCCCTGCTCAGGTGTCTGAGATCTGATCCCAGTTACTGGCATGGAGTTGAGGAGGGGTGGATGGGCAGGGTCCTGAGAAGGACAAGCATTATTTGTGAGTTACCTTCCTCATATAAGGGCCTCTGAATCTTTTCTGGGTATCTAGGCAATAGGAGGATGCTCTCCTTGAGGAAAAAGACTAAGACTGCTTCTGCCAGTGTTGAGAATTCAGAGAAATCTGAGAGTTATTCCTACCTGTAATGCTGGTGGTTGAGGCCAAGCAGGCTCACACTGAATTCAGGTAAATGGTGGAGAAACTGCAGAGGTGGAAAGCATTGGGCCATTAACTATTTATTGGAGGCTCACAAAGATGGGCAAGTGAATCAACAAAGGAAAATGGCTTTTCACAGTGGAGGGCATGGCATTAGAAACACCGCCCCTCATGGTGGCAGCTGAGGGAATCACAGGTGACAGTGGCAGGAGAGCAGCAATCTGGGAGAATTGCCGACAGAAAGTATCCATAGCTTTTCATAGACACACACATGTGGCTTTCTGGCACATGCTCACACACGAATTGTGCAAAGTGCTTGCTGCCAAGAAACCAGCAAGCAAACCTAACACAACTGTTTTCTCCACACCAGTCATCTATCCAAATGTCCATATTCTAAGTTTCCTGGTTTTCTCCCAGGGCCCTAACTCAGTACAACCGAAGAGGTTGTGCTTTTAGTCTCCTCTGCAGTTATTTTGTCCTGATAATGTAATCTTGGGCCTGATTTTCACCAGTCTCTCCTGCGGGTGTAGGAAATGATGATCTCATATAACAGTGAGTGGGATGTGAGGGCGATCTGGCTGCGACATCTGTCACCCCATTGATTGCCAGGGTTGATTCGGCTGATTTGGCTGGCTAGGCGGGTGTCCCCTTCTTCCCTCACCGCTCCATGTGCGTCCCTCCCGAAGCTGCACGTCGGTCGAAGAGGACGACCTTCCCGATAGAGGAGAGGACCGTTCTTTGGTCAAGGGTATACGAGTAGCTGCGCTCCCCTGCTAGAACCTCCAAACAAGTCTCAAGCTCCATATAACAGTGAGTGTGTATGGGTCAACCCTTCACCAACCACCTACCTGTATTTCTGCCTGACTGACTTTATATAAGAATCTTAGGAGCTGCATGTCTCTGGTTATCCCCACCCCAAATCCCATTAGCAATGGGGTCTTCATTGTCATCTGAGTGGTAGGTTATCCAGTTTCCAAATCCCATTCTAATGGTCTACTTTCTAGGGCTAATCCAGATACTAGCTATCCCCATAAAAGCATAACATGAGACATAGTCTGCATAAGAGTAACTTATTCGGGAATGTGTTGCCAAGTAGCAGGAGTGATGAACGGAGAATGACATACCGAAGGATGGAAAGGCAATGCAAGAATGTATTATTGTAATGGTGGTGGTTGAGGCCAGGCCGATTTGCATTGAATTCAGGCAGACGGTAGAGGAACTGCAGAGCTGGAAAGTGTTGGGCCATTCCCATTTATTGGAGGCTCACAGAGACAGGAGCACAGTCAAATAAAGAAATAAAAACCTGCTTTTCTCAGGGGAGGGCAAGAGATTAGGAACATTGCCCCTGAGAGTGGCAGCTGAGGGAATCTGGGAACCATACCTCCCAGTGGCAGGAGAGCAATCTGGGAGAATTGCTACCAAGGGAAAGCACCCACAGCTTTTCATAGACACAGACATGTGGCTTTTTGCCACATGCTCATGCTCTAATTGTGCAAAGTGCTTGCAAGCAGGAAACCAGTGAGCAAACCTAACTCAGCTGTTTTCTCCACAATTATCAAATTGGCCTCTGCTGCGAACTGGTTCCGGATCATACAGTACATTCTAAGAAGTCTTATGAAATGTGTATCTATACCAGTGACTCTTAACCTTTTTTGAGGTACCAAACCCACCAGTTTCATATGCGCATTCACTGAACCCTTCTTTAGTGATAAATAAAATATGATTATTTTTCCAAATTCAAGACATAGGTATATGTTTTTTTACTGGTGCACAAAATGAGCCATGCATGAACATCACTTGCTCAAAGAACAAAACCAACAAAGTGCATGAACTCACACAAATTACGGTATTACTTTATTCTGGCCTCCGCGGCAGAGGCTTCTCCAAACCCCTGAGACCGACTCATCGAACCCCTAGGGTTCGATAGAACCCAGGTTAAGAACCACTGACCTATAGTGTCCATCCCAGGATTGAAGGGAAGCATCATTTATTCAGCAGATGCAACCCCCTTTGATCAATGATGGGTCCACAAAGGTTATGACCTCACATTCCCAAGTTGTAAGTGTTAAGTGCTAAATGGATGTCCCCAAGGATCAGAAAGTTAGTGGTCTGCATTGCAGGATCACAGCCAGCACACAGTTCGAGTTACTCCTGTGTGAAGGTCATCAAAGCCTGAGTGGAAATGGTCCTAAGCAGCTGTGGCTGGAGTAAAAGACGAAGCCAAGAAAATCCGAGGCTGGTGCACAGTGTAAATTAATGGGAAAGAAGTCTGATTTACAAGAAGTTTACTAGTAGGGATGGGTAGGAAAGCAATCTAGTGGGCCAGAGAATTGGTACCTATAATTATCTTGTACCTACACAGAATAAAATATAAAGTTAAAACGACTTATAGATTGCTATGACTATGTGAAATAATGCAGGTGAGGCTCCATTCAACTTAAATAGGCCATAAACAATAGCTTTAAAAATAATCTGTATTATTCAAATCTGTATCTTAGTGCACAGCATGCACACACTTGTATCACAATAAACATGTGCCTTAATTAAAAATTCAGGCTGAAGATGAGGTCTTTAACCTGTGTTTGCCAGCAGCAATCCTTTCAACGTTGTTGATTTTACTTTCACGACCCTAAATGCTGTCCTCTGAAACTCCAAATTGTTTTTGTTTTTAGAGTAATAGCAAAAATAAAATAAAAATCTGCCTGACCTGTGGTGGTGCAGTGGATAAAGCGTCGACCTGGGAACACTGAGGTTGCCGGTTCAAAACCCTGCACTGGTCTGGTTAAGGCACATATGGAAGTTGATGCTTCAAGCTCCTCCCCCCTTTCTCTCTCTCTCTCTCTCTCACTCTGTGTCTGCTCTCTAAAATGAATAAATAAAAAGAAATTAAAAAAATAAATAAATAAAATAAAAATCCAAGTAAGTAATATTGCTCTATAGAATGGAGGAAAAGCAGGTATAGCAGGTAGGGGTGTATATGGTGTATTTTCAATTTCTTGTTCACTAAAGGGTAGAACAGAGTCCCCATTCTGACAAGAGATCTTTCTCACAGGTTTGAGTCTCTCTCCCGGCATCCACACAGGACTTTGCATGCAGAAGAAATCCAATAAATTAAATGTTTCTGTAAAGCCAGTAGCCATGGCCACCATCACAGCAGCCTGGCCCATGCAGGTTTGCATTTGATTTGGACAGCCGGTAATGAAACAATGGAGCCAAGAACTGGTGGGCCATTAGCTTTAATCCTAGCTTCCATGGCAGGCAAGAAATACACACAATGGGAAAACACTTCCCTTTCCATTCAGGGCTCCCAAAGCCACTGACTTATCCAAGTTTTCCTAGGATCAAAGGTTTGTACCTCACCAGCCTTATTCACCTCTGTTCTCCATCTTCTCTCTGCACAAACTCTGCACAAAGTGGCTTCTCCTTCAGCATTCTGCCATCTTGGCTGCTTCTCCTCTCCTCCATGTGGCCTTTCTCTGCTCTACCCTCTTTGCTCTCCTCAGCATGGGCTCCTCTGCCCCACTTTATAGTATAGAAATCAAAACCTTTAATCCAATATACAAACAAGGAAGTCTTTGATACAAAGTCACTTATCTAAGGCATAATGGGATTCCTCATGAGAGTGCACCACCCCACCATGCAACAGCCAAGGGTGTGGGGAAAGGCTTAGTCTTAAAACTAAGCCTTAGGCTATAACAATCCTGCCTTCTTACAGCCTGACCCCACACCCAATGCAAACTACAAGCAAGCAAACATATATATCACATTTACAAACTTATTTGACCAACAGTTTCTAAAAGTTTTTCTCGGAAAGTAGAGAGCAGAAACGCAAGTACAGGGCAGGTTAGAAAGAAAGACAAGGGGGGGGGGGGGGACAAGTACTGGGGGAGCTAAACTACACTTCCCAGGAATCCACAGGGCGGGCCTATAACATCCATCATGCACGTGTTCCTGATCTCGTGACCTGTTGGTGCTTCCGCATTTCCAGGGAGCGCAGAGAAAGCCACGGAGTGTCTACTGGTGCAGCAGTGATAGCTCTTACATACTCAATTATCCTGAGCCACCGCTATTTTAACCTTCACTCTTTGAGGCCAACAGACAGTAACCCGCTTCCGTGGGGCCCAGGAACCACGTGACCAGCCCGAGTCATGTGACTCTAGAGCCGGGCAGCTTAAGTCTGTTACCCTGACAACTTCTGGTCCCCCCAGCTGACCTGGCTAAGGGGGAATTCCAGGCGAAGGTAGGTGAAGCTTGGACACTTGCTTCCCCTTGGTTCACAGTGGCCGATACTGTACTCAGAGCTTTGGTGCCCCGTTGCTCCCCGCCTCCGCCAGGACGCTGGGCGTCTTTGTCTCCCGCCCGCTCTTGAACCCGCGCTTCCTGTAGCCCGGACTCCGCAAGCTGAGGACCCTCTCGGTGGGATCCGCCTCTGACCTAGAATTTAGGGCCAAGACTTTAACCTCACACACCTTGAACTGATCAGAAATGATAACGCGGCTGAGGAGGGGTTATTCTGCATGCTGGGCGAAGTGTTGTCTGATCTCCAACTCCCCTCCCCTCGCCCGCCTCCTGGAACTGACTGACGCTGGGGAGCGCATCAGGCCTAGAGTTGAGCTGTTTAGAGGGGCGGGGAGTGGGGGGAGCTTTGCATTGCAAATCCCTATTGCACTGTTTTTGTTGACTTTTCCTCACTCCAGAAGAATGATAATGGATTCAGATTGATTTGTATACTCCATTGATTTTATTTTAGGTAGATTTTGAGTCTACATAAATTTCATTTGATTCCATTTATATGTATTTTGGAAGCATACCTATGTCTGGAAAGTCTGTTTTGCAAAGCTATTAATGATGGGTAAATAACTAGCTGGATAATCAGGCAGCACAAGCTTTCCTGTGCTTTGCAAAAAAGAAATGACCTTTTAGTTTCGCTGATTTAGAATTTATAAAAGATTCCTGAGAGGTTTAAGGGCTATTAAATTTATCATGCACACACAAACATGTATAGATTTAGGAAATATTATGGAGGCCATTCTTTACTAATTGAATATAAATAATAAAAAATGTATTTCTGAACCCCAAGTACAGGCAGACTATGAAAGCTGGTTTTTGTTTTTTGACAGAGAGATGGATAGATAGGTACAGACAGACAAGAAGGGAGAGAGATGAGAAGTGTCAGTTCTTCCTTGCGGCACCTTAATTCTTCAGTGATTGCTTTCTCATATGTGCCTTGCGGAGGGGCACAGCAGAGCAAGTGACCCCTTGCTCAAGCCAGTGACCTTGGGCTTCAAACCAATGGCCATGGGTTCACATCTGTGTTCCCACGCTCAAGCCAGCAACCCCTTGCTAAAGATGGATGAGCCACACTCAACCAGTGACCTCGGAATTTCTAACCTGGGTCCTACGCGTCTGAGCCTGGCGTACCACTGCCTGGTCAAACAAAAGCTGTTTTTCCAGATCAGTTTTATGAATAAATTAGTAATCCCTTGTCCAGCTTACTGATGTGTAACTGTGCGTATATACTAAACCATAAGAGAGAGTTGTTTTCATGATGTGATATGGATTTCCTCAAAAGATGTTTATTATTTCTTGTTACTTAGTGTTTCCAAGTGAAAATTATTAAATATGGCTCACTATTACAAAGAAGAACTGGATGAAGAGTTTGAGCAATTCATGAAAGAGGTAAGGTTATTTATTTTTTTAAATCTCCATTATAAATTTGTCTCATAAGAAACCTCATCCTTCATTTTATGTTTCACCTTTCAGATACAGTCTGTCATCAAGACCTGTCAACTCTCTCCAGAATATGCCTGTCATCCTTTTAGTTCCTTCCTTTTCACTGCTGCCATCCTATCTGGGACACCAGTAGCTCAGCTGGGCTACTGCAGCAGTTCCCAAGTACTGTCTCACCACTCTAATAGGCTCCGTAATGTTACGTAAATCAGACTCTGTTCCTCCTTATGTAAAACATACTCTATTGGCCTCCTGTCATATAGAATAAAAGCCCAAACTCTTTCTTGTAGTTCACAAAGCTCTGGATGATTTTGCTCATCTTTCTCACTGACTTTATATCACCCTTCCTCATTATCCACTTAGGCTACAATGGCCTTTTTTCCTGGACACATGCCACTCAATTCACATTTGGAGCTTTGCACTAGCTAGCTGTTCCCTCTGCCGACAGTGCTGTTACTAGTCTTCACCTGGTTCCTGAAGCGCTCATCTTAAATATTACCTCAGGGTTTTTTCTGTTTATCCAGTAAAAAAAAAAGTAACCACCAAATCACTTCTTGCCATACCATGTATTTAATTTTCTATGTAACACTTAGCACCCATCATTATTTTTTTCATAATGGTCTATTTTTTGCCTCCTAGTATAAGAATGTGTAATCTGTGATGAGATAGTTATGTGTTCATTGCTATACCTATGTACGTAATAGGTGCTTAATGATTGCTGAATGTACAAATTAGAGGGTTAACACCATGTCACATGTATTATTGATAAATATATGGAGACAATGTTGAGATTCAAATAATTTAACAACCCGTTCTCTGCCCTAATGACCGTTTTAAGTATAAAATAACCCCAATATACTGAAAGGTAGTTTATTATTTCATGCTTTTAATACTTAAATAAGAACAATAAAAGAGGTACACAAAACTAGATTGTTATAAGAGTTTTAAAATGTTAATGAAAATCATTAAACCAGGGGTCCCCAAACTTTTTACACAGGGAGCCAGTTCACTGTCCCTCAGACCGTTGGAGGGCTGCCACATACAATACTCCATACACTGACCACTAATGAAAGAGGTGCCGCTTCCGGAAGTGCGGCGGGGGCCAGATAAATGGCCTCAGGTGGCCGCAATTTGGCCTGCGGGTCGTAGTTTGGGGACCCTTGCATTAAATAATACCTGACAACAATAAAACCGTTATTTAAGACATTTCCATATTACTTCTTGATTGGTCTCCTCACTTGCAATTTTTTTCACTGATGAATGGAATGAACATTACTAAGGGCACTTAGAATACACTGTTGCACAGATTAATGTTAAAAAAGAGTAAGGAATATAATTTCACACTGGGCAGGTGCCCACCTGAGAAAGAACCCTGATTACAAGTGCTACTTGAACAACCAGTTCACCAAACTCAACAACAAATTAGGTATCGGTTCTGCTGAACTGGTGCCAACCGCAAACTGGCTGAAGCCCACCACTGCACAGAGACCTTGTAGAGCGTTAAGAAGAGTCACATTTTAAACTATTATACTCACATTTTGGTTCATAAAGGGAGTTTGATATACGATGTAATAGAAGGAACCTCACTTTCATTATCTAACAGGAAAAATAATGCCTGCTTTGCAGAATTGTGTAGAGATAGGATATGAGTCTCGCTTCTCATTTTTTTAAAAAAATCTTTTTTTATGTCAAATATGGGCACGTTTAGAAAATTAAATTTATGGGAGTATTTTCATTATAAAAGATAAGTGGGACAGGTCAATTTCTTTTATCTCCTACCCCTATCTCCCCTGTAACACACTCCCTCTTCCACTCTCTCATATTCAGCCTCAACTCATTAAGTATTTGGGTTAGCTAGTGTCTCTTTTTTAATGATTGTAGAGTCATGCTAAAATTATTATTGTTCAAACAATTTATTCAGTGTTAATGTTTTACATTGCTTTGCTTTTAAGGAGATTGGTGGTAACAGCTTTTTTAAATACAACTAACAGTTCACCCATTTAAAGTGCATAATTCAGTGGTTTTTATTATATTCACTGATAATTCCCAAAAGAAGCCCTGTACCTATTAGCAGGTCCCCCCTTTCCCAGCCTTAGGGATCATAAACTTACTTTCTGTCTCTGAAGATATTCCTGTTTTAAACATTTCATAGAAACAGTCATACAGTATCTGTATTTGGCTTCTTCTACTTGACATAATGGTGTCAAGGGTCATTCATGTTAGAGCATGTATCACTACTTCGTTCCTTTTTACAGCTGAATAATATTCCATTGTGTGGATTTACCACATTTGTTTACCCACTTAATCAGCTGCTAGACAGTTGAGTTCTTTCCACTTTTTGGCAATTATCAGTAATTCCAGTATGAACAATCATGTACCTGTTTTTGTGTGGATGTACGCTTTCTCGTCTCTTGTGTATCTCGCTAGTAGTGGAAATGCTGGGTCATATAACTCCGTTTAACCTTTAGAGGAACCCCCAGACTGTTTTCTAAGTGGCCGTGTTATTTTACATTCCACCAGCAGTATATTATTAGGGTTCCAATTTCTTCATATCCTCACCAGCACTGTTGTTATATAGGGACCAGCTTTTTTGTTGTTGTTTTAATGATAGTAATCTGGAGAGCAGGGTATAATGTCACAAGTGGGAATACCTACTGTGTGTTAGTAGGGTCTTTTTGTTTTGTTTTCTGATTTTTGCCACAATCCTACAAGGCCAGTGCTACTATAACTATGTAACAGAGCTAGCATATTTTGGAGTTTAAATTTGAACTCAGAGCTGTCAGGTCCCCAAACCTGTACTACTGTATTCTTATGTGGCCATGGCATATAGGAGTAGACTGAGTATGACGCAGCTAAAATTTAGGTGGAAAAAAGAGTATATTTTCTTCCCTTCTCCCTTCTTCCTGACTGGTTGTCAGGGAAGACAATAACTTCTTTTTGAACATTTAAAAATCGACATTCTTACATATTGTTGAGGTAGTGTTGCTTGGTTGGGAGGTGGAAATTTGTTTGTGATCTTGGAAGTTTAAAAGTTCAGTCTGGTAGCAGTGTCCTAGTTGGGGGACTGGACAGTATAGTGGAAGGTGGACAGGGTTTAGTCACAGAGCTCTCAGTTTGAATCCCACCTCTGTAATACGAACAGTAGCATTTTGGGCAAGTTGTTAGCTTCTCTGAGCTGTTTTCCTATCTGTAAGTCTCTCCTAGATTACTTAACAATTAAGATAACATGGGAATAGATCCTTACATAGAACAGGTGTGGGATAAATGCTGGTTGCTTTCCCAGAAAGTTTGTAGAATGAGGATAAGAAGGACCAACAGCAGAGTCCTGGGGAAGTCTAGTGTTAAAGGAATGGACAAAATTGCCAAGAGCTATTAAAGTAGATGGGAGGGGAAGGTTACCGAGCTTTTCCAACAGACCACCAAGGTTTCCACAGAACATAGAGTTAAGTGATGCTGTGAAGTCAAAGGTAGAGAGTTTCAAGCCGTTTAAGAGTTGGTCACTGGTTTCAGGTTCCATGATGTGATCACAGAAGATGACTGACAGGGGTCCTTTGTTAGTAGTGTTTAGGAGGCCTTTGGTGCCTGAGGGAGAGCTCTTTTGGATGAAAACAGGTTGTAAGGGATTAAGCAGTGAACTCAAGAAGTTGGTATAGAAAGGAAAAATGATACCTGAGTAGAAGGGAGGCAGGAATGGGGAACTTTTCATCTTTTTATTATTTTTTTTAAAGTAGGCTTGCGTGTTCGTGCTTCCAGTCCACAGTTGTTCCATGTCCTGGGGATGCAGTGATGAGCAGGATTGTCGTGTGAAGGGGAAGGATGTAGAGGAGTAGGGGAGGGGTTGGACATAGATAAAGTGGGATTTTCTCCTTGAAGCAGAAGAATTAGTTTCTTTTCTGGGAGAGGAAACAATGTCTTAACAGGTGAGTTTAATGATGGAGTGAGGGGAAGGAGGGTGGCTTTTCACTGAAGGTGTTTTATTTTGTCAATGAAGAGAGACACTCTGGATCATTAAGCACCACTGTATATACTGATAAGCCACGTTACTGGCTAAGAATGAGGGGGCTAGGTTAAGGTTAAAGTAGAAAATTTAGGATTATAGCAAAAGTTTGGATCTAAAGAGTTCAAAAGGACAAATGTTTATTAAAGTTATTAATTATTCTGACAAAATGTTTATTTTTCTGATAAACACCTGAAAATTCTCCCAGATCTTAGAATTCTGTGTTCTTCTAAGTGATGCTAGGTAATTTTGCTCAATTATTATTTATTCTCAGATCTTTGAGAATGTCTAGAAGACGTTGTATTTTATTTTCTTTCCTGATTTTCTTCATCATATTTTCTTTCTTTGTTGTTTTTGGTCTCCCTAGGTAGTTTACTTGCATTTGTGTATGAAATTGGTGTTTAGAGATATTTGCTTGATTTTTAGGTTACTTTGGTCACATATGTTTACAAAAATGAATTTATACATTATTGCTAAGAATATTGCTTATATATGTGATAGCTTCACTGTGAGAAAACAAAGAAACTATTTTAATGATGAATCTGGAATTCTCAAATTTAAAATTCAGTAGCCTATGTCTGATTCAGCTTTCAGATGATTCTTTTGAAAATTCAAGCAAAACACATAGACAGCCAAGAGAAGTGAAAAAAAAAGATACGCTGCCATGGTGGATAACTGAAGATGATTTTGAAGATGATGGTAAATATTGCTGATTTTTAATTTCAGATTATTTGACCACTAGGGGTCAGTCAAAACTTAATTTTGGATTTTGTTGCTATACTATAAATATATAAAGAAAATAATTCTAATAGTGTGTTTTGAGGTTTGAATTGATTTTCATCTTCACTTTTATTATGTACTATATAATTAAGAATCTGCATAATTAGGTTATTTTACATTGAAATACTTTAAGTTTACTCAAAATGATGAATAATATAGGTATACTTATATACAGTGTGTCCGTAAAGTCATGGTGCACTTTTGACCGGAGCAGTCAAAAGTGCACCATGACTTTACGGACACACTGTATTATCACATTTAATAGTAAAATGATTTAGCAAATTATTTTGACAACACATTAATGTCATTGCATGGGGCAGATTTTAAGAAATTATAGATTTTGCTGTCACAGTCTCTTTCTCTCTCTTTTTTTCCCCCTAGCAAAGGAGAGAGACAGACAGACAGACAGGGAGAGATGAAAAACATCAACTCATAGTTGCAGCACTTTAGTTGTTCACCGATTGCTCTCATACGTGCCTTGACCAGGGACTCCAGCCAAGCCAGTGAGTGACCTTTAACTCAAGGCAGTGACTATAGGGTCATGTCTGTGATCCCACACTTGAGCTGGCAACCCCATGCACAAGCTGTTGACCCCCTTCTCAGGCCGGCAACCTCTGGTTTTGAACCTGGGTTCTCAATGTCCCAGGTTGATGCTCTATCCACTACACCACCCCTGGTCAGGCATTGTCACAGTCTCTTAATAATAGTAGTAGAAGCAATAACTTAATTGGCTGAGTGGTAGAGAATTCATTATTGATTATGTCTGCAACATGTGTATACCTTTCTGAGAGCTACTGCTCACCTCACTGTTAGAGATGGAAAATGACTCTCTGAATTGTTTTCTTCAGTATGCTACATATGGTAACTACTGTACCTGTAAGCAACCCCCGACTACCTCTATACAATGTCTATGTTTGCACTCTGGATCATTAAGCACCACTTTATATACTGATAAGATTTGGTATTTCTTCTGTAGGGGAAAAATTTACCCATGGCTTTTGTTTCTCCCCATAAAATTGAGCCTGAATGCCTTGATGTGACAGTTAAAGCTCTACATAATCTGCCTGGAAGCCTGCTCTGTAGACTCCTGTGCTTCAGCTGTGCTCGGTTAGCCCTTACCTCCTGGAAACACCGTTGGCTCCATGCCCGTGTGCATCAGTCATGTTTTCCTGCTGCTAGAATGCCTTTCCTCTTCCTCTTGTCTGGAAATTTGGTATTATTGCCTCCTTTTGCAATCCTCCCCTAACTCTTCTAACTCCCTTATCAACACAATTATTTTCTTTTTTGTTTCAATGTCAGAACACCACGGTAGCATTTACACATTGTGTTGATAGTTGTAACCTGTCAACACAAAGCTCCTGATGTTGGGCACTTTGTGAGGGCAGGGAGTGCTTCTTTTCTTATATCCCCTGACTCCCAATAGTAAATAATTAGTATGTTTAACAAATGAATGAAAGAGTGAATTTGATAGTCAGTACTGTGTTCTTAGTAGTGTTCAATGAGGAATAGCCTTATTGAAAAATTCAGTGTATTTTCTAAATAAATCCCGAAGCCATGCAACATGCTCAAGTTTGCATGTGAAGAATGCTTTTTTAGAATATTTTCCCCTGTTGGTGCTTGAAAAGGATGTTATATAAAGTACTGTAGGAATTGTTGACAAAGATTGGAGACTTAATTAGTATTACAGTCTCTTTTCTAGAAAATAATCAAAGATGGAATGATGTGTAAACTCACCCCAAAGGAAAGGAATAGGTTCTAGATAAACGTTTGAATATAATCTTGTGGTATGCCTGACCAGGCGGTGGCGCAGTGGATAGAGCGTCAGACTGGGATGCAGAAGACCCAGGTTCGAGACTGAGCTCCCTGGCTTGAGTGCGGGCCCATCTGGCTTGAGCAAAAGCTCGTTGGCTTGGACCCAAGGTCGCTGGCTCCAGCAAGGGGTTACTCGGTCTGCTGAAGGCCCACGGTCAAGGCACATGTGAGAAAGCAATCAATGAACAACTATGGTGTCACAAGGGCAACGAGAAACTAATGATTGATGCTTCTCACCTCTCTCCATTCCTGTCTGTCTGTCCCTATCTATCCCTCTCTCTGATTCTCTCTCTCTCTCTCTCTCTCTCTCTCTCTGTCCTTGGAAAAAATAAATAATTTAATCTTGTGGTAGGCAGTTATGAGCAGAGCATGAGCAGAGCAAGGACTATAGACCAGGCACAGAAGCCCTCCAGGACAGAAAGCCCCAGGTGCCTAGCAATGGGCAAAATTGGGAAGAAAAGGACCTCACCTCCAGGGTGACCTTTGCTCCCTTATCTGGTCATGTGGTTTAAACCCCTGGATTTTATATCACTGGTCATGGGATTTAGACCCTCCCCCAACCTCTCCTCCCCAGTATATTGCTAGCCATGTGGATTTAGACCCTGTTAAAAGAGGAACAAACAAGAAAGCCAGAGAATAATAGCCTTTAAGCGTTAACTCCTAGAATAGTGGTTCTTAACCTGGGTTCTATCGAACCCTAGGGATTTGATGAGTTGGTCTCAGGGGTTTGGAGAAGCCTCTGCCACGGAGGCCAGAATAAAGTAATACCGTAATTTGTTGTGAGTTTATGCACTTTGTTGGTTTTGAGCAAGGTGATGTTCATGCACTGCTCATTTTGTGCACCAGTAAAAAAACATATACCTATGTCTTGAATTTGGAAAAAAAATCATATTTTATCTATCACTAAAGAAGGATTCAGTGAATGCGCATATGAAACTGGTGGGTTCAGTACCTCAAAAAAGGTTAAGAACCACTGTCCTAGAAGATAACATTTAGGCCCAGAAAAGCAGCAAAACCAGATAAATCACGACTAACCTCAGGACCAGCTGTATTGACTGTTGACTCCTGCCTTGGTGCCGACCAATCTGTAGAGAACACAACCCTAAAAGAACACACTTGAAAGCCAGTAAATATTCTATTGACATCCTCCCTGGGGACCTCCCCAGAAATCCTGACCCTTAAAATTCCTCAAGACTGAAGTCCCAGGGCGTGTTCTCTTTCAGTAGTATGTCTTCACCTTTCTCTTTCCCACCCCCTCCTTAACCTTTTCTCCCCAGGCACAATTTTTCTTGCCTCCTCTTTCTCCTAGACTTCAAGGGATCCGTGGAGACTTGCAACCGCAGGAGCAGTGGGCAGTGGTAGCTCAAATCCCTTGAACCTCTCTCCAAGGTCCCCTTTTCTCTGATTTCTTTCTTGTACAGCCAATAATTTCTTCCTTCACTTGCTGCACTTTGTCTCTTGATTGAATTCTTTCTCTCAAGAAGACAAGAATAGAGGTCTTCTTGTTCCCCCCTCTAACAATCTGACTAAGTGTATGTAAAGCCAGTAGCCATGGCCACCATCACAGCCTCCTGGCCCATGCAGGTTCACATTTGATTCGGACAGACGTAATGAAACAATGGAGCCAAGAAATGGTGGGCCATTACCTTTACTCCTACCTCGCACCCGGTGGGCGAGAAAAACACACAGTGGGAAAACACTTCCCTTTCCATTCAGGGCTCCCAAAGCCACTGACTCATCCAAGTATTCCTAGAATCAAAGGTTTCTACCTCACCAGCCTTATTCACCTCTGTTCCCCATCTCCTTCTCTCTGCACAAACTCTGCACAAACTGGCTTCTCCTTCAGCACTCTGCCATCTTGGCTGCCTCTCCTCTGCAGTGCTGATGACAGGATCTGAGCAAGAGAGCACCTGGTCTGCCTTATTTCATCATGTAGAAATTAAAGCCTTTAAGCCAATATACAAATAAGGAAGTCTCTGATATAAAAGCCACTTATCTGAGGCATAAATGGGATTCCTCATAAGAGTGTACCACCTCATTTCATGCAACAGGCAAGGGTGTGGGGAAAAGCTTAGTTTTTAGAAAATCTTAGTATTAGAAGGATGTTGAAAATAGTATCTTAGTATTAAAAGGGTGGGAAAGGCTTCGTATTAAAACTAAGCCTTAGGCTATAATGACTTTGCCAGCTTACAGCCTGTCTCCCACACCCCATGCAAACTATAAGCGAGCAAACATATATATCATATTTACAAACTTATTTGAGCTACAATGTATTAATAATTTTTAAAAGAATTTATTGGACCTGGCCCGTGGTGGCACAGTGGATAAAGTGTCAACCTAGAATACTGAGGTCGCCAGTTCGAAACCAGGCTTGCCTGGTCAAAGCCCTTTTGGGAGTTGATGCTTCCTGCTCCCCCCCTTCTCTCTCTCTCCTCTCTCTAAGATGAATAAATAAAATTGTAAAAAAAGAAAGAATTTATCAATCAGAAGTTGATTTGATTAGTGAAGGATGCAAGGAAGGATACTTAAGAAACAAATTTTGACAATGTCTTTTTTAACACAAGGGAGAGGGTTTCACCATCCAAGGGCATAATTTGGTTCAATCACAGACTTTTATCGAGTTTATGTTATGTTCTGAGTACTGAGTAATCCTAGTACTGGGTGATCCCTACCATCCAGAATGTAGAAGCTTCTGAGGAAGATGTGATCAGCCTCATGAGATGAGGAATGCATTACCCATCATAGGTATAGCTGCCCTTAGACATCAGCATGGAGTAACTCTAGTCTTTGCATTTTGCTTTCTCTTTCAGTTACCGTAAGGATAAAATGTTCTGCTGAGAGGGTAGAACTATCAGATCCTCTTACTGGCTGTACTCATTACAAATAACTAACCTAGATCTAGCTCTGGGTCATAGTAGCCTCTCGTGAGCTCAGGTAGTGGGGGTCACATCCCTGTGTCCAGCTTTGGAGCCAGGGTAAGACCGTAGACAGACACTACCATAGCCCGAACCTTGGCATGCACTTTTTCTTTTGAAGTGTATATTATTAGATATAGCTCTTGATTTTCTGCAGCTGTGGAAGTTATTTGTGCTAGAAAACCATTATTTACACAAAGCCAAAAGATAAATAGATTCCGAACCTTTTTCAAGAGGACACTAATTAGGAAATTGTAGTCAGAATTTGTATCTCTTAATTAAGGCTTCCTTCTAAGCAAAGTGATATTTTTCTAATCTTAATATTTCTAGCACATAAAACATAATTTTTTACTTTTCCTGTATCAGATTTTTACTACAAATAAGTATTATTAGGATAAAGAAATTTTGATATTACATAACTTTTTCAGTTTTTTTAGTTCCTGGCCTGTGAAGATGAGCATGATCTAGTCATCAGCTTTCTCTGGGCTTATTTTTATCTCGATTTATCTCCCTCTAGACCAGTGGTTCTTAACCTGGGTTCTGTCGAACCCTAGGGGTTCGATGAGTCGGTCTCAGGGGTTCGGAGAAGAAGCCTCTGCCGCGGAGGCCAGAATAAAGTAATACCGTAATTTGTTGTGAGTTCATGCACTTTGTTGGTTTTGTTCTTTGAGCAAGGTGATGTTCATGCACGGCTCATTTTGTGCACCAGTAAAAAAACATATACCTATGTCTTGAATTTGGAAAAAAAATCATATTTTATCACTAAAGAAGGATTCAGTGAATGCGCATATGAAACTGGTGAGTTTGCTACCTCAAAAATGGTTAAGAACCACTGTTCTAGACCCACCTTTACTGGCTGCTTTGCATCCTCAGATGTGGCCTGCCCCTCCCATTGTTGACCCCTTGTTGCTCTTCTTCCCTCTGCCTGGAATCATCTCCCTTTCTCAGTTCAGCTAGTTTTTTACTATTCTTCACACAGGGTAGAGGATAGATATTTGTTAAAGTGGCATGGTATACTGTATAAAGTACTGTGCATCAAATAATATTTTAAAATCATGTTTCATCATCCTCGTTGTACAGAATTTTAAAATAGTCTTAAGGTACACTGCAAACAAATAGAATTAAAACTTTTCCTTTGTGAATTTTAGATCTGATAGACTTTTATTTAATACACTAGATTTATTTTATAGCTACTATACACAAACTTAGTATAATACAGTGTGTCCGTAAAGTCATGGTGTACTTTTGGCCGGTCACATGGTCAAAAGTGCTCCATAACTTTACGGACACACTGTAGTATTATGGTGTTGGCATAGTTGTCAAGCAGTGTTCTGAATATAAATATCCAAGTTTATAACTTCATCCCTAGGACTGCTTGGAACAAATGTAAGCTATTTGAAAACAAAGACGACTTCTCAGCCTATTACGGAAATAGAAGAGGAGTTTGCTGAGAGGATTCAGTTTCTCAAGAGCAGTGGAAACTCTGTCTTAAGCATTGACAGCTTAGAAACAAATGGTAAGAAATGTGGGACATATGAGTTGACAGGCTTAATGCTTATAATCAGAATTTTTACAAAAAAATTAATTCACAGTAGTCTTGGAACTTCCTTTATGAAACACTCAAATAGCAGGTTTACAGTTAAACTCCTAGATGAGCCTTATAACCATGTATATTGATTACGAATATAAATAAATCTATAATGGGTGAAAGAGTAAATAAAATATGTTTTAAGTTTTAAAAAATTTTACTATATAATGTCAATAAATGATTCATTGAAATTAATTTTATCAAAATGCTTTGTTAATAAAATGTATTTCTGCTTTTGGTTTAGAGATAATAGTTTCTGAGCTCAATCCTAGTGTTTTCGAATTGGGATTAGACACATTAGAAGAACAAGAAGAAAAAGAGCAATTTTTTGCCAGACTGGAGAAAGACTTAACTTCTTCCATTGATTATTCAAGATTAAATAAGGAACTGGATTCTAATGACTCCTCACATTTTAAAGCTTTATATAGGTAATGTAAATATAATATAAACTAATTGTTAGATAATTTTATGTTCTTCTGTTATTTTTTGAAGGCTGGTGTGTACATAGGCTAAAATGAAAAAATTATAACAGGCAAAAGTAAAATCTTATTTTTAACTGTATTCTCAGTTCATTGTGTTGGTCAGAGTTTTCCTTTTTCTTTTTTTAAAGAAATATGCACAATTAATTTTAGTATGTTTTATTTTTTTATATTTAAAGCATTTTTTATTTATTGATTTTAGCAAGAGAGGAAAAGAGAAAGACAGGAACGTTGTTCTGTTTCTGTATGTGCCCTGACCAGGGATTGAACTGTCAACCTCTGTGCTTTGGAGCAGTCGTCTAACCAACCAAGCTGTCTAGCCAGGGTGATTTTTCTTTTCTTTCAGTTAAAAATAAAGAAAAGAGAGGAGGGAAGTTAGTGAGACAAACCCCCATATGTGCCCCGACTGAGATCCATCTGGCAACCCCATCTGGGGCTGATGCTCGGACCAACTGAGCTCTCCTCAGCAACCAGGGCCAATGCTCAAACCAATCGAGCCACTGGCTGTGGGAGGGTGAGTTTTCCTTTACATGAACAAAATACATTGATTTGTATTGGAGAGCCCACTCTACCTCCAGATATCTGAAATTTCATGCCCAAGATACTATCAAGACTAACAGCACATTGCCAGAAAGACCTTAGTAGAAAATAATTTATCAAGTGATTTTCCACAGATGAGGTAAATCAAAGTCCAGGTAGCTGTTATAAACTCAGAGAAAGAAGGAACAGAAAGGGGATGGCGAACCAGGGAGCAAAGATAGGTTTGGTCTGTGTCCTACCTTATACATATATATTTGACCCTAATGTTTATCTGAAAACCTCATTTATTCTGGAAATCTAGTAATTGACTGATCTGGTCCTCTGTAAGTACGGTGGTAGACCTTTGACATTTTCAAGACCTTTGTAAAAGACCTGGTATCTTTAATTTCCTCAATTTCATTTAGCATTTAATTTCTTTAAATAAAAGTCAACTTATAATTTTAAGATTTTTAAGAACACCAAACTCTAATTATATTAACAGTTGGGAGAATCATAATCTCTTGTTATTAGAGTACCTGTTCTCTTGATGCTTAGTTTCACATAGATGGTGGACAAAACAGTGACTCGCATGAACTGTGTAGGCTCTGAGATTTTTTACCCTACTAGAAATTAGCCTGCCAGTTTTATGGATGCTAAAAGTAGATACAAGATTTTTTGGTCAGAAACAAAGGCCTTTATTTCTCACAGCAAAAGCAGTTTAGTACCTGAGTGTCAAGTTTATTTGCCTCAGTTCCCTATGCCCCACACAGCTCATGGGGCAACATAAAGGGTCCATGATGGCTGTCAGCACATGTGGTGAGTTGCTTTACAGGAGAGGATAACTAAGCTTAGGGAATCTACTGCTTGTCTAGTAAAGTGAAAACAAGCCTTCTCTTTGGGCAGAAACATTGCTTCATTTCTCAAGGTTGCTCACTACAAATACACCCTAAGAAATGACTTGGGAAAGGGGGTTCATGCCTTACATTCTTGGCATACCCAGCAAGAACATGTGATCTCTGGTGATTGCCTCTCCCAACAGTGACAACATAGAGTAAGCGTGCACAGATTTGTTAGTGACAAGTTTTTGCCCCTTTGCAATATTTCCTAACAATATTCTAAACTACTGATATTTTTGCTCTAAAACAGATTGGTCAGAGTACAGCATAGTATTGAGTATACAATATTGTTTCCTGCTATTATTTTTATAGTTTTAAATTTTTTTGGACTGTCTAATCTCACTAAAGATAGGGTTGATGAACTGAAAAAGGTAGAACTGATTTCTGGGTTTGAAAGAGCAGTATCTGAATTAATATATCCAGTGCATTTCAAATTTGCTTAGGCTTCATTGTTCCTTTGCTGAGTTTTTCTTGGTTTAAGGTTCCTATTCAGCTCCCATTTCAGGATTAACGTATTTCCCTCTGTATAAGATGCTCCCTTGTATAAGATGTACCTTAATTTTGCGGCCCAAAATTTGAAAAAAAATGTATTATATAAAGTTATTGAACTCAAGTTTTATTCATCATAAAATTTATACTAACTCCTCATGACTGTCAAAACCCCCATCCGTTAGCTTGTCCTCATCTGTGTCTGATGACGAATCACTGTCTTCAACAATGAGTGCAAAAGCAAGCATGAAAAATTAGAAAATGCAGGTAAAAATATCTACAGCCACTGTATAAGACGCATCCAGTTTATAGACCCCAGATTTTTTTTTTGGAAAAAGAGTACGTCTTATACATGGGGAAATAACGGTACATTGCTTACTGGCATGTACATGATAACCCTGGCCTCCCTGTAGACTTCACTGGTTCTCATAGCTCCTGTGGTCAATTCCTAATATTTCATGTAGAAAGGATATTGGAATCCTGAGACTTGTGAATGCACACATTCTTTAATAAAACTGTGTACAGCTAGTGCTCGACTTACGATTGGTTCCGACAGACCGGTCATAACATGATTTGGTCGTAAGTTGAGTAGGCTATATATACAGTACTGTGAAATGATGTTATAAAAATCTTTAAGTCATATTTTATCATAATTTTCTTTCATTATATATTTTTTATAATTTTCTTTGTTCATTTTATGCCATTTGTATCATCTCTACACCATTTTGTTTCTTATTTTTACATTCGTCAGGTTTAAGTAAAACACTGCATTACCAATACAACTGGTTTAATATTTGCAAAACATACAAAATTACAAAATACAGGTGCATACAAAAACTGCTCCAGACGTGGAGCAGTCGTGGCTAGCGACTGTGGTCGTAAAGTCAAATAGTCATAAGTTGCATAGGTCATAAGTCGATCAATACCTGTATGTGTATAAAGTTTAAAAATATGGCATTATTCCTTTGTATTATTTTGTCAGCTATAATTAAGCTTTTAGAAACCTTTATTTTCAAAACATCCTTATAGTTCCCAAATTTTTGCTTTCTATAGAACAAGAATACTTGAGAAGTAATACTTAATATTAGAGATTTTTTAAAATATGCACAAAGGATTGCATACAAATGTATTATTAATATGTAATACTAAATTGAGTAATATTTTTCCAGTAATCAAGCTAACATAGAACTAACTGAAGATAAGCATGAGAATGAATTGAAACATGAAGAACTGGCAGGTAATTTCATTGGTTTTAAGATTTACAGTATTTGAAAAGATAATACAGTTTTTGGAAAGACATCAATAAGAGAAAAATAATTAAAAGGAAAATCATATTGTCTTGGAAAGAGCTTTGAACAGGTAGAATGGTATCTGTGTTGCAATCTGGGCTACCAAGAAATTGTTCAAGTGCACTGCCACCTTATTTGTTGGCAATGAGCAGTGAACCAGTTGTGAAGACAGAGAAAAGGATTTTTTTGCTAGGACCAGGGACATCTGTGGAGCCAAGACAAATACTTTTAATACTTGATTGGGGTGGTATATCTTTTTTTCATCTTCTGACTTCTAGTGTGTCTGGTTTATTTTATATTAATATTAAAACAACTTTCTTACAGATAGCATATAGTAGTTGGATTTTGTTATCTTATTCAATCTGACAGTCTTTGACTTTCAATTCATGTGTTTCTTCACTTTACAAAAATAATTTATTGTAATGGTTATTTAGTGTTTTGACATTTGTATCTTTCTATCTTTTTTGTTGTTACTGATTTTTTGTCCTGCATTCTGTTGGATTGAGTATTTATAGCATTCCATTGTTCCTTCTTTTATCTATTTGCTGTATTTTCTTTTCCTTAGTTTCTCTTTATCTTATTAGAGTCTACTTTCAAATAACATTTTACCATTGCTGGCGGTTCTAAAGCTGAAAGTAGTGGAGCTAAATAGTGAATTCAAGCCTTATGGCTCCTGGTCATACTCTTAAGCACTATATTATACTACCTGTACTGTTTCTTATACTACCTATTTGCAGTCACACAAACACTACATTCCCTTTCATTGAGTTCAGGTAGTTCCCAAATCCCAAGTCGTGTCTTAAGTTCGTTGCCATACCAGTCTATATCTCTTTCGCCTTATTCATCGTCTCTTCTTAAGAAAATGAATCTCTTGGTTACCTAAAATACATTGATTACCTCCTAGAGTAGTTGAATCTTAAGCATTTTTATATTACTTCTAGAACTGAGAAGGACAGTGTCTAATACAAAGTAATTTCTCAATAATTGTGAATTTAATTTTGTCTACTGATATTGGAAATGCTAATGTTCTTTCCCATTTGGAGGAGAAGCAAAGATGAGCTTCTCAGCCTCCATGTATAGATGTTAACCAAGTAACCTAGCTTATTTGTCAAAGTCACAGTACCCCTTCTGTTCCAGCCTCATTTTCCTTATGAACTAAAATGGAGATGTTTCTGTAGGCAGATCTCACTGGGAGCATCACTATTTAACTTCCAAGGCCTCTCAAGTTTATTCCCAAATTTCTATTAATAACTACAGTCAAGTTGTCTCATCTGTTCTTAGAGAAGACTGAACATGCAGTCTTTTTTCTATCAGGCCATCCAGTTTCTGAATGTGATCTAATATTTGAACTATAGCTAAGACTGTGTTTCTGTCTACAATGATTGATTCCACCCTGTGAAAGTCGTTCCCCTTATACAGTCTGCAGATCTCAGTCAGTTCTTTGTATGGTCTGTAAACAAGTTAAAAATTGATGAATAGATTCTGGCCAAATCATCTCTGCCCTATCTTCTGCATAAATAGTCTCATGGCATCATGTTAACATGAACACACCTTTTTCTTCTGCTGCAAAACTATTGAGATATAACTTGGGTCTTTAGTTTCTCAGGTCCCAGGATTGGGGAACATTGAAGATCATATAGGGCCAGTATTTCCTAAGGGAAGTATCAGAGATAGACCTCTCATAAGTGTACCATTTAAAGCTTATAGTAGAGATATCTACACAGACCAAAAAAAAAAAAAAAAAAAGCAAAATTCATCCTTATATGAGGGTCAAGAGTTTACAAAAGTACTGCCTTTTATAAGTCAGCAATTTGAGATTTTTGTCTTTAAAAAATAAATATTAAAGTTTGTTTTAAAGATAATATAAAATCTTTTGGGAAGCTCTAGAAATTTTTAGTCAATAAACAATAGAAAAGATTAAAAAAATGTAAAACTTTTGTAAATACTTGAAAGTACAAAAAATGAAAGAAAACTAAATCAGTCTCATGAATTGAATTATTAAATTTTGGACAAAAAACATGTTTTCTAAAGTTATATTTATGTTATTATTTCAATAAATATGCAGAATTCTTCTTTTGGATATCAGTCTTTTCCTGGAATTTGACTTGATCCTTATATTTTTTTTAATTATTTTTTCAGAAAATTACAGTGATGATTTTGAAGATGAGAATATTCATGCACCTTTGACTACCAAAGATGAAGAAACTAATTCCAAAGAAAATCCAAAATCAGAAAAAATAAATGCACCCAGAGAGGTATACATCAATTATATATTTGACAGCTTTGAAACTAACTTTATCACTTTAGCTGTCACTATTTGAAGAACTCGAAATATGGGGTTCTTTATTGTCTTGCTCATTGTTGTAAAGTTACAGGTTTCTTGATATGCGGACATTTTCATAACTCAGGGTGTCAGTTTGGTATAAATATTAATGAAATCTCAAGGATATCTTTTGGCAAGTAATTTCCTTAGGTTAAGCTTTAGAAGTTGAAAACTTAATTAAAATCTCAATTTAGGCAGGTATAATAAATTATACCTTTCTTTGGTACGTCTTGTCCTTGTGAATACAAAAAATACACCTCCTTAATATTTATGCTGGCAGTAAGATTAGTGTCTGAGATTTTCTCAGCTGCGATCATGAATTACATTATTCTCTTCACATTCAATGTTGCTGTTGCTATGCTTGGTCTCCTCAGTTCTTACCAAGATTAATTAAGGGTAGTACTGCCTGTCTGATATAACTTATCTTTGAGCTGTCTAATAGTAACCAGTAGGACAATTATTACATTGGTCTTGAACTGGACAGTCTCTTTTGGAGACGACATGTTAGGACTAGATGTTTTGAACATGTGTGAAACCATAAATTGACTTACCTTATTTTTACCTAGTACTTTGTCAGTGGGTATCTATATCATGTACTTTGGGTAGAAAAACACTACACAAAGATTTAATGAGATATGATGAGTATCCTTAGAAATTTAGTGGGATTTATCCTTGGGACATGGCAGTAATAATATTTTCTGAAAAATAAATAGAGCAGTAGCAGGCACAACAGTGTGGTATATTAAGAAAGGGAGCCTGCATAAAAATATGTCGACCTAAATGTAGAAACCTAGAAGAGAGTTGTCTGGGGAAGGATCAGAACAGAAAGGAAGTAAAACTTGGTTGTAACAAGATCATCTTGCAGACTGCCAAGCCACATGGAGAACACTGGTGACACTAATAGTAAACTTGTTCTAAGGGAACCTGTAATATTGATGAATTTCAACTATGTTTCCATTTGGTGACCCACCTTTTTGAAAATTTTCTCTCAAAATGTAAATGAAACAATGAGTACAAGTTATATTTATTTGTTAATTTTTAACAATAAGGGGGAAATAGCAATATTATAATAGAAGGTATCCTATATGAGGTATACATGTAATCTTGGAGTTCAGAAAACAGAATTTCTGAGCAATGTAGATGAGCAGATAGTATCTGGATGCTTTAAACAAGGCTTTTGTAAAGACCTATATTAATTACTGGTAATTGCCAAGTAATTACTTCTCGAAGTTCTCGAGCTATAATTTCTAGTCTTGTAGAATTATCAGTGAACGATATAATAAATCTAGAAAGAACATTTCTTGATCTTTTCATAATGGAGTAAATCACTGTTTTATAAATATTGTTACTATTTCCATTGTGGTCATTTTATATAACTTTGGTTTTAAATTATATGATTCTTTTCTACCTTTAGGAAGAAGAGAAACCTGGCATGCTGGCCAATGGTAAATATTATGTATATTCGTGTATTTTAGTTAGCAAAAAATTGTTCAGAATTGCATCTAAATAATTCTGAATAAATCACTATCTGTATTTGTTTTTTAATATCTCTAATGGATTAAAATTCACAGCTTATCTCAATAATATGTCCCTTCTGCCTATCTTGAATCCTTTCTACTTAAGAACATTTCTTTTTTAAAAACCCAGAACTGGATAGCTTTATGGGTGTGTACTACCAAACATTCTAAGAAGAATTAATACCAATTTTTTAAACTCAGAGAACAAGAAAGAATCCTTCCAAACTCATTCTTTGTGGCCAGGATCACCCTGATACCAAAACCAGAGAAACATCATGAAAAGAAAACAAACCCATTTAAAATAACATCCAAAAGAATAAAATACTTAAGACTAAGTTTAACCAAGGAAGTAATAGATATGTACACCGAAAACTACAAAATACCTATGAAAGAAATTGAAGCAGATACAAGTATATAGAAAGTTATTACATGTTCATGAATTAGAAAAATTAATACTATTTTAATGTCCATACTACCCAAAGTGAATGAGAGAGTCAGTGCAGTCCCTATTAAAATGTCAGTGGCATTTTTCACAGAAAAAAGAAATTTAATTCACTTGAAACCACAAAAGATCCAAATAACCAGCACAATCTTGCAAGAGAACAATAAACCTGGAGGCATCACATGTCCTGATGTCAAACAATGTTATAAAGCGGTAGTAATCAGAACAGTATCCTATTGGTATTAAAAGCACATAATCATTTGAACAGGATAGGGAGTCCACAAATAGACCTATGCATATGTGGTCAAATAGTTTTGACAAGGGCACCAAGAATACGTAGAAACGGATAGTCTCCCCAATAAATGGCATTTAGAAAACAGATAGCCACATGTAGAAGGTGAAAGTGGACCCCTATCTTACAACAACAGACACAAAAGTCAATTTGAAATGGATTAAAGACATAAACATATATATTATTCAGCCTTTAAAAAATCCTGCCATTTGCAACAACATGGATGAACATGGAGGGCATTTAGTTAAGTGAAATTAAGGCAGACACAGAAAGCCAAATACTGCATGATCTCATGTGGAATCTAAAAATGTCAAAATCATAGAAACAGTAGCATGATGGTTAGTTACCAGGGGCTGAGAGAGCAGGATATGGGAATATTTGGGCTAAGGGGGATGAAGTTTTAATTAGTGCAAGATAAGTGCTGGAGATCTGGTGTGCAGCAATGTGACTGCAGTTCACAATAATGTACTGTGTACTTGAAATTTGCTGAGAAGGGAGACCTCAAGTGTTCTCCACACACAGAAGTAAATAACTACGTAAGGTGATGGATGTTAATTTGCTTCATGGTGGTAAATATTTCAGAATGTATAAATATATCAGATTACCCAGTTGTACTCCTTAAATATATTACAATTTTTAATTGTCATCTATACCTCAATAAAGTTGGGGAAAAATATCTTATTTTTCTTAGGCCCTTTTCCTTTCACATATAAACATACATGAGCCTATATGTAAGCATTGTTACAATGTTGATATAATCCTACTCTTTGTACATAAGAAGAAAATGATGCTTATTATAGATATGATTATATATTCTTTATTTATAAACATGTATTTCTTTGTTTTTATATGGATTAAATGTGATTAAAATACTTTTTTAAAGGAACCATACAAATTTCTCTGCATTCCTAATATCTCTTGTTATGTATTGTTCTAGTGGTGCTGCTTGATTCTTTAGACTCCGTTGCGGAGGCCAACCTTGACGAACAGGATGGAGCAACATTTATGCCACAGCTCCTGCCCGAAGTAACTGATAATGAAATGGCAGGGACAGGTAAGAATGTTCAAAAACTCAGTATTTTCTACATATGTGATATTTTGTGACCAATTGACTTTATTTATATACAATATAAACATATAATAACTGTTGACAATAAAATTTTAAACCTCTTATTTCTATCATATCTAACAACTTAAATATTCTGAACTTGTTAATGGTGACACCTAATGTTAGCCAACTAAATTGTATTTTTAAGAAAATATTTATTAATGAATGAATGAATGCTGTTGATGCAAATTATAGTGCTGCAGGTGAACATTAATTTTTTGCCCCATTCCAGAGTATTCAGTGAAATTTGCCATGTATAGGAGAAATGAAACTTTGGTCTTATTATGATTTTCCATAGTTCCCTTTGTGTAGGAAAAAACTGCATCACATACCAAAATTTTGAAATACCCGTGATCATCAATCTAGACATTATTAAGGTTGTAAAGGTCTTTAGGACAATGTCATTTTAAACTTTTTTTAAGAAGTGGAATCCTTATCTTCAAGTGAAATCTTATGTACACTCTATATAGATAAAAATGGTATTTTGTTGGTATAAACATAAATGTTTTACATTTGTAATATTTACAAGTGAAGTTAGAGCAGTAATGGTCTTTTGAAGTATTTGAAATCAGAAGTTATTTGTTATATTCTCATATTATAATCAGACTTCTGATATGTTTGAATACTTTGTTTTTGTTGTGTAATACAAAAATATTCTTGGTTTACCACATAAATAATTGAAATTGGGAACTTTTTAATCAGCTTGCTTTGCAAGTCTCAGTTGACCAGTATGGTCAACTAAACCAATCCAAACAGTTGGAAAAAAAGAGCTATAGAATTGATAAATCTCTTACCAATTCTAAACATCTGTTTGACTTTTAAAATTTTTTTCTTTTTACTTTCTTATTGAAGTATAATATACCTATAGAGAAGTATAGTATGCCTATATTATATATAATACTAGTGCAACTTGATAAAATTTCTACACTAAACACACCCATGTAACCAGCATTCAGATTAAAAAACATAACCCAAACCACAATGTCTACTCAGATCTCTTTTTTCTAGTCACTGCTATTCTGAGAGTCACCACTATGTTGTTTTATCCATTTCCATTTTAAAATATATATAAAAGTGAAAAAAAACAGAATTTTCCCAACAAAACATGTTACTTATTGATATTGCTCAGCTGAGTACTCTACACTGACGAAAGCAAGCACTGAACACGTTCTTCTTACTGCTGTTTACTTAAGTTCCTGTCACTTATGTGCTGTGGTAGTCAATCCACTTGCACAGTTTTCAGTAAGCAGACATGAAAATCCTTTTAAAAGACCACTTGGAGCTGTAGCTTTTCTTATCAGTGATACATTTTAGGAAGTTCATATATGTATAGTATGGCTAGAGAAACTTTTTTTTTAATTCAGTGAACGGAGGGGAGGTAGAGATAGATTCTCTCATGTGCCCCAGATCCACCCAGCAAGACCACTAGGGGTGATGCTCTGTTGCTCAGCAACTGAACTCTTCTTAGTGCCTGCGGCAGAGGCTACGGAGCCATCTGCAACACCTCGTGCCAACTCCCTCCAATCGAGCCATGGCTGCAGGAGGGGGGAAGAGAGAGAGAGAGAGAGAGAGAAAAGCGAGAAGGGGAGGGGTAGAGACGCAGATGGGCACTTCTCCTGTGTGCCATGACTGGGAATCAAACCCAGGACATCCACACGCCAGGCCGATGCTCTACTACTGAGCCAACCTGATAAGGTCGAGAAACTTGAAGATATGGATAAAAACAAAGCAGGAGGCAAAGTTATCACTCTGATGGTCTTCAAAATTTTACAGTTACGTAAATGGCACATTTGAGTGTTCAGAATCACTTCTATTACAGTTTTTAAGTTTTAAACTTGAAAGTATGTTTAAAAATGAAATTTTAACCAAACATCTGAGGAACCCATGATTTTCCCTGAAACACTATAATTTTGTAAAATACAGTATGAAAACTACTGCTGTAGGTTGTAAGAAAAATTCAAAAAGAAAAAAATGTATTGCAGGAAGTTTTTTTTTGAGATGATCCAAACAGTTATATAAAGCTGTAAGTTTTTTGCTGTTATTTCTTAAATGTTCTTTGAAACATTTTGATGAGTCAGTTATTGGAGGATAGTAGAGAGTAAACTTACTGTCATATGGACTTTGATTCATATTCTCATCCTTGCCAGTTATCACTGGGTGACATTGGACAATTAATGCTTCTAAGCCTATTTCCTCTTTAAAATGAGATTTTGTGCCTGACCTGTGGTGGCACAGTGAATGGGGGCATTAACCTGGAGTGCTGAGGTCGCTGGTTTGGGGCCCTGGTCTTACCCAGTCAAGGCACATATGGAGTTGATGCTTCCTGCTTCCCCCACCTTCTCTCTCTCCTCTCTCCTCTAAGATCAGTGAATGGAATCTAAAACAATTTTTTTAAAAAATGAGACCTTGTGATGGTCAACTGCAATAATGTGTGTGTAGTACATTGTTAAGATTCAACAAGCAATAGCAACTCTGTGAGTGTTATCATTATTATAATTTATATTAGCTGTCTGTTAATAGCATAAGTTCTAAAGAACCTGAAGGCATTATAGTATAAATCTGATTGGTTGTGGAGTACTGAATTTACATGGTACTTTAAATATACACTTGAAAGTCTTCAAATCAGCATCTGAACTTGGTTTAAGAACTGATAAAATCAGTGTTTTTTTCCTAATTTTGTTTCATTCTGTTTGACCATGTTTCTTCCAAGATTAAGTAGGCTCAGATTAGGTTTCATGTTGTCAAAGGTCATCTTTTTAAAATAATAATAGTTATGAAATTATTTGTGCATTATTGTATTACAAAGGTTGGTAGCTATAGAAGTGAAGTTTTCTTAACACTGGGCCAGATTTAGCTTATCACTTGTTTCCATTTGTCTCACGGGCAAGTCCTGTTTTATGCTAAGGCTGCATGACTAGAGCAGTCACTAGGTGCCAGTATTGCTCCACAGCCTGGCCCTGGCCTCCACAAAACAGGATTTGACCCGGCTCAACTTTCTTAAATGGAAAAATACAGGGAGCTTTTGACTTGTTATATATAAAAGAGCTACATAGAGGTACTCTTTTCTTTTTTTCTTTTTTTTTTTGTGGCAGAGACAGAGTCAGAGAGAGGGACAGATTGGGACAGACAGACAGAAAGGGAGAGAGATGAGAAACATCAGTTCTTTGTTGCAGTTCCTTGGTTGTTCATTGATTGCTTTCTCACATGTGCCTTGACCGTGGGCCTTCAGCAGACCAAGCCACCCCTTTCTTGAGCCAGCGACCTTGGGTCCAAGCTGGTGAGCCTTGCTCAAACCCAATGGGCCCGCGCTCAACCTGGCGACCTCGGGATCTCGAATCCGGGTCCTCTGCATCCCAGTCCGACGCTCTATCCACTGCGCCACCGCCTGGTCAGGCTAGAGGTACTCTTTTTTTAATGTAGAAGGCAAACAGGTTAGGCCTTTTCATAAAATATATGAAAAAAGATAACATTTATGACTGAAATATTTTAGTACCACTTGGGTTAATGACTCAAGTTAGGAGAAAAGTGTCTTTCGAGCAGCCCTTAATACCTCTCTATCTTCTGTTTCTAATTTCTGACTTTTAGGTTTTCCTGCACATTTGCTCTATTCTTGCTTTGGAACCTCTTCTTTCTGCCACCTCACACCTGCTAAATTAGGGGAATTCAGTACAGTTATGCTACTTAACATAGGGTAATTTCTTTTGTATGTACTCAGTAGATACTTAAGTGTTGCTGTAGAGGAGAAAAACACTTGCGCCTTTTTCTTTCATAAAGATTACTTCTCTCCTTCAGTCATGCTCCTCACTCTGACAGATCGTTAGGGGAGAAGTCAAGCTTACCTTAACAAGCAAGATCTTTTTCCTGTTAAAATCCCTGCCACTTAACTGTTAACAGTTTTGCTCTAATGGGTCCCTTGTTTTTGTTTTTAATTTATTTAAGTAAATCTATTATTTATTGGGTGTGTTCCAACTAGCAGTGGTGACATGACATGTTACATAGAAAATACCCCATTTTAAGGTATTCTTACATGATCTTTTGTGTGGCATTTGGCTGCCATTACATTTAGAGTTTAAAATAGCCCCTTAGAATTATATGCTATACAGCTTACAGTTTATATAGAGGAAGATGAGCCAGTATATACTATTGTATTTTTAAGCATTAATTAATCATGGGTATCAAAAGAAGAGACTGGTCATCCCATTTCTTTCCTCTTTTTCCACTTTCTGCCACTCTCTTTTCTCTACTTTTTAAAATTTCACTATGAGTAATGAAAGTGAAAAAATCAGTAAGAAAATACTCATATAAAAACCTTACATTGTTATTAGCATTCTTGAATAATTTTTCCAGAATTTATCAGTTGGTGGGAGGAGGAGAAAGTTACTATAGAAGGAAGAGTGAGCAGTGCCAATGACTGTTCTGTTTTGGATAAGGAGGGGAATAGTGATGCCCTTAGCTAAAATAGGAAATACTGGTAGTCAAACAAGTTTTGTTTGGGAACGTAATAAATTCAGTTGGGGATATGTTAGCTGTGATTTTCTTACAGAATAATCTAAATGTCTTTATTCAGGAAAAAATAAGGACAAAAACATATGTGTAATAGATGAGGCTAAAGGTTTTAATGAAGTAAGGCATAAATAAATAACTGAGAGGTTTAAAAAAGAAGGCTAAAGGTGGAACCCTGAGAAGGAGCCATTTACTGTAAGAGATGAAGAAGTAGCCATCAGAGTGGTGGGAAGAACAAGAAAGGGTGCAGAGCCATTACCAGGAAAAGGACAGTGTTGGATGTCTCTCAGTGTTGATGATGCGAGACTAAAGATGCCTGGATTTGGCCATTAGCAACTGTTTTTCATTATAGCAGCTTTAGCAGGATACTGGAACACACTGAATTGCAAAGTTAGAGGAGTGAATGTCAGTTGAGGAAATACAGACTATTGCTTGGTGGCACAGGAAGCCGAAAGAGAGGGTGGTGAGTGGTAAGGGAGAGACAAAATCCTTGAGATGATGTGTTCGTTTGAGAAATTCAGGAATAGTTTTATCCACTATAGAGGGTTTGATGAAGAATAGTAGGAAGAGAGGACAATAACTAGTGGCATCAGGTTTTATAGTTACTACATCAGGACACATTTCTACTTGCTGGAAAGAGTTACTGATCCTTCTATGATTTCACACTTGATCGGGGAGCTACAGCAGATGGAGTGACTACTTGCTCGAGCCAGTGACCTTTGGCTCATTCCTACGTATTACCTAGTTTTGTATTTATCCCCATCTTTATAATGTCATCATTGTCCTACAGCTTTGTTAACCATTCCTGACAGATTAAGGGGTGATAGTGAGTGTTTTATATTTCTCATCTATTTGTGTAATTATACTGTAGATTACATTTATTTTACCAGGTTTTTCTTATGGACAAAGCAATAGTGACATTGAAGCTCTACATCAGGCTTACTGTCATATAGTCCATTCCTTGGATGCTGATGAACAAAGAATTGAGAATACTGCCATGGAAAATATCAAGAGCTCAGAGAAAGGTCATCCTCAAGAAAATGAAGAGTCCTCCAAAAACATCTCTACTACGGAATCTGGTAAAGGCTCATCTGAGACCCTCTCTGAACAGGTTCCAATTTTGTGTAATTTAGATACAATTTGCTTCAGTGATTATTTCTCAGTCTCCGAATTTATATAAAGGGTTTGTTCAAATGAAATCTGGAAATTGGTGGTTTAACTATAAAGTTAGAGATCAGCATGGGATAAAATTTCACTTTCTCCTCTCTCTCTCTCTTGTTTTTTTGTTTTTTGTTGTTTTTTTTTTAAGTAAGAGAAGGGGAGATAGTGAGACAGACTCCCGTATACGCACCTTCCGGGATTTACCTGGCAATCCCCATCTGGGGCTGATGTATGAATCAGTTGAGCTACTTTTAGTGCCTAAGACTGATGTGCTCAACCAACTGAGCTGTCTTCAGCACCGGAGGCCAACACTTGAACCAATTGAGCCACTGCTTCTGGGAGGGGAAGAGAGAGAGAATGGGGAGAATGTGGAGGAGTAAGTGAGGAAGAGAAGCAGATGGTCACTTCTCTTGTGTGCTTTTACCGGGAATCAAACCCGGGACGTTCATACGCTGGGCTGGTGCTCTTATCTACTGAGACACTGGTCAGGACCCAATTTCTTTTCTCATGTGCCTTGACCAAATTAAGAAATTACCTGTGTTTTTATATTTTTAAATCTTTTCCATGTATTGAAAATATTTTAGTACAATGAAAATAACTGAAGTTATTTTATAGTGAACAGTATTTTGGGATCAACTAAATATATACTTATTAGACAAATGTGTGTGGGGATATACCCATACACATATATTTGATATATGTATGTCTGCATTAAATATATATGTATATATTTCCAATGCAAATATCAAAGGAGATTGTCTTGGAACAAGCAAGTTTAAATTTGGAAATTGGGTTTAATGTATGTATCATTTGTCAAAATGCGATTTTGTTGGTATGAGACATGAAATTAAGCAAGTTTTATAACATTTTTGGTTGCTGTTTTAATTTTTTCCTCCTCCTAGATTTGCCCACAGTAGAGGAGCTGATGAAGCCTATCAGAATAGAGTCCTTTGGGAACAGTGGTTTGGGTTTACAATCTGTCAGGTATGAGTTTTTTGAAATGGATCATACAAGTTATTTGTTTTTCTGTTTATTGTTTTGTCACTGGAAACTTGTAGAATCATTTGTTCAATATAATCATTCCTAGTGAATAATTAATACATAATTTGTATATGTCCTTCTATGAGTCACTGCTCACTTCTTTTTAAATTAGTATTTACTCAATTCGTTCATCAAAATTCTTCTAGTGCTAAAATAAAATAGATGCTACTAAAAATGTTAATGCCACTAAGAAATCTTAAAGGTTTTACTGAAAAATATAATCTCCTCAGCTTGAAATAGCTCAGGGATAGTTGATTTGTATGAAGAGATGAGACATGAATTTTATTCTGTATGAGTCCTAGTTTGCTTGTTTATAAGCCAGTTAGTTTTGTACTTAGTCATAGACTGGCTGTCATCTCACAGGGTGAGTTCTTTGGGCTTGCGAGAAATGGGCTTCGTAAAAATGCTCCAGCTCTGGTGCATTTTAATGGAAGCTTGTGCGACCTCGCTGTCATTTTCCACCACACAGAATAAATAGCACATCACAATAACCTTGTCATAAAACAACTTTGCATTTGTGTATCACTTAGAGTGTCACATCCATTATGTAGTTTTTATAGTAAGTAGGACAGGCATCCTTGATCCCCATCATTCAAGTGCTGAAACTATAATAAACTCACTTTAGTAGTGGAGCTCTCACAAGAACCAGATAATAATATTGAGTATGATAATAGCAGCTAGCATTTTTATCACATGCTTACGGTAGGCCAAGTCCTATGCAAAGTTCTTTATGTGCGCTATTTATTTAATATTACAGCAACTCCATGAAGTATATTCCATTATTAACTCATTTGATGGTTAAGAAAACTGATCCTTACAGAGGTTAAATAAATTTCCCAAGGTCATATGAATATGACCAGGGTACACAGGAAGTCCGAGTACTTAAATACTTAACCACTTACATTGTCAGATATTTGATGTCCATGAAATATGTCTGTGAAAAGGCTACCATCCCTTCATGTGCTAGTCTTTTCATTCATTCATTCATTCATGTTTTCAACAGAGACATTTTGAACCTCTTCTTGTATAGTATGCTTGTCATGGAGACCCACTGTTTTCCAAGTATAAACAAGTGATGTCTTGACCTTGTTTCTACATTTGTATTAGTTGAGCAAAAATGATACTCTGAAGTTTACACTAAAACCATCTGCTTGCATGCTAAGTCACGTATTCTTCCATTGGTCTGTAGGGCTAGTTATTATTTTTAAAGGGCATATTATGCTTACCATTGCTGTTTGAGGATATGTTAGTGTTCCTGAAGAGATTTTCTACATCTTGTGGCTTTGTTGATATAGGTGGAATTGTTTTAGTAATGTGAATTCTAAATTAGAACATAGCTTATTATGCTTGTGTTTAAAAGCCGAAAACAAGTACACTTACATTAAAAGGTATAATAATAATTATAGAAATGGCAGTATTATAAACTTTAATACATACATCAAATTCTTTAGTAAACTGTAATATAGATAATCCTAGCTGCTGTAACATAATCCTTGAAGTTTTCATAGCTTGACTTCATCAGAATTTATTTCTTGTTGACATCATACTCTCATGTGATTCAATGAGGTTAGGGTAGGACTCTGCTATACACAATCATCTGGGGACTCAGGCTTCTGGCGTAGACATAAGATTTTAAAGTTGTTGGGGCCTCATCCAACCAGTTAATGAGGAAAGAAAAAGGATGGTTTCATATACTTTCTTTTAACTGCCTCAACACAAAAGTATTACATCACTTTAGCACACATACTGTTGATAAGAACCAGCATATCTAGCTAACAAGACCCAAGAGGGCTAGGAAATGTGGTTTGCTTATATACCCAGAAAGAAAAATAAGTGAGTTCAGTAAGCATGTCGCCACTCTCAACCAGGATATACCCTTCTGAAAACCAAATTTCCACCTTACTCTTCTTCATACACAGACCCACTTATCTATTCTCAAAGCAAACAGCTCAAAGTTTCATTAAGGACTCCATCCCTTTAAAAAGGCTAGGATTTCCAAGTGAAGTACAGTTCTATCCATCAGGTTCGAATGTGCTCCTGATTGTCTGATAATGAATTAAAAAGGCAAGTTATACATTGCTTCACTCCTGCCATTGCAGTGTAAAATGGTGGAACTGCACAAGTACTCCCCTCCCATTTAGAAAAGAAAATAACACTAATCATTAATGCAACTTGAATTCCACTGGAGAGACATTTAACCCCACCCCACCCCACCCCCACACCTTGCAAATGGGGATTTTCCTTAATTAGGCCATTCTTTTCTTAAGGAGAAACTAGTGTATAAGTTCATATAGCTCCTGGTTCCAGTCCTAGGAGAACTGTTCATGTATTTTATCACCCTTGGGCACACTGAAGTGGGTTTTACAGGGAGGGTGTGCCCATCTTGGAGGATGTGTACTCCTTTCTCACTTCACTTCTTGACTGCAGGTGGTTTTTAAGACTCCCAGTCACTGGCTTTTATTTTCTTTTTTTTTTTTAATAAGGTTGTGGTTTCTTTGGCATTAGAGTTCCTTTAGAAAGTTAATAGGCTTCTGATCTTTTTGGTTCCAGTCAGTTCCATGTGCCAGTAACTACACAATGTTTCCTGCTAGACAAAAGTTTTAAATCTCTACTCCTTGTCCCTCTCCTTTTTTTTCTCTATTGCATTTGCTTGGATATTGGAATAATAATAACCTTACGTGTCAAGAAGACACCTTTACTATGCTCTTTGCCAAGGAACTGAGTCATTTTCTCACCTGAGAAGTCTCATGATATCTTACTTTCTCATAGCATTTTCAATGCCAAATCTTATTGTTTGAATCTAGGCACAGAGAGTAAACCCAAGAGGCCCGAGTTTCAAGACTCTCTCTTCCTGTTGATTTCTTCTTACAAGTCTGCCTATCCTGTCTTGAGCTTGTCTCTTTCTTATTAATATCTTGTCAAAGTAGCCAATAGGAGCTGGCACTTTAAAACTTCCTGTTTTCTCTGGCTGTTTGTTTTATTACCCTGACTCGATAGGCACAAGGTTGACTTTATACACTATTACAGGTGACAACTTAGCAACGTTTTGCTGCTATAAAACATGGGTGGCCACCACTCTAGCCTCTAGTATCAGTTTCCTTGCCACCTAAAACCAAAACACTAAGCTAATGACATATTTTATGTTCTGATCACTAGCATTCACATTCTAAAGACGAGAACTAGTAAATGACCCCATCTAAATGCAAGCTGGAAAGCAAATGTAGTTTAGTTTGTACACAGTAAAAGTAGGTAACAGTTTTGATGAACATCTATTCAGGTTCTGCTACCATGAACAATGAAAGAACTAGTATATATTTTCAGGTGATTTCATCTACTTTAGAAGAAGCTTTGAACAGTTACTGAGAAATTAATTAACCTTATACAAAAATGGTAGCCTCTTAAACTTTCCTTTAATCTCATTTTATACATTACAAATCTCAATGACCACATTGACCATGATTAAGTAGTTTGAAAATAACAATATCCATACTGTTGGTGCCCCATCATATTCTGCTGTTTAACCATATTTAGAGCATTTCAAGAGACAATTTCTATATTTTTAAAATCTAATGATCTGAAATATTAGATTGTATTTAAGTGTTTTAAAACCATAAATATGACTTTATTTTAAAATCTTTGTAATCTTTTGTTTTACTTAAAATTTTTTCTTCTACTATGATGAAATTTATACTTAATATTTATATTCTATGTTTCATTGACATAAATTACAATTTAGTTTTTTCCAGAAATGTATAAAGTGTTTTTTCCTGTCATAAATGTACATTGACATTATATGGATAAAAGATATATTATAAAAAGTTTACTTAGAAATTCATATTTTATTTTTTCTTAAAATTATCTTAGTCTTGTTTGGTTTGGCTTTCCATTAAAGTAGGTCCCAAAGTCATTCATGTAATCCCTTATACAGCATTAAAATTATTTGAAATTCACCTGACCAGGTGGTGGCGCAGTGAATAGAGCGTCGGACTGGAATTTGGAAGACCGAGGTTCAAGACCCCAAGGTTGCCAGCTTGAGTGTGGGCTTATCTGGTTGAGCAAAGTTCACCAGCTTGGACCCAAGGTTGCTGGCTCAAGCAAGGGGTTACTTGGTCTGCTGAAGGCCCGCGGTCAAGGCACATGTGAGAAAGCAATCAGTGAACAACTAAGGTGTCACAACGAAAAACTAATGATTGATGCTTCTCATCTCTCTCCGTTCCTATCTGTCTGTCTCTATCTATCCTTCTCTCTCTCTCTTTGTCTCTGTAAAAAAAAAAAGAATTATTTGAAATTCATATATGGCACTCTGTTAACTAAAATTGTAAATAATGTATTTAACATTAAATCCTAATTTAAAGTTACAAATATTAAATATATATAGTGATATATATATACATATATATATAATGTGAGCCTATGTATATATGTTAATAAAAGTGATGAGTCATGTAAGGTTTATTCTTTGCATTCTCTTTTGTTTTATAGCTATAAGAAACTGGCTGGTGGTAAAGAAACTGAAATTGTAGGTCCTTTACCCTTTAAGATGAAGCCAGATGTTGAGTCTCAAGAGCCACAAAATGTGAACCAATATTTTGACAAAAATGAAGGGAACGTGGTTTTACAAAAGACGACAGATGAAAGTATAGAAAATAGTTGTCCAAGAGTAAACACTGTAGAAGAATACGTAGATAAAATGCACCTCGATATTTTGAGGAAAAAACTGTCTGGTGGTCCTTCAATAATACCTCAGGATGACAAAATAAAGAAAGTAAGTGTTTATAATTTTAATTAATTTGATACATTGATAAAGTTCTATAAGTACTCTTGATACCTAAGTACCAAGAGTGGGATTGATTACTTACCAACCTCCAAATAGACCCGGGATACATGTGATTAGTGTTTATTACAGCACCCCCCTGCAGTCCCCAGACTTAAAAATACCTCTGTGGTATTAGCTTCCTTTTAGAAACCATCCTTTACTTATAAAATTTTTTAGTAAGCATAGTCCAGAATTTGAGTAGTGTAAGAAAATAAAGTTTATTCATCATTCTAGTACTTTTTATTCAATCTTTCTAGTAGTTCATGTTCTACAAAAGTAGGTTAAGTTGGCATTTCATAAAAATACTATTAGAAACTGGTGAGAAACTTGTATTTCACTATTCTTTTTCCTCTGCTCTTCATCTATTCTGATTTACAGTTTCATAATCTCAATAGTTTATAATTTTGAGTTATCTGTTTATTATAAACCATCTCCAGTTCCTTGTGGAATAATACAGGGCATTAAAATATTTTTTATCTTAAGAAATCTGAGGAAAAGAAAATAAGATTTTATGTCATTTCAAAATATGTTCTTTCATATTCTCTTACACGTTCATTCTCATAATTACACATACTAATTTCTGGCAGGCTTAATTTGTTATATTATTTTGCTTGGTTTTACTCATGACTAAAGATGTGCTTCAAAATACTAAAATTCTAATGATTAGTTTTCGAGAACTTTAATGTAGTGGTTTGCCTTCAGCAAACTATCTTACTTAGTAATCGCTGTGATTTTGCCATCAGTTAAATCTTCATTTACACCCATAGTTAAAATTCATTGAAGTACTGAAAGTTTGTACTTGTTGTGTGCAGAGTTTTAGATCTCAGCTCAGTATTGGAGAAGGATCTGAAATTGATAAACAGGTACCATACAAGAAGGCCAAAAGTGCTCCTCCTTTGCCTAAAAGAAAACCTCAGAGTGGATTATATGCATCAGTTAGGAGCTCAGGCTATGGAAAACCCAGTTCACCATTCAAGACATTTTCTGCTTTGGAAAAGAAAACTTCAAAGGACATGATGAAAAGCAAAAACTTGAGGTCCATTCCCACCTCAAATCAAGTTAAGAAAAAAGGTAATCATATACTCTTTTCATAATAGAATTCTGTGTATATGCAGTTGACCTTTGAACAAGGGTATGAACTGCATGGATCCACTTACACGCAGATTTTCTTCAGTAAATACTGTTAATGTATTTCCTCTCCTGATGATTTTATTAGAAACATTTTCTCTATAGCTTACCATCATCAGAATATAGTACACGATACATGTAACATACAAAATATGTGTTGACTGTTCATGGTATTGGTAAGGCATCTTGTCAACAGTAGGCTATTAGTACTTAAGTGTTTGGAGAGTCAGGTTGTATGTGGATTTTTGACTGCATGGGAAGTTGGCACCCCAACCCATTTTTTTGAAGGGACACCAGTATTATATTATTTTACTTTCTTTGTCCTCTGCTTTCCCTGTTTCCTTCTCTCCTTCTATGAACTTCACTTATTCATAGAAAAGAACCTTAAGGTACACAATCTATTTCTGAAAGAGTCAATTTATAGGAGGTTTTTCATCATTACTTCTAGGTTTTCCTGAATAAGTGAATATAAGATAGGAGATCAAATCTCTCCTTACCTAGTTGGCTCTGTAATAGCCAGTGCTTCGCTTACCAGAGAAGATCTATATATTCAGAATGCAAATGGCAATCGACAAATAAAGGTTGATAGAGAGATATTAGTTCGGTATAGACTTGGAGAGGTAGGATGTTTTATTTATCACCTATTGCATATTTTTATACCTTACAGTGCCTTTGGTGTGTCCTAATGTAGTCATTTATAGTGACAGAAAGGCTGACTTCCAGCTTGGAGCCCATGCAGCTATTAAGAGAAATAGAAATGTTCAGGTCAGATCAACTTTTCTGCTGCCTTAGACTCCAGTGGAAAAAGGAGAACAATAATAGAGCCAGAAGCATTTTGTCCTTTTCTTTGTGATTAAATTTAATAGGGGACCAATTTTATCATTGTTACATGGTTGTAGTTGTCAGAGAGCTAGCCTTACTGGAAAATTCACTTATAGCTTAAAGTGTTTTCCCTTGCCTTTCCTTAAAACTATCCATTTCAGGACCATATTGACTATACAGGCATACCTCATTTTATTGTGCTTTTGCTTTGCACTTCACAGAGGTTATGTTTTTTACAAATGGAAGGCAAGACCCTCCACCAGAAAAAGATCACAACTCACTTTATTATAATACTTTATTACGGTGGTTTGGAATCTACAGTATCTCTGAGGAATGCCTGTTTTTAAAGTACTTGAGGCATTAAACACTCTCTTCTTCTACATGAGTGCATTTCACTGCAGCAACCTGTGCATATGAGATGGAAAGGCCAGGACTAATCTGTGTCAGAGGGAAGGAGAGCAGTAGGAGGGGTTGGTTGTTCTGGAGAAACCAGAATATGATTCTGTTCGATTAATACAAGCATCCTTTTCCTCTTGTTCTTAAACGAGGGACTTCTAATCTCCTCCCTTAAAAAGTCTTTTGTGTATCGTCTGGAAACAAGGTTGCTGGTTTGATCCCTGATCAGGGCACATATGGGAAGCAGTCAAAGGATACATGACTGAGAGGAACAACAAATGAATGCTTCTCTTCCCTTTCCCCTTTTTCTCCCTTCCTCTCTCTGTTGTTATATTGCTATATATATATACTTATATTAAACTCTGGCCGGTTAGCTCAGTTGGTTGGAGCATCGTCCTAGAGTGTGGAGGTTGCCGGTTCAATTCCCTGATCAGGGCACATACAGGAGCAGCTCGATGTTTCTGTCTCTCTCCTTGCCTCTCAAAAAAAAAGTTTTTTGTGTTCTCTTTTTTCTCACTTTGGTGTAGAACACTTGCTTGTGATGTTATCTATTCATCTATTAATAATTAACTCTTCATTGAATCTAGTACTTAATATTAAAAAAAAGACACTTGGAACGTTTATCAAATTTTAGAATCATCAAGGAGAGGATAAAAACATTCCATTAATGTCTTAGGAGCATCATATTGTACTTTGGGGAGCAAGAAAATAACCTTTTTTTTTAATATTACTCTAGTATGTTTATTTTCGATAAATTAACCCCCAACATTTTTGAAGTTTACTTTATCCACATTTACTCATTTAAAAATTTTTTCAGCACCTAACATGGTCCAGGCAATGGTAGTTAACATCAGTAAACAAAATAGGCAGAGAAACTTCCCCTATTCTGTGGGACCTTTTTATCTGATGAGGAGAGATAGACAGTTAACCCTTTGAGTAATGAGTTTTTTGTTAACCCTTTGAATGAGGACATACATGAATGTTTGTACTACTCAAACGGTTAACAATAAACATGATAATTAAGGAAAGGATGTTACATGCTAAGGAAAAGAAAAAGTAGAGCAAGAGTGTTGGTGGAGTGCAGCAGGTCACAATTTTAAACAGGATAGAGTGGGTCTTGAGAAAGCTATTTGAACAAACACTTGTAGGAGGTAAGGGAATTGGTCATGTGGATATTTGGGAGTAGCACATTCCAGAAAGAAGAAAGATTCCTAAAGTAGGGAAGAATGCCTGGTATGTTCAAGGAACATTATAGAAGCCCCATATGGCTAGGGCGGAGTAAGCCAAGAGGTTAGTAGAAATGAGATCAGAGTCAATAGGGAAGGTGCACAAGGTTTTCCTAGGGCATTTTAAAGACAGGCTTATACTCTGAGTGATCCACTGAAAAGTTTTGAGCATGGGAGCAATCTATCTGACTTAGCCTTTAAACAGAGTTCTCTGGCTTCTGTGTTATAAACCATATAGATATATACACATGCCACAGGGACATAGGCAAAAACACAGAGCCCATTAAGAAGGTTTTAGGAATCCAGGCTAGAAGTAATGGGGTTGAACCAAGGTGGTGGCAGTGGAGGAAAAGAGAGTTGGTTGGGGCCTGACCTGTGGTGGCGCAGTGGATAAAGCGTCGACCTGGGAACACTGAGGTTGCCAGTTCAAAACCCTGCACTGGTCTGGTCAAGGTACATATGGGAGTTGATGCTTCCAGCTCCTCCCCCCTTTCTCTCTCTCTCTCTCTCTCTCTCTCTCTCTCTGTGTCTCCTCTCTAAAATGAATAAAATAAAAAAAAATTTAAATTTAAAAAAAAAAACAGAAAATTAAAAAAAAAAAAAAAAAAAGAGAGTTGGTTGGATAAGAACACATCTAGAAGATGGAACCAAAAATCTAAAAGCTTGGTTTAGAGTTATGAAAGAGGAGTCATGGGTGATGTAAGTGTTTTTGGCCTAACAAACTGGAAGAACAGGCACTCTCCCATTGGATGAGGAAGGAAAAGTAGAGTAGATCTCAAGGTGGAGAGATCAGAAATCTAGTTGTTGATCGTTTTGAGATGTCTCTTTTACATGCAAGTGGAGATGACAAGGAGGTAGATATAAAAGTCGAGTTCAAGAGGTAGGTGTGGACTGTAGATATCATTTGGAAGAGGTTAAGAACTGTTATTTGTAAGCAATGGGTTGTAAGCCATAAGACTGATGAACATGATCAAGAGAATGAGTATAGCTAAAAAAAAAAAGCCAACCAAGAGAATGAATATAACTAGAGAAAAAAGCCAACCAAGGCCTGAGCCCTGGGCATGTTAACCTTAAGAGGTGAGGGAGAAGAGGAGTAACTACACAGAGGACAGTATGATTGGGACAAATATGAGTATGTGGGATCCAAGTGAAGAATGTGTATGAGGGAGAATTGAGCTGCTCTATCATTTGCTGCAGGAGATAATGATGAGGACTAACAACTAACCTTTGGGTTTAGGAAGAAAGAGATTATCAGTAAATTGGGCAAGCAGTTATCATGGATATGTGGCCCTAAAAGGCAAATGAGTGGGAATAATAGAATTGAATACTTCAAGTTATAGACCACCCTGGAGAAAAGACTGTAAAAGGCAGGGGAAAAAACTGGTCAGTGGCTGTCTTGAAAGTGGAGTCAAGAGAAGCCTTTCGTTTTCTGTTCGTTTGTTTTTTAAAGATTTTATTTATTGATTTTTTTAGACAGAGGAGAAAGAGGTACATCAACTTGTAATAGTTGTTTCTTGTAGTGTCTTGACCAGGAAGGCCCAGGGTTTTGAACCAGCAACCTCAGCATTCCAGGTTGACACTTGATCCCCTGCGCCACCACAGGTCAGGCAAGAGAAGCCTTTAGTTTTTCTTTTCCTTTTCTTTTTTAAATGGGAGAAATAATAGTATAAATTGTAGTATATTTATGCTTTTTGGAAAGATTCAGTAGACAGGAAAAATACATGATGGAGAGAGAGAGAAGAATTGCTAGACCAATGACCATGAGTGGAGAAATTGTAATGGGGTCTCATGTACATCGGAAGGGTTGGCTTTAGATAGGAACATGAATCATTCATCTGTGGCAGCACATAGGAAGGGGGAGGCAGTTAGGTAGTAGTGCTGAGAAAATGGGGATGATTTCTTCTGATTACTTTAGTTTTCTCTGATAAATAAAATGCAGTGCCATTAACTGGCAGTGAGAATTGGGTAGGGGTGTTGCAAGAGAGAAGAGGAGACATGAAATAATTATCCTAGAGGATTAGTTAGACTGACAGCAGCAGAAAGAGTCTACTTGAAGTTTGTGATTATGAACTGAAATTGAGACAAGGCATGCCTGTGGGTGAAAGGCCACATTTAGCTGCATGATTGCAGGTGTTAGCTAGTTTTATAGCTCAGTTTACCAAGGAGAGTTTTTTGCCAAATGAATACAATGAGCTGAGAGAATGGCAAGAATGGTAATGAAGAAAGAAAGGACATCAAGGGATGTGATAGTCTGGAATAGGTGGAATTAACAAACTGAGTCCCAGTGGGGCAGGAGGTGGGAGTAGGAATTGACAGAATAAAATGCCTAAAACTGAGATTTGGGAGTGACTGCATTACTGGTAACAGAAAAAGACCTAGTGTGAGTAGCTGAGGTAGAATGAAATATAAGTAACCAGAAGCCAGAGGGTTGAAAGCACTATCTGTAAGTATGTTGAAGTTACTAAGAGAGAAGACAAAAGTTATGTCACAGTAGATGGGGGGGGGGGGGGAAGGAATGAGAGGGATGATATAGAGGTTAATAGATGAAGGCAGCAATATTTTTATGAGTACTTTCACATATTTTAAAATTTTATAGTATTTATGAATACCAAGATAAAAATAAAACCACTAAAATGTATATTAAAATACAGTGATAAACTATTGCTATCTTTTTACTAAGCTACTTTTTTTTCATTAGATTATCTATTAGGTATAATTTTTTTTTTACCTCTTTTTATTGAAAATATTGCCCAAAGCAACTTTACTTTTATTCAGAACTGTAATTCCTTTGGGCGGTTCAGCTGGTTCACGCCAGTTCGGTAGAACTGATGATACCTAAATTTTTGTTGAGTTCGGCGAACTGGTTGTTAAAATGGCACTTATAATCTAAGGTGGGTGCCTGGGCAGCGACCCAGTGTGGAAACAACAAATTTACAGTCCTTACTCTTTTTTTTTTTTTAAGTAAGAGGCGGGGAGGCAAAGACAGACTCCCGCATGTGCCCCAACTGGAATCCACCCAGCAGGCCCACTAGGAGGTGATGCTTTGCCCATCTGGGGCGTTGATCTGTTGCAAATGGAGCCATTCTTAGCGCCTGAGACATGCCATGGAGCCATCCTCAGCACCCAGGGCCAACTCGCTCCAATTGAGACATAGCTACAGGAGGGGAAAAGAAAGAAAAGTGAGAAAGTAAGGGGTGGAGAAGCAAGAAAGAGAGGGGTAGAGAAGCAGAAAGGCATTTCTTCTGTGTGCCTTGACCAGGAATCAAACCTGGGATATCCACACGCCAGGCTGATGCTTTACCATTGAGCCAACCAGCCAGGCAATCTTTTTTAATGTTCATCTCCTCAAAAACATATTCTAAGTATGCATAGTAATGTCCCGGGCGATGACTGTCCAGGACAAAATTAGGTTACTGTTAACTCTTGTGTTTTTATTTTGAGACTGATAATTTTATTTTATGAAAGGAATAGTTGCTCATTTAAGTTGGAAATACAGAAAAGTTAGAAGAATGCAATAATTTAGCCATGCTTCTTACTGTATATGTACTTACAGAGATAGAAGGAAGAACAAGTAGATAGGAGGCAGGAGAGAGGCAGACATATGGATAATGAAGAAATATTTTATAAGGATAAGATTACACTTTAGAAGTTTTTTTAAAATAAGATTTTAGACTTGGTTTTAAGTCTACAAAAGAAAAGAAACTTTATCCTAAGAAATATTATGTCCTAAAAGATCCTTTTGAGAAAATAGATTGTGAAAACCCCTCAAAGGTTGTCTAAAACTGTGTTATTCTTTTTAACTGTGTTTTTCAATTTTCTACATTATCAGTTTTTTAAATTTTTTTAGTGAGAGGAAGAGAGGCACAGACTTCTACATGCACCCCGACCAGGATTCACCCAGCAAGCCCACTAGGGGGCGATGCTCTGCCCATTTGGGGCCCTTGCTCCTTTGCAAAAGGAGCCATTTCTTAGCACCTGAGCCAGAGGCCATGGAGCCATCCTCAGTGCCTGGGGCTAACTACCTCCAGTTGAGCCATGGCAGCAGGAGGAGAGGAGAAGAGAGAGAGAAACTAGAGGGAGAGGGATGGAGAAGCAGATGGTTGCTTCTTCTATGTGCCCTGACCAGGAGTTGAACCCAGGACATCCACACGCCAGGCGAACACTCTACTGCTGAGCCCACTGGCCAGGGCATCAGTTTTCCCTTTAATGAAATATATGGTAGTAAATCGCTTACATTTCCACTCCTGCCCATTTTTGTTGGTTTAATTTTTACTTGTTGAAGATATATTTATTTTATTCTCCCCTACATCTGTAGTTTCCCTCAGCTTTTGAATTTAGATCTTGGCTTTAATAAAGGGAGTGAATACTTTTCACTAGTCCTTTAGCCATATCTTCTCCATTTGGGTTTGATTGGTTTCTCATTTGACTGAGTTTTCTTAATCCATTGTTTTTCCAAGAAGGGATCATTGGTCCCACCTATCATTACTGAAAATAATTAGTGAAATCCAAGTTAAGAACCTGGAAAGGGAAAATTCTGGTATAAAAGCAATGACTGACTATAGCTTGAACAAGATCCACCTGCCACACTCCTGACCACCCTGTCCAGGGAGGATCTCAGTGCCAGTAGATCCAGCTCAGTCACAGGCCATATTAATGGACATCCAACAATCTGGAAGGATTAATGCCTGCTTTTCCAATGACTCCAATAATTTCTTAGTGAATGTTTTAAGAAATTTCTCCAGAAATCCTTCCAAATCAAACAGTTCAGTTAAACATGATTACTACTCGGTAAGAAAATGTCTGTATGCCTGGGAAAATAATGAAAATCTTTGGGTGGTGACTTATTTCTTCTTGAGACTTTTTATTTTCCAAAATTTTAGTAACCACGTATTTCACTTCTAATGAAAAAATAAATTTTAGACTTAAAAATTTAGCAGCTTGAAGAAATTAAAAATATAAATTTCAGATTCTTCGTTTACCTCTAAGACAATTGTAATGTATACTGAGTGGTAAGCTTAGAACCTGCAGTATTTGAATATGGACCTCAAGATCTCTTGTATTTAGTTCCCTTAATTTTTTTTTATTATTAACTGAATTTATTGGCCTTAGAATTAAAAGCTGAAAATTCAACCGGAATATATATATAGTAATCACATTTTCTCTAAGGAAATATATAAATTACCAGGGTATTAGAGCAGTATTATAATTTTCTCTTTTTAAATCAGTTTAGCTGTTAGAAAGTTTCCATGCAATTTATATTATCCCACTGATACTGTAATATCTTGATACACACTACTATAAAAAGTATGCTTTGAAGGTGCCCTTTATTTTAACTAAAGTTCTTCATAAAGTTATTAGTTGCTCTTTAATAATTGTTTAGATATTCTTGTTAATGCTGTGAACTTTTAAAAGAATAATTTATTTAAAAGTAGTAAAGCCTAAAATTATTCTAATTCACATTCTCACATTTATTTAATTCCATTTGTGATTTGATAAGAATTTTCTATCCATTAGCCTTCTATGTCAAATTGAGTAGAATGTTGGTTACAGGCAACAGTTTTGAGTTTAGTGTTATACCTCAGCCTTTTTGAGATCTTCACTTATCTTATTGTTACATAATTGCTGAATAAACGTTCAAATTTGCATTTGTAGTGTTTTAATCTACTCTCTATAATATTTAGAAATCTTATCTGAAACAAAACTCAAGACTGCAGCATTGGGTAAACCAGCTCCCAAAACTGAAAGGTGCCTGCTTACTCCTAAGAAGTCTGAAGACACTATAGAAACTGTTTCCTGTGTTCAGTTTCAGAATGTAGGTATTAAATTTCAAAACAACATTCATAATGTTTTTATGTTTTAAATTTATATTAAGACCAAATTATAAATAATGAAATATGTGAAATTTCTTTTGCTTGAAGTGTTCAATCTTATTGAATATATACTGATTTTCTTATTTAGCAGAACTTATTAACCTTGTCATTTTCTTTTTTGTGGTTTTTTTCCTCCAAGCCACCCGTGTTTTACTCTTATGTATAAATCTATAATGAAGTGATGCTTTTCCTTAAAAGGATCCTTCAGGATACCATGCTGAGAACATGGACACAGAATTAATTATGTTTAAAAGAGTTCAGGAAGCAGAGGAAAAGTGGAGGGGTGCACAAGCCCTAATTGAGCAAATTAAAGTCACATTCTCAGAAAAAGAGAGAGAGCTGGAAAATAAGATGGAAGACCTAAAAAGACAACAGGAAAAGGAACTCTTCAAATTGAATCAGGACAATTACATTCTTCAAGCCAAGGTACTTGACACATTGTTCTAGTTTTCTTTTTATTGATTAAAAAAAAACTTGTATTCCCTGCTAAATGCATTGTCATCCTTTGTTCCTGGAGCTGTTTGGCTTGATGTATTCGCTTATAAAACATGAGCGTAGTTCCTGAAAATGCCTCCTTACGTAAGAGCCTAAATCCAACCCCATACAAGGAAAAATCAAAATTTATATTGGCGATACTTTTCTTCTGTCAGCAGTTCTTTTTAAGATCAATCCCGTAGTTGACTGTGACCTTCAAAGAAGAAAGTTCAGAGAAAACTGCTATAAAAGGTCTAGATTACCAGAAAAACACTGTATAGTATTTCTGAGTTACTGCCATTTCAAATCCATCATCACAAAACAACACTATAATTATTTCATTGTAGTTGGTGTTATGTTAATTTCAGTATGGTTATAAGACTCATTCTTCCTCACTTTTAACATCAGTCTTTCTCCAAATAAAGCAATTCCTGCTTTTTTCTCAAGTTAAACAGCTTGGGAGAAACAAACAAAAAACAAAGGTGGTTACATTTTGGAGAACCAGCTGATCCTGTCACTGAAGAAAAATTGAAGCAAATCCAAAAAGAAATACAGGAACAAGAGACACTTCTTCAAGGATACCAGCAGGTATATTGACTCTTCAACACATAGTGAGGTTGTTCTTGAGATTCTCTGATTATAAAATAAAAGGCATATTAAAATACTTATATGCTGTCTGATCAGTGGTGACACAGTGGATAGAGAGTCAGCCTGGGATGCTGAGATCCCAAAGTCAAACCCTAAGGTCGCTGGCTAGAGCACAGGATTGCCAGCTCGGGTCATCAACATGATCCCGGGGTTGCCGGCTTGAAACCCAAGATTGCTGGCTCAAGCCCAGGGTCTCTGGCTTGAGCAAGGGATCACTGGCTTGGCTTGAGCCCCCACCCCCAGTCAAGGCACGTATGAGAAGCAATCAATGAACAAATAAAGTGATTCAATTACAAATTGATGCTTCTCATCTCTATCCTTTCCTGTATTTCAATATGTGCTTATTTAACTGGAATTCTGGCAAGTATGAGGTAGTGATCATTTGGTCTATGCAATTCTCATAGTTAGAATTAAAATGGTTAAGAGCATGTGTTCTGGATTCAAGGATTCTGGTTTTAGACTTAGTTCTACCACATGCTGTGCAGCCTTGAGCAAATCAACCAGGATAGGTTTAGTAATCTCCAGCATGAGATTTCATCTTAGTTTCTTCCCTTCCCCATCTCTCAACCCCTCCCCTCTTTCTTTACTTTCTTCCCCTTCTCCTTCTGTCTTTCTACCCTTTTCCTCTTTTGACTGTCATAGCCTAAACACTGAGCAATAATAAGCACCAATAATACTGAGCACCACTGAGCTCCAATAATAAGCATTGTCATCTAGGGACATCCCAAAGAAAGTATGACCACATCAGAGATTACAGTGTTCACTGTAAATGAAATAGTACTGATTTTACAGGACACATTACCCCTGAGGTTAGCCCCTGGCCTGCCATTCTAATGTTGCTAAACAAAGTATGGGTTTTAAGGAGGATTTCATAGACCTAGAAGTTTGCAAGCCCAGCCACCTCCTCCCACAAAGATAACACATAATTTATGAATCCCTATATATATATTTGGGTTTCATTAATTCTGCAGATATTTAAGCACAGATGGTCTGCCAGGCACTAGGCCAGACATGGTGAGATGATTCCTAGTTCTCATTAGTCCTCAAGTCCTCAAAGTTCCTTGGTATTCATCAGAGTCCTTTTTTTTTTTTTTTTTTTTTTTTTACAGGGACAGAGAGGGATAGATAGGGACAGACAGACAGGAATGGAGAGAAGTGAGAAGCATCAATCATTAGTTTTCATTGCCGTCACAACACCTTAGTTGTTCATTAATTGCTTTCTCACATGTGCCTTGACCGCGGGCCTTCAGCAGACCGAGTAACCCCTTGCTGGAGCCAGTGACCTTGGGTCTAAGCTGACGAGCTTTTGCTCAAGCCAGATGGGCCGCGCTCAAGCTGGCGAGCTCGGGGTCTTGAACCTGGGTCTTTTGCATCCCAGTCCGATGCTCTATCCACTGTGCCACCGCCTGGTCAGGCTCATCAGAGTCCTTTAAAGAGGTTGATAAGCCCGAGCACCTAAGCATGCTTTGGTACTTTCTCTCTCTGATCTCACTGTTTGAGTCACTTTTTAGCTCAAGCCTAGGGGTAAGCTGGATTTAGTGTCTTGACCCGCCTTGTCCTGATCTTTAGGAACACCCAAGTCTCTAACTTCCCGATCACAGAAAGTTACAGAAACAAGCATGGACACTCATTGTGGCTATATTGAATTATCTCACCATGGGAAGACAGCTGAAAAATAGAAAAAAAGGGTACGAACAGTCCCTCTGGCCTCTCTATCTTGGAGCCCGGAGTTGGAATGTGGTTACTCTTGGGGGCACTCACCCATTTACTCTTGTGAAATGAGGCACCTCGCACTGAGATTAGGCTCCTTGGCTTTGGGAATTTTTGCAACTTTTTTTTTTTTAATAAGCATTTTGCAAAGAATTGTTTTCATAGTTTTCTTCTGTGATATAAAGAAATTTAAAAGGATTTTGCTTACTCAAAAACTGAAGAAATTTTAAATACTTTAAAAATATGTAAAGGCTGTATATATATATTTATGTATTACTTTTAACTAAAATGTGATTTTCTACTTATAAAAAGGAAAATGAAAAACTGTATAATCAAGTGAAAGATCTTCAAGAACAAAACAAGAAAAACGAGGAGCGAATGTTCAAAGAAAATCAGAGTTTATTCAGTGAGTTAGCTTCATTAAAGTAAGTCCTTTTCAGATTCTTAAAATTATACGGTTTCTAATTATTTATTACTATATTAATAATACATTCAGGTATACATAGAAATGAAAAAAATTATACACTGATTTTCAATTTTATATTTAATAGTCAATAGATTTTTCTTTTGGTATTAGATGAGTAATACATGCTACAGTATTTTCAGCATATTTATGTTTGAGATCAGTTTCAGAAACTGAACATAACAACATTCCTCTTGGTTGCTCATTTAGCCTGAGATGCTTATGTAAGGCCTATTAGTAATAATGCTTTAAAAAAATAAATCATATTGCCCTAGGTAAGGTTCCATACATGCAGTCTCAGATGGAAATCTTTGAGGAGGTGGTTTTCTAGAGGATAACTCTGAGGAGAAAAGGAGAAAGAGAAGCAAGATGAGCCTGACCTGCGGTGGCGCAGTGGGTAAAAGCATCAACCTGGAACACTGAGGTCGCTGGTTCAAAACCCCAGGCTTCCCTGGTCAAGGCACATATGGGAGTTGATGCTTACTGCTCCTCCCTCCCTTCTCTCTCTGTCTGTCTGTCTCTCTCTGTCTCCTCTCTCTAAAATGAATAAATAAAATGTAAAAAAAAAATAAAAAGAAAAAACGAGAAGCAAGATGAGGGTGGGCAGGGGGAGGGAAGGTAATAAAAATGTGTTCTCAGCTGAGATTGGCTTTATTCTGCTCTCACCTGGAAGCTTGCGAGAACAGGGTGCATCATGTAGTTGGTCCCGCCTTGAAGCAAGAAAAGGTAGCTTTTTGTACCCCTAAACTAGTCAGTCACAGGCCAAGAGTTGTCCCAGGAAGCAGGTGGGGGATATCCTGTGGGGAGCAGCCTTTTGTACCCCCACACCAGTGTATCACTGGCTGGGATGCTTCCCAAGAAGTAGTTGAGGGGTATTCTCTGCCACGGGGAGGAGTTGCTGTCTGTGTGAGGCACTTCTCCAGAGAAGGAGAGCCTTGAATTATCACCAGCACTCAACCATGGTGAGCTGATGGAGCACCAGCACCTACTTAGGAATCATATTCAGGTCTTCAGGATGTTACTATATCCAGCTTTAATATGTTAAGTGAAAATGCTGAACCCATAAACATGGGCGTGCTAGAATACTTATCTGCCTTTAGGAAATGACTGCCATTTGTCTATCATTCGACATAGACTCCTAGTTAGTCAGGACTGCTATCAGAAGCTTCTTTGGCTGTGAATAGCATGATGCTGTATTAATTCATGCTTCTTTTTGTTGTTAGAAAACCTAGGATGTAAAAGGCAAGATTGCTTAGCTCATACTGATCTTTCATGCAAAATAGAAAAAGGTACACCTTATAGCAGACAAAGCTAGAAGGTGCACAGGTTGGCAAGCAAGAGCTTTTTTTTTTTTTTTTTTTTTTGTAAATTTAGAAAAGAAAAAAGTTCCTTTCCCTTGGTAAGTGTAACCGCAGTGCAAGAGTAGTAATGTGCACAGGTCTTACTCAAGGAAGCATTTACATCTGCTTTCTTCCTAGATGTTTCAATAAAGGGTTTAAAAATATTCTTATACATACTACCTGGCTTTTAAAAGAGAGCTAGCTATTCTAGGCTCCAAAATTGAAAGTTTAAATTATCTTTCATAATGAAATAAATGGTTTCTTTAGTACATTAGGATTAAATGATCATATAGTATATAGATTCTTAAACTCCTTATATAATTTCTCTGGAAAAACAGAAAAGTTGAAGCTAAGGTAAAAATAATAGGCTCTGTTTGGTTTTGTTAGTTTCAGATGTATGATTGGTAATTTGTGTTTCTCAGAATGGAATCTGGAATGGTGAAACAAGGAGTGCTCAACACCGTAGGAAAAATGCAGCATTTCTCTCTGGGACACTGATTTTTTTCTTTTGAGAAGTGGGAGGAAACATTTTATAGTTACATTATTTAATCATATATTAAATAAATCAATAAAATAATATTAGGGTTTTCAATTTCTTTAGATTAAACAAACATTTCCCTTAGTTAAACATAAACAATTCCCTTAAAGCGGTATTTTATTTTTTAGATTAAATTTATCTTCAGTGACTCACATAGTTCCAACATCCCTTAGAGTTTTTAATTTTTAATAATTGAATGTTTTGTATTGAAAAAGACTACATTGTAAAATAATATTTATTTTTTCAAATAAATCAGAGAACAAGCACAAAAAAATCGTTTCCTGTCTCAAGTAGTTGAAGATTCAGTGCCTACCAGAAACCAGAGTTTTACAGATCTGTTAGCAGAACTACGGGCAGCTCAGGTAAGGCACATATGGATTTTAACTATTAGCAATAGTAAAGATTATATAAAAATTTCCAAATGTGTAAAAAACACATTTTTGTAATTTATGGAAAATAAGATCTTTTTATTAATTTTATACCACTTAAAAATTAAATATCAAAGATTAACATTTAGCATACATGTGACCTTAATGTAGAAGAAACAGTGTACTACTGGTTTTAGATGGCATCTGCCTTGTAATAGACCCTGCCTTTGGGCATTGATTGTATGAAGCTACAAGGGAGGTAAAACCTTATATAGGGCATGTTTACATTATTTTAGGTAAATTCCCCATGGAAAATGTACAGCTAAAATAGAAAAATAATTTTAAGATGATTATTCACCTTAAAAACTTAGTTGGCTTGCCTGACCTGTGGTGGTTCAGTGGATAAAGCATCGACCTGGGAACACTGAGGTCGCCAGTTCAAAACCCTGCACTGGTCTAGTCAAGGCACATATGGGAGTTGATGCTTCCAGCTCCTCCCCCCTTTCTCTCTTTCTCTCTCTCTCTCTCACTCTGTGTCTCCTCTCTAAAATGAATAAATAAATAAATTTTTTAAAAAGTTAAAAAAAAAAAAACTTAGTTGGCTTTTTGACTATCTTCCTAAGCAGGGGGCAGAAGCCATACCTAAAATATTTGTATCTTTCATACTTAACACAAAGGTAAAATGCAATAGTTGCTTTATAATTTTTTTATACTTAACTGTATTTAAAGGAATATGGCCAAAAATATTCTAGAACAGTATTTATCAATGGGAGACATTTTGGAATTTTGGACAGGTTAATTCTGTTTTAAGCATAACAGTGTCATGTATTGCATAATTTTTATAAACACTGTCCCCAGTGCACTCACCTGGAACAGTTAAAACCATTGCCACGTTTCCAAACATCCTCTGTGGGAGGGCACTTCTTCTCCTAAAGAACCATAGCATTAAACTAAAAGCCCCTCCAATCTATTTGAATGATTATTTAAACTAAAAAAATTCCAACTACATACCACTTTTTAATTAGAAATTTATTAAAGTGAAGTTATGGCCTGACCTGTGGTGGCGCAGTGGATAAAGCGTCGACCTGGGAACACTGAGGTCGCCAGTTCAAAACCCTGCACTGGTCTGGTCAAGGCACATATGGGAGTTGATGCTTCCAGCTCCTCCCCCCTTTTTCTCTCTCTCTCTCTCTTTCTCTCTCTTTGTGTCTCCTCTCTAAAATGAATAAAATTAAAAAAATTTAAAAAAAAAGAAACAGATGTTTAAATAAATAAATAAATAAAGTGAAGTTATGGTCACATGGGAATTGAAACACAAACATAATTAATGTTTAACAGGTTTTTATAGTATATAAAATGAAGCTTAAAATGTGAATCCATTAAAGAACTTTCTTTGGATGAATGTATGTACAGATTATTAGATAGATAAATACCATAGTTCCCCATGTATAAGACCCTTTTTCAAAAAATTTGGGATCTAAAAACTGGGTGCATCTTATACAGTGGTTGTGGCATTTCAAATGCCATACATGGAACTGAGGACAAGGCAATATATGAAGACAGTGATTTGTCATCAGACACAGAGGAAGACAAGCTAACGGATGGGAGTTTTGATGAGGAATTGTATAAATTTTATGATGAATAAAATTTGAGTTCAATAACTTTATGTAGTACATATTTTTTCTTATACATGGGGAAATACAATAGGTAGGCAGAAAGGTAGAAAGAAAGAATAAATGATTGGATAACCCCCTCCCCAACCCTCCTTTATCAGTGGGCTTCAGAATTGGCAAGTTAACAGAGTTAATATTACCATATTCTGTGAAGGCTTAGAAAAACCTGGTAAGGTTTTAAGCATACCCTTAGCTTCATTTGAAGGCTGTTACGAGGGATCTTTTATTTTAATTTTTTTATTTTTATTTTATTCATTTTAGAGAGGATACACAGAGTGAGAGAGAGAGAGAGAGAGAGGGGAGGAGCTGGAAGCATCAACTCCCATATGTGCCTTGACGAGACCAGTGCAGGGTTTTGAACTGGTGACCTCAGTGTTCCCAGGTCAACGCTTTATCCCTGCGCCACCACAGGTCAGGCTACGAGGGATCTTTTAAAAGTACTGTTTTGAACATATTTTTCTAATAGGACACTAAAACTGTCACTAAAATCACTGAAAAGTGTTGAATAAATTTAATAAGCGTCCTGTAAATGCATACACCAAGCTTTCAAGAAAGTAGGGAAGATCTCTAGGGGTCAGAAATGAACAGGAATAAAAAGCTAGCAGGAAGCATCTGCTTCTGTGCTACTAGTTCAGTAACCATAGGGCTTGAGCTTTGACAGCAGAGTGGAGGCAAGATGGCAGGACAAGAGGGCCACACCCTTCAGTAAAACAGTACTGGGAGACAACCCACCCACCTTCATAAGGGGCTGAGATATCAACTAAGCTTTTCTGTCTTAACTTGATCTCTAGATAGGGCAGGGGGAAAAGTCTCAACTGCTTCATGCCCATGTTTGGTTGTTCAGTATAAATATAATTTCTTTCACTTTTGTGATTTAGTACATATTTGAATTGACATAGAGGAGATGGTCGTGCTCAAACAGCAAAAACATAAAAAATTAACTCTGGTCCTGAGTCAGTGATGACCTCTAGTGTATCTAGAAGAAACAAATGCAAAACAGCTCTTAGAGGTATACATCCTTAACCAAGCTCACACATTACTCCTACAGATAAAACTCTGCTGACAATATTCTCACAGCGCAAAACTACAAAACCCAGAGGAACAAACCACCATGAGCAGGCATGGGATGATTTAATAAACATCAGGGTTAGCACCCTAATAGAATTATTAATAGACTATAAAATAAATAATCTTAAAATGATTAATATACAGAATAAGTGAGAAAAGGAGGAAACAGACAGACTAGTAAAATAAACAACTCTGGAAATAAAATATATTCCTGGACACTAAAAAATAAGTAAAAAGTTAATCAACACAAGAAAAAAACAGTAAATTAAATGATATATCTAAGAACCTTAGAACAAACACAGAAAAATAGAAAAATGGAGAATATCAGAAATATGAGATGCTATAGTGTGTGTGTGTGTGTGTGTGTACATATGTATTTAAATCCTTTTATATGGGAATGGCTGAAAATTTTCTAGAAATTAAAAAAGAGATAGATTCTCAAATTCAGAGAATGCAGTGAGTCCTGCTTAGAATAAATAAGTAAAAATCTATAGCTAGGCCCATTATTGTGAAATTGACAAAAGTAGAGAAAACCTTAAAATAATAAAAGTATTATTTAAGGTAAAAATTCTCTTTAGGGATTTGTTTCTTTGTTCAAATACTGAAAGATGAAATGTAAATATACCTTTCTTTTTATTTATCTTGGTACTCTGTATTTAGTTTTAAAAGAAAATTAGAATAAATCCATAATATATAATTTTTATATCAACTATACAGTCTAATTTGTATCTTAAAAAGTAATACTAATTGGCCTAACCAGGTGGTGGCGCAGTGGATAGAGCGTTGGACTGGGATGCAGAAGGAGCAAGGTTCAAGACCCCACGGGCTCATCTGGTTTGAGCAAAGCTCACAAGCTTGGACCCAAGGTCGCTGGCTGGAGCAAGGGGTCACTCAGTCTACTGAGTAGCCCCCCAGTAAAGGAACATATGAGAAAGCAATCAATGAACAACTAAGGTGTTGCAACAAAAAACTGATGATGATTGATGCTTCTCATCTCTCTCTGTTCCTGTCTGTCCCTATCTATCCCTCTCTCTGACTCTCTGTCTCTGTTAAAAAAAAAAAAAAAAAGTAGTACTAATTGGTTTAGTCTTAAAATGTTAGTTGGTTTTTATAAATTAGGGATTGATACATACAAAAAGCAAAAGTCCTGAGCCTTTTCCTTTCTTGTCCCAGGGTGGGAAGGAGAATGAGGCTGACCACAGGCATTCCTTTGGTCAGCCTTGATCAGACATCTGCCAGGTGTCGAGCACTCGTCCTGGCAATGGAAAACAGTAGCTAAACAGGGCAGGCATGGACCTTGCTCACTAGGGACATGTATTCTAGTGGGAAAAACAGACAGTAAGTAAACCAATGAAATAATTAACACATAGTCATAAGTTCTTTAAAGAAAATACAGAGAATAAGGGTGGGCAGGGTAGGGAAGACAGCATTCAATAGTGTGGCCAAGGAGACACTCTCTGAGATAGTGACGTTGAGTTGAGAGATAAGAGAGCAGCAGCTAAGTGTGCAAAGATCAATCACCTAGCCAAGGGGACAGCATAAGCCCTGAATCAGAAATGGGTTTGTTACCTTCCAGAAATGGAGGCCACTGAGGCAGAAGTGGGTGAGTAAGGACAAGAGGGGTGGAAGGTAAGGTCAGTGATGCCGGCAGAGACTGTCTCTGAGTATCTGTGCAGTAACATACAGGTAGGGAAGGTACTTGCCAGCCCACAGGATTGGCATGGGCCATACTGGCCTTCTTAACGGTGGGAAGTCTCAGTCCCTGGACAGATGCAAGAATAAAGTGGACATCCATTTAAGCAGTGATTGCGTATTTGAACTAAAGATGTTTCAGGTTCCTTTAAATTCTAAAATTCTATAATGCCATGAAGTGAGCAGTGCTGGAGAACACTTCTAAATTGGCTGAACTTAAAAATCTGTTTGTAGAAAAACTATTTGTAGAAAAATATCTGAGCATTCAAAAGCTTGAAGAAACTCACTGTTCTCTTGAAAAGACTTCAACAGAAGATGAAACAGTGAAATGATGCAGTTAAATCAGTGATGCAGTTAGAAACCAAGATTATAAATACTTTATAAATAGATTATTTTCTTAGTAAAATGGGATTTTATGGGGGTTTGTTTTTTACAGGAACAGAGAGAGAGTTAGAGAGAGGGATAGATAGGGACAGACAGACAGGAACGTAGAAAGGTGAGAAGCATCAATCATTAGTTTTTCGTTGCCGTCACAACACCTTAGTTGTTCATTGATTGCTTTCTCACATGTGCCTTGACCACGGGCCTTCAGCAGACCGAGCAACCCCTTGCTGGAGCCAGCGACCTTGGGTCCAAGCTGGAGAGCTTTTGCTCAAGCCAGATCGGCCCGTGCTCAAGCTGGCAAGCTCGGGGTATCGAACCTGGGTCCTCTGCATCCCAGTCCGACGCTCTATCCACTGCGCCACTGCCTGGTCAGGCGTAAAATGGGATTTTAGATTGTAAGGCAATGTAATACAGAATTGGTAAGAATTTTTATTTTGAACTCAGCTATACCAAGTGTACCACCATTAGTCCAAGAGTTGAGCCAAGTGTACATTTATTGAGTATCTGCCATGTACTTAAAGTCCCATAAAGTAAATAATTCAGCCTTGACCCCCATAGAGTTTTCAGCCTAATAAAAGAGGAGGCTTGTACACAAATCACTATCATTTGAAACAAAGTAATAAATGCTATCCTAGAATGAAAGTTTGTGGGAAAGCTTAGTTCAAATCAGGAATAGCCTCATTTGAACTAAGCTTTGAAGGATAGGTAAGATTTTGTAGAGCAGTAGAATGGGGACCATTGAGAGTGGAATGTGGGGTATACTGAGAATTCCCTCATTTTTTTTTTTGATGTGCCAAGCATTTTTTATGCATTTGTGATAGATGGAAGGGTTAGCACACTAAAGTCCTGCTTTTAAGTAAATATATAGTATGTCGGGTGGTGGTGAGTGTTGTGATAAGAAAATTAAGCAACATACCCAGGGGCCAGGCTGGGGTTGCTGTTTTAGAAAGAGTTTCATATGAGCAGAAATACTGATGGAATAAAGGAGCGAACCACCTGCTGTCTGAGGCAGAGTGCTTTTGGGCAAAGAAAGTAGTAAGGGCAAACACTTCCGGGTAGAAGTGTGCTGGTTGTGTTCAAGGAACTATTTCTCTGTGGCTGGAGTGGAGTGGGACGGGGAAGATTTGTAATAGATGTGGTCAGAGGCCTGGGCAAGGCTGGGTTATGTGGCACTGAAGGTCATGGTAAGGACTTCGGAGCCACCAGAGTTTCAGACAGAGGAATGCTATAAACTGACTCTTTAAAGCAATTCCTCTGGCTGCTGTGAGGAGAACAGATTGTAGATGCTGAGGGAGAAGAGTCGGACTAGTTAGGAGGTTATTACAGTTTCCAGAAGATTAGAAGGTCTAAGCTGTGCTGAGTTAGATGATTAGAACCGATTCTCGTATGCTGCGGAGAGATATTAATAATGGGGGGGGGGGCAGTAATAAAATCAGAGCTAAAATTTAGGAAAAATAGTATTTATGATGGAGTGTGTGAAGGAGATGCTGCTACAATTTATATGGTTAAGAATAGTTTGCTTTTGTATTTCTATGAATATCAAGAAAGAAAAAAATAGTTTATTAGAAGACATCAAAAGACTGAAGCAAGACAAACAGGCTCTTGAAGTAGACTTGGAAAAAATGAAGAAAGAGAGAGACCAAGCCAAAGATCAGGTTGCTTATGCCACAGGTAAAACATTCAGCTAAACAGTTTATCTTTACGCCCTTAACTGTTCACTCTTGAATTTAAGTAATAGCAACTGGACAGTATAATCAAACTGCTGTTCCTTGAAATATATTGTAATGTTGGAAACATTTTTAAATTAGTAATAGGTATGTGCATTTCATTGGTTTTATCAGGATTATCAGATTAAAGATAATCAAGATTTTGAATATGTGGCCTTTTATGTTTAGTTGCTTCCATATTTGTCACCCCAGCTAGACTGTGACCTTCTGGAGGGCATGGTCTTTTTATCCCTGGACTTAAAACGCAAACTCTCAAGTGTTTGCCAGGTGAACAGATAACACTATGCTCTAGGTTTGTAGAAAACACAAGGATAAATATGGCATTCTCCACCAGAGAAAACAAAAAGGAGTAAGAGAAGAATGCAGAAGTTTAATATAAAAGATATTACAAACAGGAAAGTGGGCTGAATAAGGGTCTTAGGGAGGAGTGACACTTGAGCTGGTTCGTGGCAGATGGGAAGATTCAGAAGTGAAGGCACGGGGGGCCCCTTTCTGGTGAGTTTAATGGGCATGTCGTTGATTGCACCTGTCGACTGGATGGCAGAGCATCAGGCCAGAAATGTAGGTCAGAAGTTCTTTGCCAAAGCAAAGATTTTTCCTCCGTGATATTATGATCTTCAGTGTAAGATAATGTACAATAAAAATAATGTACAAAAGCTCGCCAGCTTGGACCCAAGGTCGCTGGCTCCAGCAAGGGGTTGCTCGGTCTGCTGAAGGCCCACAGTCAAGGCACTTACCTGTTCGTAAGAAAATTAGATTTATTTTCTGTAAAAATAGAATAGTAAGAATAGTACCCACTATATAAGTTGTTTAAAGTCATGCGTGGTAAGCACCTACTACTGTTTTTTTACTATTGTTACTTTTTAATATAATTATAAAAATACTTTATTTTTATTATCTTAAATCCAATATTTAAATTTTTATGGACACAAGTTTACATTTCTCATCAGTGAGAAAACAACTGATGTATCAAAAATTTCTACGTAGCCCACTTTGCTGTGAGTTTGAGGATTTAGATCAGGGGTCCCCAAACTATGGCCCCGCAGGCCTCATGTGGCCCCCTGAGGTCATTTATCCAGCCCCCCACCGCACTCCCCGAAGGGGCACCTCTTTCATTGGTGGTCAGTGAGAGGAGCACAGGATGCATCCGCACCCATAGTTCCCATTGAAATACTGGTCAGTTTGTTGATTTAAATTGCCTTGTTCTTTATTTTAAATATTGTATTTGTTCCTGTTTTGTTTTTTTACTTTAAAATAAGATATGTGCAGTGTGCATAGGGATTTGTTCATAGTTATTTTATAGTTCAGCCCTCCAACGGTCTGAGGGACAGTGAACTGGCCCCCTGTGTAAAAAGTGTGGGGACCCCTGATTTAGATTATGAATATTCTCTTTATCTCCCTTTGCTAATAAGTTCAACTAGACCCTTCCTTGCATACATCAGTTGTGTTTTGCCTCATCTTTTTATAATGCTTTCATTAGATAGGCATTGTTTTTCATTTAAAATCTTTTTCATTTAAAATCTTTTAATTTATGTATTTTGAAAAATTAAAAAGTTGAGTTACTTTATCCTATAGGTGAAAAATTATATGAAATAAAAATTTTAGAAGAAACGCATAAACAAGAAATCAGTCGTCTGCAAAAAAGATTACAGTGGTATGCAGAAAATCAGGAACTTCTGGATAAAGATGCAATTCGACTTAAAGAAGCAAATGAAGAAATTGAGAGGCTCAAACTTGAGGTAATAGATCGTTTCAGAATGTATTTCTGTAGGTTAACCCTATGAAATTGAACAATCAGTTCTTAGCCTTGTGTCATTGAACCAATACTCTAAATTCTGTGAATTAAAATAGCTGGTATGGGTTTTGGTTTGCTTTTAGATGTGTAGTCTATTTTAGATTAAACTGCAAATAAATCCAAACTCCCTATCACAACTTGTCAGGTGCCCACGTGGTCTGAACACTGCCTGCCTCTCCAGCCTCATCCGAAGCATGCTACATATCACTGTCTTTCAGCCACACCTCCATGGACGCTCAGTCATGTCAAGCTCAAACCACTTGCTGCCTTGGCCTAGCCTTCTGTAGCCTTGGTTCTTTCCTGATCTCCTTATTAAATGTTGCTGCCAACCTCACCCTCTTGGACCCTTTCTTCCCATTCCTTCAGTTTTTATTTTCTTCAAAACACTATCGCTTTCAGAGGTTATTTTGTTATTAATTTACTTTATTAGTTTATCAATTATCTCTTTCAAGTAGAGCTGTGGTTTTTAATCTTCATACAGTATCGGGGTGGTTGCCTCTTTCACAGACCGGCACGGAATTCCTGGCAGAGCGATCTGTCGACTGATGGTTGAAAACCACTGCCCTAGAGCATCAACACCGTTACAGCAGCGACCTGGCTCAGCTGGTTGCCCTCCACCTCTCCAGCACAGCGCCATAGCGGGGAATTAATAAGTGAATGAAGACACTAACTACCATTGGGCTTCCCTCCAGGTGTTTCTCTGGTGTGTTTAAAATATGCGCCTTAACATGTTTTCACTTACTGATAGGTTGAGAAACTGAAAGCTGAATCTGGAAATCCATCTATTCAGCAGAAGATGCGTTTAAAAGATAAAGCAGCAGATGCCAAAAAGATTCAGGACCTAGAACGACAAGTATGTGTTCAGGGTAAACTTTTATTAAGGTATTTCTATATACTATTGTTTTTTCTTGTTTTAGGAGTTCCTGTTATAAGATGTAGTCAACCTAGAAATTCTTGTTTTTATTAATTTATTTTCATATAGAACTGCCTCTACTTTAAATATACTTGATATACTATGTTTAAAGTAACATTAATAAAGTAGTAAACATTTTATATAACCTACTCATAAAAAAATTTTAGACTTTATGTGCCTCATTACATGGTAGGTATATTGATGGTAGGTGAGTTTTCATCACCGCTCTATCAGCTACCTAAGAAGAAAAGGCAGGCCATGTTCAGATAGCTCAGTTGGTTAGAGCACCATCCTGAAGCATAGAGGTTGCAGAAATACTGTTGGAATAAAGGAGCGAACCACCTGATCAGGGCACATACAGGAACAGCTTGATATTGTTCTGTTCCTCTCTTTCCCTTCCTCTCTTGCTGAAATTTTAAAAAAAAAAAAAAAAAAGAGGAATCAGGATTTAGAAACTTTGGGTATAGAGTTTAGGACTCTTTCTCCTGATGAAAGGAGGTCCTTGAGTCGGGAACGTGTTAATGATACTGAGAGGTATATCAAAACACCTGGGAAACAGAAGGTCAGCAGCCCAAAGAGCTGGACAGAATTTTGAGCTCTTATATTTAGGCTTAAAAATACTCATTTTATAGTCAGTGTAGCTGGGAGATCTTTTTATTTTAACAATCGTATGGTAACATTTATTAGGATAAAGTTTCATTTTGTGAGGTGGAATATTAGTTAACTTTTTCCTTCTGTTTTTAAAAATTCTATAATACAGTATTTCTGTTCATTAACTAAATAGTAAAACAAAATAAGACTTTCCAGCCTTGTACACAGGAGAGCCTGATTCTTCAGTCAAGTACTGACCCTTTAAATGTATGGCTGTTCTTCCATCACAAACCTAAAACTGTGAGGTCAGCACTGAGCTCAATATCATCCCAGTTAGTTACATGAGAAGGAAAACTAAGCAAAATATTAACAGTGTTACTTTTACAGGACCTGTTCTCTAGTAAAAGGTATGATTGGTATTGTGACTCTGGTCCACAGGAAAGGAGCCACAAAGGTGGTTTGGAAAGCTAGAAGTATTCTCAAGTGCTGTAGTCCAGGATTGCTTGGCTTTTTCTCAGTGCATAAGATTTAGATTAACCACTCAGAATTGTGAGAGAAAAAAGAGCAAGGGAAATACTTCTCTAATAAATGTATTTTAAGAGAAATAATGTAGAACTGAATAAGTGAGGAAAATAATTAAGCATGCTTATTAGCAAAATTAAGATATGAAATGGTGATAAATGCTGACCAGGAACAATGTTTTATAAAAGTAACTTCCCTCTTCTATTAACACTTTCATTAAGTGTATTGGTTTATCATCTTACATTATATCTTTCTAAAATATTATCATTAATAGTAGTTTGGCCTGAGTAGGTGGTGGCACAGTGGATAGAGCTTCAGCTTGGGATGCTGAGGTCCCAGGTTCGAAATTCTAATGTTGCTGGCTTGAGAGCAGGTTCACAAGCTTGAGCATGGGGTCTCAGGCTTGAGCCTGGGATCACAGATATGACCCCGTGGTCACTGGCTTGAGCAAGGGGTCACTGGCTCATCTGGAGCCCCCTGGTTAAGTCACATATGAGAACAATCAGTGAACAATGAAGGTGCCACAACTATGAGTTGAGGCTTCTCATTCCTTTCCTTTCCTGTCTGTCTGTCCCTGCCTGTCTTTCTTTCACTTAAAAAAAAATAGTAGTTTGTATAGTTTGCTTCATGTATATTTTACATCTTATTAATTCTATCCCCATGAACATTTCTTTCCTAATTATTTTAAACCTTAATCTAATTTTATAATCATATCATAATATATTCAGAATCATTTTGGAGCCATATATTATGAAATAGATTAATTACAGAATAAAATACCTCCTTTTCTAAATAGCACACAAGTAAAAATGAGGCTTAATATAGATGCATATTATAATTAAATTTTCAGATTGTATACATTGTTCATACTTTTGTTTAATGGAATACGTTTAATTTCCAGTGAGAATTTAAAAGAAGAAAATTACTTGGTATGTCTGCCACACTAGTGTAATTAAATAATAATAGGAAAAGCAAAATTAAAGAATATACAAATAAAATCTGATTTTCCCCCAAAAAATGTAATATACATTTCAAGATATCAAAATTAGGTTGAAAATATTTCTTAGAATTTTATTTTATTTATTGATTTGAGAGAGAGAAACATTGATCTGTTCCTGTGTGTGTCCTGACCGGGGATCAAACCGGTGACCTCTGTTCATGGGGACAATGCTCTAACCAACCGACCTATCCAGCCAGGGCAATTTCTTAAAATTTTAAATGAATGCATTGTAAATGTTAAATTCATTTCTAAAATTTAGATATCTTTAATACATGTGGTGTGTATGTATATACCTTTATATGCTTACATCTAATGCAAATTACTTGGTTTTAAATACAATAGAAAGCAAAGCTTTGAAAATTTTGCAGATGAAATGTTATTGATATTTCTATCTGGATATATCCCAGTTTATGGTACATCTGTGAATGTGCAAGTGGTTTTTATGAATGGAAATATTTGCTGTTAACTTTGCAAATGATGTGACCCTTTAAGACATAATATGAACAACTTATCAGTGGGATTTTGAGTACCAGCAACCTAGCTTGTCTCAAGAAAGGTAGCTTTTGAGACCACATTATAATTATATCCAACATTATCAAGCCCTCCCTATATGCTGGGCACTCTGCCAAGCACTTTACCGAAATAAATGTCATTTGTTCCTCACTTAATTGTATAAAATGGCATGACATTGATATTGTTATCATCCCCATTTTACCAGTGAGGCAAAAGAGATTTTGATTGAGGAGCTGACACGGGTCATGAAGCTAGTGATACAGTTTAACAACAAATGTGCTCTAACTGCTGCACAGCCTGCCTCTTAGGTGCTATTTTGATTGCATATTCAAGAGGCTAGAAAACTTAAGAGGAAATTAGTGTTTAAATATGTTTTTTAAAGATACCTTAACCCCCAGTACCTTTAACAAAAGAAGGGTACGCACATATGCTGCATATATAAAATCAAACTCTAATTTCTGTGGACCCTTGTGCCATTCTCTCAGACAGAGAGACCATGTAATATGTTAGTGTTTTATAGTAGACTAAAGGAACGTTAGTCTTTGTCATCTAATCCTCCTTCCTCCTTAATTGAAGTTATTTTAAAATAGATTAAACTTCATTTAGGGAGTGGGGCTGGTGAGGGTAGGATGGAGATTGTTGTAGGAAGAGGCAGGTGTACGTTTACTGCAATAACTTTGCACATTCGTGTGCATATAAGTAATAGTCGATAGCATAAGCACTATCATTTAAGGGGGTCTGTAGAAAAAAAAAAGGAGGGAAAAGAGTTTTGTCCTCAAAAAGACTGGTTATTAACCCTGGCTGGATAGCACGGTTGGTCAGAGCATCATCCTGAAGCACAGAGATTGCCGGTTTGATCCCGGGTCAGGACACATACAGGAATCGGTCATTGTTCCTGTCTCTGTCTCTCTTTGACTTTATATATGCATATGTTTGTATACTTTCTTTTGTTAAAGGTATTGTAGCAGAATAGTCATAGTCCCAATATCTATTTCAAATGAATGTAAAAAGATTTCTGTAAATCCATCAGTACTTAATTAGACATCATACTATAGAGGTTTTTTTTCAGAGACTCTATAAGTATAAAATTTAAAATTAATTTGTGTTTGTGCATTCATTTCAGTCCTGAGATGTGATATAAGCATCTCTTTGAAATCTAGACATAACTAATATAGCGTTATCTGTATTAAACTGCTTAATTATATTTATGAACATACATATATACAAAAATATTTTATTAGGTTAAGGAAATGGAAGGAATTTTAAAGAGAAGATACCCTAATTCTTTGCCTGCTTTAATATTGGCTGCATCAGCAGCTGGTGATACAGTGGGTAGAAATACAGTGGATAGAAATACAATGGAATTTATGGAAAAAAGGATAAAAAATCTAGAAGCCGATCTGGAGGGCAAGGATGAAGAAGCAAAGAGAAGCCTTCGTGCCATGGAACAACAGTTTCAAAAAATGAAAGTAAGTACCAGGTAGCCATAGCGATGGAGCTCAGAGATGGACCATGGGGGCTGGGACTTCTTAGATCTCATTTTAACAAATAGCTGTAAACATCTTTTCCTTCAAAATCTTCACCATGAGTGTCAGATGCATAAGAAACCTTTATTTTTTAGTCCTCCTTCAGTAACTTATTTTAAACATGAAATAATCAAGTTCTCAATGATACTAGAATTAGTATAAATTAAGTCATGTCATGAAAGGCAGAATAAAGCACATCTGATATATATTCAGTATAAAACTTTTTGAATTAATCATGGTTGAAAATATTTTCATTGAAATTTACATGTTCAGAGGCCCATTATCACAGTTACAGGACATTGAAACTGATGCCATGTCACTCTCCTCACCAGGCTATGAACTTTTTGAAGGTAAAAACTGAGTTTCTTTATCGACAGAATCTGATCCATTGCCTGGCACTCAGTCATTGAATGAATGAGCAAACACTGTCAGTGCCTTGTTCCACAGACCAAACAATTGAGGTTATTTTATTTTTAATAAAAATCTTCAGGATATAAATTTCAAGTTGACTTACTCCCTGTGAGATTTCTCAATTGATATTCAGGGAAAGTTGAAAATGTGCTATATCTTAAAGACTTGAGTACCCCTAGTTGCTTTCCCTGTTTATCCTCAGAGTATCTAGTTTGTTAATTTGCATAGGAAAGAGTATACAATAAGAGCTTTGACTATATAAAATAAGCTTTAAGTAAGGGGTTTAAAATAAGCTTTTGGGGTATGCAAGAACATGTGTAAGTTAATGTTTATTAAGCAGCATTAAATCCAAAATTATATAACATATTGAGAATATATAATGTTCTTCTCTCCAAAGATTAGGACTTCAGTACATTTGACTGACTCAGGGAGCAGAGAGTTGGAGGCATCAGAATGTGTAATGATAGCTAAACTACAAGTAGGTGGGTTCTGGTAGGATGCAGGGCTTTGGTGACTAATGGAATGGTTAGCAGTGGTTTGGCATTACATGGAGTCTTTCCTTCAGATTCAGTATGAGCAGAGACTGGAGGAGCAGGAGCAGCTACTTGCCCACAAATTGAAGGAAGCACCCCAGAACCAACAGGAGCACTCATCCAGGGCGAAAGCACTAGAGAAGGAGCTTGGTGACGGTAAGGAAGCCCATCAGATCACTGTAAGAAACCTTGAAGCAGAAATAGACATGCTTAAACGTCAGAATGCTGAAATAGAACTCAAGAAAAATGGCAAAGATGACAAAGATTTCCAGTCTATAGAATTCCAGGTGGAACAGGCTCATACGAAAGCTAAACTGGTAAGACTCAATGAGGAGCTGGCCGCAAAAGGGAGAGAAATAAAAGACCTTTCGAAAACTGTGGAGAGACTTCAGAAGGAAAGAAGAATGATGCTCTCTCATCAAAACCCCAAGGGCAGGGAGGAAATGACTGCAAAAAGGGTGAAGAGAGATGTTTTGCATCCAAGTAAGGGAAATGCTGACTCTCTCCCTGGAGCCCTGGATGACAAACTTTACCAACCACACACCTTTACTGATTCCCATATTTCAGAGGTTTTACAAGAAAACAGCAGATTGAAAAGTGAACTGGAGAGATTAATTGTAGAGAGGAATGAGCTGAAGATGAAATCTGAAGTAGCTATGAACCAATTTGAGAATTCCATAAAAAGGTAAAATGTGAATTTATAAATACATGGACATAAAAACATAAAACTTTTTTAAATTGTAAGATTCATTTTTTCTGGATAGTTACTGTATACTCTAAACTGAATTTATAGTCAAATTTTAAGAAGTTATATTACATTGCTAAGCATAGATGTTTCAGAGTAGGATCCTCTACCTTTTGGAAGCCAGAATCTCCTATTAGCCTGATCCTGAATCTCCATGTCAGAACTAGCCATGTCCTTTGGCTGATCAGTCTTGTCTTCTTTCTACATGACCCATTGCCTTCTTGTGACTGAAGATCATTATGATTGTAATAGGCAGAGCACTGTCAAAAAAGTTATTATGAAAACGAATTGACATTCTAAGAGGTAAGGGTCCTCTTTTCCAAAATAATCTTTTCAAATTCATCTTGTGATCACTTCCATTCATGCCTTAAAAGAACTTGTAGTCATCCCTTTTCTTCTCAGAATCTCCAAGTACTATCGCTTGTTTGTTTCCTTGGAAGTTTCTCACATGCTCAGATTGTTTTCACCTGATCAAACCAAATTCTAGTCATCTTTCGGTACCAGTTTTTAAGTAGCCTCTTCTTTTATTTCCATCCACTTCCTCTTAAATGTGGTTCTCATGCTCATTATTCTTTTAAACCTGGTCTCAATAGTGACCTTTTTCACTCCATCCCCATTTTCCTTGACATTGTTGACTACACTGCCTTTTCTGAATGGCTTCCCCTTTTAATTTCCATGACTTGGCAGCTCTGACACTTTTTATTTTCCTTTTTCTGGTCCATTTAACTGACTCATGACCCTTCATTCTCCCTCCTCAAAAATCTGACTTTCTACACTTCACTTGCTGAATTTCTTCTCTGCCTTTTGCTCTTTCATGTTTCAAGTCCTACCTCTTCAACAAAGTATTTCCTAGAGCTTCCCAAGAAATGTCCTGCTTCTGCCTCCCAACTCATGTAATATGTGTACCAAGAAAGCACTAATTATAACTCTTCCTTGTAGCTCCTTGAGAGCTACATTAATTAATATCATTACTTATATATTGAGAATATATAACATATGCCCTTCAAAGATTAGGACGTCAGTACATTTGTCTGACTGAAGGAACACAGAGTTGGAGGCACCGCGATGTGTAATGAGTGCCCGCATGAAGGACTAGGTAGGTCCTGGTAGAATGCAGGAAGAATGAGTATAGGAATGCTAACAGATGCTTATTGGTTAATTGGCAGCAACGTCTCACTGTGTCATCATGGAAACCATATTGCTTCCAAGTTTAAACTTTTCCTATAGAACCGAATGTGATAGCAGCTGTGAAGCTATTTGGAAAGAATCACATTCTTTCCTAAAAATAATTTAAAATTCAGGGTTTTCCTATAATTTTTTCTATACATATTTATATTTTTTTAGTATTGTTAGCTCTGGATCTGAGATGTGAGAAATAACTTTTCCTAGTCTCAGATTTAGGCTGTTTTTTATTATGAACAGTTATATCGTGGGTGCTTTAGATCTCTGTGCTTTTCCTAGGACCTTAATCACACTGTTTCCATGATGAAATACTCATATAGTCAAATAAGCAACAGATATGTTTGTTTGAAATTGTCATTAACAGATACCAACCGTGATTTACTAAATATCTACTTTGTCCTTCTAAAAGACATTTTTTAAATAAGAGAAGACATTCTTATCTATAAGAAATATATCAGCTCTTTAGTTATAACTATACCATTTACAAAACTGCCTCTGAATGCATAAATTTTGTCAGAGACAAATGAAAAGTCACACTTAATGGTCCAAATTAATTGGATTCAGTTATCCTGTGTCCTGAGAATTACTGTAAATTTTTCTTCTCACAACATGCACCTACCTGAGTCATATGCATGGGAAAAAACTGGAGATTGTTGCCTAGAAAAGCATTAGAGATTTTAAAAGGAACAATTGTGATAATCCAAATAAGAATCTGGGCAAGAAATCTTGAGTTTTTCTTAAAAGATAAAATGACAGGCCCTATTCTTTAAATCCAAACAGAACATTTATGTGAGGGAAAGTGGAAGGCCTGACCTAGACTCTGAGGTTCTGCTCTGCTGGGCTCAAACCACAGCTCTAGTTTACTGATCTGGGACCCGAGATATATCACTTTTTCCTATATTCAATCTTGCCTTTATAACATTCAGTAAATAATGTGAGCTCATGGAGCAGTTGTAAGAAATCTTAGGCAATAAATAATGTGTGAGCACCTAACGCAGTGCAGTAGATAGCATTGCCCTCCCTCCCACTGCTTCTTGAACTTCGAAGCTTCTTACTCTATTTTTGTGCTAACCTTGAGGTTAGAGGTTGAAAAGTTGCTTTTATGTGTTGTTTTCATTCGTTTGCTCTAAAGGGTCAAGGAAGATACTGCTACATACATCTCATCTCTCAAAGCATCTCATCAGAGGGAAATAGAAAAACTCCTTTGCCAAAACGCAATAGAAAATTCTTCTTCCAAAGTAGCTGAACTAAATCGTAAAATAGCAACTCAGGAGGTAGGTGACCTTAACAGATTTTGACTTTAATGTGATTTTTTTTCAGTACTGTTGTTAATAGAACATTATTTGGGAATACTTTAAATTTACTGTTATGTTGGTGATAGAAATGGTATTGTTGGCTTGATTTTCTTTTCATGTGAGGAAACCGTTACCATAAATTTATTCTAAAGTTATAGCTCTAAGTGTTTTGCACTTTTTTCCCTATATCCCTCAAATAGATGTTTTCTAAGTAGATGTTACTGGAACGTTGAGGGTTCTGTCTAACGTGATGGAGACTTTAGTACTTGAACTTAAATATTAAACCATCTTCCTCTACTCAAAGTCCCAACTGACAAGTAATTGCTTTAGTCATTCTTTCCCTATAACCTTTTATTCATTAAACAAATAATGACCCTGGGTCTCTAGACAGTCAGGCACTGGAGATAAAATAATGAAGAGAGAGAGAGAGAGAGACAGCTCTAGCCATTATGAAGCACCGTCTTTTAAAAATTATGACAAGGCATGCCAAAAGCTCATCTGCATTTCCTCAAAAGCATCTTCCTTCTTGGATCCTATGTGTATTCGGATGTCTGTGAATTCCACGTGGCCTATCGTCTATGGTGATAGTAAGTTGAAAAAACAACATTAAAATAGAATATGCAACTTACTTTCAAATGGTGTATCCAAGAAAAAAAATATGGCAAAATGTTAGCAGTTGGTAATTCAAATTGAAAAATATATGCATGTTAATTTTGCTCATCTTTTCTGTAGATTTTAGTTTTAAAGAACAAGCTGAGGAGGAAAACTTCAAGAAATAATTATCTCACCGCCAACTCTCCCACCTATATTATTTAATAGCATCTTAATTAAAAACAAATCTGCCAATTGGGGAAATTTAAATATGAACTAGATATTAGATATTATGCAATTATTGTAGATTTTCTTAGGTGTAAAAATGTTACTGTGGTTTTGTGAGAAATTACCCTGTAAGGAGATGCATATTGAGTTGTTTGGGGTACTTAACAGTGAAATGTAATGAGGCTTGTAATTTAATCTCAGATATCTAAGAAACAACTGTGAGGGTATTTAATACTTCAATGAAAAAGATTTAAAGTACTTTTCAAAAGTAACCATTATAGTCTGACCAGGCGGTGGTGCAGTAGATAAGAGCATTGGACTGGTACACGGAGGCCCCAGGTTCGAAATCCCAAGGATGCCAGTTTGAGCGTGGGCTTACCAGCTTGAGTATAGGATCACTGGCTTGAGTGTGGGGTCAGACATGACCCATGGTCACTGGCTTGAGCCCAAAGGTCGATAACTTAAAGCCCAAGGTTGCTGGCTTGAGCAAGGGGTCACTTGCTCTGCTGTAGCCCCTGGTCAAGGCACATATGCATAAGCAATCAATGAACAACTAAGGTGCTGCAACAAAGAATTGATGCTTCTCATCTCTCTCCCTTCCTGTCCCTCTCTCTAACTCTCTCTCTGTACAAAAAAAAAAAAAAGGAACCATTAAATAGCCTTGCAGTTAACCTCTGTAGCCTTTTTCCTCATAAGAGTTGGGTGTCAGTGTGCAGTATAAACATTATATTAAGTGATTATATAGTAAGAGCAGTCTAGGAGAGGTGGGAAAAGTAGTATCATTGTGCCATAAATACATTATTTTCCCTGAATTATATATATAATATTGCAAATGAATTTAAATGGAAGTCAGCATAGTCTGATCATAAAATCATTAAAGAGATGAATTCTTCCCTAAGGTTTTTCAATTCCTGATGGAAGTATTTGTATTGTTTCTTTGTCTCAAATTACGAGACTAACATTTATATCACAGATATTATTAGGCTTGTGTTATCTTTAGTTATCTTAATAGCTCTTTAATGAAAAGTTGTTATTCTACTTAATCACAAATTATAAAAATTATATTGGCCACTTTCTTCAAAATGCTTACACTTTCCAGAAGTTTATTCTAACATGTATTTTTCAGGCCTTCAGAAGAAAAGTACTAGAGACAAAGAAGTCAATTAGTTACAAAGTCATTAATTTTTAATATATAAGGCTTTATGTTAAATGTTGAAAGAAACAAAGCAATGAATTTATTCAGTGAATTTAATTCAATGAACTTAATTCCAATGGCAGTTGATTTCTATGTTAGAATATGGTAATTTTAAAATATTAGGATCTTTACTTTTTAGTACAAACAAAAGTCATTAGTTAGCTTTCTTATATTCTTCAAATAATGTTCAAGGAAGAGCTTTCTTAACTCAGTACTTCTAACAATTTCCAAGGTACTTATAAAGCATTTCCAAGATCAAGTTAATGAGCTGCAGAGTAAACAAGAGTCTCTTGTAGTTTCTCAAGTTCGAGAAGAAATCCTACAGAAAGAGGTAAGAAATAACAAAAATATTGGGCTAACTTAAGCTTCTCTTAGCCATTTCAATCATACTCATATTTCTGCATAAATTATTTAACTTAAATGTACAAATAGACATAGCCTAAAAATACCACATGTCAAGATAATATTAATAACTTGTTCATGGAAAGTCAGTTATTTTCTGTGCAGTGGAGATATGTGATGTTCAGTTCCTTTGAATGGTTAAAGCCATTTTTGTACTAAGGCTATTTAATTTGGTTAGAAAAATAGGTAAAGTAATCATGACAGTGGTGCTGGGTCACCAATAATAATATAATTACAGGAAATAGACCTTTTTGGAAACTCTCATACCATTAATAGTTATCGATTTTTAAGTGTAAACTTTAGTATGTACTAGGCACTGTGAGGTGCTCTGTGTGGTTCTCACCATAACCCCAGAGCATAGGTACTATTCCCCTTTTATAGAAACAGGAAGCATTTCTGATCATGCATCTTTGCATATGTATACAGTTAACTCCATAGGATAAGTTCACTAAAATACAAGAATTTTTAAAAAGTAAGTTATTTGACTTTAATAATTCTCTTAAAGGTACATTTCATTAGATACAAATGAAAGGATATTTTCTCTAGTCTTTGTCTAGAAACAAATTTTTGAATTTATGTAATTTACAAATGAATGTTTAATCATGGAAACAAATTCATTCATTAGTTGATGAATAATTGTTAAACACCTCCTCTCTGCTGAGGACAACTTTAGAACAAAGTAGAAATCTCTGCTTTCATGGAGCTTATTTTATTTGGGGAAACAGACAATAAATAAATATGTTTGATAAACTAAACTAAGACATCTTGATAAACTAAACTAAGACATCATCTGTAAAGTACTTAAAATAGTGCCTAGCACATAATGCCATGGCTCATTACTACTTGTAATTTAAGATTGATTCCAACACAGTTGTCTCAAGAATTCTGCGGCCCACCTCTCTTTCAAGTAGGTGTCCCTCACTGCTGCTTGGGCATCTCTCCATCATAGCAGCCCATACAGGAACTCTCATTCACTCAGCTCTTCTAGTTAGCTGACCAAGAGCTCCTCAACTGTATGTCAGGAAATGGGTTACCTGATGATCATAAGATAGCGATGGCTGGAAATGTTGTCTAATGACAGACTCACAGTTATTTTTCATCAATCATTAAAGAGTTTACAGAAGTTAAAGTGACATTTAACCATTATGTGTACGACAGTGCCTCTGACAGCTTTCATTGTTTTTGACATAATGTGATGCCTGGCGTGTTCTATAAAGCCTCTCTGACCTTTCTGCAGTTCATCCAGTTAAAGTCGGCATTTTTGTTTGTTTGTTTGTTAGAAATAGTTCACTTTTAAAATTTTAGATTTGTCTCTGACTTAATTTGCTTGTATTTTTACATTTTTAAAGCTAATTCAGGAAGTGTGTGTGTGTGTGTTTGGTATTATCAATGTCATTAGGTACTGGATATTTCCATGTAAAACATGATTGAATTTGTTAATTTTATCTATTTTCATTTGCTTGCTAATTATTTTGCCTTTTGATGTTAGTAAATTATAATTATATGGTATAAAGAAAATGCAACTAATTGTTTCATCAAGCCCAGAATAAAGATCTCACATCCTCTCCATTTAACTCTCTGGTGACAAAAAGTATTACCATTTTCTCTGTGGGCCATAGTGTATAAAAGAAGGGACTGCCCCAGATTGTAACTCCCTCTTTGTCTTTCATCTCTGCAATCTCAAGACCTAAGATAGCAGCCAGCACAGAAAGATTATTATTTCATTATCTCTGTATGCACACATTTATTTGTGGGATGAATCATAAATTTTAATATGATAAGAGCCAGAAGAGAATTACAGATAAGGTTATAGGGAGTTGATAAAAGAAGGATTCATATTTACTGGACTCTTTCTGTATTAATTAATTTTAAAGGTAATCACTCTATTAACAAATACTTTGTAGCAAAGCTGAATGCATCAAAGTTCACAGCTTAATTTTGAATCCCATAAACCAGGGCATACGTGGGAGGTAAAGGTGGTCTAATTATCTGAAATTATGAGATCTAGGATGAGCTTTTACTTTCTGACATAGGGAACGAAAGGTATTAATTACCCTAACAACTCAAGATACCTTCGTTAACAAGAAGCCTCTTATCTGGAGAAGCTTTACATAAAGAAAATGTGATTAATGTTCTTTTTAAATCTACCTTTTAAAATAAATTATTTTCTTATCATAGTTTTTCATTTACTTCATACCTCAATTTTAGATTACAAAGCTCTTAGAAGAATTGAGAGAGGCTAAAGAAAACCATACACCAGAAATGAAACATTTCATGGGCTTAGAAAAGAAAATTCAGCAGATGGAAATAAGACATAAACAAAGAGAGCAAGAACTTCAACAGGTAAAATAAATCACATTTACATAATTGTATAGTTCTCCTTAAATACTTCCAGTTTGCTATAGCTTTGTCATCACTAGCAAAACTGACTTTTTAAAGTGTTGCTATTATATATTGATTTTATTAACAATGTGTACATAGCTTTTAAGAGAAAAATGACTTTAAATCTCAGATACCTGAAGATTGGTTTGCCTTATGTGAAGAAATAGAGAAACAACTTTATCATGTTCTTAATTATTGGTAGGTATCTAAGAAGTTCAAGTCATTTCAATAAGTATTTGTAAGAACTAGCTCTACATTAAAATGTGATCATTTAAATTATTATATGCCTAGCACTAGTAATATCATTACTATACTTAATCATAAACAGATGACCTAATAGTAAGACTGGCAGAAGTAAGGTCATACGTGTTTAAAGCATTAGCCCTGGTGCTGATATTTGACTTTGCTTCAACAGTATATATTCAGCTGGGTCTAGTACAGCAACATATTATAAACTGGGAAACTTAAAAAACAAATTAATTTTCTCACAGTTCTGGAGGCTAGAATTTCAAGATGAAGGTTCCAGCTAATTGATCTTCTGGTGAGATCTCTCATCCTGGCATGTAGATACCAAATTCTTAGCTACATATAGAATAGTCGCCTCTGAGAGCAACCCAGAAACTAGGTGAACAACTTATATATCATGCATATAAAAAAACCACATCAAAACAGGTAAGAGAAGCTGAGACACAATCTCATTAAAAGTCTCCACCTCCAGCTTAGCGAACCACAATCAAGAGGGAGCTCAAAACACGGATCTTTTCCCTGAGGAGCAAAAAATTTGAGCCACACCTTAGGTACTTTAACTTTTAAGACCTGCACCTGAGAAATGAGCCTCCAAAACATACAGCTTTGAAAGGCAGTGGGTCTTGTGTCCATGAGACCCACAAGACTATAGTGCACTGAGAAACAGCTCATAAAGGGCTAATTGGGCAAAGGAAATAGACAAATTCATACAAATTCAGGAAGCACAGAGAATTCCAAACAAGATGGACCCAAAGAGGCCCACACTAAGACACACATAATTCAAATGTCAAAATTAAGACAAAGAATTTTAAAAGTAGCAAGAGAAAACAAGTTATGTACAAGGAACTTCCTATAAAACTATTATGATTTTTCTTTTGTAAAATTTTATTTAGAAAATTAAATTTTAACAGGGTGACATTGATCAATAAGAGTACATAGGTTTCAGGTAAACATTTCTATAGCATTAGAACTTGATTATGTTAAAAACCCATCACCCAATGTCAAATCATTTTCTGTCACTTTATAGTTATACCTCTTTATACACTTCCCCCCAGTTCCCCTCCCCTGGTAATGACTTCACTTTAATCTATGTCTCAGTTTTATATCCCACCTATGTGTGAAAGAAATCATACAGTTCTTAGCTTTTTCTGATTTACTTATTTCACTTAGTATAATGTTCTCAAGGTCCATCCATGTTGTCATAAATGACACTATGTTACCATTTCTTATGTCTGAGTAGCATTCCATTGTATATGTGTACCACATCTTCTTTACCAAATCCTCTGTTGACAGACACTTTGGTTGTTGCTATGTCTTGGCCACTATGAATAATGAGATGAAAATAGGTGTGCTTGTGTCTCTGTGTAGCAATTTTATCCATTTTTAGGGGTAGATACTCAATGGAAGGAAGGCTAGGTCATATGGTAGTTCTATTCTTAATTTTTTGAGGAACTACCATACTTGATCCATAATGGCTATACTAGTTTGCATTCCCACCAGCAGTGAATGACAGTTTCTTTTTCTTCATGGCTTCTCCAGCACTTGTTATTACCTGTCTTGATAATAGCCAATCTAACAGATGTGGTGGTATCTCATTGTAGTTTTGATTTGCATTTCTCTAATACCTAGTGAAGATGAGCTCTTTCCATATATCTGTTGGCCATTTGTATGTTCTCTTGGGAGAAGTGTCTGTTCAGGTCCTCTTCCCATTTTTTCAATTGGATTATTTGCTTTTTGTTGCTGAGCTTTGTGAGTTCTTTGTATATTTTGGATATTAACCCCTTATCAGAGCTGTTGTTTGCAAATATCATCTCCCATTTAGTTGGCTGCCTATTTGTTCTGTTGTCAGTTTATTTTGCTATGCAGAAGCTTTTTAGTTTGATATAGTCCCATTCATATGTTTTTTCTTTCCCTTGCCTTTGTGTCAAATTCATCAATTGTTCTCTACGGCCAAGGTCCATGAGTGTAGTACCCATGTTCTCCTCTATGTAATTTATTGTTTCAGATCTTATGTTGAGATCTTTGATCCATTTTGAATTAATTTTTGTGCTGGGGGACAAACTGTAGTCGTTTTCATTCTTTTACATGTGGCTTTCCAATTTTCCCAGCACCATTTATTAAAGAGGTTTTCTTTTCACCATTGTGTGTTTTTGGCTCCTTTGTTGAAAAGGATGTATCCAAATGTATGTGATTTTATTTCTGGGCTCTCAGTTCTATCCCACTGGTCTATTAATCTGTTTTTCTGCCAATACCATGCTGTTTTGATTACCGTGGCTCTATACGGATAATTTGAAGCCAGGTAGTGTGATACCTGCAGCTTCATTCTTTTTCCTCAGGATTACTTTGGCTATTTCAGGGTTTTTTATGTTTCCATACAAACTTGTTAATATATAAAATAACTATGGGATTTTGATGGGGATTACATTAAATTTGGATATTGCTTTGGGTAATATGGCCATTTTAACTGTTGATTTTTTCAATCCATGAACATGGAATATTTTTTCCATTTTATTGTGCCTTCTTCAGTTTCTTTCAGTAATGTTTTGTAGTTTTCAGTATATTGGTCTTCACATCCTTTAAGTTTATGCATAGGTGTTTTATTTTTTTGTTGTTGCAATTGTAAAAGAAATTGTTTGAGTCCATTTTCCAAAGATTCATCATTGACATATAGGAAAGCAATAGACTTTTGTATATTGATATTGATTTTGTATCCTGCGACTTTACTATATTGGTTCATTGTTTCTAATAGTTTTTTGGTGGAGTCAAAATACATATTTCTGTATATAGGATCATGTCATTTGCAAAAGTGATACCTTTACTTCTTTCCCAGTTTGGGTGACTTTTGTTTATTTCTCTTGCCGGATGGCTCTAGCTAAAACTTCCAGAACTATTTTGAATAAGGGTTGAGAGTGGGCAGCCTTGTCTTGTTAGAAGAAAAGCCTTCATTTTTTTTACCATTTAGTATGATATTAGCTGAAGGTTTATCATATATGGCCTTTATTATGTTGAGATACTTTGCTTCTATTCTGATTTTATTGAGTGTTTTAAACATAAAGAGATTTTGTATCTTATCGAGTGCCTTTTCTACATCTGTTGATAGGATCATATGATTTTTGTTCTTTGTTTTATTGATGTGATGTATTATGTTGATCGATTTACGTATGTTGAACCATCCTTGTGCTCCTGGAATGAATCCCACTTGATTGTGATGTATTATTGTTTTAATATGTTGTTGTATTTGGTTTGCTAGTATTTTGTTTAGGATTTTTGCATCTTTATTCATTAGAGATATTGGTCTGTAGTTTTCTTTTTTCATATTCTCCTTGCCAGGTTTTGGTATGGGGGTTACGTTGGCCTCGTAAAATGTGTAAGGGAGTATTACTTCTTTTTCTATTTTTTGGAAGACTTTGACCCATTCATTTTTTAGAAGTATTTTGTTTAATTTTTATGTTTTTGTGTGTTTACTTCCTTTTTGCTATTGAATTCTGATTTTAAAGCCTTATGGTTAGAAAATATGCTTGGTATAATTTCAGTCTTCCTGAATTTTTTGGTGTTAGTTTTGTGGCCCAGCATACAGTGTATCCTCGAGGATGTTCCATGCACATTGGAGAGGAATGTATAATCTGATGTTCTCAGATGAAATGCCCTATAAATGTTTATTATGTCCATTTGGTCCAGTGTGTTGTTTAAGACCGATACTTCTTTATTGATTTTGTTTGGATGATCTTTCAAAAGCCATCATTGTTCTGTTGAGATCTCCAAGTATAATTGTGTTTTCAATTGCTTCTCTTTTTAGATGTTAGTAAATATCTTATAAATTTTAATGCTCCCTGGTTCAATGCAATATATTAAGACTTGTTATGTCTTCTTGATACAGCGCCCCCTTTATCATTATGAAATGTCCATCTTTGTGTCTGGTTACCTTTGTTGTCTTAAGTCAGCATTGTCAAATATGAGTATGGATACACCTGCTTTCCTTTAGATATTATTTGCTTGAAGAATCATTTCCAGCCTTTCACTTTGAGTCTACTTTTGTCCATGCAGCTTAGATATGTCTCTTGAAGGAAGCATATGGTTGGATTTTGCTTCTTGATCCCATTTGCTACTCTTTGCCTCTTTAATGGTGAGAGAAATCCATTTACATTTAGGTAATTTTTGACACGTGAGAATTTTCTATAGCCATTTTATGTTTTGTTTTCTGGTAGCTCTGTGTCTTGTTTGGTTCTTCTCCTTTTTGTGTCAGTTGTTTTTGTTTGGTGGTATTTCATACTTCTTTCCCGTTTCTTTTTTAAGCTGTATATTTCAGTAGTGGTTTTTTTTGTGGGTGGTTACCATTAGATTAAGAGAAAAATGTTCATATATATGAGAGTCCTTTGTCTTATGAGTGCTTCTGCGCTCCATCCTCTGTTGCTACCGCAGATCTTTGTCCTCGCCCCTTTTATGTTACTGTTGTCACAGATTATCCTTGTTTTTACTGTAACCTTGTTAGAGTTTTTACTTGTAGTTTTGATGTGTTTTGTTCTTTGTATCTAGTCAAATAACCCCCTTGAGTATTTCCGGGGGTGGTGATAAATTCCCTCAGCTTTTGTATGTCTGCAAAAGTTTTTGTTTCTCCTTCATACTAGAAGGATAACTTTGATGGATATAGTATTCTTGGCTGGTAATTCCTCTTTTTAAATACTTTGAATGTTTACGTCCACTCTTTTGGCTTGTGGAGTCTGTTGATAACCTAACGGGCTTTCCTTTATATGTTATGTTCTTACTTTCTTTAGCTGCCTTGAGGATTCTCTCATTGATTTTTGACAATTTTTTTACATTGTGCCTCAGAGTAGGTCTATTTAGATTGAGGTAACTTGGTGTTCTGTTTGCCTCTTGGATTCAAGGCTCCAACTCTTTCCATATCTTACTAAATTCTTATCAATTATTTGCTTAAATAATTCCTTATCCTTCTCTTTTTAATATGATATACCCATTATTCTTATATTGTTCTTTTTGATTGAGTCAGACAGTTCTTGTAGAGCTATTTAAATTTGTGAGTTTCCTCTTGTAGCATCTTTAGTTGCTTGTCTTTGAAATTCTTTCCTCTATCTGTCTTGTTCTATTTGCTAAACTTACTACCTCAGTATTTAAATCAAGTATTGAGTTCTTCATCTCTGTTTTTAAAGTTTCAGTGTCCTTGCTGAAGTGTTTTGTTTTGTATTCTGAGCTCATTAAGTTGCCTATTGATGTCTTCTCGCATCTCATTGAGTATTTCCAGAACTTCAATTTTGAGTTCTCTATCATTTGACTTCAAGGCTTTCATGTGATTGAGATTTATTTTTCCGGAGACTTTAAATTTTCTTTCTCAACTACATTTCTGTCTTGTGTAGCCATGGTATTTGATTTATTCTTTCTTGATGACATTTGAGAGTGGTATTAAGACCCCTAACAAAAAGAACTAAAAAATGAAAATTAAAAAATACAATAAAAAATATTAAAAATTTTTAAATTATGACAAAATAAACAGAAAAAAAGATTGAAAACCAAAGAAAAAGATTAAAAACAAAACACCCACAAAAATAATAAGAAATATAAAAATAAAATAAATTCAAGAGAGAAAAGAGTATGTAAAAAAGGAAAATTAAATTTTGATTTTAAGAGGTTTCTTCCAGAGGTATCTTTTAGCTCTGAAGTTTCTGGACTGTCCTCCGTTGAGATGTTGCTGTCACAATAATATGGCTGAGACCACAGTAGCATTGGTAGGTGGGGCATGTTGTGAGGACGCTACGCCTTCGGCTTTATAGCTCTAGCAATGATGATCTCAGGCTTCTGTACATTCCTCTCACATCTCAATAGACCCGAGAGCACCTCTGTTCTTTAGTGAATGAAAAGAGTGGCTCGGGAGAGCTAGCTGTGGGGTTTGTCTCTGCCACTCTCTGTACTGCAAGGTGAGGGAGGCAGGATCTGGGAGGCTGGGGGGCCGCTCTTTAGTTTTCTCTGTCTCTGACGAGTGGGAGCTTCAGGCAGACCACTGGAACACTGGCTGTGACCCCATGCTCTGGAACTTTGGTTTATCTCGTCCTCTCTGCCCCTTTATCTCACCCCTCTTCCCAGCAGAGAGACCCAGTCACTCTGGGTTTCCATCTCATACCAAATCCAGAGAGCCTGAGCTTCCCTCCTCCCCATAGTCCAACAGAGGGAAAAAAACAAAAACATTTACTTCAGGTTTGTCTCCTCCCCAAAGCCAACTATGAATGCATTTTATCTTCTGCCCCCCCCCCTTTTCACCTCATCATACCTTTAGTCCTTTTGGTGCATAGATCTTTCAGGCATGCCTGCAAGCCCAGCTGGCATTACTTCGCTGCATTATAGTTCAATTTTTTTGAAATTTCAAGGGGAGAGATCAGGAGTATCTTTCACACCACCATTACTCTTAATGTTATCCTATCTATCATCTGATTTTTCAACAAACTGCAGGCCAGAGAGATTGGCACAAAATATTTAAGGTGATGAAAAGCAAAAGCCTACAACTACGATTACTCTCTCCAGCAATGTTAACATTTAGATTAGAAAGAGTTTCCTGGATAAGAAAAAGCTAAAGGAATTCATTGCACCAAACCAGTTTTACAAGAAATGCTAAAGGAACTTCTTTAAGTAGAAAAGATAAAAACTTTAAATAAACTGTAGCAGAGAAACTTTGTCTCACTGACAAAGGCAAACACTTAAAAGTAGGAGATCAACTATAAATTTAATAAAAAGGTTAAAAGGCAAAATTAGGAAGATCATGTGTTTGCAGCAATAAATTAGCGTATACACACAAGCACAGAAAAAGTAAAAAGTTAATGACAAATTCATGAATGTGGAGATGATAAGTAAAAATAGTTATTTTAGAATGTGTATATAATAATTTACATTCCCACCAGTAGTGAATGAGGGTTTCTTTTTCTCCACAACCTCTCCAAAACTCACTACCTGTCTTGTTGATAAGAGCCAATCTAACAGGTGTGAGGTAGTAGCTCATTATACTTTTGATTTGCATTTCTTGAATAGCTAATTAAGGTGAGCATTTTTCCATATATTTGTTGGCCATTTGTATGTATGTTTTCCTGAAATCTATCTATACTTATTGATCAATGTCACCCTATTAAGTTTAATTTTGTAAATAAAAATTATATTTATAAGAAAAGATTTGTTTTAAGACACCATCAAATTAAGAGACTGCTGCAAACATAGTTTGCTACATAGGAAACACATGGAAACCACAAACCAAAAAACTACGAGAACCTGAACAGGTGGTGGTGCAGTGGATAGAGCATCAGACTGGGATGTGGAGGACCCAGGTTTGAAACCCAGAGATCGCTAGCTTGAGTGCGGGCTCATCTGGCTTGAGTATGGGCTCACCAGCTTGAATGTGGAGTCCCTGGCTTGAGCAAAGGGTCACTTACTCTGCTGTAGCCCCCAGCCAAGGCACATATGAGAAAGCAATCAGTGAACAACTAAGGTGCCACAATGAAGAATTGATGCTTCTCATCTCTCTCCCTTCCTGTCTGTCTGTCCCTACCTATTCCTCTCTCTGATTCTCTGTCTTTATCAAAAAAAAAAAAAACAAAACAAAAATAAAACTATGAGATATACAAGAAATAAAGAAAATTGAATCCAAACAAAGCACTATAAAAAATATCAACTACCAGAAAAGAGAGCAACAGAATAAGAAAGGAACAGAGTAATCAAAAAAAAAAAAAAATCAGAAAATATAGTAACAGTAACTTCTGTAACAGTAACTTCTATCTGCCAATAACTATTTAAGTGTAAGGAGATTAAATGCTCCATTCAAAAGATATAGGGTGTGAATGTATCAAAACACAATACCCATACATATGCTGCTTACTAGAAACCCACTTATGATTGAAACACAGATTGAAAATGAAGGGAAGGAAAGATATTTCATACAAATGGAAATGAAAAGCTGGGGCAGCAATACTTAGACAAAAATAGACTTTAAGAAGAAGGCTACATACAACAAGAGACAAAAAAGATTATTTCATAATGATAATGGGATCAATCCAACAAGAGGATACAACTCTCATAAACATCTACACACCCAACATAGGAGCAACTAAATATATGCAGCAAATATTGACAGACTTCAAAGGAGAGATTATCAGTGAAACAGTTATAGTGGTGGACTTTAACACCCCATTGACATAATGTATATAGCACCCAGTGAGAAAATCAAGGAAACAGTAGCCTGAAATAACACATTAGACTACATGGACTTAATTGACATTTTTAGGATATTTCACCCCAAACAGCAGACTATACATTTCAAGTGCACATAGAACACTTTTCGTATTAGATCAAGTTAAGCCACTAAACAAGCCTCAATAAAGAAGGTTGAAATTATTTCAAGCATATTCTCCAATCACAAGTATATGAAATTAGAAATCAATTACAAGAAAACTGAACAACACACATATATGTGGAAACTGAGTAACATGCTACTAAACAAAGCATAGGTTAACAAATGGATCTAGGAAGAGATGAAAATGTACCTTGAGATAAATGAAAAAATACAAGTACCCAATAGCTGTGGGACACACTAAAGCCATTCTAAGAGGGAAATTTATAGTAATAAAGACCTATATCAAGAAACAACAAAAATCTCAGTCTAACCTTTCAACCAAAGGAAACAGAAAAAGAATAGAGCCCATAGTTAAGTAGAAGGAAGGAAATCAATAAAGATTAGAGTGGAAATAAATGAAATAAAAACTTAGAAAAACAATAGAAAAGATCAATGCAACAAAGAGATGGTTCTTTGGAAAGATAAACAAAATTGATAAACCCTTAGGCAGACTCATCAAGAAAGAAAAAGGAGCCTATATAAATAAAATCAGAAATGAAAGAGAAGTGACAACTGACAGCACAGAAATATAAAGGATTATCGGGAGATACTGCCAACAATTATATGCCAACAAATTGGACAGCCTGGAATAAGTAGATAAATTTCTAGAAACATAAAATCTTCCAATGCTGAATCATGAGGATACAAAATCTAAGCAGATGGATAACTACTAATCATATCAAGTCATTAATCAAAAAACTCACAACAAACAAAAACTGTGGACCAGATGGCTTCACAGGTGAATTTTGCCAAACGTTCAAATAAAATTAATAGTAGTTATCCTTTATTCCCAAAAAATTGAAGAAAGAAGAAGACTAGACTCATTTTATAAGGCTAGCATTACCCTGATACTAAAACCAGACAAATGCACTATAAAAAAAAGAAAAAAAATTATAGGCCAATATCCCTAATGAACATAGATACAAAAATCCCCAAGAAAATATTAGGGAATCAAATTCAGTAGTACATTAAAAAGATTATACACCATGATCAATTGGGATTATTTCCTGGATGCAGGTTTGATCCAATATCTGCAAATCAATTAATATGAGACAGCACATAAACGAAATGAAGGATAAAAATTATATGATATCAATACATGCAGAAAAAGCATTTAACAAAACTTTACATTTATTCATGATCAAAACTCAGCTAAGTGGGGAGGAAACATACCTTAACATAATAAAGGCAAATATGACAAACCACACCTAACATCATTCTCAGTGGTGAAATGCTCAAAACTTTTTCTTGAAGATCAGGAATATGATAGGACTGTCCACTTTCACCATTTTTATTCAACATATTATTGAAAGTCCTAGCCCATCAGACAAAAATAATAAAGGGCATTTGAATTGGAAAGAAAGAAGTAATACTATGATTATTTGCAGATGATATGTTATTATATATAGAAAATCCTAAAGATTCCACCAAAAAACTATTATAACTAATGAGTTTATTTGTTAAAGTTATCAGGATACAAGATTAATATTCAGAAATTGCTTGAACTTTTTAGACACCGACAATGAACGATCAGAAAAATTAAGAAAACAGTCCCATTTACAATGGCAACCAAAATCAGTAAACACCTAGGAATAAATTTAACCAAGGAGATAAAAGACCTGTACTTAGAAAAGTGTAAAATACTGCAAAAGAAACTGAAGATACAAATAAATAGAAACATATACCATGCTTAAGGACAGGAAAAAGTAACATCATTAAAATGTTCATACTACCCAAAACAATCAACAGATTCAGTTCAAATCTTATCAAAATACCAGTGGCATTTTTCACAGAACTAGAATAATTCATCCAAGAAATTATATGGAACCACAAAAGACCTCAGAAAGTCAAAGCAATCCGAGAAAGAAGAATGAAGTTGGAAATATCACACTACCTAATACCAAACTTAATACTACAAGGTTATAGTAATCAAAACAGAATGGTACTGGCATAAAAACATAGAACAATGGAACAGAGCAGAGAAACAATAACTAAACCCATGTCTATATGGTCAATTATTCTGTGACAAGGGAGGCATACCGTGCAATGGGGCAAAGACAGTCTCCAACAAATAGTGTTGGGAAAACTGGACAGATACATGCAAAAAAATGGGGTCACTTTTTTCACACTGTATACAGGAAGAAACTCAAAAGGGATTAAAGACATAAATGTAAGACCCCAAACCATAAAACTTCTAGAAGAAAACAATAGGTAGGCCTGACCTGTGGTGGTGCAGTGGATAAAGCGTCGACCTGGGAACACTGAGGTCGCCAGTTCAAAACCCTGCACTGGTCTGGTCAAGGCACACATGGGAGTTGATGCTTCCAGCTCCTCCCCCCTTTCTCTCTCTCTCTTTCTCTCTCTCTCACACTCTGTGTCTCTTCTCTAAAATGAATAAAATAAAAAAAAAAAAAAAAGAAAACATAGGTAATATACTCTTTGACATCCCCCTTGATAATATTTTTTTGGATGTTCTTTTATACTAAAGGAAAAAAAATAAGTGAATATGACTACATCAAATTAAAATGTCTTTGCACAGCAAAGGAAACCCATCAACAAAATAAAAGCACAACCTACTGAGTGGGAGAAGTTATTCACCAATGATACATCCAAGAAGGGGTTAATCTCCAAAGAATGTAAGGAACTCATACAACTTAACACCCCCCCCCAAAAAAAAAGTATCAGATTTAGAATGGGCAGAGAACCTGAAGAGAGATCTCCAAAGAGGACATACACATGGGTCAATAGACATATGAAAAGATGTTCAACATCACTATTCATCAGGGAAATAAAAGTTAAAACCACAATGAGGTATTAACTCACACCTGACAGATGGCTATTTTATGATCAATGAATCAACAAATAGTAAGTTATCAAAGATTTGGAGAAAAGAGAACCCTCATGCTCTTTTGATGGGATTGTATATTGGTGTAACCACTATGGAAAACAGAATGGAGGTTCCTCAAAAAAACTAAAAATAGAACCACTGTATGACCCACTAACTTCACTTCTGGGTATTTATGCAAATAAATTCAAAACACTAATTTAAAAATATGTATGCACCCCTGTGTTCATTGCAGATTATAATAGCCAACATATGGAAGGGACCCAGTGTCCATCAATAGATGAATGGATAAAGTGGAGGGGGAAGGGTATATGAGAGAGTGAGTGTGTGTGTGTGTGTGTGTGTGTGTGTGTGTGTGTGTGTGTGTGTGTATTTAATGGAATAATCAATTACTCAGCCATAAAAATAAGAAATCTTGCCCTTTGTAACAACATGGATAGACCTAGAGGGTACTATGTTAAATCAAACAGAGAAAGACAGATAACCATATGATTTCACTTATACATGGAATTAAAAAACTAAATGAGTCACCAAAATGGAAACAAACTCATGGGTACAGAGAACAAATTGCTGGTTACTAGATGGGAAGAGGGTGGGGAAAATGAGTGAAAAAGGTTGAAGGTTTTAAAATAGACAAAATGCCAGTTACAAGAACCAGTCACAGGGATGTAAAGTACAGTATAGGGCCTACAGATACTAACTATGTGTGGTGTCAGATGGATGTTGGACTTATCAGGGAGATCAATTTGTAAGTTACATAAATGTCTAATCACTGTTGTACACCTGATGTATGTCAATTGTAATTAAAAAGTTTCTTAAACATTTTAATTTCTAGTAAAAAGAAAAGTAAGTTTTGTAAACTGTATGACTATGGATGTTAGTAAGAGTTATTTGGTGATAATTTTGCAGTATATATCAATTTCAAATTATGTTGAACACTTCAAATGAATATAGTGTTATATGTCAGTCATATCTTTTTAAAAGGTTTTAAGAAGTCAAAGACAAATAGAATTTTGTAAACAGCAAGAGAAAAGCAACATGTTACATATGTTGGAATTTCCATAAACTACAGTAGTATTTCTCAACAGAAATTTTGCAGGCCATGTGACAATGAGATGATATATTAAAAAATATTAAAAGAAAAACTGTCAATCAATAATACTATACCTGGCAAACTGTCCTTTAGAAATTAAGAATAAAGACTTTCATAAAAAACCTAATGGAGTTTATCAGCCCTAGCCCTGCCATACAAAAGTTCTAAAGAGAATCCAAATGAAAATAAGAGGATGATATTTAACATCATAAGAACATATGATTGTAGGTGTAAACTCACTAATAATGGTAAATATAAAGTCAAAGTCAGATTCTCTAATATTGTAATAGTGCATAATTTACTTAAAACTCTAGTTTAAAAATTAAAAACGAAACATTTTAAAAACCGTAAATGCATGCCTGACCTGTGGTGGCGCAGTGGATAAAGTGTCAACCTGGGAACACTGAGGTCGCCAGTTCAAAACCCTGCACTGGTCTGGTCAAGGCACATATGGGAGTTGAGCTTCCAGCTTCTCCCCCCTTTCTCTCTTTCTCTCTCTCACTCTGTGTCTCCTCTCTAAAATGAATAAAATAATAAAAATAAAAAATAAAATTTAAAAAAAAACCGTAAATGCATTAGTTTGTTATTGGTTACACAGTATAAAAATATGTAAACTATAGCATCAATAACCTGAAATTGAGGGTGGAAGAAGTAAAAATATAAGGTTAAACTATGCTATCAAATTTAAGTTTTTATCAGTTTAAAATAGGACATTATAAATACATCACAGTTTATATAAAGCCTTATGGTAATCACAAAGGGAAAATATGTAGTAATTATACAAAGAATTATCATAAAGGAGTCAAAACATAGTGCTATATTGCCTGACCAGGTTGTGGTACAGTAGATAGAGCATCAGCCTGGGGATGCTTAGGACCCAGGTTCAAAACCCTGAAGTCACCAGCTTGAGCACAGACTTGCCAGCTTGAGAGGGACCATAGACATGATTCCATGGTCACTAGCTTGAGTCCAAAGGTCACTGGCTTGAACAAAGTGTCATTGAGCTGAAGCTCACTGGTCAAGGCATTAAGTGATGCAACTATGAGTTGACGTTTCTCATCTCTCTTCTTTCCTGTCTATCTCGTTTAAAAAAAAAAAGTGCTATAAATGTCATCAAATAATAAATGAGTACAAGATGTAAGAAATAAGGAACATAGGATATATACATCAGAAAACAAAATTGCAATCATATGTTCTTATCAATAATTACTTTAAATATAAATGGATTAAATTCTCCATTTAAAACCACGGGATTGCTGAATGGATGAAAAAAAAACAAGATCCAAACAATATACTACATATAAGAGATTCAGTTTAGCTTTAAAGATACGGATAAACTAAGAATGAAGAGGTAGAAAAAAATATTTCAAGCATATGTTAACCATTTGCTAGCTATATTTATATCAAATAAAATAGATTTTAAGCTACAAATAGCAGAAGACACAAAAAATGATAAAGGGGTCAATCCATCAAAATACAACTATTGTAAATATTTATGAACCCAATATCAGCACCCTGAAATATATAAAACACTATATCAGAACTAAAAAGAAAAATAAAATAGCAATACAGTAGTAGAAGGAGACTTTTATACCTTTCTCTAAACAATGGATATATCATCCAGCAGAAAAATCAATGAGGAAATGACAGGCTTGGACTGAACTGTAGATAAAATAGACCTAGCAGACATATACAACGCATTTCCTCTGACTGTAGCAGAACGTACATTCTTTTCAGTCACACGAGGCATATTTTCTAGGACAGATCATGTTAGACCACAAAACAAGTCTTAGCAGCCTGACCAGGCAGTGGCGCAGTGGATAGAGCGTCGGACTGGGATGCGGAAGACCCCGCGGTTCGAGACCCCGAGGTCGCCAGCTTGAGCACGGGCCCATCTGGCTTGAGCAAAAGCTCACCAGCTTGGACCCAAGGTCGCCGACTCCAGCAAGGGGTTGCTTGATCTGCTGAAGACCCGCGGTCAAGGCACATGTGAGAAAGCAATCAATGAACAACTATGGTGTGGCAACGGCAACAAAAAACTAATGATTGATCCTTCTCACCTCTCTCCATTCCTGTCTGTGTGTCCCTGTCTGTCCCTCTCTCTGACTCTCTCTGTCCCTGTAAAAAAAAAAAAAGTCTTGGCAAATTTAAGAAGACTGAAGTCATAGCCAGTATCGTTTCTGACCACAATGATATGAAACTAGAAATCAATAGAAGGAAACTGAAAAAAAATAAAATCACAAATTTACATGGAAATTCAACAACATTTCTAAATAGCCAATGTATCAAAGATGAAACCAAAAGAAAAATAAAAATGTCTCTTGAGACAAATGAAAGGACAACATAGCTATAATTATGGGATACAGTAAAAGGTATTCTAAGAGGTGAGGTTATAGGAGTAAAGTGCATACATCAAGAAAAAAAGACCTCAAACAACCTAAGTGTACATGCCAAGGAACTAGAAAAAGAACAAACTAAGCCCAAATTTAGCAGGAGAGGAAATAAAGATTAGAACATAAATAAATGAAATATAGAATAGAAAAGCAATAGGAAAGTTTAACAAAACTAAGCATTGATTTTTGAAATGATAAATCTGACGAAACTTCAGACTAATGAACAAAAAAGACGACTTAAAATTAAAAATTCAAAGAAGAGGAGATATTACAACTGATACCACAAAAATATACTGCTCACAAAAATTAAGGAACATTTCAAAATGAATATGAAGCGATTAAATATCCCCTAATTTTTGTGAGCAGTATACAGAGGATCATAGGAGACCAGTGAACAACTACAGTGCGTATTTCACAACAGCACAAGAAAGTGGGTATTTCAGTGAAGCTAATTGTAATCTTTTTGCTGGTAAGGTATCTTGCCTTAAGTTTGTAAATACTGCTACACTTATGAAGCACAATAGAAAGAGCTATACTTTTATACCTAAACAAATTGGATAACCTAGAAGTAATTGATAAATTCCTAGAAACATAATCTATCAAGATTGAAATCATTAACACATACAATACTAGTATAGAAATTGAATCAGTAATCAAAAATATTCCGACAAAGAAAAGCCCAGAACCAGATGGCTTCACTGGGGAATTCTACCAAACTATTAAAGACAAATACATACCATTTCTTCTCAAACTTCTCCAAAGAGTAGATGAGGAAACACTCCCCAAACTCATTTTACAAGTCCAGCATTATCCTGATAATAAAGCCAGATAAGGATACTGCAAGACTAGAAAACTATATCCCACTATCCCTGAAGATATAGATGCAGAAACTCAAAAAAAATAATAATAATAATACAAACCAAATTAAAACATTAAAATTGTCACATACCAGGATCAAGTGGGATTAATCCCTGGGATGTAAGCATGGATCAACATATATAAATGAATAAATGTGATACATCACATTAATAGAATGAAAAATAAAAATCATACCATCTCAATAGATGCACAGAGAGCATTTGACAAAATTCAACTTCCATTTATGACAGAAACTCCTAACAAATTAGCTACAGAAGGAAAGTACCTCAGCATAATAAAGGTCATATATGACAAGCCCATAGCTAACATTATTCAATAGAGAAAGGTTGAAAGTTTTTTCTCTAACGTCTGTAACCAGACAAGGGTGCTCTCTCTCTCCACTCATTTGCAACAGAGTACTGGAATTCCTAGCCAGACCAATCAGGCAAGAAAGCCAAAGAAAAGGCATCAAAAGGAAAGGAAGAAATAAAATTGTCTCTGTTTGCAGATGACATTTTCTTATACAGAGAAAATCCTGAAGACTACACCTAAAAACTTGGTTAGTCAATGAATTCAGGGTGCAGAGTACAAATATCTATATATAAAAATCAATGGTGTTTTTACATATTAACAACAAATTATCTGAAAAGGAAAGCAATCCTGTGTACAGCAACATCAACAGCAATAAAATACTTGGTAATCTAGCCAAGAGGGTAAAGGATCTGTACACTGAGAACTATAAGACGTTGATGGAAGAAATTTAATAAGACAAAACAATAATGGAAAGGTATTCCATATTCATAGAGTGGAAGAATTAATGCAGGTTTCCCACACTTTCCAAAAGAAGTCAGTCCTATGAAACCTTTCATAAGCAGAAATGGTGTAAATAGAAGCAGTCACCATGAATTCATGAGTAAAAATATTTAGCCTCTCAGACCCCCAATCATACCAAATGCCCCATAAAACCTAAGATAACATCAACAGAGTAAAAGCAGTGCCACCCTTGCTGTTCGGGGTGCATGCTGCCTCTATCAACAGCTTGCTTGCAAACTATGAATGCTATTTTCACTTTTTGCCTTTATTGACAAATGCAAAAATCTTGGCATTTCTTTGCTTAGCAAAACCAGATACTAGTATATAATATAGGTTTATCATAGAAGTGGCATTAAGGTAATTTTTGAAAAGCAGGGAATAATTTTATTGTTAAGATCTCCAAAGTCAATGTATAAAGCCAGTGCACTCTGTATCAATATTTCATTGACATTTTTTAATAGTACAGTCATGTTCTGCATACAGTCAACAATGGACGGCATATATTTATGCTGGTTCCATAAGATTACATACATAGCCTAAGTGTATATACTAGGAGATACCACCTAGCTTTAAGTTCACTCGATGATGTTTATAAAGTGGCAAAACTGCCTAACAAATTTCATAGAATGTATCTCCACTCATTAAGGAACTATTTTAAAATTCACAGAACCATAAAGGACCCCAGGTAGCACAATCAATCCTGGCAACAAAGCTAGAGGCATCACACGTTCTAATTTTAAACTACATTACACAGCTATATTAATTGAAATAGTATGTTACTGGCATTAAAAACAGACACATTAAAACAATGGAACAGAATCAAGAGCTCAGAAATAAGTCCATGCATATACATACAGTCAACTAATATTTGATCAAGGAGTAAAGAATACTCAATGGAGAAATGACAGTCCCTTTGATAAATGATTCTGGTAAATTGAATATTCGCACGCAAAAGAATGAAACTAAACACTTAAATGTAAGACATGAAACCAGAAAGCTCCTAGAAAAAAACATAGGGAAAGAGCTCCTTGACATGTCTTGATAATGATATTTTGGATATGATACAGCACAAGCAACAAAATATAGTTAAGTGGGACTAGTATACCAAACCAGAAAGTGTCTGCATAGCTAAAGAAATAATCAACAAAGTGAAAAGGCAACCTATAAAGTGGGAGTAAGTCTTTGGAAACCACACATCTGTAAAGGTTTAATATCCAAATTATACAAGGAACTCATATAACTCAATAACAAAAATAATAATAATTAAAAATGGGCAGAGGGCCTGGATAGACATTTTTCCAAAGAATATATTTAAATGGCCAACAGTTACATGAAAAAGTGCTCCAGATCACTATTAGGGAAATGCAAGTCAGACTCACAATGAGATAACACCTCACACCAATTGGAATGGCTACCATGAAAAAGACAAAAATAACAAGTATGGGTGAGGATGTGGAGAAAAAAGAACCCTTGTGCACTGTTGGTGGGAATGTAAATTAGTGCTGTCACTAAAGAAAATAGTATGGCGGTTTCTCAAAATACTAAAATGGAACTACTATGTGATCCAACATATGTCTGAAGGAAACAAAATCACTATACCAAAGAGATTCTGCACCCCGATGTTCACTGCAGCATTATTATGACAGACAATATATGGAAACAATGTAAATGTCCATTGACGGAAGAATGAATAATGTGGTGAATATACATACAGTACAATACTACTCAGCCATAAAAAATTAAACTCTGTCATTAGTAACAACATGGATGGACCCTGAGGGCATTACGCTAAGTAGAGCAAGTCAGACAGAGAAAGACAAATACTGGATGCTCTCACGTGTAGAATCTAAAAAATACCAAACTCATAAAAAGAGATGAAATTCGTGGTTGCCAGATGGGGACACTAAGTAAACATGGTCAAAGGGTGCAAACAGCCAGTATAAGTTCTAGGGACGTAACTTATAGTATGACGACTATAGTTAACAATACTGTATAGGGTACTCGAAAATTGCTAGGAAAATCTTCTGTTTTCATCAGAAGTAAATAATTTTGAATCTATGTGTAGTGATGATGTAACCTTAGAATTGAAAATGTATAGAGCATTTTGTGTTCCCCTTAAACACCTGTTTACATAATATTTTTGAAGTGCTTTTTTTTAGAATTATGAAGTGATTCTAGAGCAAGGCAGGATTATAGATAAAAATTATACTGGAGATTTTCAGCATGTTTAAAAGCATTATTGATTTTGTTGCCCTAACTAGTTTTATATGTCTAGCTTTCTGTGACTTGTGACGCTTATGACTAATGACTCCCTTACGGTATTTGCCAGGGTACCCTCACTTCACAATTGAAAAAATTGACCCACACAAGCAAGGCAGGCTGGCATGGTAGTTAATAGCAGGACTCCGTCCGGGCTGCCTGGGTGTGAAACCTGATTCTGCCTCCAGTGGGTTGTGTGTGAACCTTGACCAAATTATTATTATTTTTATCTTATCCGTGTTTCCATTTCCCCACCTGTTAAATGCGGATAAATATAAAAATTCTACCTCCTGGTTGTATGGCAGGGTTAAATGGGTTAACATGCATAAAATGTTTAAAACCAAGCCTGGTGCATGATAGACGCTACATGTGTGTGCCTTTATCATTATTTCTCGTTCTGTAATGAATGTGATGATGTATATTAAAGCTGTCTTGATTGTATCACAAGACATGTTCTGAAGAGGAATAATGTTTTGGGGATGTTTTCCAAGGTTTTAGAAATTCCTGATGCTTTAAATGGTACTGTTATTCACAGCTTAAAGTAAAGTAAAATAAAATAACTTCCTATGAGAATTAGACAGTAATTGCCCTCTTCTAGCCATCTTCACTGTTTATTGGCACGGTGAGCTCCATTAGGAAGGGCTCCCCTCCTTCCAGGTCACTAGTTTACCACCGCCAGCACTGTCTTACTTCAGCTCTTTGACATTGTTAAATGTTCTTCACCCCCCCATGAGCTCACAGTAATACGGAATTCTTTTTACTTACAGATAATACAGCAGACACACCAAGTAGTAGAAACTGAACAAAACAAAGAAATTGAAAAATGGAAAAGACTCGCACAGCTGAAGAACCACGAGCTGGACAAGTTCCGCACAGAGTTAGACTCAATATTAGATGTTCTCCGAGAGCTGCATCGGCAGGGCGTAGTTGTGCCAGTTGCTTTTGCAGACGAAGTGACTGCACCAGATTATTACTAGGAATTCAGATTCCACAGGACCTCCTGGACAGTCCTGAAGACACGTGGTGGCTGGGGTTGTGCCCCTGTCAGAGGAAGGCTTTTGAAAACAAGTGGTCTGGTATATTGCCAGAGAACAACACAAAACTGACCCTTCAGAATAAATTGCCCTTAACCAGTAAGGAAATTAGCATTATGGTATACTTTACTGAAAATCATTAACCAGTTATATTTTAAATAATTTATGGACAAATCTCTTTATGTCAGGTGATTAGAATTGGTGAATTTTATAGTGAAAGTTCTCACTTATATTCTAAATAGGAAAAGAAAGTTGCACATACTCTGTCATTGTTGGCTGTGTATGCTTAGTTTTCAGTGCTAGAAAAATAGCTCCTCTTTCTCATGAAAACAGGAATGTGAGCACAGTGGCTTGCACAACCACATTGACAGACACCTGACTGGCTGAACTTCTGCAATAATTTGGGCGAGAATTGTTAACTTCTGTACAAATAGAAGTGAACTATCTTGAGCTCTCCCAGATTTCCACTCCTGCCTCTAAATGCCTCTTTTTCACCTGATGGGAGATACAAAATATATTTCACAAGTAATGGGGATTTGATTTATTGTTTTATCTACATGTCTTAAATACCAGGCCATTTCTTATCTCTAAGATAATAGACAAAATGCAACCTTTTTACTTTCTCTATTTAAAAAGTAATATATGTTCTCGAGAAAAAATTTAAAGCATGTACAAAAGTAGCCAGATTATTATTTTACAATTCCCATTTCCAAAAGCAGATAGTATTGAAAGATTAAAAGATACTGAGTTAAAGTGAGTTAAAGCCATAGCCCCTTTGTTTTCAAATGTTATAGCTGAGCACTGTCCAACAGAAGTATAATTATTGAAAGCCACATAAATTCTTCATTTTATTGTAGCCACATTTAAGAATATTTTAAAATGAAGTTAAATTAAGTTTATTTCATCTAATATATTCAAAATGTGAATATAAAAGTTGAGTTTTTACATTTGTTTTTCATACTAAGTCTCTAAATTCTGGTATAGTAAATATTTATAAACACATCTCAACTTTGGCCACATTCTACTTGCTCAGTAATCATAGTCTAGTAAATGTAATTCTAGACTAATTACAATGTGAAATACTGTATAAAGGACAGGTGAAATAGATCTTGGTGAAATAATGAATAGCAAACATGAAATGCAGAAATTAAATATAAGAAATACAGTTACTGCTTAATGTCCAGTATTTTTTAATGTCCTTGTCCTAAGAGGGTAGAAAAAGCATTAATTATTATTTGCTATATTTTTATGGGAAAGAATCTTATTTTAAGTTATATATTAATATAGACTATTTTGGTTATTATTTGCTTTGTGTGTTTTTTATCTGCAAACCTATTAATTTATAGCTACAGCCATTTCTCCCTGTTTCTGACCAGCTATTCACGTGGGCTTTGTTCCCGGCACAGACATCACTGATTCTGAAACACAAGAAAGTTGCAGGCATTGCATAGATGATTACTTACAGCAAAAGTACATCCTATTTTAATGAGGATTTTATATTCTGTTTTGGGATAAGCTATGCACATGGCAGGTCTTTGAATTCTATTTACAGATGAAAGATCCATGAGTGCTGCCAGAACTTTTAGTTATAGCTAAAACCAGCAAGCACCATACTTCATTCCTTAGTCATTGCACTAAAGGTCCAGGATGGTAACAAGGAAGACAGACACATTTAGTCTATCTGGAGTAAGAGGGCTTTTATGAAGCTTTGAGCTCCTCACAATGTCATAAGGCACCTACATCCACAGGCCTTCCCTTCAGGAAGCTTCCCAGAATATATGACTTGCCCCTGACACTCCTCTTTTGTGCAGAGATTTCTAATCAGATCTACCACTGTGAGCCCGTAGCATTCTATAACTAATTTCTACCCATAACCCTGGGAAATCCAGGCTTTTGTATGAGGGTCCCTACCATGTTGCAAAAATCTTTATGACAACATATCTAGAAGATAAAAACATTCCTCTTTCCCACCCATCCCTACTAATCTACTTGGGTAAATCCAAGATATGCAGGTACATTAAATAAGAGGCAATCTTACTCAGAATAAAATAAGATACTTTGTAAGTTACAACAGCCGCCCTGCTTCAGAGAACTCTTTAAGGGAGAGGACTGAGATTTTAATGTTTTCTAATCCTTCCAAGTTGCTGGACTGATAAGTTTATGTTAGCATTTGAACCATTATAGCCTTTCCTCAGTTTCTATACAAGAGTCTTTAATAAAAAGCACATGTGTTTCTTCTCAGTACCTGTCCAGTTTGGCAAAGGGAGTTCCTAGCACTAATAAATCTAGTTCCTCCCCACTAGGGTAAACCATAGTAGGTCCATTTTCCTCTCTCTGGGTTTGCTGAAAACTTCATAGCCTCCTAAATAGAATGAACAGGACAGAAGATATTCTTTCCCACCTACACCTATTTTTTAGGATTGTTGTAAGCAAAAGAGCAGTATCAATCAGGAAATCTATTCCACGGAAGGAAAAGAAGCATCAAGTTTCATTAGAATTAAATGAGTTGTTAGTAAATTCAAGAAAAAGAAATGGGCTAGACTTTGTGGAGGAGACAAAGAGGACAGTGGTGCCACGTATGCATCCTCGGAGCACAAGTGATGAGAATACAGCGGAGTCCGGCCCCGTAGAGCTTGTCTTAGTGAGCGTGCCCTGCCCTTGAACCCCTCCTGGTCACCTTAAAGTGAGTGTCACAGTGGGAAAAAACTTCTGATGTAGGGGACAGATAAGTAGTACACTGCACATGGCCTGTGTAACTCCTTAGAGAAGAGTCTGGAAGGGTTTTAGGGGCAGGATTTGTGAGGAAGAAGGCAAAAGTGAAGTCATGAGGGAGTGTATTTATGAAAGGGTTAAATTGAACCTGCTTATTAGACAAGGCTGAGTGGAATGAAGCACCTTTTCCCATCCACCACCTCCACCTCCGGGCAGTTAATCACACAGGTGCACATCCTTGTCTTCTTACCTGTTTTCTCATTATCATGGCCATGACCAAAGAGCCCTAATGAGAACAGCCAAGTGCTCACTCCTCTGCCCTGGGGCCAGAGCCTCCACAGCAGCCCAGTCCCTCACACAGGGGCTCAGCAAACTAATCACCTTCTTTTGTCCATTGCCCTCCATCTACAAATACAGCCCTCTCCTGCCCTCCAATCCCCAGAGACCTGATATCTACTCTCATTCACAACAGAGCTACCGTCACAGGCAGATAACTCTCCTGAGTGAGGCAGCCCCTAGTCCCAATCCCTGCCAGAATTATTCACTGTTCTCATAAAAGGCAACATGTTTGAAAACAGCTTATTTCTCTCCCTGGAATCAGCTGCCCACTCCCCTGGGGTTCACCACTGTCTAATCCTAAACTTTGAGGGATTCTTGACCTTAGACAATTCAGGGTGCTATAACAAATTACCCTAGATGAAATAATCTATTTCTCACAGTTCTGGAGGGTCAGAAGTCCAAGATCAAGGTGTCTGCTGAGGGTTCGCTTCCTTTTTGAAGATGGATGGCACTCTTCTCTTTGTATCCTCCACATGGTGGAAAACAAAAAAGTAAGCCCATCTGAGACTCTTAAAAAGGCACTAAACCCATTCATTCATAAGAGCTCTAACTGCATAAGTCCTAATTACCTCCCAAACACCCCACCTCCACATACCATCACACTGGGGTTCCAGTGTGAGTTTTGAGAAGACATAAACATTCAGTCCACACACTGGCTAACTCTCCCCAGCATGGAATCATCAAACCTGTAGCTAGTTCCTTCAAAGCAATGCTTATATATCTCTGTCCTTTCCCATTGCGATAGCTGCTGCCCCTTAAGCCCCCTCACCATTTTACTAGTGACTTTTTTGTTAGAAGTTTGCTTCCTCTACCCCAATGCTTTTCTCATTCCAAAACGTCTGCACACTAGCAGTGCCAGGTAGTTCTTCCTAAAACTCTGTGTACCACCATCCCATTTCACCCTGTTGTTCTTCCGGTGTAAATATCAGATTTTACCGTAACATACTCAGTCTGATCCCAGCCTTCCTCTCCAAACTCCATTCAAGACCTCTAATCTTACACAAATCCTCCCTATTAATTTTCTTTACTGCTGTAACAAATTGCCACAAATTTAACAGCTTAAAACGGCACAGATATATCATCTTACAGTTCTGTAAGTCCAAGGTCCAACACAGTTCTCACTGGGCCAAAATCAGGATGTCTGTAGGAGGGAGTCTCCTTGCCTTTGGCAGCTTCCAGAGGGCACCCATATTCCCGGGCATGTGCCACCTTCCTCTGTCTTCAGAGTCAGCAACGCTGCACCTTTCCCAGCACTCTCCCGTGGCCACATTCTCTGACTCCAAACTCAGCTGGGAATGGTTCTCTGCTTTTGAGGACCCACGTGGTTAATTGAATCCAGCTGGATAATCCAGGCTAGTCTTCCCATCTTAAGATCCTTAACCATGTCTGCAAAGTCTCTTTTGCCATGAATAGTAATATGTTCACAGGTGACTTCCTTGGGTGGGTGGAGGGGAGGGGGATTCTGCCTGTCACAATCCCCTCGATCAAACCAAACTAATCTAACCATGCCCTCTATACTGCCACCTTGGCTTCTGTCCTCATCTCTTCCATTTGACCACCTTTCACCACTTCTTTTTTTTTATCTACCATGGGTTTTCATGATCACATTCTTCTCTGAATAGAACATATTCAGCATCTTATGTCTGATTGCCCTTCTTACTTTGCACACACACACACTGTAATGCCAGTGGCCAAGGCCAGACAGGTCCACACTGGATTTGGGCAGATGGTAGAAAAACTGCGGAACCCGAAAGCATTGGGCCATTCCTGTTTAATAGATTCTCATAATGGCAGATGAGCAAACAGGCAGGGAAAACCTCAGGCAAAGGAATAGCAAAAACTGGCCCCTCACAGTGGCAGGCAAGCAGTCCACAATCTGCCATCCACAGTCCCTCTAAGCACAAGCCCCCATAGCCTTACATAGACTATGCACTGTGCCTCTGCCATGTGCTCACACACTAATCAAGCAAAGTGCTTGCAGCTGGTACACCAGCAGGCAAGCCTAACACAGTCAGCTGTTTTCCCAACACACACACCTCTTTATTTTCCTAACATCTAGAGGAATTCAATTCCACGATAATGATGATGATATTGGCAATAATGGCACAGACTTCTCAAGTGCTCGGATAAAGAAGGAATCTTTGCAAAGCTACCACAGAAATAGGCTTATAATTGCTATAGTGTTTATGGAATCAACTATAGTTAACCATTTTTTGTTTATATTGCTAAGACTTTTTAGGCCTGTGATGAGGAACCTATGACACGCGTGTCAGCACTGACACATGTAGCCATTTTCGATGACACATGACTGCATGCGGCCGCATACCAGAGAAGCATGGGGCCGCATGCCGACAAGGACGTTTCATCCTCGGCTCCTGCACTGCCAGTTGCAGTAGCTGAGGATAAAACATTTGCTGTAGTGTAGACACTCTGTGCCGGAGGTCTGTAGGCCAAAACAACAGAACTCCGGCACAGAGTGTCTAGTTCTGGGACTTCCAGTTAAGCCGTTTTTCTCCAAGTGACACACCACCCGAGTTGTGCTCGGTTTTTTGGCAAATTTTGAAACACCAAGCTCAAAAGATTGCCCATCATTGTTGTAGGTCATTGATATCTTTATAATTTAATTTTTCAATTACAGTTGACATACAATATTTTATTAGTTTCATTCAGGTGTACACCATAGTAATTAGATATTTACATAACTCATAAAGTGACCACCCAGATAAGTCTAGTACCCATCTGTCCTTATATATAGTTATTTAAGATTTTAATTTGAGTTTTCTTTAAATACTAACCAAGATTCTTCTTTAGGACAAATACCTAATAGGATTTCTATCTTCTAACAAATTGTCTACTAGCCCTTTAAACACATATTTTATTAAAGATTAGTGCTGTGCTACACAAATACACAAGATTCTAACAATCTCACTAGATGTAATGACTAAGGAAGAAGAGCAAAAATCCATTCATAAGTGCCTTGAGCCTCAAAGTGCTCACAGGAAAAAGCATTACCCATAGTGAGTTTCACATTGACAGGATGCCTAAGTGTGATGAAAAAGCTGATTTTCCTACTCAATGTAGTTATGTTGCTAATTTGTTGGATGCTAAAACAATTTTCCCAGTTGTATTTGTTCCTAATAAGTATGGAACAGTTTAGAGTCTAGAAAAAGCAGGCTAAACATATTCCCATGCTGCTGGGTCACTGGGCTGAATTTCTCCCATAAGAAAGACATAATTATACTCCATGGAAAAATTCTTCCTGAGAACATTAGGCTTTTAGAGGACAAGGGCAGAACTGCAATCCGCCAGCTGAGAGCTAGTGTAGGGCTGGAGGGAACTGGTGGAAATATAGCAGGTCTGAGTAGAGGCACTACTGCCCTCGTAGCCAAAGATATCACTGGTATCTTTAAAGACATGATATTCTCCCAAGAGTACAATATTGAGGCAGTATGTGAACAAGAAATACATTAAGACACAGCTGTATATAATTATCATCAGAATTAATTAGAGTGTTTTGCTACTTGGAAAATAATTATCCCATTATTGTTTGAGGGTGCAGCAAGAGCAATAGAAATAATAACAGTTGAGAAATCTTGGAGATAACAAAAATAAACCATTCTAAAATCTGTTGGATTCCTTAGCAAATACAGGAAATGAACTAGCTGTCTTCTGCAGACCTCTCTTAACACCAGGTTCACTTCTGCAAAACATGGAGTGTTTCCTGCACACAGAGGGAACAAGTGAAGTTTTCAGGAAAGATCAGACAAGGACACAGAGCCAGCTATGAATAAATGCAATAAGAGTGTTATGAAGTGTGGACGGGGCAAAGAAGAAAAAGAAATTTCTTTTTTTTTTTAAACAGTTTTTTTTTAATTTCTTTTTATTTATTTATTTGAGAGAGGAGACAGAGAGAGAGAGAGAAAGAGAAAGAGAGAAAGGGGGGAGGAGCTAGAAGCATCAACTCCCATATGTGCCTTGACCAGACCAGTGCAGGGTTTTGAACTGGCGACCTCAGTGTTCCCAGGTTGACACTTTATCCACTGCGCCACCACAGGTCAGGCGAAAAAGAAATTTCTTTTACATTTTTTAAAAAATGTTGCTTTGAAGATGAATCGTAAGAGATGGAATTTTGGCCAAAAAGGATCTAAGGATGAGAACTTAAAAACTGATTCTAAAATTTCTATAGAAAGGCAAAGGACTCAAAAATGGCCAAAAACAACTTCAAATGATAACAAATTGGAGAATTTATGCTATTGTATTTCAAGCCTTCAACAAACAGTGCTGGAACAATTAGATATCCATATGCAAAGAAATGAATTTTGGCCTATCCCTTACAAATTAACTCTAAATGAATCATAGAACTTCACAGAAAATCTAAACTATAAAACTTCTAGAAGAAAAAGTTAAGATTAAACCTTTATGACCTTTAGTTTGGCACAAATTTCTTTGATATAATACCAAAAATAAAATCTATGTTTTTTAAATTGGTAAATTGGACTTTGCCACTCTTTAACAATACAGTTAAGCAAATAAAAAGACAATTCATAGACTAAAGAAACGATATGCAGAGGTCATATACCTGATAAAGTATTTATATCCAGAATAACCCTCAAAACTCAGTAATACTTCCCCAATAAAAGAATGACCCAAAGACTTGAAAAGACACCAGCAAAGATACCCAGATGAAAAATAAGTATATAAGATACTGCATATTATTAGTCATTAATGAAATGTAACTGAAAACCACAATGAGATACTTCTACACACACATATTAGAATGAATACAATTAAAAAGACTGATTTTACAAGATGTTGGCAAGGAACCAAAGCAACCAGAATTCATATACACTGTGAGGAATTTAAAATGATATAACCACCATTTTCGAAAACTAGCAGTTTTTTAATAAGATACACACTTATCCACCATATAATTCGGACATTCCCCTTTTAAGCACATAAGGAAAAAGTGTATATTTATATAGACTTGTAAACAAATATTCATAGCAGTTTTATTTTTAATAGCCAAAATTGTAAGTAACCTTATAAGTAAATGAATAAACTGATTATGGTTTATCCATAAAATGAAACACTATTCAGCAATAAAATATACAATAACCTGGATGAATCTCAAAATAATTATGCTGAATGAAAGAAGCCAGCTATAACAGAGGAGATACTGCATGACTGCATTCATACAAATATCTTGTAGAGCCTGACCAGGCAGTGGCGCAGTTGATAGAGCGTCGGACTGGGATGTGGAAGACCCGGGTTCGAGACCCCGAGGTCGCCAGCTTGAGTGCAGGCTCATCTGGTTTGAGCAAAAAGCTCACCAGCTTGGACCCAAGGTCGCTGGCTTGAGCAAGGGGTTATTTGGTCTGCTGAAGACCCGCGGTCAAGACACATATGAGAAAGCAATCAATGAACAACTAAGGTGTTGCAACGAAAAACTGATGATTGATGCTTCTCATCTCTCTCTGTTCCTGTCTGTATGTCCCTATCTATCCCTCTCTCTGACTCTCTCTCTCCGTATTAAAAACACACACACAAAATAAATAAATAAATAAATAAATATCTTGTAGATGCAAACCAATATACAGTGACAGAAAGAAGATCAATGATTTCCAGGGAAGGAAGGGATGGAGCAGAAGGATTAGAAAAGAAAATGAGCCTGACCAGGTGGTGATGCAGTAGATAAGAGTGTTGATCTGCGACACCGAGGACCCAGGTTTGAAACCCTGAGGTCACCGGCTTGAGCATGGGATCATCAGGTTTGAGCAAGGCTCACCGGCTTGAGTGCAATGTCTCCAGCTTGAGTGTAGGGTCATGTCTATGGTTGCTGACTTGAGCCCAAAGGTTGCTGTCTTGAACCCAAGATTGCTGGCTTGAGCAAAGGGTCATTGGCTCAGCTGGAGCCCTCCCGATCCCATTCAAGGCACATATGAGAAAGCAATCAGTGAACAACTGAAGTGCCACAATGCGTTGATGCTTCTCATCTCTCTCCCTTCCTGTCTGTCTCCCCACATCACTTGATTAAATAAATAAAAAAGAATGAGAAAATTTTTGTGGGTGATATATATGTTTATTATCTTGATTGTGGTGATGATTTCTTGGATGTTTACATATGTTAAAATATATTAAATTGTACACATTAAGTAAAAGTTATTTTGTTAAATGCACCTCAAAATTATTTTTAAAATTGCAATCATAAAATAGAAAGAAATTGAAACTTAGTCTCGACCCACCTCTATGCCTAAAGTGAGGTGATCAGTCATTCACCATATCTGCCTAACAGGAAGAAGAGAAACTTCTCCCATGGAAGATGACATCATATGTACTGTCAATGGATTTTTCAAACAACGTCGACAAAATAATAAAAAAAATTCCTAGACACGCAAAATATCAAGACTGTTTGAATGAATAGGAAACATTAGAAAACAAATGAAATCCCAGGTATCAGAGTCAGCACAAAAAGACTATAAAATAATTAATACGTCCAATAAAATAGAGGAAATTATGGACAAAATAGATGAAGGACAAAGATTTTCACCAGAGAAATTTACTGAGATGTATTTTTGAGAAGAATCTAAAAGATACTCTTGAACTGAAGCTTTCAGTAGTGGAAATATAGTGAACTGAGAAGTTTCCAGGTGACAGTGCTTGTGGGCAGATGCCACAGCACCCTGGAGAAAGGGGTTTTAATCTGCATAGTGAGTAGGGTCATAATGTCCATTCAGAAAAAAAGGGTTTATAGCAGATACAGAGACTGCCTATATGAATGTTATTGAAAGGCTGGCTTTTCAATGAAAGGGAGACCCAAAGGTCTCCCTGAGCAAACTCAGGCAAGAGTGAGGAAACTGGTTCAACCAAGGTCTCCAGGAAAAAATCTCCCTTAAAAAATCTAAACCTAAGCTTCGTGTGGATGTGGGATCCAAATTTACACTTCACTTATGATGTAAGAATCTCCAAGCAAAAAAAAATAATATACTTCCAGATTGATCAATTCAAATGGAACAACACATTTTTGTTCTCTAGGGAAGCTTTTATAAGCCTGGGCTCATGGGACAATCATAGGGAAAAAATAATACTTACTGAAGAGAAGCTCACACAACTACACACACACATACACACGTCCAAGCACAGTCAGAAATAATTAACTGTAAGTAGAAGAAGCAATCTCTAAAACCCCAGGATGATTAGTATTCCAGAGGCAAAAATTCTGAAACAATCTAAAAGATCATGAAGTACTCAGGTCAATTGGTTCAGTGGTGGAGTGTCACCCTGGCATGTGGACGTCCAGGGTTCAATTCCCAGTCAGGGAACACAGAAGCACCCATCTGCTTCTCCACCCCTCCTCCTCCCCTTCTCTCTTTCTCTCTGTCTCTCCTCCTGCAGCAATGGCTCAATTGGTTTGAGCACATCACCTCGGGTGCTAAGGATGGCTCTGTGGAGCCTCCTCCTCAGGCACTAAAAAAAAAAAAATAGTTTCGTTGCCAGCATGATCCCAGATGGGCAGAGCATTGGCGCCAGGTGGGGATTACCAGGTGGATCCTAGTATGGGCGCATGTGGGAGTCTGTCTCTCCATCTCTCCTCCTCTCACTTAGAAAATAATAGTAATAAACAAATAAATAAAAGAGCATGAAATAAATATGGATGAATCATTTTTAAAAATAAATCATTGAGCTCTGGCCAGTTGGCTCAGCAGTAGAGTGTCGGCCTGGCATGTGGAAGTCCCAGGTTCGATTCCGGTCAGGGCACACAGGAGAAGCGCCCATCTGCTTCTCCACCCTTCCCCCTCTCCTTACTCTCTATCTCTCTCTTCCCCTCCCACAGCCAAGGTTCCACTGGAGCAAAGTTGGCCCAGGCAATGAGGATGGCTCCATGGCCTCCACCTCAGGTGCTAGAATGGCTCTGGTGGAAATGGAGCAATGCGGCAGATGGGCTGAGCATCACCCCTTGCTGGGCATGCTGGGTGAATCCTGGTCAGATGCATGCGGGGGTCTGTCTCACTGCTTCCCAGCTTCTAACCTCAAATATAATAATAATAATAAAGCATTGAAAATATAATGAAAAAGGACATTATGAAAAAAGAATAGATCACTTAACAAAACAACTTATGAGGAGACACAAGATGGCAGCAGAGTGGGCAGATGCACAGACTCCCAGCTCTCACCACCAAACTGGATTACAAATTAATTTAGGAACAACCAGCGTGAAAAACCAACTCTGGACTACAAGAACTGCTCTCAAAATCCAAGGAGCAAAGAAGAAGCCACACCAAGCCTGGTGGGGAGCGCCAAGGAACGGTGGTGAGTCTCCCCTGCTTACAGGAACAAAGGGGGGGCTGAGGCTGAGAACCCAGAAAGACTCTCAATCCAAGGAAAATAGTAGAAAATATCACTTACAGCCTCTTGCCTGGGTACCTGGGAATGAGGTGTGTTGAAAGAACTGGCTTGTTTTCCAAAAGGGAAGGGGGAAAGAGAGACAGCCAGTGACAAACAGAGGAATGCATGGGAGGACCTGAGCAGCGGACTAATCCAGTGCTTGAAGGAGCCATACCTGGGGGAGGTGCTGGAGGCGGCCATAGCTGGAGGAGGGGTTGATCCTTCCACATAACACAAGACTAAAGTGGTTCTGGGTCAACCTTCTCAAGATAGCTCTCTAGCTACAATCAGCACAAAAAGACAGCTGAAAACAAGAAGTGGGGAAGAGGGGCAGTAACTCAGGTCTCCAAGGAGATCTGAGATACACCTCCCCCTACTAAAGCGGTAAAAGCACCTGCCCCCAGAGAGAGTAACTGGCAGATCAGATCTTCAGAGTCTCAGGTTACACCCACCGCATTCCTGAATACAGTTTCAAATAAGCCCCCTGCTGAGATCAGTAAACAAGACTATCACTGAGTTAAGAAAACTGAGAAGAAAACAAACAAATCAAGACTTCATAAATTTATTATTTTATGTCTATTTCATTGATTTTTAAAGAGAGAGGAAGGGATAGAGAGAAAGAGAGACAGGAACATTGATCTGTTCCTGTATGTGCCCTGATCAAGGATCGAACCAGTAACCTCTGTGCTTCGGGATGATGCTCTAACCAACTGAACTATGAAGCCAGGGCTTTTTTTTTATATAAATTTTTTTTATGTTTATTTCATTGATTTTTAAAGAGAGAGGAAGGGAGAGAGAGGAAGAGAGACAGGAAAGGGGCTCTATTAGAAAAGCCAAATTCCACAGTGGATTATAAACAACAGCTGAAGCCAACCCAAGAAGACCTAGAAATAACACAACTGAAAATTGGAGGCAGACAACACCAAGCCTAAACTCAACCAGCTCTACAAACAACACACCCAAACACACAGACATAATGAGAAGACAGAAAAGTGCAATTCAAATGAAACCACAAGAGAATCCTCCAGGAAATGAACTGAGCTATATGGAAATAACCAAACTTCCAGAGGCAGAGTTTAGAATAATGATTGTTAGGATGCTTAGGGATCTTAGGACAACAATAGATGGTCATTATGAACACCTAAATAAAGAGATAGCAAGTATAAAAAAGGACATTAAAATATTAAGAGAGTATCAGTCAAAGATGACAAATACAATATCAAAAATTAAGACCACAATGGAAGGAATTAAAAGCAGGATGGATGAAGCTGAGGAATAAGCAAGTTGGAAGACAAGATGAACAAAGGCATGAAAGCAGAGCAGAAAAAAGAAAAGAGATTCAAAAAGTCTGAGGAAAATCTAAGAGAGCTCTGTGACAACATGAAGAGAAATAACATCCACATAATAGGGGTTCCTGAAGAAGAAGAGAAAGAACAAAGATAGAAACTTTATTCAATCAAAGCATAGCTGAAAACTTCCCTAAATTTATGCACGAAAGGGTCTCACAAGTTCAAGAAGTACAGCAATCTCCATTAAAGAGAAACCTAAAGAAACATACACCAAGACACATCATAATTAAAATACCAAAGCTTAAGTGATAAAGAGAAAATATTAAAAGCTGCTAGAGAAAAAAGGCTATCACCTACAAAGGAGCACCCATAAGGATGACATCTGACTTCTCAACAAAAAAACTTGAGACTAGAAGGGAATGGCAATAAATATTCAAAGTAATGCAGAACAAGAGCCTAAAACCAAGACTACTTTATCCAGCAAGGCTATCATTTAAAATTGAAGGAGAAATAAAGTCTTCCAAAAAAAACAAACAAAAAAAACTCAAGGAATTCATTACAATGAAACCAATGCTGCAGAAAATGTTAATGGTCCTGTTGTAAACAGAGCAAAGTGGGAAAAGAATATAGCAAAAGAAGAATACACCTTTAAAATATAAAATGGCAATAAACAACTACATATCAATAATAACCTTAAAAGTAAATGGGTTAAATAATCCAATCAAAAGACATAAGGTAGCTGCATGGATAAAAAAACAGGACCCGTACATATGCTGTCTACAAGAGACACACCTTAAAACAAACGATGCACATAAACAGAAGGTAAAAGGATGGAAAAAAAAATTTCAAGCAAATGGAAATGAAAAAAAACTTGGGGTAGCAATACTTTTATCAGACAAAATGGACTTTAAAACCAAGGCTATAGTAAGAAATAAAGAAGGTCACTACATAACGATAAAGGGAGCAATCCAACATGAAGATATAACCATCATAAATATCTGCGCACCTAAAATAGGAGCTCATAAATAAATAAAGCAAACTGATAGATATAAAGGGCAAGATCAATAGCAATACTATAATAGTAGGAGATTTCAATACCCCACTTACATCACTAGATAGATCCTCAAGAAAGAAAGTTAACAAAGAAACAGAAGACTTAAAGGACACACTAGATCAACTGGATTTAATAGATATCTTCAGAACCTTTCACCCTAAAGCAGGAGAATATACATTATTTTCAAGTGCTTGTGGTACATTCTCTAGGAAAGATCACATGTTAGGACACAAAAGCAGTCTCAACAAATTTAAGAAGATTGAAATCATATCAAACATTATCTCTGATCACAATGGCATGAAACTAGAAATCAACCACAAAAGAAAAACTGAACAATACTCAAACACTTGGAAACTAAATAGCATGTTATTAAATAACAAATGGATTAACGATGAAATCAAAGAAAAAATAAAAGAATTCCTAAAAATGAATGATAATGAAAATACAACAACTCAAAATTTATGGGACACAGCTAAAGCAGTCCTGAGAGGGAAGTTCATAGCACTACAGGCATTTCTTAAGAAGCTTGAAAAAGCTCAAATAAACAACCTAACCCTTCATCTAAAAAAACCTGGAAAAGAACGGCAAGTAAGGCCCTAAGTAGAAGGAAGGAAATAATAAAGATCAGAGCTGAAGTAAATGACATAGAGGCTAAGGAAACAAAACAGAGGATCAACAAAACCAGGAGCTGGTTCTTTGAAAAGGTAAACAAGATCGATGAACCTTTCACTAGACTCACCAAGAAAAAAAGAGAGAGGACTCAAATAAATAAAATTCGAAATGAGAGTGGAGAAATAACAACTGACACAGAAATACAAAATATTGTAAGAAAATACTATGAAGAACTGTATGCAAAAAATTAAACAACCTAGGTGAAATGGACATATTCCTTGAAACATATAATCTTGCAAAAATCAATCTGGAAGAATCAGAAAACCTAAACAGACCAATTACAACAAAAGAGATTGAAACAGTTATCAAAAAGCTCCCCACAAAATGAAACCCCTGGGCCCAATAGATTCACTGGTGAATTCTACCAAATACTCAAAGAACTAACTCCTATCCTTCTCAAGCTATTTCAAAAAATTCAAGAGGAAGGAACACTACCAAGATTCTTTTATGAGGCGAGCATAATTCTGATTCCAAAACCAAGTAAAGACAACAAAAAAAAGAATATTATAGGCCAATATCCCTGATAAATTTAGATGCTAAAATCCTCAACAAAATATTAGCAAACCAGATCCAGCAATACATGAAAAAAAATCATACATCATGATCAAGTGGGATTTATTCTGGGGAGGCAAGGATGGTACAACATTCATAAATCAACTAAAGTAATTCACCACATAAACAAAAGGAAGGAAAAAAGCCACATGATCATTTCAATAGATGCAGGAAAAGCATTTGATCCAGCACCCATTTATGATCAAAACTATTAGCAAATTGGGAATACAGGGAACATACCTCAACATGATAAAGGCCATTTATGAAAAACCCACAGCCAAAATCATAATCAATGGACAAAAATTAAAAGCAATTCCCCTAAAATCAGGAACAAGGCATGGGTGTCCCCTTTCACCACTCTTATTCAACATAGTACTGGAAGTCCTAGCTACAGCAATCAGACAACAAGAAGAAGTAAAAGGCATCCAATTTGGAAAAGAAGAAGTAAAACTATCATTATTTGCAGATGATATGATACTGTATATAGAAAACCCTAAAGGCTCAGTCAAAAAACTACTGGACCTAATAAATGAATTCAGCAAGGTGACAGGATATAAAATTAACACACAGAAATCAGAGGCATTTCTATTCACGAACAATGAAATGTCAGAAAGAGAAATTAAGGAAACAATCCCCTTCACTATTGCAACCAAAAGAATAAAGTACCTAGGAGTAAATTTAACCAAGGAAGTTAAAGACTTGTACTCGGAAAATTATATAACATTGCTAAAAGAAATCAAGGAAGATACAAACAAGTGGAAGCATATACCATGATCATGCTTAGGAAGAATAAACATCATTAAAATGTACAATGGGCTTGTAGTATACCTTGATATCTGGAAGAGTGATGCTTCCTGTTTTATTTTTTTTCTTTTTAAGATTGCTGAGCCTATTTGTGTTCTTTTTTGGTTCCATATAAATTTTGAAATATGTGTTCTATATCTTTGAAGCATGTCATTGGTATTTAAGAAATGATGACATCGGATCATTTACAACAAAATGGATGGACCTTGATAACATACGGAGTGAAATAAGTAAAATGGAAAAAACTGAGAACTGCATGATTTCATACATAGGTGGGACATAAAAATGGGGCTATGAGACATGGACAAGAATGTGGTTGTTACGGGGTGGGGGGAGAAGAGAGGAAGGGAGAGGGGAAGGGGAGGAGCACAAAGAAAACCAGATAGAAGGTGAAAGAGGACAATTTGACTTTGGGTGATGGCTATGCAACATAATTGAATGATAAGATAACCCAGAGATGTTTTCTCTAAACATATGTACCCTGATTTATTAATGTCACCTCATTAAAATTAATAATAAAAAATGTAATATTACCCAAAGCAATTTATAAATTCAATGCAATACCAATGAAAATACCAATGACATACTTCAAAGATATAGAACAAATATTCCAAAAATTTATATGGAACCAAAAAAGAACACGAATAGCCTCAGCAATCTTGTAAAAGAAGAATTAAGTGGGAGGTATCACACTTCTTGATATCAAGTTATACTACAAGGCCATTGTACTCAAAACAGCTTGATACTGGCATAAGAACAGGCATATAGATCAATGGAACAGAACAGAGAACCCAGAAATAAACCTACATCTTTATGGACAATTGATATTTGACAAAGAAGGTAAGAGCATAAAGTGGAGTAAAGACAGTCTCTTTAACAAATGGTGTTGTGAAAATTGGACAGGTACCTGAAAAAAAATGAAACTAGACCACCAACTTACACCATGCACAAAAATAAACTCAAAATGAATAAAGGACTTAAATGTAAGGCGTGAAACCATAAGTATTCTAGAAAAAAAACATAGGCAGTAAACTCTCTGACATCTATCGAAACAATATATTTGCTGATTTATCTCCACGGGCAAATGAAATAAAAGACAGGATAAACAAATGGGACTATATCAAACTAAAAAGATTTTGCACAGCTAAAGATAATATGAACAAAATAAGAAAACAAACCACACAATGGGAGAATATATTCGACAACACATCTGATAAAGGGTTAATAACCAAAATTAAAAATGAACTTGTAAAACTCAACGCCAGGAAGACAAACAGTCCAATCAAATAATGGGCACAAGAAATGAATAGACACTTCTCCAAAGAGGACATACAGATGGCCAATAGGCATATGAAAAAATGCTCAACATCACTAATCATTAGAGAAATGCAAATTAAAACCACAATGAGATATCACCTCACACTAGTCAGAATGGCACTCATCAGCAAAACAACACAGAACAAGTGCTGGAGAGGATGTGGAGAAAGGGGAACCCTTCTGCACTGCTGGTGGGAATGCAGACTGGTGCAGCCACTGTGGAAAACAGTATGGAGATTCCTCAAAAAATTAGAAATGGAACTGCCCTTTGACCCAGCTATTCCACTTATAGAAATATTTCCTAAGGACACATCACCGACTGAAAAAAAGAAATGCACCTCCATGTTTATGGCAGCATTGTTCACAATAGCGAAGAGCTGGAAACAGCCCAAGTGTCCGTCAGAGGACGAGTGGATTAAAAAGCAGTGGTATATATATACAATGGAATACTATGGCGCCATGAGAAAGAAGGAAATATTACCTTTTGCAACAATATGGAGGGGCCTGGAAACTATTATGTTGAGTGAAATAAGCCAGGCAGAAAAAGAAAAATATTATATGACCTCACTCATTTGAGGAATCCAAGGAACATTGAGAACTGAGGAAAGAAATTGAGACAGAGGAGGGATCAAAGGGACCAGAGGAAAAGAGGACAGAGGGTATGATAGGATGGGATAAACCTGAAGGGAAGGGGGGAAGGCGCTGTAGGTAGGGGTGTAAGGGAAATTTTGAGGGGAATATGGGGGAGGGGCGATGCAGTCGGGGTCACCCTAGAATCTATGTAAACACAATTAATTAAATAATTTAAAAAAAACAACTTATGAAAATAAAATATATAATAATTGATGTATAAAATTCAATGGGTAAATTAAACAATAGACTTTAACTTTTAATATCTAGTATGTTTATTAAAATTTAGGAGTAATCTCTAAAACACTTGCTTAAAAAGAATAAATACGAAACTACTAAAATGGAATATGTAGAAGAGGTCAGTCACTATTCTACGTGCTTTATATATGTTATTACTTAATGCTCACAAACTTTGAGGAAGATGCTATCCTTTTTGTATAGAGAAATCTGAGTCTCAAAAGATTAGGTATCCTCGTTAAGACTGCACAGTTAGCAAGTGATGGATACGGGCCCAGACAGACAGTCTCTAGAACCCATGCTTTTGACCACGACTACGTAATATAAAGCAGAAAAAATAGGGCAAAGTAAATTAAGAAATCACAAAATAAGATGCTAAAAATAAACATCAGTAACCACAATATGTTTAGATGGAATAAATTCACAGGTTAAAAAGATACATTTACAGATTTCATTTATTTAGCTGAAACAAAGAAGAAATAAAATGTAAAACATAGGTGAAAGTTGCCTGACCTGTGGTGGCGCAGTGGATAAAGCAGCGACCTGGAGTGCTGAAGTTGCTGGTTCGAGCCCTGGCTGCCCTGGTCAAGGCACATATGGGAGTTGATGCTTCTTGCTCCTCCCCCTACTCTCTCACTCTCCTCTCTAAAATAAATAAGTAAAATATTTAAAAAAACAAAAACAAAAAAGAAACAGGTGAAAGTTAAAAAGAATGACACACAGAGGTCCAAAGTTAGAGACAGAAAAACACAGAACATATGAACACTAACCAACGGGAGGAATCATTCAAGCCTTTCCCAGTTTCATTATTTACTTGAAACCCAGCTTGGTCTGCCACTTACTAGCTATGTGCTCTGCAAAATACTAAATGTCCCAATGCCTTACTTCTCTCACCTATAAAACAGGTATGGTAAGTCTCCAAATAAAATTTGTTCAATGGCGTTTTGTTCTGTTGATGAGGGGAAAAAGAGTCATTTCCTGGCTGCAGCCACCATCTGTGTGAGATTTGCATGTTCTTTCCATGTCTGTTGGGATTTTCTCCAGGTACTCCAGATATTTGGGAGCAAATACTTGACTTTTTAGTTTTCCAGGTCCACAGATGGAGTTTTCCCTGTGATAGATCATACCCCCAGGTCTCATCCATACCTGACCTAGATGATTAAAATGATGAGATTTGGGACATTTGAGCTGATGAGATTTAGGCTATATATTGGAGTTTGAGTTGATGCTATAATAATTGAGACTTTGGAAGATGTTAGGATGAAATAAATGTATTTTGCATGTGTATAGATATGAATCTTGGGGACCAAATGAAAGACTGTGGTGGGTTAATGTCCCCCAAAACATTTTCATGCCCTACTCCCTAGAATCTGTGAATATGCCACCTTATACTGCAAAAAGAACATTGCAGATGTGATTAAGGATCTTGCTGTGGAGGATTATCCTGGGTAATACAGAACAATGTAATCAATCAAAGGGGTCCTTATAAGAAGGAGACATGCTGGTCAGAGACAGATGTAAAGTAGAAGCAGAGGCTGCAGTGATTCAGGGCCACAGCCAAGGAGTGTGAGCAGCCTCTAGACAATGGAAACGGCAAGGAAATGGACTTTCCTTTGCTAGATCCTCCAAATGGAACACAGCCCTAACGACATCTTGATTTTAGCCCACTAAGATTGATTTTGGACTGCTGTACTCATGAACTCTTAAGAGAATAAATCTGTGTTGCTTTAAGCGACAGAGTTTTTATATTTTGTTCAAACAGCAACAGGAAATTAATTCAAGAACAACATAAACACGAAGCACATGTTATAATGAAGTTCTTTGTCTCTGACCCAGAAGTCTTGTGTTTTCTGCCAGCATCCATGAAACTGCTAGGCTAATCTGTTAGCTTGCAAGAGGGGTAAAACCTTAGACACTTCTCAATTCTTGACATTTAGTTCATTAAAATAATGGTATAGTCATGGGTATCTTTTCAACTTTTAAATATTCTTTAGTCTTCTAATATACCCACTTTTAAATCAAATGCCATTTAAAGAGCTTTTAATCTTAATAAGAAACAATTCATGGTTTATATTAAAGTAAATCATTAATAATATTCATATTAGAAGTTAAAATCAGCATTCTTCACTACTCTTGCTCTTTCCTGAAAATAGTCATTAAAAATAGCAGGTGTCTATTTACAAGAAGGTTTTATAGCAGCTTTAATTATAAAAATTATTTCACTCCTTGTTTTTAGTGTCAGATTCTTAAAAGAATAATATTTTCCTCAAAAGACACTATAGGAAAGGAATTTCTTTGGGTGAAATAATTCCTAAATGAAACTTGTTACATGACTTGGACCTCTAGGATCCTAGAGATAATAGTGGCATTAAGTAAAGGAATAGTTTTAAGAAGAAAATTTTAAAAGTCGGATGAGTGAAAACAAAGAACCAGAGAAAATTCTTGTGCAATCAAATGCTTTTATTTTTTAGCTTAAGCAAGACAGGTGGTGAACAAATTTACAATGAAAATGCCATCCAGAGCTTAGCAGTTGGTCATGCATGCAACCTGGATGTGTAGAACCCAATTCTCTCTGATACCAGTGTGCAGGCGTAGCTGTGTTGTACTCGGCCAACCTGAGTATCTGTGGGTGGGGTATTCACAGCCCATTCGCCATATCAGCTCAGAGGCACACACAGGCCTAGTGACCAGCACTTGCAAATCTGCTGAACAAGTAGATTGCAGGGCAAACAGCATTTTTCTTGTTCAGTGGCCAGCGGCACAACAGGGTGACAGGACACAGCTATACCAATACTGAGACACGCACAGGTCACCTCCCTCACTCAGCTGATAACCTCCCTGCCATTTCTTGGGAACAGGAATGCCATGAGCTATACCATGGGATGATGCTCATTCTGGGACTGCAGGGGCAGAACTGCCCCCAGGTTTGGGCATGGGCAGCCTGAGGATCTCAGAAGAGCTATTTCAGCACAACCAACAGAAATGTTGCCCACAGTGATGTGTCAGACAAGCATGCTGACATCTTGGTAGACACTTGAGCCCCTGATGAAAATTAAGGGTTGAGTGGAAGGTACAGACTTTGGGGTGGGGTGGGGAGGGAGGTGGTCCTACAATAAGAAATAGAAGCCAGATTTCTAGTTTATACAGCTTTATGTATATCCCAACCTTGTCTGGATGCAAGGTCATAAATTCACAAAATGTCAGAGCCAGGATGGATCATCTACTCCAGATGCCTCACCTTATGGGAAAAATGTGGCAGCCCAGAGAGGTAAAGCAAATTGCTGAAGGTGGACCCTGGCAACGGCAGAGCCAGACTGGAACACAGAATGCACGTCGCCATTCAAGAATGCTGACACTGAGTATGTATGCGGTCAAATTTTTCAACAAGAGAAGACAGTGTAAATACTTTATTCCCCAAAAAAGTATGAAATGCATTTAAAGGCATAAAAACTCAGCTTAATCAGCTCTCTTCAGAAGGGGCTCTCTTCCTTCTTTGTCAGTTTCTCTGTCTTTGTCTCTCTCTCTCACACACACACACAAACACACAATTTTGGTGAATGAAGATGTCTTGCTATACAAACACACCCCAACATATCAGGAAGACATTACAGTGCATGTTTCTCAATCCAGGTCTTTGTGCAAGGTCTGGGAAACTGGCTTATTTTCCAGAACAGTAGGTGGTTCTGAAATCAGAAGATCATCATCCCCAAAGGAGGAGTTCTGGTCCGTGTTCACAAAGTTGGGGATGTCAAATTTCATGAGCCTGTTCAGCTCCTCCTCCGACCGCCTGCTGCTCCAAGTGACTTCCTGAAGCTGGACATCACTGTCGAGGGCTGTGGTCTGGTGACAGGCCTTGGCCTTTTCCAAGTGTTCCACGTCATTGATATAGCAGTGAAAGACAGACCTTGACTCCTCATTGACCTGTCGAGAAAACACCTTATCTGGCTCTAGCGGTCTTCCGAAGTCTGACACAAAGCTGTTCATCCTGAATCTTTTCTCTGAAGACTCTGCATTGCTGTAAAGAAAAGAGAGATAAAAGATTGCTTAGACTCTAGCTCATTCTCCTGCAGAATTGTGGTTTGGGGCACATAGGGCAGGCAGGCATATTTCCACTGAGACACACTGAGTGTAAGTCCCTGTACAGAACATGCAGATGAACGTCTGACTGAGAGACATCACTTCTGAACATGCACAAATAAACCCAAGGCAAGCACCCCAAGATGAGGGCCTCCGGACATTCCCAGAAGGAGGTATCTTGCTGAGGAATCTTCCAATTCTCACCCAGATTCTTTAATTAACTGCATCCAAATTACTTCAAGTGCTTCTTAAAATGGAGCATCCTGAGTTGCTGACCCTCAGAATCCCTGGAGGTAGGGCCAGGTAATCTGTATTTTTCATAGAATCTTCCAGGATCACTGCTCATGCTCAAGTTTAGAACCACAGACCTACATCAGGCTGGCCTGAACAATGACAATATTACCCCACAGAGGTGAGTTTCATATTAATCAAAGCACTGTTGTATTCATCTCTCTCATTTGATTCTCAAAACTGACCAGCGCAGTCACTTAGGGCAGAAATTCCCTGTGCCAATTTTACAGACACATAAGACAAGGTGAGGAGCAGACAGCCCATTTGAGTCGCACACCTAGTTAGTGATCAGTGTGGGAATAAAACCCAGCTTCCCAATCCCTTGTTTCATTTAGTGTAGAAAAAATTAGCAATTTAATGGTAATAAGTCAATGACTGAATGAAAAATGTGTCCTATAGTCCTATAAGTACATGAAAGTACATGAAATGTGTCGACTAGTCCTATACATACATGAAAAAAAGAGCATGGGTAAGTTTAACACCCTAATATTCCACGGACTTGAATCCCTTCTTTCCAGATTTATATAAAAGTTGCTCATACACAAGCAAGCAACTCCTTAAGGGCAAGAATTGTGTCTGAACATGTTTTGAAATCCAGACAGAACCTAACAAAAACTAGGCTGTGCCCCACCAGTGTGTAACCTTTTTGCTATCAGTTCTGAGCTCTCTTCCTTCCTACCCCATCGCTCAGGATAAAGTGCTGAGAACTGATTTCTACGGGTGGGAGGGCACAGACTCAATGTGCAGGTCTAGAAAACCTGATCATATATATGAACTTCCTAAATATCAAGAATCACCTGGATTTCAGAGATCAGGAATCCTAGAAGCTTTGTGATCCAGACAGTTCAGGGACTTTTATATCAGATTTATCTCCTACCATGATTATCTAGGTGACATCAAACAAGAAAGTTATCTCAGAAGCCCGAGTTTTTCCTTTTAGTAAGAAGTCTGTTTTAACAAATCTCATTGCCCAGTGAGCAGATGTGATGTGAAGATTATTGATTGACACCAAAGTAAATTATTAAACATTCAGTAGGTCATGTATTCAGAATTTACAAAAAAATCACTTGAGAGAGACGCTGAATGACGTCTCTGCTCTAATGCAAATTTAAGTGGATATGTCTTTCAGTGGCTGATTTCTTTCCCTAATTGTCACTTCAATCAGGTTTAAAAGGTGTTTGAGAACAAAGATGACTGTGCCAGCAACCTGTGACCTAATACGATAGAAGATTACCTGGCAAAAAGAAGGGCTTAACATATTAGAAAAGGCATGAAAAGACTGGGGTCCACACCATTTCCCAAGTGCAGGGCTAAGAAGCTCTGAGTAATAGCTATACAGTCGTGTGGTGCATCAGCCAAGGGGGAAAGCAGACCCAGAAACCCAAGTGTGTGCAGCTGCTCTTTCACAGCGCAGGCTTCCTCGGGTCTGTTATCCACCCTTGTTGAAGAACAAAGGCACAGGAGTGCAAGAGTGTTGTGCCTCCCCGAGCACAGCCAAGGCCTCTGCGATGCCTTCCCTGCCCCACCTTGCCCCCCCCCCCGACCTTTTCCTGATGGTCTCGGTGTGAGAACAGTGCAATTTGTCTGATTCTCCTCTGAGAACAAAAGGAAAAGGTCATCTTTGTACTGGCAGACTCTGGTAAAATATTAAATATTCACTAGGTCGTCTTTTTATTCCTCTTTTCTTTCCTTGGCTGACAAACTAAAGGATTTATATGTGAAAACTTGTGATCATGGACACAACTTGCTTCAATGTAGTTTCCATTCATCCTACCATTGGGTAAAATTTACATACTTTAATTCCATAGATCTTAAATATAAATTCAGTGTGTTTTTATTAATTTATGCATCACATAAGCATCATCTTCAACCAAGATATAAAGTATTTCCTTTATCCTAGGAAGTTATTTGCATTCAATTTCCACCCCGTTTAGGTAACACTGCTCTGATCTGTTTCCTTTGATGAGCTTTTCCTGTTCTTGAACTTCCAGTCTATTTCCACTTCCTATAGGGAAGCTGTATTGATTTTTCTCTCCACAGACTAGTTCAGCCTGTTCTTAATTTCATACAAATGGAACCACACAATTTACGGCCTTGTGCCTGCGTTTCTTTGCTCAGCATGGTTTTGAGATTCATCCATGTTGTTGCATGTAACAATCGTTGTCTTTTTTCTTGCTCAGCATAATTCCATTGTGTAAATACACTACAATTTGTTTATTTGTTCAATTGTTTAAGTGTATTCGGGTTGTTTTCAGTTTGGGGCTGTTGTGAGTAAAACTGCAATGAACATTCTTGAAAAGTCTCTCTGCAGAGATATGATTTTATTGTTCTTGAGAATATGCCTAACAGTAGATTTACTGGCTCATATACGACCAGTGTGTTTAACTTTATAGGAAACAGCAAAGTTTTCCGAAGTGGTTGTGCCATTTTATACTCACCACAGTGTATGAGAGTTAGGATAGTTCCTCATCCTTGTCAACATTTCGTGTATCAGACGTTTTAATGTTAACCATTCTCGCGGGAGTGAAATGGCATCTCCTTGTGGTTTTAAAGTGCATTTTTCTGAGATCTAATAGTATCGAGCATCTCTTCATGTTCTTACTGGCTATTGGTTTACCTTCTTAGGTGAAGTGTCTGTGTGAGACTCCTTTTCCTATTTTAAAAACTGGGTTGTTTTTGATTTGTAGAAGTTTGGTGACATATTGTGAACACAAGGCCTTAGTCATATATATATATATAGTAAACATTCTCTCTTTAGTTTTGTAATATAGTCTGGATTCAAGATTTTTGTTAGATATGTGTTGCAAACATTTCTCTTGATCTGTGAATTGTATTTTCATTTTCTTAAAGATATCTTTTAATGAGCAGAAGCTTTAAATTTCAGTTAAGTTCCATTTATTAACTTTTTTTGAGAGAGAGAGAGAGAGAGGCAGGAAGGAAGAGACAGGAGAAACAACTCATGGTTGCATCACTTGAACTGTTCATTGATTGCTTCTCACATGTGCCTCAACGGGGTGGGGGTGGGGGACATTGGGGGCAGCTCCAGCTGAGCCAGTGACCCTTTGCTCAAGTCAGTGACCTTGGGATCATGTTGTCATGCTCAAGTTGGCAAGTCTGCACTTAAGCAGCCAACCTCAGGGTTTCGAACCTGAGATCTCAGCATCCCAGATTGATACTCTATCCACTGTGCCCCCAATGGTTAGGCATTAACTTTTTTCTTTTATGGTTACTGCTTTCTTTATCCTCTATGAAATAATTGCCAACCCTAAAATCACCAAGAGATTTTCCTACTCCTTCATCTAAAAACATGCTAGTTTTAGAAGACCCACAAGTGTCTAATTAAATTTAAATTAAGTAAAATTTAAAACGTGATTTCTCATGTTCCAAGTCCTCAATAGCCACATGTGGCTAGTGCTGCCTAATTAGACAGTACAGAGAACATTTCCATTGTCTCAGAAAGTTCTATTGAACAGAGCTCTTCTAGGAGCTTTTACTTTGTATATATGATCTATGTTGAGAAAGGGATCAAGGTTCATTCTTGTCCTTATGTTTATTCCATTATTCCAGCACTATTGTTAAAAATGATTTTCCTTTCAATTGACCTGATACAAAATTCACTGTAGTATTTCTACATGCAATTAACAAATAATAAAAAATAATTCCATTCATAATAGCATCAAAGAAATGCAATACTTTGTAGTAAATTTAACAAAGAGTGTGTAAGTCTTGTACATTGAACATTTCAAAACATTGCAAAGTAAATTGAAGAAGGTGGAAGACTTCAGGTAGAAAGTCTTATAACCGTCTGACCTGTGGTGGCGCAGTGGATAAAGCGTCGACCTGGGAACACTGAGGTCGCCAGTTCAAAACCCTGCACTGATCTGGTCAAGGCACATATGGGAGTTGATGCTTCTAGCTCCTCCCCCCTTTCTCTCTCTCTCTCTCTCTCACTCTGTGTTTCCTCTCTAAAAAATGAATAAATAAATAAAAATAAAGTAAGTCTTATAACCATGTAACCATAGACATAAGCTAATAAAGCTCCCTCCTTTCAAGGGCTGTTAGCCCTCCCTCCTGTTTTTGTTCTCTAATATTCACTCTCCAATGTCTTCCAATAGTCATTCTTTATATCTTTTCAGATTTATTGTAATCTGCAAGGTTATTATTATTTTTTAACTATTTATTTATTTATTTATTTATTTATTTGATTTAGAGAGTAGAGAGAGAGAAGGGGGGGAACAGGAAGTATCAACTCCCATATGTGCCTTGACCAGGGAAGCCCTGGGTTTCGAACCAGCGACTTCAAAGTTCCAGGTCAACATTTTACCCACTGCACCATCTCAGGTCAGGTCTGCAAGGTAATTCTGAAACAAGCAAATCTGCCATTACTGGAACTGGAACCCATCTGCCTAACTCTTCTTGAAAAACATGAATCATGTATGGTGCCACCTCCTGCAAGAAGCCTTCCCTGACTCTTCTCATCTGAATTAGGTTGTTTTCTTGGAGGTCTGGGTGCTTATCTTTATTTGTCTTCTCACTCTGTATGACACCCCCGTTTTTTGTTTGTTTTTTTTTTACTTGTCTACTTCTTGGGAGCAGGTTTTGTGTGTTCCTTGCTAATATCCCCAGTATCTGGCACAGTACTAGGGATATAGTAGATGCTCAATAAATATTTGTTAAATGAATAAATGAATTTACGCATCATGAAAAGATGTTATAACTAAAGCAACTCTTGCTTTGGCAGGAGGCCCCTTCTACAGTTCCTACAGGATCAGAAATCAGTTTCACTAAGGCCTAAAAGCAAGAATATGTGATCTTTAATAGACAGTCTCTCTGAACAAAGCTATCCTGAGTGTGGGCTCCAGAGCCAGCTTTACAGAAGATCCAGCAAACTAGTCACATCCAGGTCTGACCTCCACCTATTTTGGGTCAAGGGAAACATCTTGTCTCTGACTGTTTCCCACAATGCTCCCCATTTCTCCAAGGTCTGTTCCAGAATCCTCCATGGGGCCTCCCCAATGTGTCTTTGGACGCCATAGACCATGGAACTACTAAAATGGCACCTTGCACCTTCCACAACTGGCCGACCTTGGAGGCTACAGGAGCTCAGGGTCCATGGGGACTTCCTGCCTTTATTATAAGAATGGTTTCAAGGAGGACCAGTGAAAACCACCACTCAGGGGTTACCCAGTCTTTAAAGCAGCCTAACCCTCATGAATCAGTTACACCGGAAAATATTCTTATAAATGTAATACAGTGAGTAGCAAAATATTCTCATTAATTAGTCAGTTTACATCTGGATGTTGTCTTAATTCAGTTGCCAGGATGAAACATCTGCCCTATTGCTAAGGGTAATCTTTCCAGTGTTATAAAACATGTGCCTGTGGACGACCTGGGTACTGCTCTACAGGATGTATGCCCTCAGGACAGAGAGCAGAGGGCTAGTTGTAGCCTCTCAAAGTTGGCATATAGAAAAAGAATGTTCACTGCACCTATCAGAGCAGTTAAAAGAACTTAAAATCAACTAGTTCTTCCACTGCTTTGGTTACTACACCTGTGAAAATTAAAAACTGCAAGTGACAAACATCTTAAATTCTACCATGATTGAAACTATGGTTAAAACCAGAAGCCACAAGCTTCAACAACTGCAACAACAACAAAAAAATGAGAAACTGTAATGTTGTTTGAATTTCAATTAACACCATGTTCTAAGTATCATAAAGAAAATCAGAATACTAAATAATATTTGTGCTATAAACTGAATTTTTGTATTCCTCCAAAATTCATATGTTGAAACCTAATTCCTCAAATGTTGGTATTAGGAGGTGGGACCTTTAGGCTGTGATTGACTCATGATGATGGAGCCCTCACGAATGGGATGAGTGCCCTTATAAAAGAGGCCTCACCTAGAGAGATCCCTCACTTCTTCCTCCACACAAAGACTGCCACCTATGAACCAGGGGATAGGTTCTCACCAGACATTCAATCTCCCAGCACTTTGATCTTAGACTCCTCAGCATTCAAACTGAAAAATAAATTTCTGTTACTTACAAGCCACCTAGCCTATGGTATTGTTATAGCTATCTGACCAGACCAAGACAATATTTCAGAAAATTCAGTCACCAAGAATTCTAGTGCCTTTGGTATATTTATCACAGTCCTCCCCATCATGAAATTGAGCTCATACTAGGACATTTACAAGATCTCCTGTGTCATCCTACCTTTTCAAAATTTACAATAGTTTATTTTGATAGAGCCTTGAGAGTTGAAATTGTTTCATTTATTTAAGAATTTGTATTCCTCATTTTCAGCTTGTTATAAGAAATGCAATTTGAACTTAACCTACTGACTGCAACATTACTGAACTCTACCAGCCAGACTAAAAATGCTGTTCAGATTCTTGGTCTTTTCTTTTTCTCACCATAGGTTGTGTCAAGTATTTGCTCCACCTGTGAAATAATTTCTACCTGAACTAGAGATTGTCATAAATTCCCATGACATTCCCTGATCACAAACTTTCATCGACTTCCCAAACTCTTCTGCCTAATATCTCAGACTATCCCCCTTCACATCAGCTGGCCCTTACAGTATCCTCTCCCACCAGTCCTCTCCTAAAATTTAGCTTAATGGGACCTGTCTGTCCCTCAGTGCACTTAGGACTGTCCCTCTCTGTGCCTTTGCTTGTGCTGTTCCTTCTACCCTTCTTTGTCTGTCAAAATCAAAACTTTCTTCACCATGCAACTCAAATGTCACTGCTCTATGGAGAAACTCTAAACTCCCCACAGGAAGTGGTCTTTCTCTCCTCTGTGCTCCTGTTGAAATTTACTGACCTTCTTTTCCTGGACATATCTCTTTTTGCCTCCTGGAGAAGCTGTTTGTGGACAGTCTATTCTCTCCTGCATACTGCTGTGCTACATTTTGTTCACCTTTGCATCTCTCAAAGGGCCTCGCAGCCATTAGACTCTCAGTGTCCTGAATGGATGTATCTGCATGGTGACCTGAAGCCATGATTCCTGAGGGGCACAGCCACTTAAAGGGGTTAGTGAAGTGCTCCTTCCTCTATGTCCCAAAGACAAAACAGTTCAAGAGGAAAGACTCCTCCTACCTCCATATGCAGAAGAAAAATACCCATAATGCTCTGGATTATTCCCCTGGGGATTTTCCAGATTTATGACAAGATTTGACAAGATCTGCTGCTGTGCTGAGATTATTAGCATGCCCACTGCTGTCCTTGGGTTTGCCCTTCCTGGGAATTGGTGAGCAGACCTGCTGCAGGCACCTGGTATTTGCAGTGGACACTCCCAGTGGACTTTTAAAGATGGGTAAGGTACAAAAATATGTTGTGAGCAAAATCTTCTGTATTTAACAATGTGAGAAAATAATAATGCCCACTAACATTGATGGAGCCATAGCCTGTGCTGAGAACTTCAGCTCATGTGACAAGACCAGCCCACAGAGGTGCCAACCAAACCCTTCTTTGTGCAGAAGTACCTTTTGGTTACTTTAGTTGTTAGTACTGACTTCCAGGAAGATGTTGGTCTCTCTGGAAAATTCTACTACCTTAGTACAAATCTCAGCACAGTCCTGAGCAAGCTCATAGCTGTGCACTTAGTAAACACGTCTTAATTGATGGGGAATTAAAAATAACCCCAAACTAAGGTGTATAAATTGATTCAGATATACAGAATAGTCAAATTTTATACTTCTTGATAGAGGCAGACCTCTCGGAGTGACAGGACTTCCTTAGGAACCACTCACTATGTCCGTACTTTGCCAGCTCGTTCCTGTGGCTTTGGTCACAAAGACCTTAAGGACTAACATTCTCCAGGTTTTAGTCTCCAGTTGCATTATATTCCTTTAGTCAGTGCCATACTCAGGCAAATGTACTTTTCATTTTACAAGGTCATGAGTAATTCTGCACTCACCACTAAATAAAAACATTGTCACTAGGACTAAGTACACTTAGCAAAGCCTAACAAAGAAGAGTATTTGAGGTATATGATATCAGAGGCTTGATAATTTTTTATTTTTTATTTATCCTGAAGTGAGAAGTGGGAAGTAGAGAGACAGACTCCCACATGCGCCTGACCAGGATCTACCCTGCTTGCGCACCAGGGGGTGTTGCTCTGCCCATCTGGGGTGCTGCTCCATTGCAACCGGAGCCATTCTAGCGCCTGAGGCGGAGGCCATGAAGCCATCCTCAGCACCTGGGCCAACTTTGCTCCAATGGAACCTTGGCTGTGGGAGGGGAAGAGAGAGAAAGAAGAGGGGGAAGGATGGAGAAGCAGATGGGTGCTTCTCCTGTGTGCCCTGGCCAGAAATCAAACCCGGAACTTCTCCATGCCGGGCCGACACTCTACTGCTGAGCCAACTGGCCAGGGCTTGACAATTTTTTTTAAAAGTCCAAAATATGCAACATAAAAATGTGATCCAAGCCTCTCCTGTTACTCTTTTGTGGCAGATTTATGATAATGGAGCCATAATGCTTTTAACAAGACGACTTAGAGAGTAAATGTCTCCTTAGTCAAGAAAGCAGGGGAAAATGGTTCTTTAATCTTTATTATCCATAAAGGATCCAGGTAAGAGGGATTTTCCCCCACACAACAGCAAATATTCCATAGGAAAAATAACCCTCATTAAAGCTGCGTCTTGGGCCGAAAAGCTTTTAAGAAAGGTGATGTCAGCTTTATAACAGCCTTTCTCCATCAGCTGTATACTTCACTAATGTGTACTAATATCTGGTTATCTTGTTCTGGGAAGAAGATTACCCTTCCCAGCCTGGACAGCCAGGGGGCGGAGCTAGCTCTGACCAATAACTTGTGAGAGGAGGGGCTGTGTTCCTTCTATGAAAAACAGAAGGGCAGTGGTGAGATCTCCAGACATTCTCATCTTTGTCGCACTAACCTTATTGCAGGAGGCTGAGTGTTGGAGACAGTGCAACTACAAGTGTAGAAGCTTCTGTCCACCCCTTGCCAACCACGGCAGATGTGTAGTTTGAACAAGGAGTAAACCTATGTTGTGTTATATTGTGATACAGAGATTTATTCTTTACTGTCTCATAACCTAGACTAATTATTGCACATTCCCTTCCTTAACAGAACACACAGTAATTCCAGCTGAGCTTCTTATCCTAATATGATTCCAAGTTGAAAACTTTAGTGGGTAGAGCATTGGCCTGGCCTACAGACGTCCTGGGTTTGATTCCCAGTCAGGGCACACAAAGGAAGCGACCATTTGCTTTTATCTCCCTCTTTTTTCACCCTAGTCTCCCTTATCACTTGAGGTGCTGAAGATAGCTTGGTTGATTCAAGCATCAGCCCCAGACGGGGTTTTCTAGGTGAATCCTGGTCAAGCACATACAAGGAGTCTGTCTATTTCCCCTCCTCTCACTTAAAAAGAAAAAAACTTCAGGAAGAAAACTTCTGTTTTATGATGATGTCCTTAGCTCTGTGCAGTTAAATAGATTTCAACTCTTGCCATCCAAAGGGGTGGCAAATATATGTTTTCTCTCAAGTAAACTTACTGATTCCTGATGGCTGCCTGGGGTGGTATTTTGAAAATGATTCTGAGGCAAAGTCTTGACTACACAGGGAAGATAACACTATTAATTAATGATGCCTGTTGTGGGCATGGGCACAGGGAGTGGGGGCAGGAGTGTTGGTCACTGCTATCCTTGTGTCTCACTACTGTCAAAGGGACACACATACCCTTCAGTTATCAGAAACAGTGAGACCTTAGTGAGCCATTCTACCCCACTCACCAGATGCCTCCATGAGGAAAAAGAACTAGTAGATTCACCACTAATCCATTTTGAGCTCACAGATTTGATCACCTATCTTAATCAGAATGTTAGAGTAATATTTGTGAAATCTTTCTTAAAGAAGTAACTGCTTTTTATGACAAACTAGCCAGATAGTCTGCTATATAGAACAGTCAGAATTCAGACAAGTCAGTCCTTTCAATCCATCACCAAGACTGTCTACATTCATCTTATTGTTTTCCTGAGAGACACACCCAAGCGGAAGCTGGGGTAGAATGAGGCTACTTTCTGACAAGTGTAGATGCTACGTGAACGTTTAGGACCTGGTTGTCCCTGGGTTTCTTCTTCTTCCTCCTACTCCTTACTTAGACCCTTCAGCTCTCACCAGAACTTCCACCAGCACCGAAGGAGTAGACTAATCCTCACTGAGTGCCACTCAGAGCCCAGCGTAACATATGCCTGTGTCTCAATAGGCAGTAGCTCACTTACTCTTTACCATAATCCTAGGAGGTGAGTAGAATGTTATTTTATTTTAATTAATTAATTAATTAATTAATTAATTTTAGGTGAGAGGAGGGGAGATAGTGAGGCAGAGTCCCACATACACCCCAACTAGGATCCACCCAGCAACCCCACCTGGGGCCAATACTCAAGTACTGAGCTATTTTTAGTGCCTGAGGCTGAGGCACTCAAACAAACCCAGCTATGTTCAGTGCCCAGGGCAATGCTGGAATCAACTGAGCCTCTGGCTGCTGGAGGGGAAGAGGGAGAGAAGGAGGAGGGTGGGAGAAGCATATGATTGCTTCTCCTGTGTGCCCTGACCTGGAATGGAAACCAGGACATTCATACACTATCTTATTAAACCTGTATAGGGGATTGTGAGGAAGTCTCCCCTAGGTCTCTCAGTGCATGCCTTATGGTCTCCAGGAAGTCATTGTCTCCACAACAAGTGGTGACACAGGGTCATTATGACACATTAAGAAAATGTATTAGTCAGGATTCTCCAGAGAAATAGAACCAACAGGTTGTGTGGGTGTCCATATCACCTTTCTTTGTTGGTTCCTTCCCTCCTTCCTTTCTTTCTTCTTTCCTTTCTCTCTTTCTCTCTCTCTCTCTCTCTCTTTCTTTTTCTTCCTTTCTCTCTTTCTTTCTGGCTATACATAGAGAGGAGTACAGATTTATTTTAAGAAATTAATCCATGTGATTGCCCAAAATCTGCAGGTAGGCCAGTGGGCTATAGACCCAGGATAGAGTGGCAGTTTGAGTCTAGGGCAGTCTTCCACCAGAATTCCTTTTAGCTTGAGATAGGTTAGTCTGTTTCTAGGAAGACCTTCTACTGATTGGAGGATGACTACCCATATTATAGAGGCTGATCTGCTTCATTCTCCCTTTACTAACTTAAATGTTAATATCATCTAAACACACACAAACATACACACACACACACCCCACACACACTTTGACCAAATATCTAGGTATTATATCTTGGCCAAGTTGACCCTTAAAATTAACCATCACAGGAAGTCATGTTTCATTTTGGGCTAGGGTTCCCATCAGTACAGTCACCTGCATCCTATATCAAACAAATCAGCTTCCATAACTACATTGCAAAAATCCATCTGTCCCTCTGAGGAAAAGGAAGGTAATGAGGTGGTATCATTCCCACACCACTGAGATGTACCCTAATCTGAGTTTTGTATTCAGCTTCTCTAACTACTGTTGCAATCTACATCATATTTTCAAATCCCATGGACCATTACAATAGAAGCAAAGCATGTGCGGATGTCAATAGAGACACAAAGAAAGGGGAAAGTGCATGTCCTTTTAGTGGCTGTTAAAGAGATTCTCAACCATATGTCTCCACATGCTTCAATGAAATGGTATTTTTCTTTCATGTAAAATGTGTTTAATTTTTTTCCAGGCCCTGCTGTCTGGAAATAACTGAGTTATGGGAAAAACTGTTCCATTTATCCAGACATTTGTTCAGTTCCAGTGCAGGCTGAAGACTGAACAGCAGACACTGGAGACTGCCGGGTGAAATACAGTATAATAAGAACCCTGTTGCCAGGCTGTGAGGATTAGTGAAATGCTGAATGCAAAATGTTAGGAATTGTACCAAATCGCTTTCATTTGCTCTCCCAGATCCTGTTCCACCCTTGCCCACCCTGCCCTGTGCCCTGGGAAACACACCCTGAGGAGGCTCTGGCTGCTCATGCGTTGTTGTGGTCACCCAGTGAAAGCAATGGGGGGACGGGAAGGTGGGAGCAAAGTAAGGTCTGGGTAGTGATTTTGAGGATCCCTCTCTGAGATGTCACACTGGGCTATCTGTGTCCCTCAATCCAAGGTCACAGCTCCTTTCAGCCACCTTCTCTGCAGGACTTTTGGGTTTGAGCTCCCCTTAGATAGGGGTGGTACCTGCTCCTCAGTATCTCTAGCCCTCGGCTGCTGCACTGTCCTGTGGGTTTATCCTCCTCCCTGGACACAGCCTATGACTGGTCCCTTCGCCAGATGCTCTTCCAATGACCTAATTTGAGTGTGCTACTTGTGCCTGCTAGGGCCAACTATAAAGGTGCTAGACATATGATCTTTTTCCTTTTTTTAAAACGAGTTGGGATAAAAAAATGTCTCTAAAACATTTCTGAGTTTTTTGTAACCATAATCGAACAAATACCTTCTGATGTTGCTCAACGTATTTTAAGCACCCATGTAATAACTTCCCTCCTTAAATCCAAAGCCCAACACAATTATTCTTTATTTTGCTATTAGAATCACATGATTCCTTCAGTGTTTCCTCTTTTATCCTAGTTTCAAGGAAACTCAGCCATCAACGCAATGTTTCCTGTCAATGATGAATTCAGTAACCACTATTGCTCTACCTCTTGAAATGTTTTTGAAAATTAGTTTTCCTCCTCCTTTGCTGTTGTCTTTTTTCACTGTTTTTAGTCTGGTGAGGCATCTACATATTTTTTGACTAAGCAGAAAATACATCTTAATTAATAGGTATTTCAACATAAAAATCAGGCCTGAATCAGCAGTAAGACTACACAAAAGGGCCAGGAACCCTGGGTCACAAGGATCCACCTGAAAACAAGGCCCAGAGGTAAGAAGCAGGCGGAAAGCAGAGCCCACCCACAGGCACCTGGGTCCAGGCAGCTGTCCCCAGCCAGGCCCTTGTCTCCACCCACTGGAAGTAACCCCGTCCTCGATACTATTTGTTTCTTCAGTTCCCCGTGGACCTTAACAGAGATTTAGGAACAGCCCAAACTTACTCTTGGTGTGGGGCTCCTGTCTTGGTCAGCAAGGTCAGCACAAAAAACATGAAAATCACAAAGACTGCGAGACCAACCCAAAATCCAATCACAATGGAATCTGCAAGACATATAATACTGGGATTAGTATTGCACAGCAGCTGAAAAACTTCAACATTCAAGGAATCTGAGCTCTTTGGTACATGAAATGAGACAGGACGTCCACAGTCTTATGAGACAATCTCAACTCATCCATCACCGGGTGACAGGTGAGATGCAGGGAATGAGGGAGAGAGAAGAACCTGTGTTGCGTCCAGGTTCCTGTCTCAGGTAACACTGAGAGACCAGCCTTATTGACCCTTGGCTTCCATATCCTAATAAAGGAACCTAGGACAGACCATAGGTTGTCAAGTTCCCCAAGATTCCACTGAAGTGTCTTGAATTAGAAAATACAGTTTTTAGCAGAAACTGCGATGTAAAGTTTAAAATGAATTCTGATTCAAACCAGCCCCACCCTGCATTTTCACTTCTGCACATGTGGGAACAGCTCGGGTCCCCAGTACCTCTCGCTGAGGACACACAAACGGCCTCCAGCACTGTCTCCTGTCCTTCCACGTGCTTCATCTCTGCATGAACCTGCTTTATCACAGCTCGTAACACTGCTCTTGTATGAAAAACTCTTCAACAAACACACACTTGACCTTTTCCAGAGTATAAGAGATCCCGTACGTAAAACTTTATTCAGTGTCGGGCATCTGAGAGGAAGGTGCCCACATTTGCTTGCTAGTATTGTTACAATTACTTTCTTCCAGCTTACACCTACTTTAAAACCCATATTTCCAATCAGACTAGAGGACATTGTCTCTCTTGATTTACCTTAACTCTTAGCCACAACTCTTTAATCCTCAAACCTTTTTAGGGGCTTGTTGGGCAGAAAAAATATAATATGCTCACTTCGTTAAAGATGGCACTGCCCACATGGAAGCCCTCACCCAGGTGATATTATTTGCCCTTATGCTAGGGATAGGTGTGGGGGAAAGACTGTAATGTAAGCAGGCCAGGTCGTTATAACCTAAGGCTTAGTTTTAAGAGTAAGCTTTTCCCCACACCCTTGACTGATTGGATGATGTAGGGTGGTGTACTCCTGAGGAATCCCATTATGCCTCAGATGGGTGACTTTGTATCAGAGACTTTCTTGTTTGTAGATTGAATTAAGGGTTTGGATTTCTACAGTATAAAGTGGAACAGACCAGTAGCTTACTCTCTCTTGGTTCCTGAGGTATTAGAGAGGAGAGCAGATTAAGGCCACATGGAGGCCAGGAGAAGCAGCCAAGATGGCAGAGTGCTGATGAAGAAGCCAGTTTGTTAAGAGTTTGTGCTGGAGGAGATGGGGAACAGAGGTGAATAAGTCTGGTGAGCTAGAAACCTTTCATTCTAGGAAACTCGGATAAGTCAGTAGCTTTGTGAGCACTGAATGTGTAGGTTTTGGAGCCCAGTGTGTGTTTTTGCTTGCCTGCCGGGTGCAAGCTAGAATGAAAGCTGATGGCTCACCAGTTCGTGGCTCCGTTGTTTCATTACTGACTGTCCGAATCCAATGAGAACCTGCACTGGTCAGGCGGCTGTGATCCTGACCGCGACTACTGACTTTACAGGGCTCTTGCCTTTACCTGTTGTCAACAAAAAAACCCTTCCAAACCTGTAAAATTATTTTGAGTTTATTTGAGCCAAACTGTCGACAATTGCAGAGAAGCAAAGTCTCAATGGATTGAGAAAATGCTCTGAAAAGTGGCGATTCCACCACTTATTTTATACATTAGAATCAAAGGGAATGACAAAAGGGGGTTACATGAAATTGATAGGTGATAGATTAGGGAGGCAGGACAAAGCAAAGCAGGGAAATCTCTGGAATTGGATACAAGAGAAAATGTATACACTAAAAGCTTTCTTACATAGGGAAGCACAAGACAGGTTAAGATAATTAACATGATAATAACAGTGAAAAGGTCTGTTGGTTCCTGCCCTGGTGGGATACCTGACCTGAGGGGGCAGAAAAAGATTACCCCCGCACCTCAAAGGTATGTTATCAGGTACATTACTGCAGATGTAAAAGGCAACAGACAGGTTTAAAAGCAAACATTGACCTTTGTTCAGATAGAGAATAACTCCCTAGAGGACATGACTACCCACCATAAACCGCTTTCAGTAAAAAGGTTTCAATTTCAAACCATTCTGTGCATTTACTTTAGGTCCCAGAGTCTGTAACAACGCCATGCAGGCTTTTCCTGAGCTTGTCAAATTCAGCAGATGGCCCCTTTTTCATCCACACTGGCTAGATCAACTTTCCCCAATCTCAAGCTGATCAAAGTTTCTCCATCCTTCAAAGCCCATTCCTTACACCATCCCCTTCACCAAGCCTGAACTCATTTCCCCAGCTGATGTACTCTCTCTCTCTCCTTTGAACTCCACGGTGTTTTCTCTACATGGTTCCTTCCTTGAACCTATCTTGGGTCATAGTCACTAGTGTATGTATCTGGGACAGGGATGAGAATGGATTGTCTGTAGAACCTGGCACATACATAATAGAGTCTCAAATCAGGGATAGAGAGCAGAGTTGAACTATTTCCATTTTCTGATTTATCCTAAGAAGTTAACCTTTGTGGGAATTGTAAAACCAGTATTCGCGGCCATTATCACAGCTGCCTGGCCTGTGCAGGTTCGCATTAGATTCAGAAAGTGGGTAATGAAACTACGGAGACAAGAACTGGTGCCATCATCTTTAATCCTAGCTTGCACCTGGCAGACAAGCAAAAACACACACTGGGTTCCAAAACCCACTCATTCAGTGTTCACAAAGCTACTGACTTGGATCTGAGTTTCCTAGAATCAAAGATTTCTAGCTCACCAGTCTTATTCACCTCTGTTCCCCATCTCCTTCTCCAGCACAAACTCTGCTCAAACTGGCTTCTCACTCAGCATGCCACCATCTTGGCTGCTTCTCCTGGCCTCTTCCACATGGCCTTTCTCTGCTCTCCTCTCTAATGCTAACCTCAGAGAGAGAGAGAGCAAACTCCTGGTCTGCCCCACTTTATAGTGTAGAAATCCAAACCCTTAATCCAATCTACAAACAAGGAAGTCTCTGATACAAAGTCATTTATCTGAGGCATAATGGGAGGATTCCTCATGAGAGTGCACCACCCCACATCATCCAATCAGTCAAGGCTGTGGGGAAAAGCTTACTCTTAAACCTTGCACGTGGGCAGCGCCATCTTTAACAAAGTGAGCATAATATATTTTACCTGCTCAATAGTGACTTTGTATGAGGGATTTCCTTGTCTGCATATTGGATGTTGGGCAGATAAAATATATTATGCTCACTTTGTTAAAGATGGAGCTGCCCACATGGAAGCCCGTCACCCAGGTGATATTATTTGCCTTTATGCTTGGGATGGGTGTGGGGGAAAGGATGTAATGTAAGCAGGCCAGGTCGTTATGGCCTAAGGCTTGGTTTTAAGAGTAAGCTTTTCCCCACACCCCTGACTGATTGGATGATGTGGGGTGGTACACTCTCCTGAGGAATCCCATTATGCCTCAGATGGGTGACTTTGTATCAGAGAGTTTCTTGTTTGTAGACTGGATTAAGGGATTGGATTTCTATAGTATAAAGTGGGACAGACCAGTAGCTCGCTCTCTTGGTTCCTGGGTTCCTGAGATTAGTATCAGAGAGGAGAGCAGATGAAGGCCACATGGAGGCCGGGAGAAGCAGCTAAGATGGCAGAGTGCTGAGGGAGAAGCCAGTTTGTTAAGAGTTTGTGCTGGAGAAGATGGGGAACAGAGGTGAATAAGTCTGATGAGCTAGAAACCTTTCATTCTAGGAAACTCGGATAAGTCAGTAGCTTTGTGAGCACTGAATGAGTGGGTTTTGGAGCCCAGTGTGTGTTTTTGCTTGCCTGCCAGGTGCAAGCTAGAATGAAAGCTGATGGCTCACCAGTTCTTGGCTCCATTGTTTCATTACCAACTGTCCGAATTGAATGCGAACCTGCACTGGCCAGGCGGCTGTGATGGCAGCCTCAACTACTGGCTTTACATTGGATTAAAGGGTTTGATTTCTACACTATAAAATGGGGCAGAGAAGCCCATGTTGGAGACAAGCAGAGAAAGGCCACGTGGAGGAGAGGAAAAGCAGCAAAGATGGTGGAGTGCTGAAGAAGAAGCCAGTTTGTGCAGTTTATGCAGAGAAGGAAATGGGGAACAGAGGTGAATAAGGTTGGGGAGGTAGAAACCTTTGATCCTAGGAAACTCAGATAATTTAGTGGCTTTGGGAGCCCTGAATGGAAAGGGCAAACTATAAGCGAGCAAATATATATATAATATTTACAAACTTATTTGACTGACAGAGGAAGAAAGGTTAGAAACCGAAGATTCTCATCCCACTGTGAGGTTGTAGTGAATTTGCTTGCTTGCTATTCTCTCTCTTAATGGCTTTCTAGCCTTTTCTTTGAAATGTAGCAAAAAGTTTGCCTTTGCAAGAATGTCAAGAAAAGCTTACATTGGGGAGGGACCTGACAATTAGGTGAGTTTATATCAAAATGGTTGTTTGTAATAGCCTAGCCACAGGCCCAGGAGCACCAGGATCCAGCTGCTTCTGGGAGACACCTGACCTCAGCTGTCTTGAAAATTTACCAAGGACACCAGATGATTAGGTTTGTGCTACATCAGAACTTTCAGAGGAGGTGTTTCTGCAGCTGAATGCCCCTCCTTCTGCACATCATCAAGTCAGTGATTAAGGCAACAAACCAAGATATGCTAATCAGGTACACCTAATCCCATGCCAGAAAATATTTGCAGCAACCCCAATATCTAACATTCCTTCCTGCAGCTCAGGGCTGACACCCTTTGTTGGTCTCGGCACACCTGAACTCAGGTGTTTTTAAAAATAAAATTTCCTTTTGAAACACGTTAGCTTTATGTTTTCAGTTTGGTTTGCAGTTCCTGCCTTTCACTGATAATGTAGCATCTACATTTCTCACCACAATATGCTTTATTTACCCTTCCTTATTTATCTATTTTTGCTTATTTATATTCCCCTTCACAAATTTTCTACTTTCTTAAGTTATTTCCTTTAATTTTCCTCTACCTTATCCTCTGCCACGTGCACTGACCACAGGCCACTTTTTCACACTAAGCCCCTTTCCAAGAGGATGGGAGATTCCCACCTCACCTCAGGAATATACAAACTCTCTTGGAATATTATTTATATGCCAAGTATCAGGTGGTAAAATGGGGAACACACAGCCCCTGACCTTCCTTAAAACACTTTCTTCGGAGGAAGTCAGCACAGAGGTTGATACAGAGTGAGATTTTAATGAGTCCAGTGGTTAAGAAAGCCAAGAGAAGCAGTCCAAAGTGGCTTTGAGCAGCCACTTCTGTTCTTTTTAGGAACTGAGCTACATAGAGAGCATTACAGTAGCAGGGCAGAGCAAATTGCTAATGGAATTGCAAATAAAATGTGTCATAACAAAAAAATTTCTCTTTAACCTGACCTCCACTGAATGAAAGGAAATAACAGAGCTGAAAGTGGACAGCTGCACACTCTTCACTAGTGTGACCTTGTTCTCCATGAAGTATTAGTTTCTATTCTAGAATAGGTCCACCCCATCCCCTGTCCTCTTCACCTCCCAAGAATAAATTGTGACCTTTCCATCTTGTGGTTGTATGAAAAACAAAGTTTAATATTTAATTTGAAACAAGAAATTCAGAACTCCAGAGACAGCACTGTCCTCACACCACTTCTGGTCCTTAAGGAATCAGGGTCAGTTCTGCATATGACTTCCTGCCAAGGAGCCAACAGGGATGTTCCAGCACTTGTCTCTATTGTACTCCCAACGACATGTCTTACTCCAAGCCTTAACAAGCTCTAGCTCTGCTTCTCAGCTCAGTGACCCATCTTCCTGCTGATGCATCCATGCATGTATCAAGCATTATCTGCAAGCTGACATAGGACAAAAGCATGGGATATAGCCACTAATGATGCCTCAGAGTAAGAGAATGCTCCTTTAGTCTTTTCTCAACAGAGCAGCCAGAATGGTCCTGCTCTGATGTAATTGTGTCCACTCTTAGATTTATAGGTTTTTGCACCTGCTTCTCTAAGAACAGGTGGTTTCACCTAGCCAAACCCTTCATAATATCCCTGTGAAGCCAATTTTTGAGGCCACCATCACAGCCGCCTGGCCCGTGCAGGTTCCCATTTAATTGTGCTTTTTCTTGGGACAGTGTGAGACCTGCAATGATGGCAGAATGACGGGGGATGCTAAGGCCTCATGTGCGTGGACTGATTTCCTGGACTATGACCAGAGTGAGCACTCACTCCTTTGTTGAATGGACTTATGGATTTTGGACAATGAGAAATACCCTGATGGGGGTGGGGGGCAGCTTTGATGGAGGCCCTCCTGCCCTGGGAAGCTTTTCAAACAGCTAGAAAAAAGGTCGAGGACATTTTGCGCTTTAGGCGAAGTGCTCAGAGACTGGTGAAATGTATCTTCGTAATTGTTGAAATTGTATGATTTGTCATATATTTGTAATTTGTGTAATGTACCTAATTTCCCTGTACAGGAATGCCATTGTGGGTAGTAAAGTGAGCATAGGGGTGGATTGTTGGCAGATAAAATATATTATGCTCACTTTGTTAAAGATGGTGCTGCCCATGTGCAAGTTTTTTTTTTTTTTTTTTATCCATTGTTTTTAATTTATTTTATTTTTATTTTATTCATTTTAGAGAGGAGACACAGAGTGAGAGAGAGAGAGAGAGAAAGAGAGAAAGGGGGGAGGAGCTGGAAGCATCAACTCCCATACGTGCCTTGACCAGACCAGTGCAGGGTTTTGAACTGGCGACCTCAGTGTTCCCAGGTCGACGCTTTATCCACTGCGCCACCACAGGTCAGGCCCATGTGCAAGTTTTAAGAGTAAGCTTTTCTTACTTGACTGATTGGATGATGTGGGGTGGTGAACTCTCAGGAGGAATCCTCCCATTATGCCTCAGATAAGTTATTTTGTATCAGGAACTGAGAGAGAGCAAGCTCCCGGTATGCCCCACTTTATAGTGTAGAATACAAACCTTTAATTTAATTTCCATCTCTGCTCCAGTGAACATGATGGCATTCACCCCTATGTCCCAAAATTGCAGACCTACCAGCAGCTTAGCAGGCACTCCCTGACATTTCAACTGGGCTCTTATCTTCTGGAGACTCCAGATTGCAACTCCAGCCGGATTCTCCTTATCCTCCAAAGAGGAACTGAAAACACCAGCTCCTGCTGCTGGGCTTCAGCCCTGGACCACCGCTGCCTTCTGCTCAGCAGGCCTTGCAGCTCCAGCCCCGGCCTCAGCCTTGGCCTCCCGCTGCTGCTAGCTCTCCACTATGTCCAGGTAAATCTGCAACTCATGAACCTGTGATTCCTTCTCCAGCATCTGTTCCATTTCCAGGCAAATCTCGCAAACCTGGTTGGCCTCCTCCTCCAGCTCCAGGGTCGGCATCTCTTTCTCCCACATTTCCTCCAGCTCCTTCCACTGCTTGGTTTGCAGGTCTGGGCAGCCTCTTCCATAGAGCTCTCGGTTTCCTCACACATGGCTTTAAAAGTCAGCCATCCTACAGTCCCCAGAAGGACAGTCATAGGGAACCATAACAGCAGCCAGTCCTCTACTCCATCACTCAAAGGTGGTGGCAGCTCCATACTGATCTGTATTGAATCCTGCCACAGACTACGCCAAATGTAAAGCCGGGAGCTGTCATTGTGGCCATTCACATGCAGGTTCCCATTTGATTCGGACAGTCGGTAATGAAACAACGGAGCCAAGAACTGGTGAGCCATCAGCTTTAATCCTAGCTTGCACCCGGCGGGCAAGCAAAAACACACACTGGGATCCAAAACCCACTCATTCAGTGCTCACAAAATTACTGACTTATCCGAGTTTCCTAGCATCAAAGGTTCCTAGCTTACCAGACTTATTCACCTCTGTTTCCCATCTCCTTCTCTCTGCACAAACTGGCTTCTTCCTCAGCACTCCGCCATCTTGGCTGCTTCTCTTCTCCTCCATGTGGCCTTAATCTGCTCTTCTCTCTAATGCTAACCTCAGGAACCGAGAGAGAGCAAGCTTCTGGTCTGCCCCACTTTATAGTGTAGAATCCAAACCTTTAATCCAATCTACAAACAAGGAAGTCTCTGGGCAGCGCCATCTTTAACAAAGTGAGCATAATATATTTTATCTGCCCAATAGTTCCATTTCTCTTCTTCCCTTCATAGCAAAATTCTTGAGAGATTTTTTCCTCTCCTCTTATTTTTTCCTTGAACCAATTCCATCATCTTTTCACTACCCTCAGTTGCTAAAACTGTTTTTAAAATTATAGCCAATAGCTTCTACGTTGTAAATTTAACAGTTAACTCTTAGTCTTTTACTACCTTAAAAGTATTTGATACAGACCATTGTCTCATCCTTGAAACCTTTTCTTCACTTGGCTTCCAGGAAACCACAATTGCCCAATTTCTTCCTATCTTTCTATAAATTCTACTCAAGCTCCTTTGCTGCTGTCTTCTCAACATCTCCCAATTTCCAAATGCTAGTGTGCCCCAAGACTCAACTCTTAGACCTCTAGTTTTCTACCTACACTCATTCATCCAATCTCTTGGGTTTGAATTCCATTTGTATGCTGATGACTCTCAAATTTCACTGCACTTCTCTCCCTGAATGTCTTCTCAGATGTCTGATAAGTCTCAATTTAACAGATACCACACTGAGTTCAGGAGGTCCTTGCTTCTCCTATAGTCTTCCCTGTCTCAGTTAATGGCAAGTTATCATGCCAGTTATCCAAGTTGCAAAACTTCAAATCATCCTGGGTTCTTCTTCTCTTTCTCTTTCACCCCCTTCGCAACCCATTGACAAATACTGTCTGATCTACCTTCTTTTTTTAAAAAAAAAAAGATTTTATTTATTCATTTTAGAGAGAAGAGAGAGAAAGGTAAAAGGGGGGAGGAGCAAGAAACATCAACTCATATATGTGCCTTGACCAGGCAAACCCAGAATTTTGAACCAGCAACCTCAGCATTCCAGGTCAACGTTTTATCCACTGCACCACTACAGGTCAGGCAGTCTGATCTATCTTCAAAAAATATCCTGAATTATAACTTCTCACTACTCCACTGCTCCCATATGGGCCAAGCCACCATCATCAACTGCCTGAACTATTGCAAAAGCTCTATGAATAGTCTCTGCTTCTAATCTCATCTCTTTCCTTCCTTGGCTGCAGAACGGTTTTATTGAAACCTAAGCCAGATGCCTCTTCTCTTCTCCAATCAAATTACTTCTCAAAAAAAAAAAAGCCAAAGTCCTAGTATGACCTCTAAGGCCCCTGCTCCCTATTACACATTGCCTAACTTCATTTCCTACTGCTCTGCCTCTTATTCACTCCCCTAGTACAATACTAACCTCCTTGTTGCACCTTGGAGGCTCTACTGCACAGCTGCATGGAGCAGTTTCTGGAATGCTTTTGCCCATAGCTCAATTTCTTACTTTCTTAAGGTCTTTTCTCAAATTTTTCTTTCTCAGTAAAAAATTGCTTTCATGGCCACTCTATACTTTTACCTCCACACTCTACATCTCCTTTCCTTACTTTATTTTTCCTTTTTTTACTACCATCGTGAAAGGCAAAAACCATGGGCCGAACTGAAAATACGAGGGTAGTGTGTTCGAAAAGGAAAGTTTATTTTAAAAACAAGCTGAGAGCAGCAAAGGGCGTCAGCCTCAGCTGTGGGAGAGAGGGGTTGCTGCAGATATTTGCTGGCAAGGGGTCGGATGCACCTGGATATGCCCATATTAGTATATCCTGGTTTGTGGCTTTGGTCACTGATATGATAATGAGCAGGAGGAGGGTGATTCAGCTGCAGAAACACAAATTCTTTCTGATGTAGCACAGGCCTAATCAGAGTGGTCCTTTCTGGTGTCCTTGGTAAATCTTGAAGACAGCCAAGAAGTCAGGAATCTCCCAGAAACAGCTAGAACCTGGGTCCCCTTGGCCTGTGGCTAGGCTTTTACAAGCAACCATTGTGATTTAAACTTCCCTAATGGTCAGGTCCCTCCCCAATGTAAGCTTTCCCTGACATTTATGCAAAGGTAAATATTTTACTACATTTCAAAGTAAAGGCCAGGAAGCCATTAAGAGAGAGAAGAGCAAGCAGATTAACTACAACCTCACAGTGGGGATTGAGAATGTTCTGTTTTGAGCCCTAGTGGGAACCTGGGTGAGGGGAATTTGAGTTTTAAAGGGGCTCTGGATTTAAAGAAGTCCTGGACCTAAACCCAACACATCTGTCATAGTTTGTTCATTTAACTTATTTTTTGTCTGTTCCACTTGAATGCAAAATCCATAACAGAAAGTATTTTGTCTTTTCTTTTCACTTTGTATCTCTATTGCTTAAAATAATACTGCACAAAATAGGTGTTTAATAAATACTTCCTTAATGAACATATGGCCATTACTCTCGTACCCAGTGGATGTCAGACATATGTCCATTTCTGATAAATTATAAGGTTTAATACCAGATTAAAAACTAAGGGCAAAAGAAAAATCCAAATGAGCATCAGAGGTTGTTTCTCAGATGATAGACCCTTTGAAGGTAGAAATCTTAATTTTAGCAAGCAGAAGAATTTAATCCAATTAAAAATGTAGCTATTGCTGCCAAGTATAATCTGTTATAGGTATACCAAATGAAGACATCAATAAAGGAATGAATGAAAACATTTAATTATTCCTTTTCTCTTCAGGGGGAAAAGATATGTAGTTCAGGAACAGGGGAACAGGGACAAAGGTTAAACCACTTAATTAGCTGAAATGGGGAGTTGACCAGAATGAAAATTTAGGAGGCTTGGGAGCTCCTCTTCTCCCAAATATATGGATGCACCAAATATACAGCTACATCTGGAGCAATTCCCTCTGAAAGAGATCCAGAAACAGCTAATAAACTCCTACACATCTGGCAAATGAGAAAATACTCACGCCTAAATGGGTAAGAAAGGCTGACACACACTCCTGCCACATACCCCATCCCCAGCACCATGCCACACAATCAGGATGGGTCCCCAATTCCCACTTTCTCCCTGAAGAAGCACAAATTTGAATCATACATCCAGAGCTTTGACTTTTAAGACTCCCACTGGAGAGATGGACCCCAAAACATCTAGCTCTGTCTTGCATCCATGAGAACCCCAAGACTATTGCAAACAAAAAAGCAGTTCTTCACAAGAACATAGGCCCTCACCATGGCTATCCTTCAGAGCTCAGTGCAGAGGGTGCAGGCAAACACATCCATCTCCCAGTCTTTCTTTGAAAGGCATTTATCTGCTTACTTTAAAATGTGCTGCCTGAGGGTCAGACTTCTAATTTGGCAGGCATTTAGGGGCTGGCTGTGATCCTTCTCAGAGACCAGCAAGGTCTTTGGACACCTCCCCATCCTTCTCTTTCCTTCCCACTCCACTAATAAAACCATGATGCCAGGTCTGGTGCCCCAGCTTTTGCAGCAACTACCCACGGAATAGGCCTCTGACCTCCTGCTCTGAGAGACAAGGGGGTCGCATTCTTGAGTCCCACGGGACTGTAGTAAACAAAGAAGCAGTTGTTAACGAGCACAGGAGCACCCCATCCCAGTTACTCATCAGGCCCAGCAAAGAGAGAGCAGACAAAAATGCCTATCTCCTAGGTGTTCCCTGGAAGGATCTAACAACATATTTTCCCAGCTGCTGCCTAAGAGTCTGGCTTCTAATTAGATCTTTGGGACACAGAAAGGTCTTGACATACCTTCAACTACAGGGGGTAACTAAGAACAAACACAGTTCTTGAACAACCATAAAAGTTTGAGAGACATCTAGGAGCTCAGGCTGGGCTGAATGGCAGGGTTCATCTCCTACACGAGGTCCCTCTGTCAAGACTGGGAGAGGTGCCTGTGGTAGCTAGTGCCCAGAAACCACACAGAGAGTCAAGGAAAATGAAGAAATAGAGGAATATGTTCCAAACAAACAACACAACACAACACAATAAATCTCCAGAAACAGATCTAAATGAAATAGAGATAAATTATTTTCCTGATAGAGTTCAAAATAATGGTTATAAACATAGGGGGTAAGCTCCTTGACACAGGTCTTGGAAATGATCTTTGGATTTGACACCAAAAGCAAAGGCAACAAAAGCAAAAATAGACAGGTGGGACTCCATGAAACTATAAAGTTTCTGCACAGCAAACTAAACCATCAATGAAATGAAAAGGCAACATATAGAATGGGAAAAAATATTTGCAAACTACATATCTGATAAGAGGTTAATATCCACAATATGCAAGGAACTCATACAACTCAATAGCAAAAATAAATTAATAAATAAACAAACAACCCACTTTAAAAATGGGCAAAAGATTTGGACAGATATTTTTCCAAAGAAGACATCCAAATGGCAACAGTTACGTGAAAAGATTATCAACATCACTAATAATCAGGGAAATGCAAATCAAAATTACAATAAGCTATCACCTCAAACCTGTTAGGATATCCATTATCAAAAACACAAGAGATAAATGCTAGTGAAGATGTGCAGAAAAGGGCCCTTGTGTACTGTTGGTGGGAGCATAAACTAGTACAACCACTATGGAAAATAATATGGATGTTTCTCAAGAAATTAAAAGTAGAATTACCATATGATCCAGCAATTCCACTTATGGATTTATCTCCAAAGGAAAAAAAAATTGTTATCTTTAACAAGATATTTATTCTTCCATGTTTATTGCAGTATTATTCAGAATAGTCGAGGTATGGAAACACCAAAAATGTCCATTAATAGATGAATGAATAAAAAAAGTGATAAACACACCCACCCACATAAACACACAAGACGAAATATTATTCAGCCTTTAAGAAGAAGGGGATCCTGTCATTTAGGACAACCTGGACAAACCATGGAGGACATTATGCTGAGAGAAATAAGCCAGAGAAAGTCAAATACTACATGATATCCTTTACTGTATTTTTTGCTCCATAAGATGCACCTTTTTTTCCCCAAAAAAGTGGAGGGGAAAATGCTCATGCGTTGCATCGAGCAAAAAATACGGTATTTTATTAAATATTTTGACACACCATTTGGTTCAGAATATTTTTTTTCTTATTTTTTTCTTTAAAACCCTACGTGTGTCTTATGGTCAGGTGCATCTTATGGAGCAAAATATACAGTATATGCAAAACCAAAATAATAAAATAAAATAAATAAACTAGAAAATAAAATAAAAAAGAATAAAGTAGAAAGGTGGTTGCCAGGGTCTGAGTGAGGAGTGGCAAAAATAAGGGGTCCTGGAAAAAGGGTACAGACTTTCAGTTATAAAATGAATAAGGTCTAAGGATCTACTTACTATGTAACGAGTATAGTTGACCACACTGTATTATATAATTGAAGTTTGCAAGAGAGTAGAACTTAAATGTTCTCATAAATAAGTAAATAAAAAGATCTGAAGTTATTAATATGTTAATTAAATCAATGAGGGAAATTCTTTCACCATGTATACATATATGTAATCCTCACTGTACATTTTATTTTATTTTTTATTTAAGTAAGAGGAGAGGGAATATAGAGACAGATTCTTGAATGTGCCCCGACCAGGATCCTCCCAGGAATCTCCATCTGGGGCCAATGCTTTGCCCATTTGGGGCCAATGTTTGCCACTGAGCTATTTTTAGTGCCTGAGGCAGAGGCTCCACAGAGCCATCCTTAGTACCTGGGCCAACGTGCTCAAATCATCCAGCCATGGCTGCAGGAGGGGAAGAGAAAGAGAAAAAGGGAGAAAGAAGGAGAAGCAGAGGGTTGTTTCTCCTGTGTGCCCTGACCCCGAATTGAACCCAGGACTTCCACACACTGGGTCAATGCTCTTCCACTAAGCCAATCGGTCGGGGCTTGTACATTTTAAATAAATTACAATTTTATTTGTTTTTATTATACATTATTACAATTTTATTATACTTTACTAATGCCGACAAAAAATAAAAATAAAAAAGAAAGTTTTTCTTACAAGGGAGCAGCAAGTGGGTGTGAGGGTCATGAATGCCAAGACAGGTCAGCATGGTAGCAGCCAAGAAATATTAAAGGAGCAAAAATATTTCCTTTACCACTTTTGCGTCTCCAATTCTAACCTGTCTTGTATTTCCTATTGTGTCCCATTAATCTGCGCTAGTTACAAACCTAACATTTTGGTAGTACTGCAGATATTCATTCTGAAACAAACAAACATCTCCAGAATACAGTACTTATGTAGCCACAAAAGGACCTGGGAGTGGGCAGCAGTTCCTGCTTAGGATGTCAACTCTACTTAAGGAAACAAAGATGTTTCATTCAGTTATGACTCAAGTTAGACAGTAACCTTTCACAGAATCCTATTTCCTTGCTATGTGCTGGATCATTAATCACCCCAATAACGTGACACATGATTCAGGTAACACAGAGTTAAGAATGATCACCAGCCATTCTTGTCCATCATCATGAACAAACAGACGGCTTTCCCAGCTCCAGAAAACCAATGGAGCTGAAAGATATTTCTGACCAGGTGTTACAAAAGAAGATTCTTCAATTAATTGTTCCAGATTCTACCTTTGTCACATTTTTGATAGTCTAAATGTACACACAGTTTGGGAGAGGTGGAATTGTTAATGCTTTAACAAAATATCTCAATTTAAAAATGACATTGATTTATGTTTCTCCACTAAGGGAATCTTTCAAGTTCCTGTCACTGAGAATCACCAAGGCTTCCCTGTAACACCATCCCTGAACAATCAGTCCATGTTTGTGGAGGGGCAGGGGGAACTTCTGGGGTTTAGGGATAGAGGATAGAGTTCTGTAAAAATATAGAATGTTCAGGAAATACAATCACTGGGTATTTCACAGGTTAAGACAATTACATATTATGCTTACAATGAAAATCATATAAGACTTACATTTATGAGCTTTCAGTCCTTCAAAGGAAACTGGTCCAATCTCATAATACTCATATTCCCAGGTGTAATCAGAATTGGATGCAGATTGCTGAGATGTTCTGTTAGAAAGTAGCCTCTGGGCAGACATCTCCACCCTGTACAAATGGAGAAGGAAAAGTGTAGAACCCATTAATACATCCACAAGTGCTCAGGTACTCCAATTGCTCTTGGCCACATTTGTTAGGGACCCTCATAGGCTGCCCACACGTCATACCAAGTAGCCATTTTTTCCTTGTATCTCCCCACTAGACTGGAATATATTTGATATCAGATACCATGTCTTCTTTTGTTGCTGTTCCTCAAAATTTAACCCAGTGCCCAGCACATAATCAACTTCCAGAACTGATGAAAGAAGGAAGGGGAGGAGGGAGAGAGCACACCAGTTTCTCTGAACTTCCAGCTTGAGCTTCACTGCCTGCACCTGTGTAAGGATGTAAAGAGCCTACAGAGAATACATAAAATTAGTATCAGAAGAGAACTAAGTCAGTAACAGCTATTCAGCAACCACTCTACAGCAATAGACATGCAACCTAAGTCTAAAGAAATAGGCTAAAGAAAAGAGAAGTGGACCGTAAAGGTTGCAAAGTGGAAGGACATCCTCAGTGGAAGTCTGACTCCTCTGGTCCACTCCTAAAATTTGTCTTGCTTTCAGGATATCCCATGTGTCTTCTTTCTGATGATTTTAGATTAGGAAATTCTTAGTTCTTTGAGAGAAGAGATTGCACTATGCAGCATGAATGCCATGCCAAAAGTGACATGTCAACACAGCCTGTGTTCAATGCTGCGCACCTACAATGGGCAAGACACTGTACATAGAGGGGAGGAGCAAGATGGCGACAGAGTAGGCGGACGTACCAACTTCCAACTCCCAGAACCAAAGTGGATTATAACTCAATTTTAAGAACCATTATCTGGATAAAGCAACTACGAACTAAACTAAGTGGACTCTTCAACCAAGGAACACAGAAGCCACATTGAGACTGGTAGGAAGAGCGAAAATGCGAAGAGGGCTGCCCAGCTTTCTGGAGCGAACGGCAGCCCGGAGAGACCTGCGTGGCCGGAGGAGAGTTTGGCGGAGAGGGAGGGACCTGGGTCCCAGGAACAAAGCCCCAGCCTGCAGTCGCAGAGCCTAGAAGAGGTGTTTAGACAGTATTGAGCTGTGAAACAAGTGAGGATACTGTTTGTGAGAAAGAGACAGTTTTCTCACCCCAAGTTTCTTTTTAAAGGGACAGCGCAGAAAACCTCTCTCACAACCACGCACCCGGGGCTCTGGGGAACGGGGACAGAGGAGAGGACCAGAGCAGCGGGAAGAGAGTGTGGACTGAAGGCACAGGGACAAACACTCTGAGGGACAGCCACCCTACCCCCTGGGCTAAGTCACTTCCCTAATCAAAAACAAATATTTCCCCTGGAACTATCAATACCAGCAAAGGGAGACAGGACACCAGCCAAACAAGCTCTCCCACGGCAATTAGAGCAGAGCTGCTTAGAGGGAGGGAGCTCCCAGGTCTACAGTATAGAGTGCTAGGAGTTGATCTGTGGGGCCCCTTCCTACTCTGCTGAGGGTTGCTGGAGGGATGGTGGTGGTGGGACGCTGAAATGCGGTTCTGTCGGTGGGGGCGGAGGCCCAGCCAGTGTGAGTGCGGTCTAGCCAAGTAGGGGCGGAGAGGACGCGTGAAAGCAGCCCAGCAGCTGCGGGCCTGCCTGTAACCCCACCTGTGGGGGAAAAGCAGGAGGCCAGGAACAGGCAGAGATCTGGTCTGCGACACTGCGCAAGTCGGCCCTGACCACGGGGACGGGGCTAGGACCAGGGACGGGCGGGGTTCGCGGCTGAGCTCACGCCAGCAGCCCTGCCTGGCCAGAGAAATCGTGGTTTGCCATCCTGTGTGTGCAAGTTGGCTTTGAATGCGGGGCGGGGTAGAGACCGGGAAGAGCGGAAGTTCGCAGCTGAGTGCACACCAGCTGCCGCGCCTGGCCCAATAAACCTTGCTTTGAGACCCTGCGCAAGACAGTCCTGGCTTTGAGGGCGGGGATAAAGCTCTAGACGGGCAAAGGCTCACAGCTGAGAGCATGTCAGGAGCCACGTCCAACCCGCAAAACTGTGGCAAAAAGGCTCTAACCGCGGGTGCTGGGCAGAAGCCGGGAAACAGGCTGAGTCCACAGCTAAGCAAAGGTGCTCACCTCTACCCTTGGTGCTGAGGCTTGTGGCCTGAGTGACAGCTCCTCCCATGGAGGGGAGGCGGAAATCACAGCAACAGCCGCAGTGGGCCGGCACTGGCAACGCCCATACCCAACTGCCCTAGGCAGTGGCAGAGGGGGTGGCGGGCCTGCAGACAGACCACACCTAGAGAACACAAAGGCATCACCTACTGGACTCCAGTGGCCACAATTTGCTTATACACAGACAAAATGGGCAGGTAGAGGAATGCAAACCAAATGAATCAAGAGAAATCCCCAGAGAAGGACCTGAATGAACCAGATATAACCAAATTACCAGAAGCAAAATTTAAAATAATGATTGTTAGGATGTTCAAAGAAATTAGAGCAACAATGGATAGTCACTATGAACACCTAAATAGAGAGATAACAAGTATAAAAAACGAAATTGAAATAATAAAAAAGAATCAGACAGAAATGACAAATAGAGTATCAGAACTGAAGACCACAATGGAAGGAATTAAAAGCAGGGTGAATGACGCTGAGGATCGAATAAGCGAGTTAGGGGACACAATAAACAAAGACACAAAAGCAAAGAAGAAAAAGAAAAAGAGACTCAAAAAATGTGAGGAAACTCTAAGGGAGCTCTGTGACAACATGAAGAGAAACAACATTCGCATCATAGGGGTCCCTGAAGATGAAGAGAGAGAACAGGAAATAGAAACTTTCTTCAATCAAATCATAGCAGAAAACTTCCCTAAATTAAGGCTGGGAAACATTTCACACGTTCAAGAAGCACACAGAACTCCATTAAAGAGAAACCCAAAGAAATCTACACCAAACACATAATAGTTAAAATACCAAAGCTAAGGGATAAAGAGAAAAATTTAAAAGCTACTAGAGAAAAAAAGGCTATCACCTACAAAGGAGCCCCCATACGGATGACATCTGACTTCTCAACAGAAACACTTGAGGCCAGAAGGGAATGGCAAGATATATTCAAAGTAATGCAGAACAAGAACCTACAACCAAGACTACTCTATCCAGCAAGGCTAACGTTGAAAATTGAAGGAGAAATAAAGAGCTTTCCTGACAAAGAAAGCCTCAAGGAATTCATTAAAACCAAAACAATTCTGCAAGAGATACTAAGGGGCCTGTTGTGAACAGTTCAAAGGGAAGAAAGAATATAGCAAAAGAAGAATACAGCTATAAAGAATAAAATGGCAATAAACAACTACATATCAATAATAACCTTAAATGTAAATGGATTAAATGATCCAATCAAAAGACATAGGGCAGCTGCATGTATAAATAAACAGGACCCATACATATGCTGTCTACAAGAGACACACCTTAAAACAAAAGACACACATAGACTGAAGGTAAAAGGATGGAAAAAAATATTTCATGCAAATGGAAATGAAAAAAAAGCCAGGGTAGCAGTACTTCTATGTGCCAAGATGGACTTTAAAACAAAGGCTGTACTAAAAGATAAAGAAGGACACTACATAATATTAAAGGGAACAATTCAACAGGAAGATATAACTATTATAAATATCTACGCACCAAATATAGGAGCCCCGACACACATAAAACAGACTTTGATGGATATAAAGGGCGAGATTAACAGCAATACCATAATATTAGGGGATTTCAATACCCCACCAACAACACTGGGTAGATCCTCAAGAAAGAAAATTAATAAAGAAACAGCAGACTTAAAGGAGACACTAGATCAACTTGATTTAATAGATATCTTCAGAACTTTTCACCCTAAAGCAGTAGAATATACATTCTTCTCAAGCGCTCATGGTACGTTTTCTAGGATAGACCACATGTTTGGACACAAAAACGGACTCAATAATTTAAGAAGATTGAAGTCTATCAAGCATTTTCTCTGATCACAATGCCATGAAACTAGAAATTAACCACAAAAGAAAAACTGAAAAATACTCAAACACTTGGAAACTAAATAGCATGATATTAAATAATGAATGGATTAAGAATGAGATCAAAGAAGAAATAAAAACGTTTCTAGAAACGAATGATAATGAGCATACATCAACACAAAATTTATGGGACACAGCAAAAGCAGTACTGAGAGGGAAGTTCATTGCACTACAGGCATATCATAAGAAGCTAGAAAAAGCTCAAATAAGCAACCTGACCCTGCATCTAAAAGAACTAGAAAAACAACACCAAATAAAACCCAGGACAAGTAGAAGGAAGGAAATAATAAAGATCAGAGTAGAAATAAATGACATAGAGGCAAAGGAAACAATACAGAGGATCAATGAAACTAGGAGCTGGTTCTTTGAAAAGGTAAACAAGATTGATGAACCTTTAACTAGACTCACCAAGAAAAAAAGAGAGACGACCCAAATAAATAAAATTAGAAATGACAGTGGAGAAATAACAACTGACACAACAGAAATACAAAGCATTGTAAGAAAATACTATGAAGAACTCTAGGCCAAAAAATTAGACAACCTAGGTGAAATGGACAAATTTCTTGAATCATATAATCTTCCAAAAATCAATTTGGAAGAATCAGAACACCTAAACAGACCAATTACAACAAATGAGATTGAAACAGTTATCAAAAAACTCCCAACAAAGAAAAGTCCTGGGCCTGATGACTTCACAAGTGAATTCTACCAAAAATTCAAAGAAGAATTAACTCCTATTTTCCTCAAGCTATTTCAAAAAATTCAAGAGAAAGGAAGACTTCCTAACTCCTTTTATGAGGCGAGCATAATTCTGAACCCGAAACTAGGCAAAGAAAACACAAAGAAAGAAAATAATAGGTCAATATCCCTGATGAACTTAGATGCTAAAATTCTCAACAAAATATAAGCCAAATGGATCCAGCACTATATGAAAAAAAATCATACACCATGATCAAGTGGGATTTATTCTGGAGAGGCAAGGCTAGTTCAATATTTGCAAATCAATCAATGTGATTCATCACATAAACAAAAGGAAGGACAAAAATCACATGATAATTTCAATAGATGCAGAAAAGGCATTTGATAAAATCCAGCACCCATTCATGATCAAAACTCTCAGTAGAGTGGGAATACAGGGAACATTCCTTAACATGATAAAGGCCATCTATGACAAACCCACTGCAAACATTATACTAAATGGGCAAAAATTAAAAGCAATCCCCTTAAGATCAGGAACCAGGCAGGGGTGTCCCTTTTCACCACTCTTATTGAACATAGTTCTGGAAGTCTTAGCCACAGCAATCAGACAAGAAGAAGAAATAAAAGGCATCCAAATTTAAAAAGAAGAAGTAAAGCTGTCATTATTTGCAGATGATATGATATTGTATATAGAAAACCCTAAAGTCTCAGTCAGAAAACTACTGGACCTGATAAATGAATTCAGCAAGGTGGCAGGAAATAAAATTAATACTCAGAAATGAGAGGCATTTTTACATACCAACAATGAACTGCCAGCAAAAGAAATTAAGGAAACAATCCCCTTCACTATTACAACCACAAAAATAAAGTACCTAGGAGTAAATTTAACCAAGGAGGTTAAGGACTTGTACTCAGATATTAAAAAACACTGATGAAAGAAATCAAGGAAGATACAAACAATTGGAAGCATATACCGTGCTCATGGTTAGGAAGAATAAACATCATTAAAATGTCTATATTACCCAAAGCAATTTATAAGTTCAATGCAATACCAATTAAAATACCAATGACATACTTCAAAAATATAGAACACATATTGCAAAAGTTTATATGGAACCAAAAAAGAACACAAATAGCCTCAGCAATCTTAAAAAGAAAAAATAAAGCAGGAGGTATCATGCTTCCGGATATCAAGATATAATACAGGGCCATTGTACTCAAGACAGCCTGGTACTGGCATAAGAACAGGCACATAGATCAATGGAACAGAACAGAGAACCCAGAAATAAACCCACACCATTATGAATAACTGATATTTGACAAAGGAGGAAAGAGCATACAATGGAGTAAAGACAGCCTCTTTAACAAATGGTGTTGGGAAAATTGGACATCGAACTTCAAAAAAATGAAACTAGACCATCAACTTACACCATTCACAAAAACAAACTCAAAATGGATAAAAGACTTAAATGTAAGCCGTGAAACCATAAGCATCTTAGAAGAAAACATAGGCAGCAAGCTCTCCGACATCTGTAGCAGCAGTATATTTGCCGATTTATCTCCACGGGCAAATGAAATAAAAGGCAGGATACACAAATGGGACTATATCAAACTAAAAAGTTTTTGCACAGCTAAAGACAATAGGAACAGAATAAAAAGACAAACCACACAATGGGAGAACATATTCGACAACACGTCTGATAAGGAGTTAATACCCAAAATTTATAAAGAACTTATAAAACTCAACACCAGAAAGACAAACAATCCAATCAAAAAATGGGCAAAAGAAATGAATAGAAATTTCTCCAAAGAGGACATACAGATGGCCAATAGGCATATGAAGAAATGCTTAACATCACTAATCATTAGAGAAATGCAAAATAAAATTACAATGAGATATCACCTCACACCAGTCAGAATGGCACTCATCAGCAAAACAACACAGAATTAAGTGGTGTCAAGGATGTGGAGAAAAGGGAACCCTTCTGCACTGCTGGTGGGAATGCAGACTGGTGCAGCCACTGTGGAAAACAGTATGGAGACTCCTCAAAAAATTAAAAATCGAACTGCCTTTTGATCCAGCTATCCTACTTTTAGGAATATACCCTAAGAATACCATAGCACTGTTCGAAAAGAAGAAATGTGCCCCCATGTTCATGGCAGCATTGTTCACAATAGCGAAGATTTGGAAACAGCCCAAGTGTCCGTCAGAGCATGAGTGGATTAAAAAGGTTTGGTACATATATACTACGGAATATTACTGAGCCATAAGAAATGATGACATCGGATTATTTACAACAAAATGGATGGACCTTGATAACATATTCCGGAGTGAAATAAGTAAAACATAAAAAACTGAGAACTGCATAATTTCATACATAGGTGGGACATAAAAATGAGTCTATGAGACATTGACAAGAGTGTGGTGGTTACGGGGTGGGGGGGAGGGAGGAAAGGAAGGAAGAGGGGAGAGGGGAGGGGCACAAAGAAAACCAGATAGAAGGTGACAGAGGACAATTTGACTTTGGGTGATGGGTATGCAACATAATTGAATGACAAGATAACCTCGAGATGTTTTCTTTGAATATATGTACCCTGATTTATTAATGTCACCCCATTAAAATTAATTAAAAAGAACTATTTGGAACTCTAAATGAACATAAGTCAGGAGGACCTGTGGGAGGAGGTAAGACTTACAGGAGTTCTCCCACTCTTCATAATCATAAGAACCCTACGTGGGAGAGCTCTCCAGGATGAACTCTATGTTTATAATAAAGCTCTGTGGTTCTAACTGCCCCTTCCCTTAACTTCCTTTTCCCTTCTATAAACACCTCTCCATCTTGGCCTGCATGCCAGAGCATACATGTGGTTTGCCCCATCTGCATGCCCTGAGTTACGACCCTTTCTTTTTCCTGAGTAAATTCTTTTTTGGTGATAAAACACCTAGTTGAGATAGCAAATGATGCTTGAGACACAGACCAGGACATCACAGACCTTCCCTTACAATGGGGAAGAAATATAAAGTAACAATTAACAGTAATGTTAATGAAATACTACCTAAAACCAAGATTAATTGAGCAATTACCACCACTGGGGCCCACCCACCAAAATTTTTCTGAAGTTCCCCTTCTCCCACTTCTACCATAGGTGGGTATACTCCCCGCCCCCTCTAGGGCACAGCCCCCAGAGAAGCTGAAGCAAAGCCACCACCACCCTTCTGCTTCAAGATCTGAGTCTTACCTTCCCTCTTCCTTTCTTCCCCATTCCCCATAGAAACCCCTCGTCACGATACTGTTCAAGATGGCAGTGCTCTGATCCAGAGATGTGTGCCTGCCTCAGAATCAGCATGTGACTCTGAGGGCCCAGCCTGGTGAACTATTCCTCCAAAAGTAGAAGAGAATGTACCAATTTTCATTTTGGAAAAAAACCCCACAACTATACAATTTTAAGAAAAGCTAACCTTTAAATAAGTTTTCAGCTACTTTTCTAATGCCAGCACAAAAATAACATAAAACCATCAGCACAGTATCATCTTTGGCTTCTCCCTTATTCGAACAAGGGGTTATTTATCTCAACAAAATCAATTTCCTCAGGAAATGAGAGTACACTCACACCTAAGAGGCACTATCCTCATTTAGGAGAATTTTAAGAGAGAAAAAGAGGAGCAGCTCTTCAGTTGTAGGGTTCAGAGATAAATGGCTGATTCAGATAAACAGCATTCCAGTTTGAGAATGTTAAGAATTTCACACCCTACAAGGACAAAGTCACCGGATTTGAAGTGACAAGACCTGGGTCTTCATCTCTGCACCACTACCCTTTGCAGTGTGGCCAGGCAAGACACTCATCTTTCGCAGCCTCTGCATTGGCTGCATTTCCTCAGAGACTCCATACTCTCTGGCACCTGCACATGCGCTGCCCCCTGGGGCAGGAGTGCCCTTCCCACCACCCAGTGCTGGGATTCAAATAACCTAACAACCAGTTCTCTGCCCTAATGACCGTTTTAAGTATAAAAATGATATGCTGAAAGGTAGTTTATTATGTCATGCATTTAATACTTAAATAAGAATAAAGAGGCACACAACACTAGATTATAAGAGTTTTAAAATATTAATGAAGAAATATTAAATAATATCTGACAAAAAAAAACCCAATAAAACTGTTATTTAAGATATTTCCATATTGCTTCTTGATTGGCGCCCTCACTTCCAATTTTTTTCACCTATGGACAGAATGAACATTATTACAGGTGCTTAGAACACGCTGTTGCACAGATGAATGTTAAAAAAGAGTAAGAAATGTAAATTTGTGATTTCTACATTGGCGCCTGGGCAGCCGCCCACCTTGAAGAGAATGCTGATTATAAGTGCCATTCTAAACAACTGGTTCTCTGAACTCAACACAAAGTGAGGTGTGGGTTCTGCCAAACCGGTGCGAACCGGCTGAATCCCACCACTGCTGCCACTCCATCCATCCTCACCCGTTCCTCCTTCCCTGCACAGGCTCATCATACACATCGAGGCTCACTGAATCCCACCCACCACCTGTTTTTCACAGACTTCAAGTCAAGAATGATTTTTACATTTTTAATGGTTGAAAAAAATTAAAAGAATAGTAATATTTTGTGACATGAGAAAATGATATGAAATTCAAATATATTTTATAAAGTTTTATTAGAACATCGCCACCCTCATTGGGTTTTGTACTTTTTTATGGTTTCTCTAGTATGACAGTAATAGAGCTGAGTATTTGTGACAGAGGTACTGTAGCCAAAAAACTAAAATATTCCCTTTCTGGGCTTTTATAGAGTTTACCAACCCCCTCCTCTAGAGCCCCAACAAACAAAGAAAAAAAAATCATCTGAGCTTCAGTTTTGCCATCAGGAAAATGCGATGATATTAGTACATACTTTATGGAATTGCTGTCAAAGATTAAATATGATCTTGCTTAAAATATGAGTAGCCAGGACCCAGGTTAAGATCAATAAATAGTAGCCAGGGTTGCTATTATTATTAGCTAAGAAATGGTAGTCTGGAATAAAAAAGCCTAGGATTGTTCTTCAAATATCATCAACCTCCCTGCCAGCCAATTCTACCAAATTTACTGGGTAGTTAATTGATCTATATGTAGACAAATGGATAAAATTATAATAAAAATGACTCAGAAGGCATTGGTTTAGATGAGTTGAAAATTATAATGAGAAACATGTACTGTATATCGTGGAACTCCTGCTGTTCTATCAATCAGAAGTATGGTAATAATCTCTCTTTTGGTTTAAGGGAAATAAAATGAAGTCTGGCTTGAGCATATCACTTTTTATTGGAAATCAGCATGACAATGTAATTGGCAGAGCAGAGGGAAGCACCAGGCTTTATCTTGTGTCAACACAGTTAAGAGAAAAATACCAAAAAGTACATAAAACAATGAAAATAAGCAGGGAGAGAGTTTTGCCTGTTCTGTCTGAGCAGCTCTCCCCCTGCCTATGCTGTTCTCCACATTTGTGCACAGGGCTGGTCTCTAGCTGTGGTCTTCTTGTTACTTTTTCGGGTCAGAAAGAAATATTACCACCACCCTCAAAGGGCAGGTCAGGGACTAGCAAATAAAATATATCTGTGAAAGTCAGATACAAGAAATATCAACCTCTAACCTACTATACAGAAAGTGGTTTTTCATTCCTTCTTTTTCCCCCTTACACCACTCTTGCTCATCTAAGTGAACCATTTAGGGTTGGAGGGAGACCAAGGGGTAATTAAACTCACATGCACAAAGACCTTGAAAGTAGAAGGGCTGTCCTTTGCCCTGACAAATGCTGGAAGAAAAGAGCGAGTGAATACAGAAGCAGAAGTACTGAGGGAACAACATCAGAGGGTCTCCCTGGGAGAAAAAAATGCTACATGACCTCTCCCCAGCAGCCGCCATTTTGGTAGCCTTCACATAAAAGAGCTTTTGTTTCTACTGCTTTTCTCTCTCAGTTCTTGACTCCCAAGGATATGTTTGGAGGACAAAACCTCTGACCTCTCCTTTAAAGCAATCACCTAACACACTTGCAAAAGTCCACAAGGCAATATTTGTTCATCCAAGTCTCAAAGTAATCAGCTTGGGCCATCAAATACACAATGACACACAGCAAGCAGAAGGCTGTGGTAAAGCAATAACTTGGACAGCATTCATTATCAACACCCAAGGTTGACTTTCTGAGCTTTGCAGAAACATATGCTGTCATGGTTTTGCCATTTGGAAACTACTGGCATGTCTGGGTACCAGCCTCCTGAGTCCGATATTCTCACCACAGTGACGAAAATTTGGGTTACAACAGGCAACGAGGGAAAGGTCGTCTGGCACCAGCTTATTTGTCAGGGAGCTGACAAGCAGGCAGCTGCTCTCTCCTGAGCACAGCAAACAGGAAATGCAGCCCCTGGAGGAGCCTCGGCCTTCTGTGCCTCTGTGATTCCTGCATATACCCCCCACGCCACGTTTTCTTACTGTTGGATTCTTCATGATATCGGCATCATTAAAAATAACTTCTTCAAGCCTTTCTACAATCACAAAAATCCCGAAGAAACTGAAAAGGAGAAAAAGGCCATTCCTGAAAGGTTGTGACATGAGAGAAATTCCTGGATACAAGGACTGCTGTAGTTTCCGAATTTACTGCTATTCCACCTGAGGCTGCAGACAGGGCTGTAGGCATGCGGGTGCCCTGCTGCTTCGTGGGCAGTTAGTTCCCTTCCGAAGATGAGTGCTCAGCCTGCCACTGAAGACTGGGTGGCAGCTAATGGAATGGAGAGAGATGGCAAGATGGCAATGGAGTAGGTGGACGTACCAACTTCCAACTCCTGGAACCAAAGTGGATTATAACTTAATTTTAAGAACCATCATCTGGATAAACCTACTTTGAACTAAACTAAGTGGACTCTTCAACCAAGGAACACTTCAACCAAGGAAGAAGCCACAGTGAGACTGGTAGGAAAAGCAAAAATGCGGAGAGGGCTGCCCAGCTCCCGGAGCGAACGGCAGACTCGCATGGCGGGAAGAGAGTTTAGCAGAGAGGGAGGGACCTGGGTCCCAGGAACAAAGCCCCAGCCTGAAGCCACAGAGCCTAGAAGAGGTATTTGGACAGTATTGAGCTGTGACACAAGTGACGATACTGTTTGTTAGAAAGAGACAGTTTTCTCAGACCCAGGATTCTTCTTAAAGGGACAGCGCAGAAAACCCCTCTCACAACCACTCACCCAGGGCTCCAGGGGATGGGGACAGAGGAGAGGACCGGAGAAGTGGAAAGAGAGTGTGGACTGGAAAGCACAGGGAGAAACACTCTGAGGGACAGCCACCCTAACCCCTGGGCTGAGTCACTTCCTTAATCGGAAATGAATATTTCCCCTGGAACTAGCAATACCAGCAAGGGGAGACAGGAAACCAGCCAAACAAGCTCACCCATGGCACTTAGAGCAGAGCTGCTTAGACGAAGGGAGCTTCTAGGATTACTGTATGGATTGTTAGGGTCTGAGCTGCAGTGCCCCTACCCACACTGCTGAGGGCTTGCTGGAGGGATGGTGGTGGTGGGACGCTGAAACGCGGTTCTGTCAGCAGTGGGGGCGGAGGCCCAGCCAACATGAGCTCGATCTAGCCCAGCAGGGGCGGAGGTGATGCGCAAAAGCGGTCTGGCAGATGTGAGCCTGCCTGCAGCCCTAACTGTGGGAGAAAAGCTGGAGGCCAGGAACGGGCAGAGATTTGCTGCTGAGCAGAGGCCTGGCCTCCGAGGTTTGCAATCCTGCATGAGCAGACCCTGACCACGGGGGGGGGGGGGGGGCCGGGTAAAGCCCGGGACAGGCGGAGAATTGCAGCTGAGTGCACGCCAGCAACTCTGCCTGGCCTGAGAAACCGAGGTTTGCGATCCTGCGTGAGCTGGATCTGACTGTGGGGTCTGGGCAGAAGCCTGGGAACAGGTGGGGTTCGCAGCTGAGCAAAGGTGTTCACCCCTACCCTTGGTGCTGACTCTTGTTGCTTGAGTGCGGATTGCAACCCCACCTGTGGGGGTGAGGTGAAGGCCCAGACAGGCTGAGGTTTGTAGAGCCGGCACGAGAACACAGCCCCTCCCGCGGAGGAGAGGCGGAAATCACAGCAACAGCCGTAGTGGGCTGGCACCGGCAACGCCCATCCCATCCACCTGAGGCAGTGGCAGAGGGGATGGTGGGCCTGCAGACAGACCACACCTAGGGAACACAGAGGCAACACATATTGGACTCCAGTGGCAAAACCCTTCTTATACACAGACAAAATGGGAAGGCAGAGAAATGCAAACCAAATGAATCAAGAGAAATCCCCAGAGATGGACCTGAATAAATCAGATATAACCAAACTACCGGATGCAGAGTTTTAAAAAATGATAGTTACGATGTTCAAAGAGCTTAGAGCAACAATGGATAGTCATTACAAATACCTAAATAAAGAGATAACAAGTATAAAAAAGAAAATTGAAATAATAAAAAAGAATCAGACAAAAATGACAAATACAGTATCAGAAGTGAAGAAGACAATGGAAGAAATTAAAAGCAGGATGGATGAAGCTGAGGACTCAATCAGCAAGTGAGAGGACAAAATAAACAAAGGCACAGAAGCAGAGCAGAAAAAAGGAAAGAGACTCAAAAAATCTGAGGAAACTCTAAGGGAGCTCTGTGACGAAGAGAAATAACATCTGCAACATAGTGGTTCCCGAAGATGAAGAGAAAGAACAAGGGATAGAAACTTTGTTCAATCAAATCATAACTGAAAACTTCCCTAAATTAAGGCTGGAAAATGGTTCACACATTCAAGAAGCACAGACAACTCCATTAAAGAGAAACCCAAAGAAATCTATACTAAGACACATCATAGCTAAAATACTAAAGCTAAGGGATAAAGAGAAAATTTTAAAAGCTGCTTGAGAAAAAAAAGCTATCACCTACAAAGGAGCCCTCATAAGGATGACATCAGACTTCTCAACAGAAACACTTGAGGCCAGAAGGGAATGGCAAGATACATTCAAAGTAATGCAGAACAAGAACCTACAACCAAGACTACTCTATCCAGCAAGGCTAACGTTTAAAATTGAAGGAGAAATAAAGAGCTTCTCAGACAAAAAAACCCTGAAGGAATTCATTAAAACCAAACCAATTCTACAAGAGATGCTAAGGGGCCTGTTGTAAACAGTTCAAAGGGGGAAAAGAATATAGCAAAAGAAGAATACAGCTTTAAAGAATAAAATGGCAATCAATAACTACATATGAATAATAACCTTAAATGTAAATGGATTAAATGATCCAATCAAAAGACATAGGGTAGCTGAATGGATAAAGAAACAGGACCCATACATATGCTGTCTACAAGAGACACACCTTAAAACAAAAGATGCACATGGACAGAAGGTAAAAGGATGGAAAATAATATTTCATGTAAATAGAAATGAAAAAAAAGCCGGGGCAGCAATACTTATATCTGACAAGATGGACTTTAAAACAAAGGCTGTAGTAAGAGATAAAGAAGGACACTACATAATGCTAAAGGGAACAATTCAACAGGAAGATATAACCATTATAAATATCTACACACAAAACATAGGAGCCCCAACATACACAAAGCAGACTTTGATGGATATAAAGGGCGAGATTAACAGCAATACTATAATAGTAGGGTATTTCAGTACCCCATTAACATCACTGGATAGATCCTCAAGAAAGAAAATTAACAAAGAAACAGTAGACTTGAAGGATTCACTAGATCAACTCGATTTAATAGGTATATTCAGAAGTTTTCACCCTAAAGCAGTAGAATATACATTCTTTTCAAGTGCTTATAGTACATTCTCTAGGATAGACCACATGTTAGGACACAAAAGTGGTCTCAACAAATTAAAGAAGATTGAAATCATATCAAGCATTTTCTCTGATCAAAATGGCATGAAACAGGAAATTAAACACAAAAGAAAAACTAAAAAAGACTCAAACACTTGGAAACTAAATAGCATGTTATTAAATAATGAATGGATTAACAATGATATCAAAGAACAAATAAAAATGTTTCTAGACACGAATGATAATGAGCATACATCAACTCAAAATTTGTAAGACACAGCAAAAGCAGTACTGAGAGGGAAGTTCATAGCACTACAGGCATACCATGAAAAGCTAGAAAAAGCTCAAATAAGAAAATTGACCCTGCATCTAAAAGAACTAGAGAAACAACAGCAAATATAGCTCAGGACTAGTAGAAACAAGAAAATAATAAAGATCAGAGCAGAAATAAATGACATAGAAGCTAAGGAAACAATACAGAGGATCAATGAAACCAGGAGCTGGTTCCTTGTATAGGTAAACAAGATCAATGAACCTTTAACTAGACTCACTAAGAAAAAAAGAGAGAGGACTCAAATAAACAAAATTAGAAATGAGAGTGGAGAAATAACAACTGACACAGCAGAAATACAAAGTATTGTAAGAAAATACTATGAAGAACTATATGCTAAAAAATTAGACAACCTAGGTGAAATGGACAAATTTCTTGAATCATGTAATCTTCCAAAAATCAATCTGGAAGAATCAGAACACCTAAACAGACCAATTACAACAAATGAGATCAAAACAGTTATCAAAAAACTCCCAACAAAGAAAAGTCCTGGGCCTGATGGCTTCACAAGTGAATTCTAACAAAAATTCAAAGAAGAACTAACTCTTATCCTCCTCAAGCTTTTTCAAAAAATTCGAAAGGAAGAAAGACTTCCAAATTTCTTTTATGAGGCGAGCATAATTCTGATCCCAAAACCGGGCAAACACAACACAAAGAAAGAAAATTATAGGCCAATATCCCTGATGAATTTAGATGCTAAAATTCTCAACAAAACATTAGCCAACTGGATCCAGCAATATATGAAAAAAATCATACACCATGATCAAGTGGGATTTATTCTGGAGAGGCAAAACTGGTTCAGTATTTGCAAATCAATCAATGTGATTCATCACATAAACAAAACGAAGAACAAAAATCACATGATAATTTCAATAGATGCAGAAAAAGCATTTAATAAAATCCAGCACCCATTCATGATCAAAATTCTCAGTAAAGTGAGAACACAAGGAACATTTCTTAACATGATAAAGGCCATCTATGACAAACCCACAGCAAACATCATACTACATAGGCAAAAATTAAATGCAATCCCCTTAAGATCAGGATTCAGACAGGGGTGCCCCCTTTCATCACTCTTATTCAACATAGTTCAGGAAGTCGTAGCCACAGCAATCAGACAAGAAGAAGAAATAAAAGGCATTCAAATTGGAAAAGAAGAAGTAAAGCTGTCATATTTTGCAGATGATATGATATTGTATGTAGAAAACCCTAAAGTCTCAGTCAAAAAACTACTGGACCTGATAAATGAATTCAGCAAGGTGGCAGGATATAAAATTAATACTCAGAAATCGGAGGCATTTTTATATATCAACAATGAACTGTCAGCAAAAGAAATTAAGGAAACAATTCCCTTCACTATTGCAACCAAAAAAATAAAGTACCTAGGAGTAAATTTAACCAAGGAGGTTAAAGACTTATACTCGGAAAATTATAAAACATTGATATAAGAAATCAAGGAAGATATAGACAAGCGGAAGCATATACCATGCTCATGGTTAGGAAGAATAAACATCATTAAAATGTCTATATTACCCAAAGCAATTTATAAATTCAATGCAATACCAATTAAAATACCAAGGACATACTTCAAAGGTATAGAACACATATTCCCAAAATTTATATGGAACCAAAACAGAACACGAATAGCCTCAGTAATCTTAAAAAGAAAATATAAAGCAGTATTACTCTTCCGGATATCAAGGTTTACTACCAGGCCATTATACTCAAGACAGCCTGGTACTGGCATAAGAACAGACACATAGATTAATGGAACAGAACAGAGAACTCAGAAATAAATCCACATCTTTATGGACAATTGATATTTGACAATGAAGGTAAGAGCATAAAGTGGAGTAAAGACAGTCTCTTTAAAAAATGGTATTGTGAAAATTGGACAGGTACCTGAAAATAATGAAACTGGACCACCAACTTATACCATGCACAAAAATAAACTCAAAATGGATAAAGGACTTAAATGTATGGCGTGAAACCATAAGCATTCTAGAAGAAAACATAGGCAGCAAGCTCTCCGACATCTGTAGCAGCAAGATATTTGCCAATTTATCTCCACGGGCAAATGAAATAAAAGGCAGGATAAACAAATGGGACTATATCAAACTAAAATGTTTTTGCACAGCTAAAGACAATAAGAACAGAATAAAAAGACAAACCACACAATGGGAGAACATATTCGACAACACATCTGATAAGGGGTTAATAACCAAAATTTATAAAGAACTTATAAAACTCAACACCAGAAAGACAAACAATCCAATCAAAAAATGGGCAAAAGAAATGAATAGAAATTTCTCCAAAGAGGACATATAGACAAACAGATGGCCAATAGGCTTATGAAAAAATGCTCAACATCACTAATCATTAGAGAAATGCAAATTAAAACCACAATGAGATATCACCTCACACCTGTCAGAATGGCGCTCATCAGCAAAACAACACAGAATAAGTGCTGGCGAGGATGTGGAGAAAAGGGAACCCTCCTGCACTGCTGGTGGGAATGCAGACTGGTGCAGCCACTGTGGAAAACAGTATGGAGACTCCTCAAAAAATTAAAAATCGAACTGCCTTTTGACCCAGCTATCCCACTTATAGGAATATACCCTAAGAACACCATAGCACTGTTCGAAAAGGAGAAATGCGCCCCCATGTTTGTGGCAGCATTGTTCACAATAGCGAAGATTTGGAAACAGCCCAAGTGTCCGTCAGAGGACGAGTGGATTAAAAAGCTTTGGTACATACATACTATGGAATACTACTCAGCCATAAGAAATGATGACATCGGATCATTTAAAACAAAATGGATGGACCTTGATAACATTATACGGAGTGAAATAAGTAAAACAGAAAAAAACTGAGAAGTGTATGATTTCATACATAGGTGGGACATAAAAGCGAGACTATGAGACATGGACAAGAGAGTGGTGGTTACAGGGTTGGGGAAGGAAGGTGAGGGCGGGAGAGGGGGGAAGGGAGGGGCACAAAGAAAACCAGATAGAAGGTGACAGAGGACAATTTGACTTTGGGTGATGGGTATGCAACATAATTGAATGACAAGATTACCTGGAGATGTTTTCTTTGAACATATGTACCCTGATTTATTCATGTCACCCTATTAAAATTAATAAAAAGATAATAATGAATAACTTCTTCAAGCGGACACAGGCTAACGAAGCCTCTCAGAGCAGCAATAAGAGACTACTTACTCTTTTAAGCAGCTGAAAGCACCCAAACTAACAATAATGAAAAATTACGGCCTCATCTCAAAGCCACACTTGAAAGGGAAATTTACCTGTACACGGGGTAGCTTAGGCTAACTTTTGGACGGAAAGGAATGTAAACATATCTCAAACCCGAAAAAAAAAAGTGTGTGATTAGCAGGCCTCAGATGTATTACACAGCTGTATAAATATTACTCCTTCTCCCATTTATGTTCTCAACACTTTCAGTCTTTATTCCAACTATCCAATCTTTCCTCCTTCAATCCAGGTTCCCACAGCTCTCCTGACCACTCTGTTTGTTTCTTAATCATAGGTTGTAAGGCCAGTGGCTGTGTCCATGCAGGTTCACATTGGATTCAGGCAGATGGTAAAGGAACTGTGGAGCTGGATAATGGAGGGCCATTCCGTTTAGTAGAGTCTTGCAAGGGCAAAGCAGACAGGGAAAAACCACTTCTTTCTTTCTCTCAGGATTCACAAGCTAAACAGGCCAGTGTATGTGTGTGAGGGGCGACCTTTCTCTGACAACAATGGCCCCTTCCAATGATGGCAGGCAATCTGCAATTTGCAACCTGCTGCCCTGAGGGCAAGCCCCTGCAGCCTTCCACAGACTATACACACATGGTGCTGCCCCGTGCCCACACACAAATCAGGCAAAGTACAAGTGAGCAAGCCTAACACACTTGTTTGACCAACACAGGTCAAGCAATTCTATCTCCTGCATTTAGAGAGATGTCCTGAGACATGAAGGCTTCTGTGGAGTGAATAAAGGCTTTTCATCAATATCCTTGGTGGAATATGGTGGGTACACACACCAAGGGGGCTGTGACCTTGGAATTGGACAACCTTTATTTCCATGTTAAAGGGTAAACATCAGCAGATGAGTTTTCTACATGAATGCCAACTCAGGCCCCAGACTGGCACATTAAGAAAAAAATCCAGCCTGACCAGGCAGTGGCACAGTGGATAGAGTGTCGGACTGGGATGTGGAAGACCCAGGTTCGAGACCCTGAGGTTGCCAGCTTGAGAGCGGGCTCACCTGGCTTAAGCAAAAAGCTCACCAGCTTGGACTGAAGGTCACTGGCTCGAGCAAGGGGTTACTCGGTCTGTTGAAGCCCCGCAGTCAAGGCACATATGAGAAAGCAATCAATGAACAACTAAGGTGTCGCAACAAAAAACTAATAATTGATTGCTTCTCATCTCTCTCCGTTCCTGTCTGTCTGTCCCTGTCTATCCCTCTCTCTGACTCTCTCTCTGTCCCTGTAAAGAAAAAAAAAAGAAAGAAAGGAAAGAAAGAAAGAAATCCAAAAGATGCCTATAAACCCTGAAAATTGAGTGTGCTCATGCATAGAGACTCACACACATACACAACAGCACAGTCAGAAAGAGCACCCAGAAAGGCACTCCAGAGGCTGCCAACCAATGCCACAGATCCAAAGACCCATGCGGACCAGCTTGTGCAGAGGAAGACTTAATGACCCATTCAGATTTGAAATAAAAAATTCCAATTGCAGTGTGATTCTCTGTTTTGTTTTTTCTCAGTAGTCTGCAAAATCTAAAAGTAGTCATGCCACCCAGGACAACAACCTCTGTACTGGCCTGGGCCATAAAGGTCTGTTATCTGTTCTTATATCTTTCTTCCTCCTATTCCTAGAACAATGGTCCCTAACACAGAGAAGTCACCCTCATGACCAATCACTCAATCTCTCTCCCCAAAAATGTAAAGAAACCAAATGTAAAGACCCACCCGGCTGAAGTCTAGTGGCTGAAAAGCCCAAAGTTGGAACTTCAGAATTGCTGCTTTAGAAGTTTACTTCCCTCATTGCATGGAGATGTGACCAGGCACTCAAATCAGAACTGATGGTGCATCTGGCTTACCTCCATCTAGGTGGATAGAAACACACAGAGATCAAATGACAGGCAGCAAGGCTACAAGTTGGGCTCATGGTTAGACCAGAGCCAACTGGATATTCCTAAAGAATTTTGATGAGACAACATATCACAGCAAAGCACCATGCTTGACTGTCTAAACTGAGAGTCTTTGCAGTCTCCTCCGAAGGAGTGCTTAAAGCAGTGATGGGCAATCTTTTGAGCTTGGTGTGTCAAAATTTGCCAGAAAACTGAGCATAACTCGGGTGGTGTGTCACTTCGAGAAAAACGGCCTAACCAGAAGTCCTAGAACTAGGACTTTTGGCCTACAGACCTCCCGCACAGAGTGTCTACACTACAGCAAATGTTTTATCCTCGGCTACTGCACCTGGCCGTGCAGGAGCCTAGGATGAAACGTCCTTCTCAGCATGCGGCCCCATACTTCTCTGGTATGTGGCTGCATGCGGCTGCGTGTCATCAAAAATGGCTACGCGTGTCATAGGTTTGTCATCACGGGCTTAAAGAATACTGACATGATCTTCTGCAGCTTGCTTCTCTTTTTTTTATAAATTCCATGCAAATCACGACTTTCTACTTGCACTTGTCCTTCGGTTCTCAAGTCCACAGATCCCTTTTCTGTGAATCCATTTTAAGTCAGCAACTCCTTCCACAGGGTGTGTGCATTTTTATTTCCTCCCATTAAACAGGACATGCATCCAGGACCCTAGCGTCTCTGCCTCCTCCTTTACTATCGCTCTATTTGAGTGTGCATCTTACTTTCAAAGTCTGACACTGACTACTAACACACTGGTTCCTTCTCCTTTGGCAAGTGAACGTATTTTCCAAAATTCTCCACACTACCAAGTTTTTCATTCCGTCCCTTGATATTTCAAGGAACTGAGGTACTCAGTCTCCCAGCAGACCTTAAAAGTATGGTGACTGACAGCTGGCCAAGACATTTTGCGTGCATATTCTTATCTAGTTTCATTTCACAGCACAGCAGCCACTAGTTTCTATGAGTAAACCATGGGACAAGGACCATTCCCAAGCCAGAAGATTTTAGTCTGTCTGAAAACCAAAATCAATGCCAATAGAAGGACAATTTCCAAAGGCACAAAAATGACTTAATATATCATGGAGATAGTTTTCTAATGCCTGAAACAAAGGGACAATTAACAAATGGGTGTCCTTCCTCCACCAGCTGGTACACAAAAAGAATGAGAGGTTTAGACTCCTAAATCTACCTCCTCCAGTAATGCCCTGGGCACCTACATCGTTATTAGACAGGCTAGAAAGTAATTTTTAAAATTAGTGTTTCCTGGCTCTGTCCTACTTCCTGTTCAGTCCAGCAAATGAGTATTGCATGATCTACTTGGTGCTGGGACACAATGACTGTCCTTGAGTCCTCTGGAGATGTTTGGAGACAGTAACAGTCTTTGCACTGACTACACCATACTACAGGTGGTGATAGGATGGCACAGACTGATCTGATAATGTCCTCCTCTCCTCCTGTCTCTTTCCCATAAGCACCATCAGGGCAGGCCCTCCATGCCTGCTCACTGTGGTATTTCCAGCAAGCTGCACAAGGCCTGGCTCATAGCAGACATGCAATAAATACTTGTTGAATTCATTTCTTATAACGCGGAGAAGCCACAAAATTCTCTTCTTTCATGCTCTTTCTCAATCCTAAACCCGAGAGCAGATTCTCCCATTCTACCAGAGACCTCAGTTGCTCACACAGAGAAAACACACCCAGAGAAAAAAGCTGTAAAATCTCCATCTAGAAAGGGCTTCCAGAGAATTGATGAGGCATGGCTCTGAGACATGTGGGGCAGTGGCAAGCACGCTGCCCTCAGTGAGCACAGCTTGGCCCCAGCTCAGCAGATTTTGGAAGCTGGGTTTTTGCACTCTGCTAGGGGTGAGAAAGTGCTTGTGAACTGAATCACACTGACCAAGCATAACAGAACAATGTACAACAAAGTCATCAGTTTGTTAAATTACAATAAGAAATAAAATAGCCAAGTAGACCAGAGCATATTTTTACATGGTCTGAGAAACAAAATTTAAGATCAGAAAAAGTAGCTGGTGAATGGATACAAGGCAAAGAAGCTGTATACAACAGGACTCTGCTCTATTCCACTCACGACATGTATGCCAGGATGCCATGCTATTTGTCTTGTATCCCAATACAGACGTGTTGAAGCCACAAAGGGAGGCCATTCCAATGGTGGGGTTGGGGTCCCCACCACAGAAATATCACTGTGTTAATTAACTCCTGCCTTTTTCTGGGCCTTTCTTTTTCTTGGTCTGGACTTCAAAAAATTCTAGGTACGTTGAGGACACCAGTGGAATCTCAAGTCGACCACTCTATTTTTCTGGACTCCCAATACTGTCTATTTATTTTTTGTTTTATTTCTGAGCCTTCAGTAAAAATAGGTTTAAAAATACTAGAGTCAAGTGAATGACCAACTGCCAGAAAATAATGCTTCATAGTGAGATACCACTTCACACTCATTAGAATTGCTTTTACTTAAAATAAAATAATAACAATAATAATAAAAAACAGAAAACAATAAGTGTTAGCAAGGATATAAGAAACTGGAACATATATGTGTTGTTGGTGGGAATGTAAAATGAGACAGCTGCTGTGAAAGACAGTCTAGTGGTTACTCAAACATTTAAACAGAATACTGGTGATACATCAATTCCATCTCTCGGTATATACCCCCCAAAATTGGAAGAAGGCACTCCAACAAATATTTGTGCAACCGTCTCCACAGCAGCATTATTCACAATAGCCAAAAGATGGAAGCAATCTAAAGGTGCTCTGGCAGGTGCAATGGATGCATAATATGTAGTATGTACATGCAACACAATATTATTCAGCCTTAAAAAGAAAGAAAACTTAGACATGTGATACAACATGGATGAACCTTCAAATCATTAGGCTAAGTAAAATAAGCTAGACCCATAAGTACAAATATTACATGCTTCCACTGCAATGACATACCTAGATGATTTAAATTCATAGAAGCAGAAAGTAAAATGGTGATCATCAAAGGCTAGGCTGCAGGGATATGGGGAATTACTATTAAATGGTACAGTTTCAGTTTGGGATGATGAAAAAGTTCTGGAGAAGGTTGGTAGAGATGGTTGCACAACAAAGTGACTGTACTTAATGCCACTGAGTTATACACTTAAAAAAAGGTAAATTTTATGTTATGCATATTTTAAAAGTTCTAAAAATATTTTTAAATAATAAAATAAAACATCAGTATTTTTTTACTTATGTACATGGAGGGAAGTTAACAGATCTTCTCCAAGCAAAGAACGATCCCAGGGGAGCAAAGATGGTGCTTGGACATCCAGACAAACCCTCCTGTAATGGCCCTCCTCCCACCGTGGCCAACCTTTGAAGATCCAGCTTTGCTCTCTTCGAGAGTTCTTGTGGTGATTCCTTTCTGTGAGAAAGGAACAGTGTGCTGAGGCTCTGAGGAGTCACCCTTCTCCAGATCAGGGACAGCACTTGTGCTGTGCTGGCCACAGTGCCCTCTCTCCGACTAGTCCTGGAAATACAGTGACGGCTTCCCAAACTCTCCTTTCCATAGCTTCCCTTTCTGTTGTCCCTGTCACTGGCCCATGTAATTTCAGCAGAAGTCCATTCAAGTCATCATTCCCAAGCTTCCAGTGCCTTCTCATGGGTCACACTTAGTCAGTTGCTTCCTGTAGACAGAAAGGAAGGATCTTCCTCTCATAAAACTGGCTCCAGTCCCTGGGGACAGTCCTCTGGAGCCCAGCTAGAGTTCAAGAAGCCAGAAAACAGAGTTGCTGGTGCTCTCTTCCTCCCAGGAGCACTCCCACACCTTTCCGTTCCTCCTTTTCTCCCCCCCCCCCACCCCCAATCAGGCATGCATCTCCCAGACTCAAAGGGTCCTCACCAGACTTGCAACCCAGGCAGCAGTGGGCAGCGGCACCTTGACCTCCTAGGCTAACCCCATAAACCTGTCTTCAAGGCCCCCTTTTTCTCTGACTTCCCAGTGAGCAAAAGCAGCCTCTAGACTCTCCTGTTGTTTCTTCGATCCTAAGCCCTTCCTTGTTTCACTGTCCCCAGCTTTAATAAACACATCCTAAAAACCACCGGGGAAAAAAATAAATAAATAAAATAGGGTTGCTGACATTTTCATATTTTTATTTTTCCAAGTAAGGAAAAATAAATTTTTTAAAACAACTATCACTAACAATTATTTTTTTGTAGGCAAAAAGCCATTTCAAGTCCCCTCAAAGTATTGTGAGACTGCCTCACCATAAAGGTGGTCTTCCCTCTGCAAGAAGGGAGAGCTGGCAGTCTGCATCAGTGTTTTCACAGCAAGCAGGTACTGCCCCTGCCACGTGGGACTGCATTCCGTTGCCTTTGTCCTCTGCATCTACACAATAGCTCCCTGAGATAGCTTGCACATTCACTCCTGAGAGCAGAGGACTAAAAGAGATGTAGTGAAATTCCCTTTCAGATCTATCATTCTGTAACTTAATAAAATACCAAGTTGCTTTCCATTTGTACACAAACTCCATGGCATGTGTGAAAATTGTGTTTGTGTGTATGTGTGTGTGTAGTGCAATATAAATACTGCGAACCACAAATTCATATGGTAAAGTCCTGATCTCTGTACCTCAGAATATGACTATCTTTGGTAACAGGATCTTCAAAGGGGTGATTAAGTTAAAATGAAGCTATTCATGTGGGTCCTAATCTAATCGGGCTGCTGTCCTTGGAGAAAGAGGCAGGAAGACATAGAGAGAGAAATCAGGGACATTTGTGCACAACAGGACAACCATGAGAAGAGACAGCAAGAGGACGGCCATCTGGAAGCCAAGGAGAGACCATGGTACAGATCCTAACCTTGGTCCTCAGGGGAAACCAACTTGGCTGACACCTGATCTTGGACTGCCAGTTGGCAGAACAAGAAGAAAATAAAGTTCGATTGCTGAAATCACTCAGTCTTTGGTATTTTGTTATGGCAGCCCTGGGAAACTAACACTGCTGCTGGAATTAATTTTTAAAATAACTATTCTTTTTGATGAAGTAATTATATAAACTGTCCTAGAAAGTCCATTAAAATGACTTACTTTATACCAATAATTCAACTAAACAACAAATAGGTTTTTGGAAAGTAAACCATTTTTAAAATACCATTACTTTATCCCAGTACATGCTACCTTCAAGAAATACATCGAATGCATTCTCAGCAGCATGTCATTCAAGGAGAAAGAGCGTTAGTTTTGAGCATGCTAAAATAAGTGTAAGTCAGTTTAGTGTAGGTTGCAAAGGAAAGACCTGTAACCCCAAAGAATTCAGGTTTGCATTTTGAAGCAACTTCTCCCTGCTTGAGTTTAACCTCAAATACACACACACACACACACACACACACACACACACACACACACACACACAAACACACACGTTAAGGAGCTACACAAAAGACTGATGACACAGACATTCAATAGGTGCAAAAGGCTCATGAAGAAAGGGATGACAACAGAGACATGGCTACATGGAACAGATTGACGGCTGTCAGAGGGGGGTAGTGGGGACTGGATGATAGAAGGTGACAAAATTTTAGAAAACATGTACATGTATAACACGTAGACAGAGACAACTGTGGTGACAGCCAGAGGGAAAGAGACTGGGGGTAGGTGGAGGCTGGCAGAGGGCAGGAAGGGGTGGGGAATGGGGATGAAAGAGGCTTTGCTTGGGACAATGGGCACACAATGCATAGTGCCGATGATGTTCTACTGAGTTTCATACCAGAACCTGTACCACAATAAATTCAATTAAAAATAAAAAAGAAAGGGCTCATTATGGCATAGACATTTGGGAAGGCCCTCAAAGAAGGTCCTCTGAGCCCTTGCTCACTCTATTCCACCTGCTGGCCTGGACTGCCATCTCTGTCCTCTCCAGATCCCTGCCTACCTTTGAGGGAGGGGCTCACCACATCCCCCCATGGAGTTCTGTCCAACTATCTCAGCCCATGAGGACTCTCTACCTTCTCTGACATTCTATCACAGGGATTATTTGAATCATTTTAATAAGGAGAGAGTCTAAATCAGGCTCCCCAAGGATCTGACTCTGCCTCTCACTGAAGCCTCACCCAGATTTACACAGCAGCTTTGTTATAAAATCTCATGGCCAGGTGAATTAGCATTTTAATGATACTGGGGAAACAATCACCCTTTCCATTTTAATTAGTGTAGTATTTTTGAAACACTTGGCAAAACAAGACTCAGGAGAGTGAGCCCAGCAGCTTCTTGAATGCTTAGAAGATGATCTGGCACACAGCCTACCTTGTAGCTATTGCTCCCAGCTTCTGTCTTCAAACAGCACACACTGTTCTTTACAGCCCGGAGTGGGATCATTCTTCTGACAACCAAGCACAAAGGACAGAAATGGGGTATTTCCATCTCTGTTCCACAGAAAAGGAAATGTAAACCAAAGCAGTGGTTTATTTAAGAGCTGCAGACAAAGCAGCAGCAGAAGAGCTATACTTTCTGATGATCATCTTATCCTCCCAAGTCTGGGATTCTTAAAGTAAGGATGTCTTTTCTAGTTTCTCCACCTGTCCCCCTCCCCCAGCTGCTACCTCACTATAGGCCCTGATCACAAGAAAACCAGAGCTTTTAGAGCAAAGGCGGTCAGGCTCCAGGCACCCCGGGGGCTCCTCACTTGCGTGGAGGGGTCTGGCCACAAGGGCGCCAGAGAGGGCCTTATAAAGTTCAGGGCAGAAACAAGGTCCCCCATCTGCTTGCCTGGGATGGAGGATGCCAAATAAATCCAAAGCCTCAGGCATATCCTGCATGCTATCCTGGAACATCAATTTGAAGAGAAGAGTTGGAGGATTCTTTTTTATATTAAATAAATACAGCCATGTTACAGAGTAAATTGAAAATGAATATTTACGATAAACATGCACTTGCTTCTAGAAGCCTTGACCTCTGCTTCGAACTCCCAGAAATATGGGTGTAATTATCTCCTTTCTTACTGAGGTAATTTGCTGGAAGTTTTAAAGAAGCTCTGATAGGAATATATATAGGGTTACATGATAGTTTCCAGATCTTCAGATCTTCATCTTCAAAAAAATTCTTTCCTCTTTTTTTTTTTCTTATACAAGATAGAATTACATTTTCCAGGAAAATCTACACAAAGGTTTGTAGAAAGACAGGTTATGTTGACAACCACATATCCTCACCCATCTTCTAATTTTTCTTTCTTCATCAACTGGGCAACTTCAGAGCGAACCCACAGGAAGCTACCCCCTTAGCATGTCCTGCCTTTGCCTTCAACTGTCATTATTGCTCTTACCAAGGACAGACAGGAAGAAAACAAATGCACCTTTGAGAAGAACTATTTGAAGCTTATAAATTATTTTCACTTGAAGGGTTATGAAATGTACTTGTGTTCTCCAGTCAGGCAAAAATTGCATAGATCTTGGGAACACAAATACAAGCAACAATTAAACCCATACTTTAAGACCCCTAATTTTAAATTTTAGTCTTTCATAGATTCTCAGTTTCTGCTTTTTTTTACTTCACATGTCAGCAACACCATAATGGGTTAAAGAATCACACTTGTAAGGAAGAAAAAGCAAAAATGCACACGTTCCCCTCTTTCCAACAAGGCTAAGCATTTCTCATACTCCATTCAAGGAAGAAGAAGAAATTACTTCGTACCCTGAAATAAGCCAAAAATAACATGACCATTCTGTCTAAAAGTTGGTCTCCAAAATAATAAAACCTTGAACATGTCCCATAAGCCTGGACTCTCTTAGAAAAAAAAAAAACAAAAAATTTTTTCCAATTGCTTGCTATGGGAGTGTTTGAAGATAAGTCATGACTTTGGGGAATATGATAACTGCGTGAGAAAGTTGTTTTCAGCCATGAACAGACTAATGTCTACTTGAGAACCTTGGTAATTTTACGGGGTATTTTATTTCAAGTACTTATTGTGTTTTTATCTGATGAGCCAGGCTTCTGAAGCCTGACTCCTTTGCACTCTAAATGCTCCTATCTCTAAATCTTCCACTGTCTGAAATACATGTAACAGCAAGGAAGCACACTGTACTCTTCCCTGTTTCAACTGAAGCACATATAATCCATACTCTCTGAACTGACACAACTTGTGGGATCCGATCAATAACTTTATTTTTCTCTCCCACTGCCTCTTAAAATGCATTCTTGGATCCATCCTCCCTGCCCTTAGACCAACACTAGAGCAGATCCCATGACTTCTCTACTCAAGCAACTACTTCAAAGTTCCAAAAGAAGTAAAATGTACAGTCTGTAAGTAAAAGAAACTCCAACTTCATTATAACACTAAATCTCCTACCTAGTGCCAGCAAGGTCCTGCTGCATGCTGGCCTCTTGTACGGATTGAGGGACAGTTGGTCTATTTTCTCTTTTCCACCTTATACCCAACTACTGAACAGCTTACCTCCAGAATCAAAGCAAGAGGATAAGACTGTATTGTGTGTCTTCACACTATTTATGGGTGTTTAACAATATTCATTTTCCTACAACTGACTGGTCATTCCTACCTTAGCCTCTAGATTTCTGGGAACTCTTAGTTGCTGGGGTGCCCTTACTCTTTGACTGAACTTAGAGTGTCCCCAGCTAACCTTTTCTCCCACATGGCCCTCAATACATCCTCAGGCATTCTTTGTCCTGAAAGACTCTGGAAAAGCAAATGATTCCACTGCCCAGGCCACCACGTGAGCCCACAAAGTAGGAAACACAGGTACAACTCAACCAGTGGTGCAACAATAGCCCTCACACTAGGTTTGGAATAAAGGAAGTGACAAAAGGTCCCTTTGAAGAAAAAAGATCCCTTTGGACAAAGTCTTCTCTTTCAACTCTCATATTCTTGAAGTGACCAATGGTTTATGAGTTATAGAAAGTTCTCATATACCGACACTGAAATTTGTACTTGGTGATATAGCACTTTCTTTTTAAATTTCACATAACTTGAATAATTGTCTCAATAAAAATTTTGATTTAGTACCCTATTATTTTATACATACATATAAATGATTAGGATAGCTTGTTAATTTCCAATTATTTTTCAAGTTCACTTTTCTCATATATCTAATAAAATTGAGGAATTTGAGCATTGAAAGGGGCATTAAGAGACATACAACTCAACATAAAATCCTTACCCAGTTTGGAATTCTCTCCCCTGTCCTGACAGATCACCCAGCATTGGTTTGCTCAGCTTCTGAGAACAAACCTAATTCCTCCACCTTGCTTGTCTGAGGACTGGCTCCATGACTAGACAAGGTTCCTTTTTACTGAGTTAAATGCTCCCTGTGCCTCACGTGGCCTGGCATTCAGATTCTCATCATCCAGGATACCTTCTTCTGGATAGTCTGAAGTTGGTCCCTATCCTCTATAAAGGGGCCACCCAGAACAGGACACTAAGTAAAGTGGGCCTGGGCTCCTTTAATCCAGATGTTACTAGGTGGGAGTAGACGATAGTGGCTAAGTGCTCAGGTTTTAATGTTCTGATCCTCGTTCTACTACTTGCAGGTTATGTGATCTTGTGCAAATTACTCAGTCCCTCTGTGCTTTGGTCTTCCCATCTGATAAATGGTAATGGTGATAATTATACTCCCTACTCATGAGGTTGTTACAAGGATTGAAATAAAATTGTGTAACACTCATAACTGTGACTGGCACATAATGAACTTCATATAAATGTTTATTAAAAGGCCTGTCCTTATCAGTGCAACTGCCATTTGCTATGGAGCAGCTACTTCATGTTATATGTAGTTCATTCAGAACTTGGTAGCTTAGGGAAGCAGCCCAAATGCAGAGACAAAGGAACAGATTGCAAATGAAAGAACAGGAGAAATATCAAAAAAAAAAAAAAAAAGAACTAAGTGAAATGGAGGCAAGCAAACTACTAGATACAGAGTTCAAAACAATGGTTGTAAGGATGCTCAAGGAACTTAGTGAGAACTTCAGCATGAAAAAGGATATAGAAACTATGAAAAAGAACCAGTCAGAAACAAAGAATACACTAATTGAAATGAAGAATAATTTACAAGGAATCAACAGTAGAGTAGATGAAACTGAGAATCAAATCAGCAATTTGAAATATAAGGTAGCAAAAAATACCCAATCAGAACAGCAAAAAAGAAAAAAAGAATTCAAGAAAGTTAAATAGTGTAAGGAGCCTCTGGAACAGCTACAAGTTTACCAACATTCACATGATGGGGGTGCCAGAAGGAGAACAGGGAGAGCAAGAAATTGAAAACCTATTTGAAAAAATAATGACAGAAAACTTCCCTTAACAAGATGAAAGAAATAGAAATACAAGTTCAGGAAGGGCGATAGTCCCAAACAAAAAGAACTCAAAGAAGCCCACACCAAGACATATCATAATGAAAAATGTAAAAGGTTAAAGACAAAGAGAGAATCTTAAAAACAGCGAGAGGAAAGCAGTTTGTTACCTATACTAGAGCTCCCATAAGACTATCAGCTCATTTCTCAACAGATACGTTGCAAGCCAAAAAGGACTGGCAAGAAATATTCCAAGTGATGAAAAGCAAGGACCTAAACCAGGATTACTCTACCCAGAAAAACTACCATTTAGAATTGAAGGACATATAAAGAGCTTCCCAGAGAAGAAAAAGCTAAAGGAGTTCATTACCTCCAAACCAGTGTGACATGAAATGTTAAAGGGTCTTCATTAAGAAGAAAAAGAAAAAAAGATAAAAAATATAAACAGTAAAATGGCAATAAATACATACCTAGCAACAATTGAATTTACAAATCAAAATAAACATACAAGCAGAACAGAAACAGACTCATAGATACAGAGAACATTTTGAGGGTTGCCAGATGGGAGGCAGATAGGGGGACGGGTGAGAACGGTGAAGGGATTAAGAAGTACAAATTGGTAGTTATGGAATAGTCATGGGGCTGTAAAGTACAGCATAGGGAATATAGTCAATAATATTCTAATAACTATGTATGAGGTCAGATAGATATAAGATTTATTGTGATGATCACTTAGTAAGTTATATAATGTCTAATCACTGGGGTGTACACATTGACCTAATAAAATATTGTATGTCAACTGTAATTGAAAAATAAAGAATGATTTAAAAAAATAAAATAAGACCCTGACCAGTTGTCTCGTGGTAGAGCATAAGACTGGCATGTGGATGTCCCAGGTTCAATTTCTAGTCAGGGCACACAGGAGAAGTGCTCATTTGCTTCTTCTTCACCCCTCTGCCTCTAGTTTCTCTCTCTCTCTCTCTCTCTCTCTCTTCTCCTCCCCTCCTACAGCTGAGGCTTGATTAGAGTGAGTTGGCCCCAGGTACTGAGGATGGCTTCATGGCCTCTGCCTCAGGCATGAAAATGGCTCCGGTTGTAATGGAGCAGGGTCCCAGATGAGCAGAGCATCACCCCCTAGTGGACATGCCAAGTGGATCCCAGTCGGGGTACATGCAGGAGTCTGTCTCTGCCTCTCCTTCTTTCACTAAAAAATAAAATAGATAAAAATAAAATAAATGAACTTGGGGGGTCATTCAAAGCCCCAGGGTTTTCCTCTCACATGAAGCAATGCTCATCAGGGATACTCCTTCCTTTATTTTTAATTGTTTTATTGCATTTATTGAGGTGACACTGGTCAATGAAGCCATGCGGTTTCAAATGTACAACTCTACAACATATCATCTGCATACAGCATCGTGTGTTCACCACTCAAAGTCAAGTCGCTTACTGCCACCATTTATCCTTCTTTGCCCCCTTCCAGCTCCCCCCCTTTTCCCTTTGGCAATCACCATAATGTTGTCCCTGTTTACATGTTTTTTTAACTCTTAATCCCTTCACCTTTTTCACCCAGTCCCCCAACCCCAATGGACTCCTTGGACCTAAATTCAGAACTAGACCTTCAGCACTACTGTGAGCTCAACATTATAGTATTTATATCTCTTGTCTAGATATAAAATTAGTCTCATAGAATACCTTCTTAGATTTGTAGTTTCTACAACTCTGATAAATATCCCCTCTATGTCTTTCTCTTGATGAATGATATCCAGAAGATTCAAGGAGAAGCATAGAGCCTTCTAGTATATCCACTCTTCCCCCATCTTATCCTTAAGGACAGTTTAAGACTTTGTCAAATGCCTCTGCATAGGTAGAACACACTTTAGATTGTCCATGATAGAGGGGAGTCAGTGACTGAATTATCTGTAGGTCCCTTCCATTGGAAGCCTCTGTAAAATATAAATAACAACAGCCACTAGGTACGAGGACTAAAGGGGACTGTGTATTAGATAGAACCTAGCTAAGTTGCTGTGACATGAGCATATTAAAAGGTCAAAAATAAAGAAATGAGAGATGAATTCTGATTGGTAAAATACTTCCATATCTCGGAGCCTGGATAAACGGGGAGGAGAAGGGCTACGTTTTCCAGAATGGGCTGATGATATCATTTGCAAGGCAAAAGAAGGTGAGCCCGCTGTGAGCAGAGTGGGGATAGCCGGGAAAGATGAAGGGGGGCAACCAGGGATAGGTATGCATACCCAAGCAGAGGTAGCAGGATAAACAGTGCAAAACAATACTCACAGGGAGGGGTTGTGGCGCCGGGGACTCACTTCCTTTCTCCCCCTTCCCACGGCCCCCTCTCCCTGGGGCCGTTTGTTAATAATAAATAATAAAGGAATTCACACACACACTTCACAAAACCATACTTAGCCTTGCACACATACTATCCATTCTGATGTTTTCTCTTCTCTTCTAATGATTTCATGTTTTAAAAAATGCTGGTGCAACTCACTACACTGATGTCATTATCCTAATGAGCTATAACTCACATCTGAAAAATAATGGATATGGCATGACCCAATCTGCAGACCAGTAGGTTGCTGGAAAAGAGAAAGAAGTTAGTTTGGCATAAATTGTCTTTGTAAATTCTTTCGGAGGTGATCCTGGGCTATCTTTAAGAATTTACTTTGGAATGCTGCCAAGATTTAATGTTTCCCTCCTTTGAAAATTCTGACTCTGCTCTTATCTCTGAAGCCTGCTCAAAGGTTACTGTGAAACTGTCACACTCTAGGATGCTTGCTATTTGGGCCTTGAACAAATCAGCTCACTTCAGGGTTTGGGCTGGCCTTCCCATTTTGAAAAGAAACAAACTAGGAGCTACTCTTTCTCCTGTCACCTGTTACTATCCCCTCCTCTCCCATAAACACTGAATGATCTTGCTGATCAGAATAAAACTGTTGTGGGCATCTCAGCTCATGGTGGCCTCTTGTTTTCTGGACTTATCCTTGTAGGCTCAGATCAAAATGCGACCCATGCGGTGGACCTAAGGGACATTAGCCTCACAGTCCTAGTCTCCAGACCCCATTATTAACTGGGAAACTCAGCTGGAAAACTTAGTTAATATCTCAACCTGATATTCTTTACATGTAAACTGGAAATACTACCACTTACCTTTGGAGGTTTTGTGAGACTATTTTCCGGGCTCCCTTCTCTTCCTCGGAGTAGTACAGGTACTCTCTCTTGGTCTCTCCTTGCTTTCAGAACACTGCAGTGTTATGTTGCCATCAGGTTAAACCCAGGGTAATCTCGGATTCCTCGTGTTCTCTTTGCTGCAGAACCCACAAAGCCTCAGAACAAGTTTCTAGTGAGGCGACTACCTTCCGTAATTAATTACACAGAAAGGATGGAAGAGAGAGAAAAAGGAATCCGCTATTTCCCTTTAATCAGTAAAACGACTTGTGGGCAGGGTCCCTAGTGCAAACAAAACTAATTCACCATCAAGCAGGGTTCATTCTGAGAACGCTGCCAGCTGCAGGGGTGCGCACCTCGGTCAGTGGACAGAGCATTTCGGTTGAGCCCACAGGGACCCCACGCCCAAAAGGCCTCTCAGAGCAGGACACATTGGTGACAGACAGGCAGAGCGCATAAAGTTTTCTCACCGTAGGGAGGTGTGGCCCAGCCCTCCTAAGCAGAGAGGAGAAAACCCACCCAAGCCACTGGCAGTACCGCAGCTTCCAGCCTTTTCTAAAGCCCTCCCGCGGGAAACTCACATCAGAGGACCATCTGGAAGGTTTTAAACTCGGGCCCCCCACTTCCCTTGGACACCCTCAAGCCCCAGTTCTCCGCATCCCACTCCCAGATCCCAAAACCCCAAACTAAAAGCCACCCCCAGACCCAATCAAGCCAACCGCCTTTGTCAGAGTCTCAACCACCCGCTACCGTGGGGCAAGATGCTCCCCGGTGAAGCCCCCTCCCTCCCAAGGTTACCGCTTGGCGCTCGGGCGGGCGCAGCTGCTCGGAGGTGGAGGTGCCGTGAGCTGCCGGTGCCGCCGCCTCCTCTGGCTGCCGGGGGGCTGGGCGGATCGCTCCGGCTATGGTGCACTGCACAGGGAGGGGACAGAGAGGGGATGCGCGCTCCCGGCCAGAGGCGGTGAGGGGTGCAGGGGCTGCCTCCCCAGCCGAGGATGCCAAGGCCAAGAAGAGGGGAGCTTGGCAGAAACCTTTCCTGCTACAGCTGCCCTCACTCACAGTCAGGGTAAGACCCTGCCTGGAAGAACGAAACAGAAATCTGAGAATATTCTTTAAACACCCCCCCCCCACACACACACACCGGGGGATTCAAATAATTTACAACCAATTCTCTGCCCTAATGACTATTTTAAGTATAAAAACAAAACGGTATGTCGGAAGGTAGTTTATTATTTCATGCACTTAATACTTAAATAAAAATGATACAAGAGACACACAGAACTAGATTGTTATAAGAGTTTTAAAATATTATTGAAAAAATATTAAATACCTGACAAAAAACAATAACACTATCATTTAAGATATTTCCATATTGCTTCTTGGTTGGCATCCTCACTTGCAATTTTTTTCACCTATGGATGGAATGAACATTACTACTGACACTTAGAATACACTGTTGCACAGATGAACATTAAAAAAGAGGAATATAAATTTGTGATTTCCACATTGGGTGGCTGCCCAGGAGCCCACCTTAGAGAGAACTTGGATTACAAGTGCCATTTTATCAACCGGTTCCCTGAACTCAAAAAATATATTAAATATCAGTTCTGCCAAACCTGTGTGAACTGGCTGAGTCCCACCACTGCACACACCCTCTGCAGTGGGCCCCTCGGGCCAGCTTTGAATATTAGGGTTGACCTAGAGGGAGTAGGGCAGCATGAGAAAGATATATGAAAAATTCTTAGCATTGATTTCAAGTTCAGTAAGGGGAGGGTCCTCCATCATGTGGTCCTTAAATTACTACCTCATTTTAGCTCTCCTGCTTCCTGGTACATACAGGTGCCAACGACAGTCAAATGTTCCCCCAAACAAGGCCCAAGAAGGATAGGAGTGGGCCAGGAGTAGATTGAAGTTAGCAGATGTGGCTCGTTCCTCCCTTCCAATAAATATTTATTAAGTCCATATTCCATGCAGGACACTGATCTACGACGTGCTAGGACACAGCCTGCTGGAGCTTATATTCTAGTGAAGAGACAGGAAATAAACATAACAAAGAATTAAATAAATAGTGTGTGAAAAGGCTCTGGCTGTAGAGAAAAATCACTAAGGAAGAGGGTAGAGAATGTTGATGGTGCAGGTGCAGTTTGAAATCGGGTTGCCTCCCAGTAAAGAGGGCTTCTGAGTAAAGATCTGAAGATGAGCATGCGAGTCACACTGGTGTCTGGGGAGAGTGTGCTCCACACCCTGAGTTGTTCCTTATTGTATGGCTCGCTTCTTTGACTATTCACAGCCACCATATCAGGCAGTATTATTACCATTTCTATTACACAGACGAGCAAGCTGTAGGATAGAGAGGTTAAACAAAAGGCCCAAGGTCACATATTCGTTAATTGAGGAACTTGCCTTCAAGCTCAGGAAGCCTGGCACCCCAGGACCTGAGCTTAATTTGACCATTCTGCAGTGGGGGACACGCAGCATCAACAGTACCCATGGGGGCTGCCCAGGGTATAATTAACTCAGCCTTCCAGAGCCAGAAAAGGATTCCTAGAAATGACATCAGATTCACTGATATTTTTAAAAAGCTTGTGTGATTATTACATGTAAAATGAAATAACCTGCAAACCATCTGCATGGTTGTGTGCATATACTCAGCCTCATTCACAGGCTGTTTAATTCCAGATGACACCATTGGACCGTCTGTGATGAGACTCATTAGCCCTTTCCTAATTGTCCGCATTGATTCCAGTTGCACATCCCTGTTTAACTGCTCTGAATGTTATTCATCCCCCATGGAGTAGAGCCTGCACCACGAGTGGGCAAAGTGCGGTGAGCTGGCCAGAAAGCAGAGTGACAGAATGAACGAATGAATGAAAAAAATAAAATTTTACCATTGTGACAACATGGGCGGACCTAGAGGGTATTATGCTAAGTGAAATAAGTCAGAGAAAGACAAATAGCATAGGGTGTCATTTATACGTGAACTCTAAAAATAAAATAAAATAAAAAGTAAATGAATAAAAAAACAGAAACAGATATGGAGAATAAGTTGATGTTTGCCAAAGGGGAGGAGGATGGGTGATGGGAATTTTATTTTTAAAAAGGAGAAAGAGAGCAGAGCTACAGAACAGTCTCTGCCTTCACTGGCAGAATCAGATGCCCTCTTTCAGGCAGAGCGCCATTGGCCCTGGAGGCAGAGAACTGGGCACACTGTGCTATGTGGCAAAGGCCACTACTTGTCAGCTTCAGAGGCTGAACCTGCAACTCCCAGTGGGAGGAGCCTCATCAATAGAACAGCAGAGCTCCACTTCTCTCCTAGCTATCTCTGCCTTTCCATGGCTGTATCCATTGCCTTCCTCCTTCTCCCGGTGCCAGCAGCAACTTCCTACCTTTCCTTCAAGGTCCATCTCAAAGGCCTTTTCTTCCAGGAAGCCTTCCTCACTGCTCCAACTACAAGTGAACTTTTACTCTAAAATCTGATACTTCTCTTTACGGCACCTGTCATTTTAGAATTCAACTCTGTAATAGGTTCCTCCTTTTCCTCCAGCGGCCAGCTTTATATTTAGTTTCTCCACAGGCCTTAGCACAGTGCCTTGCACCTAATGGACATTTATAAGTATTTTTTGATTAATAAATTAATCTATAAGAATACAGCTTCATTGTCCCTCAATTTTTCCTTTTTTTCCCAAAATTTCTTACAAGCTCATAGATATTTAGATAGGACTGAGTTTTATGTAGCCAGAGTTGTTGTTTGTCAATATAAGTTGACGAGAGTTTACCTTGACATAGATTCTATTTGCCCCATTCTGAAATTGGAAAACTGAGGTTTAAGAGCAATTTCCCCAAGGTCACAATAGCAGTAGATAACAGAGCCAAGATTTCACCCAGGACTCTGACTCCAAAGCGCATGCTCTTCACCAGTCTCATACTGCTCCTTCAGTCACTTCTTACATGCATTTATCTGATCTTTCCATAAATATTTATAGTTACTGATATGAGTTCTCCACCAGCCATTGTGAAAATAACAATGATTAAAGCACAGTTCTTGGGGAATTTGAGGAAAGTGGTAAAAAAATACAAATTTCAGTTATAAGTTCTAGGGATGTAATGATGACTATAGCTAAAACTGCTGTACGATATGTTGGGAATTTGTTAAGAAAGTGAATCCTGAGTTCTCTTCATAAGAAAAGACGATTTTTTCTTGTTTTGATTATCCTTTTTATTATATTTTATATTAAAACACGGGTGATTATTTTACAATATATGTAAGTCAAACCATTTATACCTTATACTTTTATAGTGATATATGCCCATTGTATTTCAATAAAACTTGGAAAAACTCAGAGTTCTTGCCTTCAAAGTTGCTTGCAAAATAATAGAAGGGACAAAAATCTTAGCAAGTAATCAGACTTTAATGTTATATGTCTTATAAAAGAGATGCAGAGGCCCAAAGGAGCACTAGGTGATGAGGAAGCAGGAAACAACACTGAGTCACTCAGAAGATGGAATGTAAGGTTAATTTTAAAGGAGATTGTTATAATGATAAAGAAAATAGGCAAATGGTAGGCAAAGGAAAAATCATCTGCAAAGACATGGAAGCATGAAAGAAAAAAATGCATTCAGAGAAGATTACTATAATTCAGGAGAGCTGCAGCATGGTGAGAGTGGTATTGAAATAAGGTTGGGAAGGTAAATAGAGCCAAACCACAAAGGGTCCATAAATTAGCTTTATGGAGTCCATTACTCCCTGAAAATGCATACAAGAATAGATGTTATGAATGGAAAGTTTTCACAGGAGAGGTTTGATAAGTTTAGTCAAATTCTCAGAGGTGCTGACTGAGCCAGGACCCAGAAATCAGAAAGTGATTTTCCCTGGCCACAGCCTAACTGGTGGACCACAGGTAACCCCAATGGACTGCATCATCAGCCAGGATACACTGGAAGTGGCTGCAAGGCATGTCCTTGCTTGATCACTTCTAAATGTGCAATGGTGCTGCCAGCCTGGGGCAAGGATGACTGGACCCCAACCTTCACAGCCTCTGCACCAGAATTCTTTGAGAGGGCAGAAGGAGAGGATAGCTGGACAGCTGGCAGGTCAGGAGGCAAGGTGTTGGTAAATGAGATCATGTCCCTAAAAAGCAACAGAAAGCAGAACCATGATGAGCCAAGCCTGTAAGCCTTCATGCATGCTCCATTGCCCTACCAAACTTTGCTTACCTTTAGGAGATAAATTGCATCCCCCAAATTCCTGGGTTGAACTCCTAACCCTTAGTATGTACCTTGAAGTATGAATACATTTGAAAATGGACGTTTAAAGAGATAATTAAGACTAGATGAGGTCATATGGGTGCACCCTAATCCAATGTGACTGACATCCTCAGAAGAGGAGATTAGGACACAGACACCAGGAGCACTCATGGACAGAGGGACAATCATGTGACGAGGAAGCAAGAGGATGGCTATCTGCAACCAAGAAGAGAGACCTGGAACTGATTTTTCCCTTGTGGCCCTCAGAGGAAACCATCTATGCTAGACCTTAATCTTGTACTTGTAGTCTCCTGAACTGTGAGAAAATAAATTTCTGTTCTTGAAGCCACCTAGTCTATGGTATTTTGTTATGGCAGCCATAGCAAACTACAGATTTACAAAACACAAATTCAAAATTTAAAAATAACATATTTAAGAATTTTAATATGGTGACCACAGAGCATTAAATCTCAAATGAAGACCCTCCTAAGCATGGAGTTCTATGCCACTGCCCTGGTCACAAGCCCATGAAGCCAGGTCTTGAGAATATGGGTGTGGCAATCTGAAAACACCCTGGGATTCATTAGTGGAACAATATGGCAGAAGCTGTGGAAATGGGTAGGATTGCTCCATGGGAACGTGAAGTGAAAAGGCAAGAGAAGAGGTCTGATATCAGAAGCTTGGAACAGGAACTGGAAAGGAGGACAACTGGAGACATAGAAGGTGAATGAGAGAAGGTGGAGCCTGATGAGAGATAGGCAATTGTGTCTAAGGGCCAAGGTCATGATTAAGAACTGAAGCCCACTGGCTTTTGCCCAGAGGTCATGTGGTAGGAACTAAGACCACATTGCTGCTGGTTAAGGTGCAAAGCAGTAATTACAGGCTTTGGGAAGGCTGGTGAGGGGGAGTGTAGTGGGATGGCTGAGGACTTTTGTGTAAGCCTATGAAAGCACAGGGGACTGAAATCTAGCTCACACTCTATCACCAAGGCCACATCAGCCTATCAGAGGCTGATGAGAAGTCTTCTAACATAGGTATTAAATGTCCTAGCCTTGAATAATAGAGCTGCAGTAGAGCTTTTGTAGTTTGTATACTTATTATCTGAGTCACCTCACCAGCTCCATGTGAGCAGCAACTCTTCTGTCTCCATCCAGCACAAGCAGGAGTACCTGGCACATAGTAGCCACAGTAATACATGCTGAATAAGTAAATAGGTTGAGGAGTTAAGGGAAAGGTTGTGGTGTTCATTTTTTTATCTTTATTAATTTATTTGTTTCCAATGAGACAGACTGAAATATGTTTATAGGTTGAGAACAAGGACCATAAGGAAAAGAGAAGCTGAAGACAGAGTTGAAAGGAAATAACTGATTAAATAAATTATCAGAGGATAGAGTAAGAAAATAAATCAAGATAACTGCAGAAGGCAAAAAAATATATTGGAATCATCCTTTGAGAAATTCAGTTATTTGTTTCTTCAATGGTGAGTACCTGGCTTTATCCTGGACCCTACCTGGGATGGAGAACTTTTGGGGAGGGGAGGATGGATACACAAGAAAGCATAAGAGATATGCCCTTCCAGTTGCACAGGGTGATGCTATCTAGTTAAGAAATTTCTCCTAGGAAAAGATAAACAACAATGAAACTCAGCAAGGTTGTTACCGAATGCATAATAAAGATTTGGAAACAGAATAAACTGGGAAAAAAACCCAGAGGCATTAATGAATACCTTTTCCTGACTTTATACTGTTGCTCTTTTCAAATTAGCACAGTAATTCCTGAATATATGTAAAATGTTTTCCTTTGCCAACTGTTCCCTCTCGTTTAGTTCCGTGGAGGAGGCATATGCAAGGGAACACCACAGGCACTCACAGGCAACACAGGGCCCTTCTCATCATACCCATCCCATTCAATGCTGAGTATTTGCTGAAGAGTTTCCTTCCCTCTTGCTGTTAATCCTATTTTCCACTGGCAGAACTGCACAGACTTCCACCCACACTGGGCGGACAAAACATTGAATGTGTTTTAGTTCTTGTTTGGCATTCATTCAGTCAAGAAGATGGAACTGCCAGCCACTCTGAAATGTCAACCAGAACACATATTACAGGACCAGAGAGAGACACAATGCAGCAGGGAAAAACTACAGCCTCATGGAGATAACTTGTAGCCTCAAGCTCTTATACCCAAATATTTCTTTACCTCAAAATCAAATTGTGCATTTGGGAGTGCATTTCTGGTGGCTTCTTACTTGTTTATTCTCACACCCTGGGAAAGCATCAGTGTATCGACTTGGGGCTCATTGACTCTGAGAGCAAATGGGCAAGATATACTGGCTTGTCCTGGCTCTTTAATTTCTACTACTCCTAAAATCATATCAAAGCATGCAGAAATTACTCTAAAACAGAAAAATATACATTGCTTCCAGCTCTGACATCAGAGGTTATAGCCAGTGGTGGGATTCAGCTAGTTCGCACTGTTTCAGCAGAACTGATACTTTTTTGTTGAGTTCTGTGAACTGATTGTTAAAATGGCACTTGTAATCAGGGTTCTTTCTAAGGTGGGTGGCTGGGCAACCGCCCAATGTAGAAATCACAAATTTACATTTTTTACTCTTTTTTAACGTTCATCTGTGCAACAGTGCATTCTAAGTGCCTGTAGTAATGTTCATACCGTCCATAGGTGAAAAAAATTTGACAGAACAATGTTTATAATATTTATTTATTCATTTCATAAAAGTCATTATACCTTTGATGAAATGCTACATTTTAATTTCCCCATGTTTATTACTCCGGTAAACAAACATATAATGTAAATGAAAAGTGACAAACAACCTGGGGGTGACAAGCTGTCATTGGAAATATTTTAAATAAAATTTTATTGTTTTTTGTCAGATATTATTTAACATTTTAAAACTTTCTTATAACAATCTAGTTTGTGTACCTCTTTTATTGTTCTTAATTATTAAATGCATGAAATAATAAATTACCTTTTGGTATATCTTTTTTTATACTTAAAACAGTCATTAGAGCAGGGCAGAGAACCGGTTAAATTATTGAATACCCCCTCTGGTTATAGCCACATGGGTGTTGTGTATACATTCAGGCCTCTCTAAGTCTGTATGCTTCCTACCAGTGAGGAAGGACAAGTTCATGTCCTGTGGCCCTGCTTGGCTTCATTTTCCCATAGAGTCTAAGCTCCTTCTGCCTTCCTCCTCCTGGTCCCTTTGTCTAGGAAGAATTTTACACTCACCATCTTTCCATGAGGGATTTCATTCTCTGGTTTTAGTTTGTGACCAAGCCAGTGTGTCCCTGCTATCACAGAACACAAAGTGACTCAGATGCTGTCCCCCCAAATACAGCTTAAATGAAAACCCACCATCCCCCTCCTCCACTGGATTTCTATAGACCTTTCAGCACTGCTGGTGTAGGACCCATCAGTACATTCCGTACCCCCTTGTTTCTCCCTTAACTCGCGGGAACTTCAGGCTGTCAGGCCCCTGGTGAACTTGCCTGTGGCTGTACCTCTCAGCCGCAGCCCTGACACCTTTGGCCCCTTTTCCTTCAGTCTTCCTGGACAACTCACATCTATTGACTTACACACACACACATGCCCACACATGCACGCGCACACACACACACAACTTAAATCCATTGCAATTTTACAATAATCTCAGAGTAGAAGCCACTAATCTTCAAAGCACATACTCCATGTCAAGTGCTTTGCAGACATCACATTTAATTCTCACAGCAATTCTGTGATATAGCCACTGTTATTATCATCCCCGTTTTACAGATGAGGAAACTAATGTTGAACAAGAATAGGAATATGCTCTTATGTGCTGAAAGCATTTGGCATATTTCTGTGCCTCCTCAAATTTTCACTAATACTATTCTTAATATTTTCTACTCCACCAAAATGTGTCTTTGTTTTGTAGAAACTGACTCTGTGTGAAGAAGAATGAGGAAGAAAAGGAGGGGGAAGAGATGAACCTGTGTGTGCATGTATGCTCTGTAAATAAAACCTCAGAAGGAAATATTGAAATAAATGTTTATTATTTTATATTTTTATTATTAATTAATTAATTAATTGTTTGTGACAGAGGCAGACAGGGGGACAGACAGGGACAGACAGGAAAGGGAGAAATAAGAAGCATCATTCTTTGTTGTGGCATCTTAGTTGTTCATTGATTGCTTTCTCAAATTTGCCTTGACCGGGGGGTTACAGCAGAGCGAGTGACCCCTTAATCAAGCCAGTGACCTTGGGCCTCAAGCCAGTGACCATAGGGTCATGTCTATGTTCCACACTCAAGCCAGCGACCCTGTGCTCAAGCTGGGGAGCTTGCACTCAAGCTGAGCCCGTGCTCAAGCCGGCGACCTCAGGGTTTTGAACCTGGATCCTCTGAGTTGCAGTTCAATGCTCTGTCCACTATGCCACAATCTGGTCAGGCTAAATTTTTATTACTTTATAAGTAACATCAGCACTGCAGAGAAAACTGAAGAGAAGAAAAGAAAATGATCTATAACTGCACTACCATAAAATTAGCAATGATAGTGTTTTGCACTTGCTTTTTGATTATTGTAAAACATGGCTGTTTACAACTCTATTTGCATAGTAATCATATGGCACCTATAAATTTGTATTTTCTCAATCTTATTATAAGCATTTTTTATTTTATTCTATAATCTTTATAAGCATCAACTGTTGATAGTTGAAATAGTTCACTGAGTGGGTGCAACTATTTATTAACCATTGCATTACTGATAGTTAGATTACAGGTTTTTCTACTGTAAATTTTGCCACAATGATATTTGTATTTGTCTTCTATAACGGCAGGTATAACACAATTCACAGCAGTTATTTCTCTCTGTACTTTAATGTTCACTTTATATTTGCAGACATTTTTCAGATGTCTGCCAGTAGGTGGTGGGAGCAACATCCACCTTTATAAGAGCCTACCTGGATAACAGCGGTCATTCAGTAGTAAAAGTTTTTGTTTAAAAATTCTAAATTTCTACTTATTTTACCAAAAAGATATATAGTTATTAAGACCCCTAAGTTTATAAGTGATGATTCAATTTAGCCCAGACACGAGAAATCTGTGGACAGGGGCCCTGGCTGGTTGGCTTAGCAGTAGAGCATCCGCTCAGCATGTGGAAGTCCCAGGTTCAATTCTTGGTCAGGGCATACCGGAGAAGTGACCATCTGCTTCTCCATCCCTCCCCCTCTCCCTCCCCTTCTGTCTCTCTCTCTTCCCCTCTGCAACCATGGCTTGAATAATTCAATCAAGTTAGCCCTGGGCATTGAGGATGGCTCCATGGTCTCACCTCAGGTGCAGAAATAGCTCAGTTGCCAAGCAACAGAGCAACTGCTCCCAATGGGCAGAGCATCGGCCTTGTAAGTGGCTTGCTGAGTTGATCCCGGTTGGGGTGCATGTAGGAGTCTGTCTCTCTGCTTCCCTGCCTCCCCACATCTCATTAATGAAAAAGAAAAATAGTAAAAAAAAGAAAGATAACTCTGCAAATATTTCAAGTTGGAAGAGCACAGGGAGAATTGTTCTGTGACCTCAGGTGGAGGCAGGTTTCTGCTGAGAGGGGGTACTTCTGCCAGGTGGCCTGGGGAGCGCTCCCTGGGCGGCCATAATCAGAAACTGGCTGGACAAGCCCCTAGCAAGGACTGAGTCAGGGAATTCAAGCCACCATGCAAGGCCAGACAACTGCTCTGTAAGATCTCTTCCAGTTCTGATATATGGAGACTAGAAGTTATACCAAATTAATTTTTCCTCTGTAGAAAAGAATCAATTACCATGACTTTGAATTGTTTAAAGCAAAAAGGCAAGTTTTTTTTATTGTGCTGTGCATTTATTTAATAAATATGTATTATGTATTTATCATGGTTCAATCATTGTTTTGATGCTAGGGATACAAAAGTGAGCAGAACAGACAAAAATTTGTTCCTTCAGGGAGCTTATAGATACCTGATTGTTTTCAAAATGTTGTTGTGTGCATTTTCTCACTTGACCTTGTGATGATGGCGTGAGGGGAGCAGGGAAGGGCTGTTCCTCACTCTGCAGGAGGAAGCTGAGACCTGGAGTGGTTCAGTGGCTTACTCAGGACTTGTGGGGAAAGAGTGCAAACCCAGCCCTTCTGGCTGCTGCCCCAGTACTCCGGACACTGGACACTGCCATGTCACTGGCTGCAGCCCACCCCTACATGTGCAGAGGAGCCTGGACTCCCACACTGCCAACTTTCATTTCAGGAGTGGGTGACACATCCTGAGTTCCCTAAAAATTTCTACATTTTTAATGTAGCAAAGAGATGAAAGCTCAGAAGCCGTGCTCCACAAGCCGAATATATTTCAGTTTCTAAGCTATGGGGTTCTCAAAGGCTAATGTTGTATTTGTTCATTTTTTAAAAACTTCATGCCTGACACAGAGCCTGTGCTTTATCAGCATCTGTAAATGGAAAACCACAACTCATACAAATCAAGTGCCATTCTTATATTAGGTTTTTAAAGTACGCTGTTCCTGTGAAATTACAGCACCTAGAAAATGGAAGGTTATCACATTTCGTATGGCTGAAAAAACCAGTAGGCTAAGATAAGGGTCTGTGTATCGATCACAGAAATGCTTGGTGACATGTGCACAGGACCAATGCCCTGGCGACACAGGGGTCTGACTTACTCTTCAGTTCAAAGCCCTGGTTATCCTGAGAGTTGTGTGATTATTTCTTGATGCATCCCAGCATGTTATTTTAAATTAAATTCTGGCCTTCAGTTTTCCAGTACTTAACTAAGTTCTTCAATGTTATCACTGGATTATATTTATTTACCTGGCAGAAGAGTCATTTTGTGGCATCACAGGCATTCTCTCCACTCAGAAACAAGGAAAATTAAACACATCTTGCTGTGGCAGGAGAGGGAATATGTAAATACACATATACATATAACGTAAATGTCATACATTTATAAATAGATGCAACACATTTACATATTATATGTAATACATGAGAGACTATTGAAAGTGGAAGGAAAACCATATCAGGGGAAAATAACTTAAAATTCACATCTATCTGGGTAGACGGGCAAACCCACAAAAGGTTAATCATGAAGAGGGCTCCAAACTCCTGGGTGTCTGTGCCCTGGCCAAACAATTACCCACCCTTGTCATTTAAGAAAAAGAACTTTGAAAATTGATTAATGAAACAGTTGTTTGGTGGGATCTAAGCACCTGAGGAGAAGTAAAGTAACAGGTAGCAAGAACATGGGGTCAGAGTTATAGAGACCTAGGATCAAGTCTCTGTTCTGCAGGTAACTTGTTCTATGCCTCAGTTTTCTCCTCCGCAAAGGAGGAATAAATACTGCCTCCAGATTTCTGCAGCCAGAATGAGATAGCTTGTGTGAAGAGCCTTGGATGGTGTCTGCCACAGAGTAAATACCACAGGGCAGCAGCGGTCATGCTTGCTTATGCCTGATGTTAACAACAATCACATGGCCACAGTCTCCGCCTTGTGGAGAAAAGACAAGATTTTTGAATCCAGACTTTTGAATTTAAGCCCCAAAGTAAATAATGTACCCTAAGCAGATCAATGAATCTGTCTATTCTCCTTTTGGTGATAAAACATCAGTCATCCAATCCGCGCAAGTAACAGCTAATAATTCTGTTTCAATTCCAGAGTCACATATAAAGTGTGATCAAGGATGGGCTGCTTCAGATGAACATCATCGCAAGATCTGACTGGGTTTTGCCTCAAACAGGCTTTGCATAAAACTAGAGCACCTCCCGGGGAAACGCTGCAGCTGCTCTCTGTGGTCCATGTGGTGGATTTATTCTGTGCCCGAGAGCATTTTCCAGAGCCGGATTTCTTCCTTCTCATAAGAAATGCTGACAGCATGGGGAACTGAAGCCATTCATAATGGGGGGCCTCACAAGGAAGAAGTATTGCCAATTCAAGTAGGAAAGAAGGTTTTCAGTATTTGCCGTTTTCGGAGGTCTCGTAACAAGACCCTTTCTTCTCATGAGAAGAGTAGACTCCTGGATATTTCTTTCAGCGTGGGTTCGCCAGAGCTGTGCTCCCTGCTCCCTCAGGCCTTCCAAGTGAGCAGTCACTATATCCCCAGAGGACAAGACCAGCAGGTCTGCAACCTATTCTCCCTGTTGTTAAGTGGGCAAGGAGAATGGATTGCAGGAAATAAAGAATGCGACTTGATCTAATATCCTAGTAAAGATAATAAAGACAGGTCTCCTGCCAAGCAAAGTAATTGAATTGGTAGTGCAGGAGTCCTCTGAGGAAAGATTGAGCCACGTGGATAAGTTGCCTAGAATTGCTTCTGCTAAACAAAACTGGGATTTGGGAATATCTGGGTCAGGGATCTCTGAAAAGTCAGGTAAGCTAGGAAGCTGGCTGAAGATAAAATAGAGAGGTCTCAGACTAATTGACTCTCTTCTGTGTCAGTGATTCAACCAGCACACATTTCTTAGCGACCACGCGTGTTCACCTGAGCCAGAAATGATCCAGTGCTTTGAGAAAGGGCCTGGGGATGTGGGGTTAACAGTTCTAGATGAGTTCCTGCTTACTGTTTGCCTTTTAATTTCTTGTCTCCTTGAAATTCTCAGTAAATTTTAAGCCAGGGTAAGATCTCTGATCTGCGTGAGTCTGATTTGACAGTCCCATCCTTGTGATCTATCCAGTCTAGTAAAGGAAGAAGGAAGAGAGCGTTCAAGTTTTCCATAGCAGACAGGTATGAGGTGAATGGTATGCCTTCTTGAGAGGGTCCGTAAACGGAAGACCGGTATCCATTTTGAATCACCTTTGAGATCTGCTATATGTAAGGACCTGGGACTTGGTCCTCAAAGAAGAGATCATCTAGATGACTATTAAGAGGATCAAGGAATGGAATCTAGACACCCAAGTGTGGATGTCATTCCCATACCACAGATCTCTCTCAAATTCAAAATAAAGGGCTTTCACGTAAACTGTTCTTTGACTGAATTCAGCAAAGGCCATAGTGTCATAGCAGGGGTGGTGATTCCAAAATACTGTCAAATCTCGCCAGATGGATAGAATGTTTGAATAAAAGTAGTCAATCAAACAGGACAACCACGCCAAGCAGGAATGCAGGGATTTTCCGGGTAGTGTACTGGTCAGTGTGTTCAGGCACACCCTCCATCCTGCCTCCTGCTCTGCCTTTCACCAATCCCACCACTTGCATCTATAAAATTCACCTTTGTCTCCAGACTTCCCAATCATTATAATTTCCTAACCATTTCCTCTTTTATTTTCATACTCTGGGCTCAGACTGCATAAGATACCTGCTTCAGAAGATAAAAAAACCAAAGTTCACAAGAACTTTCCAATGATGGAGGGAGCATTAGTTTTCTTTAGTTCTCCTGCAATCATTTGCCTACACAACTCAAATGAATCAGTAAGCAGCATGTCACCTGATTCGATTCAGAATATCAATGTTCACATGGTTGCTTTAGTTATTAGAAACAGTCACCAGTAAAGTGGGGAAGAGAAACCGAGTGGCCAGCTCCCTCCAAAACCAGCTGAACTCATTTAACTCAAAATAAATCAGACAAACTAAGCAAGGTATGTCTCTACAGGGCAACTAAATTGTTTGAAAACCAGTTCTTCCCTCCAACTTCTGATAAAAACTCAGGGTTGGTATTACCAATGAGAAAGCAGAGTTTCTGTCAAACTCTAATGGATGTTCCCCCAGATTTTGAAAGCAGAATGAAAACCAAGTCATCAAAGAGCAATCATATACCATGGAATATTATGGGGCCATGAAAAAGAAGAAAATCTTACCTTTTGTGACAACATGGATGGACCTGAAAACTATTATGTTAAGTGAAATAAACCAGGCAGAAAAAGAAAAATATCATATGACCTCACTCATTTGAGGAATCCAAGGAACAATGTGAACTGAGGAATGAAATTGAGACAGAGGAGGGATCAAAGGGAACAGAGGGAAAGAGGACAGAGGGAAAGGGGATGATAGGATGCGATAAATCTGAAGGGAAGGGGGGAGGGAGTTATGAGGAGGGGGACAAAAGAGATGTTGAGGGGAATATGGGGGGATGCATTCGGGGTGACACTAGAATCTATGTAAACACAATAAATTAAAATCAATTAAAAAAAGAGAGCAATCACATGTGGCTCCATTTCAGACATCTCATTGGGCAGGAGAGGTTTAACTACACCAAACACAAGGTTTAAATCAATAACTCATGCGCCTTAAATTTTACACTGACATCATAGATTTCTGCATCCTCTAGAGAAGACATAAATATAGAATATTTGCAACAGAACCAGAGACAATAAGCTAACATATGCAGCAACATCTTTATCTTTCTTTACCCAGAGACAATTATTTGTTTATATTTAACATAGATTGATATATAATTTATTATAGGTCATGCATTATTTCAAGTATTTTATAAAAATTAACTTAGTTCATTCCCATAATAACCACATGAATAAGGCATTATCACGGTCTTCATCCTCACTTTATAGTTGAGGAAACTGATGCACAAAGAGTTTGAATAAGTTGCCCAAGGTCACCCAGCCTCCCAGATTAAAATCTAGTGTCTCCTCCAGAATCTATATTCTTATACATTCTGCTATGCTGTCTTTCAAAATATTTTAAGAAAACTATTGAAAAACATTTTATTTATTCTCTATTTTACAATCTTCCTTCTCTATCTACAAAGATACGTGCATAGAAACCTCGCATGAGGGTTGAGGAGTCTCTAGCAGAAAGTGGGCTGAGATCCCTCATAAGACAGAAGACCAAGTGGGCAACTGCCGCTTTGATCCTGCCATCTTGCCAAACCTGCGGGGTTTCCTCCTGTCCCCATCTATTGGGTCTGAGTGGAGGATCCCATCTGTTTCCTGTTCTATGCCCAGGCTCCCAAAATATTGTTGCCCGTTGCAGATGCCAAATGGCCCTCCTGAGATCACTTATTTATGCATTCCATGAACTCCTTCCCTGTGCCAAGCTTGGACTTGGCAGGAACAGGAAGAACAATTGAGAACATCTTCTAGGTGAGTGAATATATGAGAATGCTACCAGAAATATAATAAAAATGGGACTGAAAAACCCTGAACCCGGCACATATCAGACAGGCCCAAGACCATCTATTCATCCCACCAGTGCTAGACACTATTATTGTGAATCAAAACAAACATTATTAAACTGCCTTTATGTTCCTGGCTCTCTACTAGGTTCTGGGGATATACTAGTGAACAAGATAAACTCTTCCCCTGCTTCACAAAACATATAGACTTTGGAGGAGGCTGTCATTACAAAACCAATTACAGCCTTGGCGGATAACTTGAACATCATCCCAATATGCCTAGGTTGCAGGTTCAATCTCCAGTCAGAGCACATACAGGAACAAATCAACATTTCTGTCTTTCTCTTTCTCCATTTCTCTCTTGAAAATCAGTTCATAATTAAAAAGGAAAAAAAAAGCAATTACAAGTGCAAGTGTAAATTATTTTAAAATTCTAAATTACATTTCTAGGATTTGACAATCAAATGCTGACTGGATCATTGTATCCAGTCATACAATCCCTCATTTCAGAACTTTTGGAATATACATGATATTGGGCATTAAGCTATTGAATTGTACTTTCTGAATCTGGTGTTGCTGGGTGGAAAGAGAGAGTCTCTAGTTACACCAGCAGTGTGACAGTGGGGTGCACGAAAAGATTCTCAGTGGGAAGGAATTCTTCCTGCCAGAGGCCCTAGAGACAAAGAAAGCCACAGCCAGGATATACTGGAGGGGAGCAAACCCTCCCTTAGAAGTCAACTAACAAAGGTGTAGGACAGAAACTCTGCAATTGGAGCATATTAATTTTTTTTAAGACAAAGACTTAGTAATGAAGAGCCCTGAGTGAAATGCAGAAATTAATCTGGTACAGATGATGAGGATGAGAGCTACAGGGACACACATGAGAATCCAGACTGTTCTGCCACCAAGACCACTTACTTTGTTATTGTCATTTTCTTAAGAAGTAGCAATTGGTACCAGGACCAACTTTTGCAGCCTCTGCAGATTGTTACTTAAGTATAATGAATCTGCATATCCTTCTTAGACAGAATGGCTATCATTTCTTTATATAATCTTATTTTTTAGTTGAGACGAGGGAAGATAATGAAGCAGACTCCTGCATGCACCCTGATCCACCTGGCAACCCTATTTGGGGCCGATGCTCAAGTACTGAGCTGTTTTTAGTGCTTGAGGCTAGCACTCCAACAGAGCTATCCTCAGCACCCAGGCCAGTCAAGCCACTGGCTGTGGGAGGGACTAAGGGAAGGAAGGGGGAGGTGGTGGTAGGGGGAAGAAGCAGATGGTCCCTTCTCCTGTGTACCCTTGGACCAGGAATTGGACCCAGGACATCCATACACTGGGCCCATGCTCTATCACTGAGCCACTGGCCAGGTCCTCTTTTTATAATCTTCATAAATTTCTATATACGTTCCTGGAGAAGTTGAGCTCTTCCCAACTGGAATTAGCCAAACTAGATAAGCAGAGACCCTAAGAGATATTTACACTTTCTTTACCAGAGCCGTGTTCTCTGTTTGTAGCTCCATTCAGCAGCAAATAGCCAGTGTTTTGGATAGTGACCATCTCATTAAGCAAACACCTTTCAGTTTATTTTCAACTCCAAAATTTCCTCTCAGGAGAGTTGGCTCCAAGCAAAATGGTCAATGCTATAGCCTTGAGCATTCTCTATGGTGTTTCATTTCATAGTCTCTATGCAAAGCCCCAAAAGGTTTTAGAAGACTTTATTTGTTTAATAGCTATTAACTGAAACATTTCTCAGTATGTACAGTAAATGATAAATGTGCCAACCAGTGACAGGGTGCATCTAACTGAAGGTCCTCTTGTCTGGAGATGCTCAGTGCCCTAAAAGTGTGGACAGAAACCCTTGGCACAGCTACAGACTAATGACTGCATACGTCTGTTTAAAGAAAAACATTAGGGTTCCCTGTGCTCTGTGACCCTGGCTGGCTTTCAGAACTTGGTTAAACATGGTCCAGACTAAGCAGCATGAGCTATCAGGTTTGCTTCTCTGGCACAAGAGCAGGAGTTTGTACAGATAGGTAGGAAGAGAGATCGTAGCAGTGCCCTGCGACGCCCACAGAGCCATAGCCAGAGCTGTGTCCCAGGAACAAGGGTCTGAGATGCCACCTCAGGCCAGCAAAGGTAGGCTGGTGAAACCCAGCAGTCAAGGGCAATGAAGCATATAAAAAACCAAAACCCCAGACTTCACGCTGATGCAGCTGGCAGATTTATTTTATAAACAACCTAACTTTCCCTGCCCCCACAAAAGTCAGTTTGGCCAGTCTGGGGAGTCAGAGTTACATGTAGGCAATGTGTTGTTGAAATGGGATATATTAAGAGACCACAGGGAAAAGCAGTTACGGGCTCAGAAGTTGTTTTGATGTCATTTCCATTTGAGAAAAAAAATCTGAAGAAGAGAGATTTTTTTTTTTTGAACTCCCTTCCAATGGGCGCATGAGGACTTTAACTTCCAGTGTACGAGAAATACAGGTAAGGAAAGATGCTCAATCAATACTTCCTTTCTAACCCCGGTGGACATACAAATAAGGGTATGGGAGGCAAAACCTAAAACCAAGCTCTAGATTACAGGGCCTTTGACTGGTTTGTGGTTTGGGATTTGGAAGTCCACTTGGTTTACAGACTCCCCAACTAAAGAGAGTCCACAGCCCTCCCAACAGCAACCAGTATAGTGGTTCCATCTAATTCCCCTTCAGCCATAACGCTGGCACTTTTACCCTCTAGCAGAAAAGTACAACTATGAGCTCACACTTGTTTTACTAGCCTGACTATTCCTAGGCAGCCAGCATGATACCTAGGTCCCCACGTGTCTCTTTAGAACTGAATGCAAAGCACCTAGAACAAAAATGGGAGAAATTTAATTATGATTTTTTTGAAACTGTAATTCAGAGTGCTAGTACCTCCTTTGAGAGAGTTACAGAAACGGCAGGAAGTAGAGATTTACAAGGTTATGTGATGTGGCAATAGAGAAAAGGCATTGTTGGGCCAACAAGTATGTTACGCTTGTTTGCTTGTACCCTGCCAGATTGGTGCGTGAGCACAGGGCATAGTCTATGTAAGGCTGTAGGGGCTTGCCCTCAGAGTGGCAGACTGTAGATTGCAGATTGCCTGCCTCCACTGGGAGGGCCAGTTTTTGCTATTGTTTGCAGAGAAGGAGCTTTTCCCCCTGGTCTGTTTGCTCTTGAGCCCTGAGAGAGAGCCTTGCTCATCCATCATTGCAAGAGTCTAATAAATGGAATTTCCCACCATTTTTTGGCTCCACAGTTCCTTCACCATTTGCCTGAATCCAAGGTGAACCTGCATGGCCTTACAGGCATTTTATAGCGATTATAAGAGCTTGAGAAACATTATTTTAAAGCTCTTCACTGGGCAATTTCTGGCTCCTATCATAGCTTAATACAGGTGTAGTCAACCTTTTTATACCTACCACCCACTTTTATATCTCTGTTAGTAGTAAAATTTTCTAACCACCCACCGGTTCCCCAGTAATAGTGATTTATAAAGTAGGGAAGTAACTTTACTTTATAAAATTTATAAAGCAGAGTTACAGCATATAATAATAATTACTTACCAAGTACTTTATGTTGGATTTTTGCTAAGGTTAGCAGAATAAATCTTTATAAAACAACTTACTATAATTAAATCTATCTTTTTATTTATACTTTGCATACATAGAAATTACATTAGTTAATTGAATTATTAGTGGGATCCCTGAGGCTGATGCTGGGAAACTAAATATTGAATATCCGGTTCAATTTTGGTGAGGAGCAAACAAAGGTCTCCCCTTTCGGAAATATTCAGGCGGTTTCTTTCTTTCGTCATAATATGATTAACAGTACTAAATCCTGATTCCACAAGATATGAGGTAGGGAAAGGTATCAATAAACTGAATACCATTTTCCACATATTTTTATAAGACCGACATTTTTTTATTTTGCCATAGGTTTTCATATCCACCACTGTCGAATTTATGTTTACTTTCTTCATCATATCTAATTTCTAACAGTTCTTCTTGACAAGTTGTATCAGCCTCTTCAATATTTGCAGTAAAATGATTTTTCATCCAGTCATATACCTTTAATTTCAAAATATCTTCAAATCGTTTTTCCATGTCCAATTTAAGTTCATTGAGGTGGCTACTGAATCTGTCAATATCCTCTGGAGTTACATCATCTTTTATAGATGATAATTGAGGAAACTGATGAAATCCTCTCTTCAATAGATTATGACAAAGTAGTTCAAGTTTGTCAATAAATAATAGCACAATACTTTGGCAACCTATCAGAGTTTTATTAGCTCCTTGAAGCTGCAAATTGACATTGTTAAATCTCTTGAAAATATCTGCCAAATAAAAGGCATCCTTCTTTACTGTTTTAACTGTTGACACAGATTGGTCTCATTATTACTTTCAAAAAATTGTATGACACTATCATATAATGCTACAAATCTAGCCAAAGATGTACCCTTTGACAGCCACCGAACTTCTGTGCGCAAACATAACTTAATAAAATCTTCATTATTGTCCTGGCAAAGCTGCCAAAACATTCTATCATTCTTTGCATAGGATTTGATCTTGTTTACGGCTCAAATTATTATAGTTAATGATGCATGGAGACTTGTACTTACATGTTTTCCTACAAGATGTTGTCTGTGCACCACACAATAAATACATAAAACATTTGGCACTTTCTGCTTCAAATAAGCAACAAATCCACGAGAGCGACCTACCATTGATGGTGCTCCATCAGTAGCGCATGCAACAATATTATTCAAAGGAATATTATTTTTTGTAAAGTATGTTCTCACAGTATTAAATATAGATAATCCTTTTGTATCTGTGATGAGATTTATTGCAAATAGCATTTCTTCTCATAATAGCGTACATATGCCATCAATAAAGCATCATTATCTGCGATGGTAGATTCGTCCAATTGCATGGAAAATGAAGAGTTTTGGAGAATACTTATAAGTTTGTTTTCAACATTAACTGCCATTTCATCAATTTGTCGCTTTACTGTGCTATCACTTAGAGCAGTGTTTTTAAAATTTGAGGTATATCCTGATGCATTACTGTTGAGATAAATTCTTTTGTAGAGGGTATTATTACAGTTTCTCCAGTATCATAGCTTTTACCACTTTTTGCAATTATTTGTGAAATGCGATAAGTGGCAATTAATCCTTCTTTGTTTGCTGTATGTTGTTTCTTAAATGATGCAACAATAGTTGGATGATTTTGAAATTTTTTATCTATTTCTTGAAAATATTCAATGGGCTTTTCCTTGTCATTTGGATGCTTTGTAGAAAGATGTTCTCACAATCGACTTAGCTTCATTGCTTCATTGGATAATGTTTTATGGCACAATAAATACATTGGATGTTGTTTATTTGCAACAGATTCTATGAAGCCCATCTTCAGATACTCTGGCAAATAACCGTGTGCATTTTTTTTGTTTTGTTTTGTTTTTGAGACATGGGCTCACGATATTTTACAATATTTTGTTTGAAGCTGTAAGCACGTGCTTGCTCTCATAAATCTAACTACGTACTGACTTTAGTTTTGATTACATAACAATTTAGCTTCACTTATGTAATGTGAACAAAACTTATACGCTTGAAGTCTGTTGCATGGTCACGACATTACAAGTGTAGTGGTTGAGCGAGAGTTTGTGGAGATGAGACTAAGTTAGTGAGTATCCGTGGTTGTGCGTTTTATAAAATTTTATGTAGCAGGTGTTGGCCAATGGCATCCCTTCTTTGCGATTGGGGCGAAGTAGTGAGACATCGGCTCGTTTTGGCAGTCCAAAGGGGGTTTCTAAGAATGTTACCCTATTATCCTAAAATCTGGGAATCGAGACAAAAATATGAGTTAATTGGTGTCTCCATTGTCTGGCAGTTTCTGTCATAGAAAGAAGCATCAAACCATGGAATTCTTTGTCTACAGGGTAATAAAACGACAAACTGCTAGTTTTTGGGTGACAATAGAGGTCATAAACTGCGCTTTGGATTGGGCAGTGGGTGTGAACCCACGGTCAGGTACCTGGTTCCTCGCGGATGTGGGCCAGGTGGTCATGAAAGAGGTCGGGTGCGGTCCCAATACAAATGCCCTGTAACAGAGTCTGAATATTGTCCTGATCTTGACTGGTCAACAGTTAGTCGATTAGTATGTAATCGCGGCGCTGTTTGATTGCTCCACTACTGCCCACCACGAAAGCTGGAACGCCCACTAGTGGGCGGTAGGGAACAGGTTGACTACCACTGCCTTAAGGTGACCTTCCTTGTCCTAAGCCATACACCTTGAAGGGTCCACATAATGCAAATTACTACCTTGCAGCCAATTAATTATTGTGTATAACCCAACTAACAGCAAGTGACCCTAAATTCTGGGAATGTTCAAATTTGCTGCTTTATTTCCTGATGCCCAGAAACACAGGTTCTCAGCCATGTGGTTCTGAATTAATAATTTTAGAAAAAGGAAAATGGCAATAGAAGCATTTTTACTTTTACTTTCAATCGTTTGCCAAATTTTAAGAACTTTACCATGAAAATCGAAAGTGAAGAAAATTAAACCCACAGTTCTAAATGGTAAAAAAAAAAAAAAAAAAATCTCTTTTCACTTTTTGTTTCTAAGGAGAAAAATTATTTCAAAGCTTTATATGTATTTGTGTTCTAAGTCCAAGACCAGGAAAAATATAATTTAGTGAGGAAATTAAAACAAAAGTACAAAACAAAGTATTTTAAATCAGAAGGTGATTTAAATTTCATTTGGCTCTTTAGAAAATTATTTTTCCCAGTACCATTTTTGTTTGGTAAAGGCAAGCCTGTTAGCAGGGAGAGGATGGATTTTATTAAGGGAATTATAAGCCTCCTTCTCTGAGCACAATCAGAATCTGACCCAGAATGTCTTGCTGGAGTTACCATCTGAATGTAACCAACAATTAGTGACTGCTTCTACTGGTGAATCTTCACCTGTATTTTTATTTTGACCTTTTCTAACTGAAGTTGAAAGCATTATTTATGGCATGGTATGGCTCTAAGAAATAAAGAAAGGAATGGTGAGACTGTAGAAAACAGGAAAAGGTTATTTATGATTAAATCAATCCTTGAAGTTATGTCTTTAGGACTCTATAATTTTGGTCAGTGTATTGCTTCCTAGGACTATGATAACAAAATCCCATAAACCTGATGGCTTAAAAGAACAGAAATTTATTGCTCACAGTTTTGGAAACTAGAAGTTCGAAACCAAGGTACTGACAAGTTTGGCTCCTTCTGGAGGGTTCTGACGGAGAGTCTGTTCTGTGCTGCTCTTTTAGCCTCTGGTGGTTGCCAGTAATCTTGACATTTCTTGGCTTGTAGACCCATCATTCTACTATCTGCCTTTATCATCACACAGAGTTCCTTCCTGGGCATACGTATGTGTTTTCATAAAACTATGCTAGTCATAAGGGGCCCACCCTACTCCCATGTGACTTCATCTTATATGTTAATTACACTTGCAAAGACCTTACTTTCAAATGAGGTCACATTAACATGCACTAAGGGTTAGGATTTCAACATATTTTTTATGGGACACAATGCAACTTGCAAGAGTCAGAATCTTTATTTCTGATTTTAACAAAAATTACTCAAGAGCAAGAAACCAATTTTGTATAGATTATATCAACCCTGATATGTAAACCTTTAGACTTATGAGATTTTGATGTCAGCAAGTTATGTGTTATATAGAAGGTCAAAACTGATGAGTGACTTTTAAAAGAGACCTATATAGTCAGTGCCCTTTAGTCTCATTAAAATAATTCATCTGAGTTGCTATACTTGGGTAGTCTCTAGAAATAGCCTATTTGAAGTTGACTTCTGGCACCCAGAAGTTTGTGTTAGAGAGCAAAATTTAAGGCATTGGAGTTTATGCAGCTTACATATTGAATGCCTAGAGAGGGGATACAAAGCTAGATACCACTTTGAAAGTTTCCTACATGACCCACCAAACTTGGACTGCTCCCAATGGAATTCTAAGACAAGACCACTTAGGAAGTAGTTTTTATGATTTCAAAATAGTAATAGAAGAAATGCCTTAGCATTTCACTGAAATTGACTTCATTTGGTGGTATTCCTGTCATCTCTGGAAGGGTCCTGGCCAGGATCACCTTACCCTAGACATTCAAATTATGGCATTCAACCTCTTAACAAGTCAATCAGTTAGCTTTGAGAAAAAGTCAGAGTAGTGAGAAATCATCAAGCTGTTGTGACTGACTTCTTCATTTTTACCTCCTAAAATAAAATATGTGAAGCCCTTGATTGAGGAACATTGTAAATGCCATGAAATTAACAACTACATAGTCATTCCCTTCACTTCTACAATCTTCTTCAATATTTTACAGTGAAAAATTTCAAGCATATAGCAAAGTTGAATGAATTTTATAGTGAGTATCACCTAGTCTTTCATTAGTATTTCACTACTCTTGCTTTGTCATATATCTATCCATTAGTCCAACCTTCAAGCTACCTATCAATCTCTCTTATCTTTATGAATTTCAGTGACTTGCTAATTTCAGTATATATCTTCCTAAATACTTCAGCATGCATATTGCTAACTAGAGATTTCCTTTTAAGCTGTGGAGTAACCTACATAACCATGAATATTTTAGAGGAATGGATAGCACCTTCATGAGAATATTTCATTTCATGGCAAGTGTCCATGAATATCTAAAATACAAGACAGGCATGGTTATAAAGTTTATATTAAGATATTTTATTAGCAAAATACAAAAAAATTTACTGAGCCATCTTATTCACAGATATTGTCACTTCATCTCTCCCTGGGAAAATATATAAGAACTTGGATTGTTGTTGTTTCAGAAGTCAGGCCTCATGGGTTTCCAGCTGTCTTATAATTATGCAGAATATGCTGGTAAGTCCTCTCCAAATACTATAATTACTATTTTTCTACGAGGACATCTTTCATACTATTTTCTTATTCTACAATCCTCTTATATTAAATTTTTTTTAATTTATTGCTTTTTTAGAGAGAGAAGAAGGGAGAGACACTTGATTTGTTGTCTTACTTATTTAGGCATTCACTGATTGATTCTTGTCCATGCCCTGACTGGGAATCAAACTCACAATGGTGGTGCATCAGGATGATGCTCTAACAAAGTGAGCTACCCAGCCAATGACACAACCCTCTTTCAAATACAAGTTTAAACTCTGTATCTCACCAATAAAAACTCCATAAAGTATAACCTGTTATTAATATTTGTTCAACTCTGCTTTTCCAGAAAGAAAGAAAGCACCCCTGTCCCATTTATTTTTATGGGCTGCTGTGTATGGCCTGGATAATATAGCTCTATTCTAACAGACAAATGTTCAAGTAAAACAGAATTTCATTGATTAAATGGGGAGCAATAGCAAAGACAGAAAGCCATTCATACATTTAACAAATGAATGAAGGAATTACCCCTCTATAATAAGACCAGAAAGAAAGAAATGTAGGAGCTGAAGGAAGAGAGGGCAAAGCAATGAAAGGAGATAAAACATGAGCTGGTGAGAACCAGCAGAGACTAGGAATGGAAGAATCATAAGGCAAAACTTGAGGGAGCACAACTCAAAACAGACACTGTAAAGTAATCAAAACAAAACAATTATTTTTTTAAAAGTTGAAAATAATAGTTAAAAGAAATGATAAAGAAACAAGCAAAGGAAACCCAACTTATATTGAAAGTACCAAATAAAAGAAGAAAAATAGACTTTAAATAGTATGGTGAGTAGAGGGACAGAAACAAAATGGTAAACATCAAACTCTCCTTTCCATAGAGAAATTGTAAATGTTATATGTCTGGCAGTATGAAGTGGTTTAACTACCACAGATTGAAATGAGAAGATAGAAAAAAGGTGGGAGGAAGAGTAAGTACAATAATCTAATACATCTGAGTGAAGGATATCATTTAAATCTGTAAAATACAGTAACAGAAATATGAGGATATATAAATGGTACAAAGATACATTTAAAAATATATTGTTAAACCTCACCAGGCAGTGGCACAGAGGATAGAGCAACAGCCTGAGACTCAGAGGACCCAGGTTCGAAACTTGAGGTCGCCGGCTTGAGTGTGGGATCATAAATATGACCCCATGGTTGCTGACTTGAAGCCCAAGATCACTGCCTTGAGCAAGGGGTCACTTGCTCTGCTGGAGCCCCCCACCCACCCTTGTCAAGGCACATATGAGAAAGCAATCAATGAACAATTAAGATGCCGCTAAGAAGAATTGATGCTTCTCATCTCTCTCCCTTCCTGTCTGTCCCTATCAGTTCTTTTATCTGTCTCTCTCTCTGTCTCTGTCTCTCTCATTGAAAAAAATATACATTGTTGAGCAAAACTGAGAGGTGAAGAGAAGGACACTGAGGGAAGGATATAAAAACAGCTTGTTTTATCATTTGCACACTATAGGGCAAAAGAAATACTGTCTTTAGAAAATAAAATTAAAGAGTTAAGGGTATTATATATCTATTATTAAATAAATAACCAGAAACAAAACACTAAGCTTTCTAAATAGCAAATGAATCAACCACAGCATAAAATAAAGAAAATAAATGACAGAATGAAATACTTTTTAAAACTATAAAAACAACACAATAGCGAAGATCTGGAAACAGCCCAAGTGTCCGTCAGAAGACGAGTGGATTAAAAAGCTTTGGTACATATATACTATGGAATACTACTCAGCCATAAGAAATGATGACATCGGATCATTTACAACAAAATGGTTGTACCTTGATAACATTATACGAAGTGAAATAAGTAAATCAGAAAAAAAAACTGAGAACAGCATGAATTCATACATAGGTGGGACATAAAAGTGAGACTATGAGACATGGACAAGAGTGTGGTGGTTACGGGATGGGGGGAGGGAGGGGAGGGTGGGAAAAGGAGAAGGGTAGGGGCACAAGGAAAACCAGATAGAAGGTGACAGAGGACAATTTGACTTTGGGTGATGGGTATGCAACACAGTTGAATGATAAGATAATCTGGAGATGTTTTCATTGTACATATGTACCCTGATTTATTGGTGTCACCACATTAAAGTTAATTAAAATATATATATATATATATATATATATATATATATATATATATATATATATATATATTTTAGAGAGAGGAGAGAGAGGATGGGGAGGGCAGTGGGAAGAGTGGCAGGAAGCATCAACTTCTAGTAGTTGCTTCTCATATGTGCCTTAACCAGGCAAGCCCAGGGTTTTGAACTGGTGACCTTTAATAAAAATTAAAAAGAAAAAAAACCAAATATAAGTAATAAAATTAAGACATGTGTTTTTAATTGTAGACTAGATAAAAAACTAAGACAATTTCAATCCATGTGTAAAATTCATAGAAAACAATGTGATTCAGAAAAAAATTAAATAAAAGTATGTGGAAATTTATACTAGGTAAATATAAACTGAAAGAAAGCAGGGGCCTGATTATAATATTGGAATGGATGGAGGGAGCACCAGGAAAGAAACATTAAATAAAAAAATAAAAAGACATATTATAATACCAACACTTTCAATTAAAGATGAATATATGACAGCTATAAATATTTACTTAAACACAAAATAATAGCATAAATTTTCTTAATTCATAAATTGTAGAAATACCAGAAAGGTTGACAAAACTATGTTTTTTTAGAAATCTTTAAGTCATCTCAGTCCATGAGAAATAAATTGGCAAAAAGTAAGTATGCACAAGACTTAAATAACAAAATTAGTAAGAGAGATAAATTAATGTATACACAATATCCAGAATATAGAGAGGACCTCTTTTCAAGCAACCATAATACAGTCACCAAAATGGACTAGAAAAGGCCACAAAGAAAATCCCAGTAAATTCTTTATGATAATGAGTTTTGCCATCCAAAAAAATAAATGTCTTTCAATTTGTCCAAGTCTTATTTTAAATTTAGGAGTGTTTTATCATTTACTTTACCTAGGTTTTGGTCTAATTATTGCTACATTTATTTCTTGATATTTTATCTTATTTGTTATTATTGATAACAGGCTCATTTATTTCATTATATTGTTAACTGATTACACTGGGGAACAAAATTTTTGTTGCATCCACAAAAACACTTGTTCTTACCTAATTCAAGTGTGCTGATCTGAAATCTGACATTAGTTTTCCTCTGTAAGCTACAGGGCTTTTTTACAATTAAAGATTTTACATGTTCATCTTATTGTAAAATTTTCAACATTTAGTTTAACAATGAAGTAGAATGTCTTCTTGGGCATCATCTTTGTGAAAATATAATAATTTATATAATGCAGTAAATACACTAATACACTAAAATATATAATTGCATCAGAATTTGTCTACAATTTCAAAATAGAACATATTAAAACACTTATTTTAATTACAAATTTTGCACAAAACTTATTTAAATTCTATTCAGGCAAAAATTTTCATTTGTAGTTCTTGTGTTTGTGCACTTATTGAGGACAATCTTGTTTGATGCTCCATCAGTAGTCTTCTCATCACTATAAGCTCCAAGATTTTCAGAAAACTTATCAAGGTGACTGTTCAGGAAGTGAATCTTAACGCTCATGTAACATCCAATGTTGCGGAAAGCCAACAGCATCGTTTGAACCAGAAGTTCCTAGTCTTCTGCTTTTTTGTTGTCAAGGAAGTTCTTTGTAATTGCCACAAAAGACTGCCATGCTGCTTTCTCCTCCTTATTCATCTTCCTGGAAAATTCTTCATCATGTATGAAGGTTCGAATTTGAGGTCCATCGAATACATCTGCTTTGATCTTCTCGAAAACAAGGCAGAAAAAGCAGAAATAATATGTTGAAAGCACTCACTTTCTCTATTCAAAGCCTGAACAAACTGCTTCATTAAGCCAAGTCTGATGTGAAGTTGGGGATAAATGATCCTGTCTCAATTAACTGCAGGTTCATTCACAATATTTTGCATCCCTACTTCCAGAGATTCACGTTTCGGTCACTCCTTCTGTGTCCAGTGTTTCTCCCAAGCTCAACTGTCTCACAAAAACAGAAAGCAAGGATACTTCATGAGACCTCTCTGTTGTCCTAGCAGAAAATTTACCATTTTAAGATCCACACAAATAATCCAGTTATGCTCCTTATACTTCAGAAAGTTGAGGACAATTTTGATGTCATTATAATCTTATCACAGATGAGTTGAATAACCAGTTGAAACTGCTGCATAAACATTACCGTTGTGTAGGAGAACACATTTCAGACTCCATTTAGAGCTGTCAAGAAATAGCCGCCATTCTGTTGGACTGTAAGTGGTAACACCTAGCTGGCTGAGAAGACAACTGATATGACAGTAAACAAAGTGTTTGTCTTCGGAAAAAAAGTCCACAAAAATTTGTTCATACTTCCTGAAATGGGATACTTTAGCAGACCAGGGAAGTACATTCTTTTCTTGAAGCCTGGAAGCTAATAACTCAGTTGCTTTCTTTGATAGGCCCAAATCTCTTACTAAATCATTCAATTCAGGTTGGCTAAACTGCTGACGGGTTAGTGACTGCTTGGCATCAGAAGAAGACCCTTTATATTCTACAACCATTTCCTCATGCATCTTATCAAAATACACTTGATCACCATGTTCACTTTCTTCATCCTTAGAAAAAATAAAACCACTGAAAACTGGAACCAGGAGTGTCTCAGAGTGTGGAATAGGTCGTATTGCTGAAGGAATATTAGGATATGCGATCATATGCCATTTTTTCTTGCCGATGCCCTTTGTATGGATCAGACAGAAATAACAGTCACTGCTGTGGTTCTTAGGTTCACGCCATACCATGGGAATACCAAAAGGCATTTCTTTGTGTTTTCCTTTTTCCAGTCACGAAGCATTTCCTCAGAATTATGACACACAATATGAGGAGCCCAATTCTTGTCTTGATCGCCAAAGGGAACTCGAAAATAGGCAATATATGCATGTGTCAAAAATGATGAAATATTGTGCCTTTGACATTGAAGTGTGTAACAGCCACATATATAGCAGAAGGTATCAGGGCAATTCTTACATTTACGCCTACTCGAAGAAGCCATGATTCAATCTAAAAAAAAAAAATAAAAGGGTGTTTTTTATCAGATAATAATTTTTTTTTACATTTAAAAACAACTACAATATGTAAAAGTGATGTTTGTAAAACATTAATTGCCTTGTGGTTATGTTCAATCCAAGAGTCGTTGTCCTTTAACTCCAATTTAAAAACCAATGCATGCCATTAACTGTAACAAAAAGAAATTAAAATTGCATAGAAACTAGAGCATGCACCAGAAACGAATTTCAGATTTGGAATCAGCGATGCAGATATATATAGAAAAAGTTCTAAAACCTCATGCAACAGAAAGTGGAAAAAAATTGTTCGCCAGTGTTATATATGTGGGTACAGAGAATTATATATATGTATATATAGTTTCTAAATATTTGTTTCATACTATGTTCCATTACCGAACTGTAGAAGATTGTTCAGCTCATTTTTGTTGTTGTATACCAGGAAACTGCAGTCAACTTCACTGTACCCTTGTAGTTCTGAGGAAGGTGGCCAGCAGGGGACCCTGGAGGTCCCTGGGAAGACTCATGCATAGCACTGAAGCCCATTTACCTGCCTTCACATCTGGAAAAAAACATGGTTTCTGCCTCTTTCCACCTTCTAAAATCTTAGAGCTGAGTATTTTATTCATACAATGTAAATTCCATCCAAAGGGAGAAAGGGAGTCTAGTAAGTGTACTTTCTAGCCTCCAAATGCCACGATATGGGAGTGGGCATAACCAGCAGTGAACATGAATGCTCATTGCCAAAGAACAATGTATCTAGCATGAATAGAAAATATATAAAAAGCTTATAAGATGTCTATTAGATATAGAAAAGTGGCAGTTTGTAGGAAAAAGGGTATGCTTAAACAGTTCATAGAAAAGGATTTCTTTGATGCCTCTTAAATATATGAAAGGATGATGATATTCACAATAAGAGAAATGCAAACTGAAAAGTACCCTTAGATATCAGTTTTAATTGACTGGAAACATAAGATCAGCAACATACTGCATTGGCAAGTGTGTGAGGAAACAGAAACTCCTGATGCTCTGGATGCATTAGGTAGAGAATCACCTATCTGTACTTGGACCCTCTATAAACTGGATTGGGGAACTTCAGTTAAAAAGCCCTGAGCTTGAATAGTGCTGTGGATGTGATCCCTGCTGCAGACACAGGGAAGGTTTCTTGGATGCAAGCACCAAGAAACTGTGTATGTGACCTTTGCACAGACACAAAGGAATGCATGTGAAGGGGCTTTAGGAAATTAGCCTAGACCAGTGATGGACAATCTTTTGAGCTTGGTGTGTCAAAATTCACCAAAAAACTGAGCATAACTCGGGTGGTGTGTCACTTCGAGAAAAACAGCCTAACCAGAAGTCCCAGAACTAGACACTCTGTGCCAGAGTTCTGTTGTTTTGGCCTACAGACCTCTGACTCAGAGTGTCTACACTACAGCAAATGTTTTATCTTCAGCTACTGGACCTGGCCGTGCAGGAGCTGAGGATGAAATGTCCTCCTCAGCATGCGGCCTCATACGTCTCTGGTATGCAGCCGCATATGGCTGCGTGTCATCGAAAATGGCTACACGTGTTAGTGCTGACACACGTGTCATAGGTTCGCCATCACGGGCCTAGGCCCTAGAGGTTTATAGATTTCCCCTCCCCTATAATCCTGTTACTTTCTGATCAATAAGAGCTCTGGAAGAAGGAGACTCAGGAGGTTAGTCTCTCTTGACTGTCTCTCTCTCTTCCCTTGACAACAGTTTATGTCTTGAGCAGTTTTTCCACATGACACTGGTAGTTCCCAGAACACTGGAGGACTATATAGCATTATAGTAGGAAAGTGCAATTTGGCATTATCTATCAATATTACAACTTTAAATATATATATTCATTTGACATTGAATTCCCACTTACAATAATTTATCCTCCAGATTATATTTACACATGTGAAATTGTGGTAGCAAACATCTACACACAACCTAAATATCCACCAGTAGGGAGTTGGTTAAACAAATTATGGTATCGTTATACAATGGGTTATTATTCATGTAAGAAAAAAATGAAAAAAAAATTGTTAACTGCTTTGGAAATATTTTCAAGACTAAGCGAAAAAAGGCGCAGCACTTTATAAAGAGAAATTTAACATTTTTATTTATTTAACACAGTTAAAGATTTTTTAAATTTATTTTTATTTATTATTGAATTTATTTATTTTAAAAGAGGAAAAAGCACATATATTGCATTGTTCTTTTTCTATGCTAAAAATTCTGGAAGGGCAAATACAAAACTACAATAATGGTTATTTTGGGGAAGGGAGAGTAAGAAATGGGCAATTAGAGGACAGAGTGGAAAGAATACTATTGGTTTCTATGTTTAGACTATATAAATGTATTGCCTAGTCAAAAATAAACAAATGGGCTCTGGCCACATAGTTCAATTGGTTAGAGCATTGTCCCAATGTTTAGAGGTTGCTGGTTCGATACCTGGTCAGAAGACATACAAGAATAGATCTATATTCTTGTTTCTCTTTCTTTCTCTCTCTCTTGAACCACCCCCCTTCCTTCCTTTCTCTCTAAAATAAATTTAAAAAAATTTTTTTTGGCACTGGCTGGCTGGCTCAGTGGATAGAGGGTTGGCCTGGCATACAGACATTCCAGGTTTGATCGCTGGTCAGGGCACACAGAAGAAGCGACCATTTGCTTCTTTCCCCTCCCATCTCCCCCTTCTCCTTCTCTTCCGCTCTCACAGCCAGTGGTCCCATTGATTTGAACGTCACCCTCAAGATCTGAGGATAGCTTCTTGATTCAAGCATCAGTCCCAGACTAGGGTTGTCCGGTGGACCCCGGTTGGGGTGCATGTTGGAGTCTGTCTATCTCTCCTCTTCTCACTTAAAAAATTTTTTTTAAATTTTTAATAAATGTTTCCTGACTTGTGGTGGTGCAGTGGTAGAAACGACAACTTGGAATGCTGAGGTTGCCAGTTTGGAACCCCAAGCTTGCCCACTCAAGGCTCATACAAGAAGCAACTATATGGGTTAATGCTTCCTTCTCTTCTCTCTCTCCTCTCTCTAAAATCAATAAAATTTTTAGAATAATATATACTATTTTTTTAACAAAGAAGATTTATGGAGGCAAAGAACTTGTCAGAAGTTCAGTGGCATGCTTACAAAAACAGGATCAAAGACTTGAGAACAAGACCTGTGAGAAGTGAGTCTGTTAATCAGGTTAAAAAAACAAGAATCCCTGGCCAGGTTGCTCAGTTATTTAGAGCATTGATTGTCCTAATACACCAGAGTTGTGGGCTCTATCCTGGGTCAGGGCTCATACAATAATCAAATAATGAATGCCTAAATAAGTTGAACAACAAATGGAAGTTTCTCTCTCTCTCTCTCAAATCAATCAATAAATTTTTTTAAAATGGTGAGAAGTGATCGAATAGAACTGCTACATTCAAGATGGCTGCAAGCTGTTTGCCACTTTCCCTGAAAACAGAAAGCAGAGTTAAAACACAACTGTCTGAGCTTAAATATCCAAGTTAGATATCTTGTGAATACAGAAGAACTAAGTTATCAAAAGAATATATCGACTTGCCTTTTCTAAAGCCAACCACTTTTTGAAATACAGAACTCTCGGTTCACTGGCTGAAACACCCTGCGCTAGCTTTTGGTCCAATTACTGTAGAAGAGAGTGCAGAGCCCTCTCTAACTTGCACCACCTTCTAACCTAGGTAGGGCTGCTGGGAGGCACTTTCTGCTTTCCTCCTTCCACACAGTATACTGTCACTTCTGGCCTGGTTATCACTTCTTACTTTCTAAATTTGGGCATTTGCATGCCTCCATGCCTTAGCCGATGCTGTCTCACATTTAGGAATATCTTTCTATGTATCTTCCTGAAGAGTTCCTACTCACCCTGTAGATCCAGCAAGTCACACCTTTGTTTGGAGCCCTTCCTAATAATGGCATTATTTGTTGTGCCTTCCTCTGTCTTCCTATACCAAATGCCCATATCTCTGTTTCATTGTTCCCTAGGCTATATGACGATTAGTGGAATAGATGTTTGGTGCCCCATTAAAGTCGGCAGATGCCGGATATTTTCTTCTTATTATTAGAAACCAGTACGGTGGCCTCGAATTATGCTGACTGCATGGAGAATGAGATATAAAAACATAACTGAGAATAAAAAATCCAGGCACTTATTCTGTGTTTATTTTTTAAAACATTTTGAGGAGCTACAGTAATTACTAGTCTGCTCTACTATTTTTACACCACCAGGGACAGAATACCTTAGAGTAAATTACATTTCAAAAGATACATGGTGGTCTTGCCCCCAAAGTCATTAGACTGAGGGAAGCAGAGCTGTGAAAACACGGTCTGAAAGTGGAGCTTCGTCTGTTGCACGTGGTACTTGAAGAGACCATAACGTGGATGCATACTTTCTGATAACTCTTGTATTTAAAACTTCCAAACTTAATGTGCTACTAATTTATTTTAGCATTTTTGTTTTTCTTTCCTTGAGGAGAAAAAGCAAAAGCCCATGAATGTTTCTGCCTTGACCTCACTAATACCAACCTCCTCATCTCCAGTCATAAAATAAACAGAAATAGGACTTTTTTTCTTTCTTAGAAAGCTTTGATTTTGTAAATGGGTTTTTTACATGTCAGGAAAAAATAGCTTTTTTTTAAAAATTTTTTTTTATTTATTCATTTTAGAGAGGAGACACAGTGTGTGTGTGTGTGTGTGTGTGTGTGTGTGTGTGTGTGTGTGTGTGAGAGAGAGAGAGAGAGAGAGAGAGAGAGAGAGAGAGAGAGAGAAAGGGGGGAGGAGCTGGAAGCATCCACTCCCATATGTGCCTTGACCAGACCAGTGCAGGGTTTTGAACTGGCGACCTCAGTGTTCCCAGGTCGACGCTTTATCCACTGCGCCACCACAGGTCAGGCTGGAAAAAATAGCTTTTTAATTTATGTTTCATAAAATAATTCCAATCATCAAATTCAATCTCAGGTTCATATTTTATATCCACAAGCTTGTTCAAACACTTGAGTCCCTGTGCAATCATTTCATTTATCTGTAATTGAATAAAGTATCCATAACTATCATAAATGATCATATTATTCAACAGGAAATTAAATCAACTAGAAATACATATGGCTTTTTCAGTCCAATTTCATATTGAACCTACACAAGAGAAGTGGAATCAAACCCCTCTGGAGTCAGGTCAAGCTGGGCTGAGCTTCAGTCCAATCACTACTGTTGGACCTTGGACAAGTACTCATCCTCTCTAAATATTTGTTTCCTTACTTATAAAGGAGGAGTAGAAATAACAACATCCCACAGAGAGCTTTGAATTATGAATAAAAAATTGGTAGCATGTACTACCGGGCATGTAATAGGTTCATAATAAGTTTTTTCTTCTATATCGTGATTTCATCTGCCATTCAATATTTTCTCTGCCTTATTGGCATTTCCCTCTTCCATCCCTGCCTCGCCTAATTGGGCAAACTCATCTTGGTCCTTAAATAACAGTGAAAACTCTAGAGAAAGATTCTGCCTAGTGAAGGATTTGTTTGTGGAGCACAAACAAATTCAACATAATGACATCTGGCTTTCTGCAAAGATGGTTTTAAGAGATGAGCTGGAGGAGTTTGCACCAGACCCTGTCAATCTGCCTAAGAATGAACTTGTGGAGGAAGGAAGGGCTGTGTGGAAGGGAGGGGAGAATGGACTCTGGCAGCCTGGTGAAAAGCTCTGAGCCCTGTGATAGAAACCAGCTTGCTCAGCAAGCCTCCACTGCAGTGTCCATTTCTCACCAATGCTTGAGGGAAACTTTTAACCTGGAGAATGAGGAGACCCTCTGAGTCCTCTCCCAGACAGTAATGAGGTGAGGATCAAAGCCGTCCACAGGACCCACTCACATGTGTCTCACACAATTATGTTAATCGGTTGGTTTGCTTTAAACCCCAAAGGGGATCCACCAATTTTATTATTGACAGAGCTGAGAGAAAAAGATAAACTAATCCCCACTAACAGAGGCTATATATACATCCTGCAGGGGTTGGCTTTTGGTAACTAGTCAAAAACAGTGACGTTACTTAGAGTCAATAATGAATAAACTCTTAAAAAATCATTAAAATCAAGGTGAATGGGCCATGCTTCACAATTTTAACTGGGACAGCTATACTGACAGAGCTGTAAATATTTTCTTTTAAAATCACAACAGTACAATATAGGGTGTCTCTGCAGTAAATTCCTCCCTCCTGGCTGATACAATCAGTTGCCATGGAAACAGAGTTAAAGCAGCAAGTGGCAAAAAAAATCATTTTTCATCCCCAGCATGATGCCTTCCCCTTTTACAAAATAACACTAATACTCAGACAAGCAAAATAACAAGAAAGCAAAGCCCTTATTGTGGCTACTTTAGAATTCACAGATACAATCTCTGACTTGTTTCACTAAACATCTCCTCGCACCACTCCATCATCTGATCCCTACCCCAAATTTTTATTTATCCCACCTCTTACTACGAATCTTCCATCTGTTTGGACAAAATTGCTAGTGACAGTGTCATTCCATAGTTCTTTCCAAATATTCAGTCAGCTGGTAGCCAGGATAGGCCCAGTAACACTTCCCATTCATCCACACCCTAAGTCCATTGATAAACAAATCCAGCTGGCTCCTTACCTGTGAAGGTAAACTCATCGCTTTCCCCTATTAATAGGCCATCTTTACCAAATTTCTTGTTACATCTCCAGGTGCAGCCACTTTCTTTAGTCCCAGACTCACAATGGTGGTATCACTTTGTACTTCTCCATCTCTTCTGTTCTTCAGGGTTCACCAGCTGCTACGTTATTCAGACTCTTCTTTGTCATGTTACTTGACTTCAGCCCTTAATGTCATTACAGGAAAGAATGTGCAGGAAGTTGATAGGAATAGACTTTAGTGCTCCCCACATTTTTACTCTTCATCCTGACTCGCAGTGATGCTACTTACCAGAGGTAAATTTCAAGTATTTATATTGTCATATACAAAAGAAGACAGCTACAGAAATAAAAGCTCCCTGATGATTATTTTAGATGAGCTTCAGGAACTGTAGTTTTGAATTGGAACATTATGAAAAATAACACTGAAAGTCCCAGCTGGCTTTTAAGAACAGAGTAAATTCATTTTCAAAGGAGATGGATGAAATGATGCAACCCCTGGTCTACTGACCACACACACGCATACACTTTTGGAGATGTCATTTATTTAGCAGGACACTCTGCTAGGTTGCTGATACATTTTGGGTTATACTTATACCCTAAATTCTGTTATGGCTTGTAACTTTGTGCTAATGGCTGCACTCTGTTCCAGTGAAATGATTCCTGGGTACACAGTTGAGGTCCACAGGGTCAGCAGAAAAGCTGCCTGCTGTTGTCTGCTGGGGTTGTGCTTCTTTGTGTTCCCTTTCTAGCTCAGACATCCCAGCACGTCTTTTCAGACCTGTCTTTTGGCTGCTTCCATGATTCTGCGTTTGTCTTTGACCCCTCAGGTGTCAGGCAATGAAGTCCACACACATCATGACCACGTAGTCTGATGCTACTCTAAGGGTCTGTCTGCTGCTTCATCTCATCACATGAGGTGCATCCAGAACCATGTGGAAGGCACTGGGGCAGCTGGGAAATGAGTGTGACAAAGTTTCACTGTGAACGTAGCATTTCTACAGGCAGGCCAGCTCTTGCCTCTTTTGCTCATGCTTCGCTGCAGTTGCTCTGCTCATCAGAGATGGCTCAGGGTGCCCAGCATCATGCACAAGTTGAGCAAGTGCAGTGTTGACCTTCAGGGTGCCTAAAGGCACTAAATCAGATTCAGTGGTCAGAGCAGAGAGAAAGGCCTACACAAGCACAACATGCAAACCCTGAACAGATCCTTCGAATGCAAAATAGACTGAGTTCCTTTCTCACCTCAAGCCAAATAACTTTATTTATTTATTTATTTATTTACAGGGAAAGAGAGAGGAATAGATAGGGACAGACAGACAGGAACGGAGAGAGATGAGAAGCATCAATTATCAGGTTTTCATTTTGACACCTTAGTTGTTTATTGATTGCTTTCTCACATGTGCCCTGACCACGGGCGTTCAGCAGACCAAGCCACCCCTTGCTCGAGGCAGCAACCTTGGACTCAAGCTGGTGAGCTTTTGCTCAGACTAGATGAGCCCACGCTCAAGCTGACGACCTCGGGGTCTCGAACCTGGGTCCTCCACATCCCAGTCCGATGCTCCATCCACGGCGCCACCGCCTGGTCAGGCCAAGCCAAAGAACTTGGCATAGAAGGGACCAAGTTTAATCTGGCCTGAGGAAAAAATATAGTTGGCAGAGCGATAAAGTGATTGCCTCCAATTCATATATTCTGTGGATTAGTAGCAGAAGCAAAGCTATAACATACCCCATCCCACCCCAGATCAGTCTATTCTCAGAGTTCTCTTTTTAGTCTAAATGGGAGTATGACAACATTGGGCAATGTTCTCAAAGTCTGGACTGGGAGCCCTTTTCCCCAGAATGTCAAGGGGACTTATTTTAAATGTCATTTTGTGAACTCCATCCCGAAATCACAACAGAATCTCTGAGTAGGGGGTGGAGTTCTGGGGAAGTGGGTTTCAGATGCAGGTTTAGTAGTTCTAAGGCATGGCCCTGGAATCTTTGTGTTTCACAAGTGTCCCAAGTGGTTTTTATAATGGGGCAAGTTTGAAGAACTCGGCTAAATAATTGCTTAAAACCCATCTCAGACTCTATAATAATAAAGCTGATAGTTATTGAGTCCTTACTATTAAATGCTCTCCAGAAGGTTCTCCTTGGTTAGCTCAGGTCAAAACAATCTCATGAAATAGGGGGCATTGTGATCCCAATCTCATGGAGGAGGAAGAAGAGACTGAGCAAAAGTGACTTGAAGCTGTACACCTAGTGTGCTCTCAAGACAGAATTTGAACTCAAGTCTCAGGAGTCAAAGATCCTTGCTCTTTCCTATCAGACTAGCCTCTCTTTCTTTATCTACCAGACAAACACCAAAATGAGTCAGTTTAATACCATATTATGTCTAAGAGACTCTCCTCTATGTAATTTTGCAAATTTTTGAATTAGGACTTAATACTCAGGTCATAAAATCTATTTTTCTTTATTTTGCAGTATTTTTCTAACCAAAGCCTTATTTTTAGGTTTTCATGTTTAAAATAGTTTTTCTGATGTTCATATGATATATCTTTAAAAAATATTTTTTATTGATTTTAGAGAGAGGAAAAGAGAGAGCGATTGATTTGTTCCACTTATTTATGTATTCACCGGTCGATTCTTGTACGTGCACTAACTCAGGATCAAACATGCAATCTTGGCATATGTGATGACATGCTAATCAACTGAACTGTCCAGCCAGGGCTGATGTTCATATTATGTATCAAATTTACTTCTTTGTTAGAACATCTGAAGTTTGTATCTACAGCATTAGTTTCTCCTCCAGTGACCTCAGTGGCTTCGCCTCTAAGTCACAGCCCAGAATTAAGAATTATTACTGCCAAGAGGCTAGAATAAATGTCACAAAATCTCCCTCTGAGCAGCTGCAACAAAGATACTCCTGATTTTGTTCTTTTTAAACAATGCCTATTGTTCACACATAAATTCTAAGTCGGACTAATCTCTTGAGCTCATGAACTAATTTTGAAATTTGCTGAAGAAAGTTCATAAAAAAACAAATTTCAGAAAATGACTTCCTGTGCATGCATGTTGCCTGGAGCCATGGCACATCAATGAAAGGGTGTGTCAGCATTAGAGAAGGACAGGGAGAGGCCCCCTCCCTAAAGGCGGGAAGGAGAAGGACACAAAGTTGATATTATCTAAATGAGTAGAGCTCTGTGTCATTTTTTCTCAATCAAATTCAAAAGTGGGAAGGGAATCTTGATGGCGGGCATGCTAAGCCTGCTTTGGAGTGTGGTGGCCTGCTTTCAGGGTTATTTGGTCCTTGGCAGTCTCTGAGCATCTGAGCAATGGGTCACGAGTAGTCCTAATGGGCAGGAAAAAGAAATTAGGGGTTGTACTTAGGAAGTAATTGCATTTCTGTGAACAGATGAAAACAGTGGCCTGTTTATCAGAAATGCTGTAGGCACCGCTCAGACCTGACTCTTCAGAATCCTCTTTTTGTCTTGTTTTTTTTCCTTTAAAAATGTTAACTTTATTGAGGTATAGTAGACACAAAAAATACTGTATGTGTTGAAAGTGTATGATTTGATAAGTTTAAACACATGTAAATACAGCTGTGAAGCCATCACCATGATCAAGGTAGTGAACTGTGCACAATGAGCAAAAGTTTCCTTGTACCTGTGTAAAAGTACCCTTGGAACCATAGCCCTCCCTCTCCATCCCTTAGCAACCACTGATTGGCGGTCACTATTGATTAGTTTGCATTTTCTAGAATTTTTTAAAGATAGAATCATACAGTAAGTACACTTTTTGTCTGGCTTCTTTCACTTAACAAAATTTATTTTGAAATTTAATTCATGCTGTTGTGTGTATTAATATTTAATTCTTTTCTTATCGCTGAGCAGTATTTCATTGTACAAAGATACCTAGGTTGTTTATCCATCCCTCTGTTGATGAACATTTGGGTTGCTTCCAGTTTGGAGCTGTTATAAATAAAGGTGTGATAAATATTTGTGTAGATATACACTTTCATTTTTATTGGGTAAATATCTAAGACAGGAACGGTGGAGTCATATAGGAGATGCATGATTTTTTTTTTTAACTTCCAAATGTTTTCCAAAATGGTTGTATCACTTTACATTCCCACCAGCAGTATATGAGAGTGCTGGTTCCTCCACACACTCACGAACCCCTGGTATGTTGTCTTTTTAATTTTAGCCATTCTATTAGATGTGTCATAGTGTATCTCACTTTGATTTTAATTTGCATTTCCCTAATGACTTTTTATGAGCATCCTTTTATGTTCTTATTTGGTCCATATTTTTCTTTGGTGATATGTTTGTTCAAATTATTTGCCAAGTTTTTACTATGTTTTCTTATTTTTTGAGTTTTGGGAGTTCCTTTTCTTTTTTCTTAAAAAGATTTTATTTACTGATTTTACAGAGAGAGTGGGTGAGGCAATGAGAAGTATCAACTCATAGTTGCTTCATTTTAGTTGTTTGTTGGTTGCTTGTTATATGTGCCTTGACCAGGCAAACTCAGGGGTTCAAACAGGAGAGACCTCAGCAATCCAGGTTGACACCTTATCCACTGTGGTACCACAGGTCAGGTGGGAAAGAGTAAAAATATCTATGGAAGGTATATTCACTGCCCCCAAAATAAATTACTTAAACCTACAAAATCTGTGTATATCAGACTGCCTTTGCCAACACTTACTTAAGCAACTAGTTCACATGACTACGGGGGAGGTAAGTCCAAAATTTGTGGGGCAGGCCAGAAGGCTAGAAATTCAGTGAAGGTTTCTATGTTATGATCTTGAGGCAGAATTCCTTCTTCTTTAGGAAACCTCAGTCTTTACTCTTAAGGCCTCAGATGATTAGGTGATGAGGCCCACCCACATGATGGAGGGCATTTTGCAGGGCCTAAAGTCTACTGAATTGGAAATGCCAGTCACATCTTAAAATATACTTTCACAGCAACATCTGGACTAATGTTTTACCAAACAACTGGTCACCCTAGCCTAGCAAAGTTGACACATAAAATTAACCATCACTTGTTATAAATGAGTTGAATGCATTGATTACCTGCTTTAGGTTCTAAGTCATTGGCTTGTCTCTGAAAGAGTATTCCTGCTCACAAATCATCTCCTCATGCCATTTCCCTGCTGGAAAACATCCAAAGTGTCTCCACTGCCTTTAGAGTTATAATCATCCTGACACATTCAGATCCTCTGTAATCTGGCCACAGACCTCACCTGCCATCACTCACCTTCACACAGGCAGCCAAACTGTACACCTGGCCCTTCTAAGCTCTTGTGTTTGCTTTCAGCCTGTCCCTAGCTCTGTCCATCAAAATCCTACAAAGACCAGCTGCAATTCCTAATCCATTAAAAAATTTTCTTCAGTGCTCATCATCTAAAATATTTCTCTTCTGTATTAAAAAAAAAATAGGTATCTTAAAACATTTCCCAACATCTGCCTTACATAGAATCCTTTAAAATTCATTATTTCCCTTCTAAATATGTATAAGTGCCTTAAAGACAAGGATCATCCATACATCCTCACTGAACAGACATTCATATATCTAACAAATTTCAGAGCTAGAAAAATAATGCAGTAGAACAATTTTCTCAAGGTCACTGAGCAGCATGAGAATAAACTTCAGCAAAATTCTGGTGTAATTATATATCTCTCCCCTGCCTGATTCTGTACTCTGCTATCAGAGGCCACTTCATCCCTGTCTGCATATCCCACCTGCTTCAACTCTGGCCTCAGATAAAAGGATGTAAGGGCTACGTTCAATGCATTGGCTCAGCTCGAGCTGCTTTAACACTGACTGCCCTCTCTCTGGACTCGCATTATGCTTCCCCTGACTGACACCCCCCTTGGTATGACAGACTTTAAAGGACCAGACTGCCTGCCCCACCTCCATCACCTAGCTGAAGTGAAGAGAGGCTGATGAGTTACCCAAGGCCATGGTTTGGGGTAGGGAGAGCACATGGGCTCAAGCATCAAAAACCTGGGTATGAGTTCTAAATGTTCCAATCACCAGCTGAGGAGCTTGGTTAGGCACATAACTTTCCCTAGCATCTATTCATCATTTGCCAAGAGAGAATTATTAATACGATGCAGCTAACAGGGTTTGGTGAGTCATGAATGTGACATAGCTTGTGACACTACTTTGCAACTTCGCTACAGTTCTTGGTTATTCCTGTGATGGGGTTGCCACAGGCTGCTCATGGTGGCCCCTCTGCCCCAGAAACACTTTGCACCAGGAAGTTGGTCTCAAGTTACCAGCTTTTCATCCAGGGCCAGATTATGATCTTTACATAAACTGATGTAAATATAAGAAATTCTAATACAATGTTCTTATAATCCTTATGGCAATAGCTTTGAAATTTAGGTCCTTTGCTCTGCTGGCTCCAAGCATGTGGTGGGATCAGCCTGCTTGTAAAGCAGTGTGAATTTCATCCAGTTTTCATGTCCTAAGGCCTGGCTTTTACAGACCATATCAGCCTGGGCCCCAATCTCCAACCACCCTTGTCTCACTTAGTTGATAAATGACAATGTAGGTCAACAAATGGCATGATCCAGATTGAGAGAGAGAGAGAGAATTTATCTGCAAATAAGTCATTTGAAAGCACATGTGGGTGGCAAACCAGTCAGGTGAGAAGGGAGCATATGTCTCATTCTCGGAGTAGCTCTGGTTGAGTCAGGGTGGTGTTCTCCCTCTGAGGGAGATCTGAGAGTTGGTAAGCCTCTGCCGCACTGGAAGGCACCACCAGCCATTCCAATTAAGAAAGGTATACTTCACCGCTAACCTCTCCTCTCCTCTCCTCTCCTCTCCTCTCCTCTCCTCTCCTCTCTTCCCCTCCCATCCCCTCTTCTCTCCTCTTTCCTTACTAGATTGTTTCAGTGGGAACACTGGCTTCTTTGTCGGCCTGGCCTCACTGCCCCGACACAGTCCACCAAACCAGTTACCCTTCTGGCATCAACTCTCTTACCCATCCATGCCCATTCTGAAAAAGATTCCAACAGCTTGATAACCTAAACTATAATTCTTCCTCCAGGAATCCTGTTATGACTCCTTAAGAATGAGTAAAGGGTTCTTTCTCTAATTCTCATTTCATAACAACCTTTTCATATTTCTAATGCAGCATTTATTGTAATGCATCAAAAATTTTGGTTGACTTACTTGTACACATTAAACAAAGAGCTTCTTAATTTAAAGAGAAATTCCATTATATTGAGGGACAGAAGAAGCAGTCCAAAGGGAGCTCTGGAGACATCAGAAATTCTGAGTTACCAAATAGACCATTTTGGTGAGTGACAATAAAGGCATAACGGAACGAACTCTTTCCAATATTTCCATAGCCCTTGATTGCTTGCAGACGCTTGAAGCATTTGTGCAGGTCATGGCTACATGTAAGTTGGAGCTCATCAGCTAGGCAAAATGCCAGGTACTAAACCAGCTCAGCCCATGGATTGTGACTTGGGAATAAATTATATTAATAATCATTTCTTTCTTATTTTCTTCTTTCATGACTGCCATGCTGTGATGTAGCATTTATGAGCTCTGCAATGAATCACAGCACTAAAATAATTCTTTTCCTTTGCCTCTACGATTTCATAGAAATTCATTATGTAACCAAAGCATTACCATTTTCTGAGAACATTCCCCTAGAACATACCTTCTCGGGCTTTCCAAATAGCTCAGAAAAAGGGTTTCAAAACTTTTCCTTCAAGAAGCACGTAAGTCTAGCACTTCTCAGAGGAAATGCCAGTCTCAACTTTTCTTGGCTTAATTTCATTTCAAGAATAGTATTTTTTGCCCTCCTCTCCACCTTTTCAACATGGTCTCAGGAAGAAAAGGAGGCATAGTAAATCATGCAGAGTTAGTAGATAACAAAGGTAAGAGGTAAAAGCAAAAGTAATGAGCTTGGAAACAAAAATACATTAGAGAGGATGAGAAAACCAGAGATTCCTTCTTTAAAATACTCATAAAATAGCTAAAGTTTTGAGAAGATTGATGAGAGAGAGAACTGGTAAATAATAGGAATGGAAAAGAGGCTTTACCACAAAAATAGAAATAATGTCCAAAACAAGAAAATACTTTGCACAAACTTTTTCAGTAAATTAGAAAAGTTAGATGAAACAAATTCTTTTCTGGGTAAATATGTTGGTAAAATTGACTCAAAGGGAAAAGAATCGCAGAATTTAGGCCTGCTATGGTGTAGATTTTGTGTCTCACCCCTGCCCACCTCCCACCGACACCCACTCTGCAAATAAATTCATATAGTATGTTGAAATTCTAACCCTCAAAGGTAATGGTATATGGAGGTGGGCCTTTGGGAGATGCTTAAGTCACAAGAATAGAGTCTTCATGAATGGGATTATTGTTATTATAAAGAAGGTGCAAAGACAGCTATAGCCCCTTCTGCCATGTGAGAGCACAGCAAGAAGTGCCACCTCTGAACCAGGAAGAGGCCCTTTACCAGAATGTGACCATGCCAGTGCCTTGATCACGGACGTACAGCTTTCAGAACTGTAGGAAATACATTTCTATTGTTTATAAACTACCAGTCTGTGGTGTTTTGTTATAGCAGCTCAAATGGGCTAAGACAACTTAAGATAGACTTAAAAATATTAAAGACAATCAATCAGAAATATAAAAATCTGCCCATGGAATCAGGGGGAGGCTGATAAAACAGTTTTACACATGAGATCTACCAACTGTTGAAGAAATAGATTCCTGGCATGTAGGACTATGAATTAGCTGATTATGACCTTTGGTTTTATTAATTAATTAATTAATTTTTGTATTTTTCTGAAGTGAGAAGCAGGGAGGCAGTCAGACTTTCACATGTGCCCAAACAGGATCCACCTGGCATGCCCACAAGAGGGCAAAGCTCTGCCCATCTGGGGCAATGCTTCGCTGCAATCAGAGCCATTCTAGAGCCTAAGGTGGAGGCCATGGAGCCATCCTCAGTGCCCGGGCCAACTTTGCTTCAATGGAGCCTTGGCTGTGGGAGGAGAAGGGAGAAACAGAGAGAAAGAAGAGGGGAAAGGTGGGCGCTTCTCCTGTGTGCCCTGACCAGGAATCAAACCCGAGACTTCCACACACTGGGATCTACCATTGAGCCAACTGGCCAGAGCCCCTGACCTTTGATTTTAAAAACTGTAATGCAGTAAGATTCTTGATAAAGAGTTCTGTGTAGTGGCGTGCTAGTGCGTTAAACAACTGGTTCCCTGGGGGTCAGAAAGGGAGTTCATTTGTAGCATTTGTCCTTTTCTGTGGTATAAATATTCCCATCATAGATACAAGCTAGCAACATTTTTTAACAACCAGCTATCTAAATGCCTCAGAATTTAGCAATGGTCTTCCATGAGCTTGTATGAGGCAGCTCTAGAAAATCATTGATTCTTGATAACTCGTTATCCATGTGAAAGGAACAATCAAATCTCTATATCACATCATATGTGAACTTTAATCTCAGGTCAACTAAACACCTGACATGTAAAAAGCAAAGTTAAATGTGAATGTTAAATTTGAGAAGCAAAAGTTAAAACAAAACAAAAACAGCATACCTTTTTGATCCCTGGGTAGGAAACGATTCTGAAATGATGTAAAAAACACAAGCCACAAATAGAAAGCTTGTTATATTATCTAATTACATTTAAAATAAACATTTCTGAGCATAAAAGCATGTCACTTAAAAAGTGAAAAGAGGCCCTGGTCAATTTTGCTCAGTGGATAGAGTGTCAGCCTGGCATATGGACATCTTGAGTTTGATTCATGGACAGGGCACACAAAAGAAGTGACCATCTTCTTCTCTCCTCCTTCCCCTCCCCCAATTTCCCCTCCCATAGCAGGTGGCTCAAATGGCCCCGGCCCTGAGGATAGCTCTATTGGTCTGAGTGTGTTGGCCTTAGGTGCTGAGAATAGCTCAGCTGATTTCAGTATCAGCCCCAGACAGACGGTGCTGGGTGAATCCCAGTTGGGGCGCATGTGGGAGTCTGTCTCTGTCTCCTCTCCTCTTATTTAAAAAAGTGAAAAGACAAGCCACAGTCCAGAATAAAACATTTGCAATTCATATACATTCAAAAAATTTAAACAATTCCTACAAATCAATGAGAAAAAGTGATAATCCACTAGAAAAAATAATTTACAGCAGAGGCAATCTAAATGGAATAAAAGTAAAAGGAAGGAAGGAAGGAAGGAAGGAAGGAAGGAAGGAAGGAAGGAAGGAAGGAAGGAAGGAAGGAAGGAAAGGAGGGAGGGAGGGAGGGAGGGAGGGAGAGAGGGAGGGAGGGAGAGAGGGAGGGAGGGGGAAAGAAGCTGATTTTCACTTGTATTAGAGTAGCAGCTGGGGTTCAGACTAGAAAGAAACATTCATGCCAGTATTTCAATACAGAGGCTGTGGAAACCCCAAAGGTAAGACAACCAAGAGATGTAACTACAGGAACCTCTGGGTTGGAAAGGAAAGAGAAGAGATGGTGTTTTCTGAATCCAGGGCCTGGGGCCACCCAGCAGTCACTGAATGGAGAGAGAGCCCTTCTGTAGAGTTGCAGCCACTACAGGGGCAGGACAATGGGAGCTGGGACCAGGGAGGAGATAAAGCATGGCTGGAGACTCCTCTAGAAACACAGTGGTTGGGGAGAAAGCCCCTGGTTTCTCTCCTTCAATCACATTAACTGAACATAAATGGAGGCCTGTGGAACTGGCAGGACAACAGACCTGGGAACTGTCCTTTCAGAGATGGGTTTCCTTCAGGACAGAAGAGGGGAAAGATCTGAGAGCAAATGGGTACATGTCCAACACATTAGGGAATGCAAATTAAAGTTACACTGAGACCATTTCATACCCATTAGATCTAGAATATTTCTAAAGTCAAACAATAAAAAGCAGTTTCAGGGTATGGAGAGATGAGAACTCTAATACTCTGGTAGTAAGCATGCAAACTGACACAACCAATTTTGAAAAGAGGTTTGGAGATATATATATATATATATATATATATATATATATATATATATATATATATATATATATATATATATATATATATATAAATTTATTTATTAAATTGAGAGAAAGAGAGAAACATCAATTTGCTGTTCTACCCACTATGTATCCATTGGTTGATTCTTGCATGTGTCCTGACCAGGGATCAAACCTACAACTTGGGTATACCTGTACAACACCAACCAGCCGAGCTACCCAGCCAGAGCTGGTTGTATTTTTTTTAAATCTCTAACAAGATTGAGGATGTACACATCTTTGACCTAAAAATTCTACTCCTAGGTATAAATTCCAGAGAAAATTATCATGTATAAGGTGACATGCACAAGAATATTAACCATTTTAGGGATGGTAAAAAATTTGAAACAATTTAATTGTCCATCAATAGAATTGGTTTTTTAAAAGTCTATATATTCATATAATAATAAAATACTTGATCACAGTTCAAATGAATGAACTAGTACTGCTGCAGGTGTCAACACAGATTTATGCCCCAACCATGCCATTAAAACAAAGCAAAGAGAAGATGGCCATATACAGTCTCATTCAGATAAAGTTTTAAACATAAAAAAAATTCTGTATTTTGCATGGGGATATTGTTTAGGGCTATGCCTATAAATGAAGTGTAAAGATAAGTACAGGAATGATTAAACACAAAATTCAGGGTCATGGCAACACTGGAATTGGTATAGAGGAAAGTGGGATCATGGAAAGGTCCCAGGAACTTTCAACAACAGTATAGCATGTGACAATTCTTATATAAATAAAACATGAACTTGCTCAGAAAATGAGAAATCCTCAGCATAACAAACACCTCGATATATTTTACTGAAAACGTCAGCAGCCTTTTCCTTCAAACATGCTTGAAGAGCAATTGTAGAGAGCAAATAACTGTTTTTCTCAGCATGTTCTAAGTGAGAGGAAATAGAATTGTAATGAAGTCCAGCAGGCTGCCTCAGCAAACACTACAATAAGAACACTCCCAACGCTATTCTAATCACCACAGGCTGAGATGGCTAATTAGAAAATCCTAAATCAGGTCATAAGATCTTTGAATTGGAGAATGAAAGTTGCCAGCTCATTTTCAGGTTTACCCCCAAGTCACCAGTTGCTACAGAGCAACAGACAATATGTACTACAACACAGAGATGGTCTGTTCCCCCTATTTGCCTTCATGGCCACAGAGTTAGGACTTCTATTATTTAATGTGTTTCCCACAGAAGCAGAGTTGGTGTCTTATCATGGTCCTGCTGGCCATTAGCTGCCTGCCTCTTAGGCCTGTACCCTCTAGAATATCCTCTTCACTCTGCCGCAAAATTCTTCTTCCTAGGAGTTCAGTCATTCAGGCCAACTTCGCAGTTGCCTCCTGTGCTATTATTTTACTCAAATCTAAATTAATTTATGACTCATAGCTGGGAAAGCACACGTATGTCTTACTGTCACACAGTAGAAAAAATTCACAAAACATATCTGATAAAGGAATTAAGGAATTATGTAAGGAATAGGTTAAGGGTGCTTACATCTCAGTAACGAGAAGAAAAACAACCCAATTTAAAAATAGTAAAAGATTTGAATAAACACACTACAAATGGCCAATAAGCACATGATGATGATATGTTCCATGTTGTTAGACTTCAGACAAGTGCAAATTAAAACTCTAATCAGATACCACTACACACTAAAATTTAAAAAAGTAATAATTCAAAGTGAGTGAGTGTAAAGCTGGTGGCTGAGGCCAGGCAGGTCCACATTAGATTTGGGCAGATGGTAGAGGAACTGCAAAGCCAGAATGCATTAGGCCATTCCTGTTTTCTGGAGGCTTGCAGAGACAGGCGAGCAAATAAACAAAGGAAACCCTGCTCTTTGCAGTGGAAGGCAAGGGATCAGGAACACCACCCCTCATGGTGGCGGCTGAGGGAATCAGGGAACCGCACCTCCCAGTGGCAGGAGAGAGAGCTGGAAAATCCCCATCCTCCCCCTCTACACCCTGTCCCCCGAGGGAAAGCACCACTAGCTTTTCATAGAGACACACACGTGGCTTTCTCACTCATACTTATGCACTAATTGTGCAAAATGCTTGCAGTTGGGAAACCAGCGAGCAAGGCTAACACAGCTGTTTTCCCCACAATGAGGATGTGGAAAAACTGAAAGTCTCATGCAATGCTAGCATGACCAGTTTGTGAAAACAAACAAAAACCCTGGCCATTTCCTGAAGTTTGTAACAGTATATTAAAAAAACATGATTATCTAACTAGGATATGTATATACATTAGACCTAGAAATACACATAGAATAAGAATAAAATAGGGTGAAAAATAAAGTTAAATATACAGTTACCATAGAACCCAGAAATTTCATTTCTATTCATTTAAGAGAAATAAAAAATATGCCCCCCCCCAAATAAAAGACTTGGACACAGATATTCTAGGGATGGGGACAACAGCAAGCTTCTAAGTGACATGCCACTCTAAGAGTCAGTCAAGCACATGCTGAAGGAGTGGGAGCAGCTGCCCAAAGTGTCTCAGCTTGCTTCTCCTGGTGGGGAACCACTGCCTCATTCTAGGGCCTTCATGCCTTGAGTGAAGACTGGGCAATGGAAGAGAACTTGAACCAAGAAAGAAAACATGTATTTGCATTTAGATAGATCATTCTGGCAGTTGTGAGGTCAAACTGGCAATCCTGGGTGAAGATAATTCACTATAAAACCAAAGCAGAAAGATACTAAGAGACTGAGACAGGTTGAAGTTCCACTTTCCTTTTCAATAGCTTAGCCTCAATTCTAATTATAGACCAAACAGAATCTGGTTCATTTGCCCAAAAGTGGTGTCTATGGCTATCAATAGACACAGCCCCAAACCAGGTTAGGTCAGGTTCATGTGGCAGAGTAGGTGGACCACAGAGAAGGCTGTAGCCAAGTCTTGGCCAGCATAATGGAGTTAAATACAGCACACCACATTTTCTTTCTTGTGCTTCACGGGTGTTGCATTTTTTACAAATTGAAGCAAGACCCTCCACGCAAAAGGATTACGACTCACTTTATTGCGATACTCATTTTATCAGTGGTCTTTTAATACAGTGTCTCTGATGCCTGTATTCTAGAGTGTGAAATCTCCTCTCCCCACTCCCATTTACATTAAGGTAAATACTGAGGGCCCAAGAGGCATGTGGACGAAACACAGTTATCTTACCTTAGACAAGTTTCTCTGTTTTTTGTAGACGGTGGTAAGCAGAAGGGCTCCCTCAAGGTGGCAACACTCTAATGCCTGGATCATTTGGAAATGTTATATTAAATGGCAAAAGGAACTTTGCAGCTATTAAGTTAGGGTTTGAGATTGGGAGATGATCTCAGATGACCTGGCTGGGCCCAATCTAATCACATGATTTTAAGGTGAAGCCTTAAAAGCAGTGAGCTTTTTCAAGCTGACCCAAAGCAGAAATTCAGAGAGATCTGAAGCATGAGAGGAAGCTGGTACCCGCTGCTGGAAGGGCACAGAGACAGCATGAATGGGATGAGGAGCTTTTATAAGCAAAGATTGGTCCCCCACTGACAGCTAGCAAGGAAATGGGGAATTCATCCTACAACCACAAGGAACTGAGTTCTGCCAACAACCTGAACAAGGCTGGAAGCAGGCTTCCCCCACAGCCTCCAGAGAAATACCCTGTCCAGATGACAACCTGATTTCAGCCTCGTGAGGCCTTCAGCAGAGGACCCAGCTGAGCCCAGATTTCTAAGCCATGCAATGCTGAGACAATAAATGGATGTTGTTTCAAGCCACTAAGTTTGTGGTGATTTGTCCTGACAGCAATAGAAAACTAATACACTGACACGATTTTTATTATTTTATTCTTGAGTTTATTGGAGTGACATTGGTTAACAAAATTATGTTTCAAGTGTACAAGTCTACAGTTCATCATCTGTGTGTTGTATTGTGTTCACCACCCCGTCAAGTCCCCTTCCATCACCATTTATCCCCTTTACCCTCGTCCACCTAACCCCTTGTAATCATCATACTATTGTCTGAGTCTTTTTCTATGCTTAATCTGTCCACTTTTTTTCCACTCAGCCCCCAATTCCCTTCCCATCCGACAGCTGCCAGTCTGTTCTGTATCTAGGAGTCTGTTTCTATTTAGTCAGTTTTTTTGTTCATTAGATTCCACATATAAGTGAAGTCATATGGTACTTGTCTTTCTCTGACTGGCTTATTTCACTTAGCATAATGCTCACCAGGTCCATTCATGCTGCTGCAAAGGGTAAGATTTCCTTTTTTTTTTTTTTTAAATGGGTGAGTTGTATTCCATTGCTTTAAATACATATTTTTTAAAGAAGCAAGCAAGCAGAACTCATAAGCAAAAGAGACTGAGTATAATTCCCTTTCCTCGCAGCACTTGTATGACAGCATCTGTATCATGCTTTGAGCTCTTTGCTCAAGCATAACCATTACAAACTATCCTTCCATGTGTGCCCCACTATACAGTGTGTCCGTAAAGTCATGGTGCACTTTTGACCGGTCACACGGTCAAAAATGCACCATGACTTTACGGACACACTGTATATGGCTGTATTCCATGGGAGACTAAGGCTCTGTTTAGGGGATTTTCTCTAGAACACTCCAAGGCATTCTAGAACACACTGGGATGGAGAATGGTTTTCAGTGAGATCAAGACTGCAACAGAAGACCAGTTATCAGGCCATGTACTCATCTAGGGGAGGAATGATAGGGTAAGGTTAGTTCGTATGGAGCTCTGTTTGGAGAGGGAGAAGCTGATACCTAACGGTGTAGAAAGGCTGGCTAGATAGAAAGTAGTACCAGTGAAATAAAGACAGAATTCAAGAGGAGAAATAGACTTGTGAAAGTTTAGTTTAGATCATTTTGAGTTTGAGGGACTTGTGGAAGGGACATCGAGGTGGTATCCACCAGATAAGGAAACTGAACTCAGCTGATTCCCAACTTGGGAAGAATTAACATATAGGCTGACAAAATTGTGTGAGGAAATGCAATAACCCAGAACATGGGCTTTGTTTTAAAATATATTAAGAAAAGGAATGAAAGAGAGATATAGAGAGAAAGTAACAGAAGAGATTTTGTTTGCTTAAGGTAATCAGAAAAGGATTGGAGGAGAATAAAAGAATGGGGTTAGAAAAGATGAGAAAGCATCCATCCAGAAAGTACAGGATCCCTCTTAAAGGAAAAAAAGACGGTAGTAAGAAGGTGCAGGAGCTACAGAATGCTCCTTAGACACCACGTAGCACTGCCAGCCAGAGGCGGATTTAACGGTGGGTGCACCAGGTGCCCCATGGGCCCCGGCTTCTGAAGGGCCAACAAAACCCCAACTTTGCATTTTTTTCTAATGACACCAAGTTTGGTTTCATATGTGCAATTTTAATGTTAATAGTACATAATATTTTTTATTTATTTAAAAATATGGTTAACATATATTTTTATTTTCCCTCTCTTTTTTTTAAGGGGCCCAATATTTTCTTCTGCACTGCGGGCCTCAACCGACCTTAATCTGCCTCTGCTGCATGCCCAGTATGGCTAAATAATGCTCGGAGAATGTCGATGTGGGTAGAACTGGTTACTCATAGGAAAAGACAATTACCAGAAGATGGGGGCGGGGGGAGAAGAGGGTTGATAGGAAAACAGCTATTAGGTGTACTCGCTTGTACTTGGCCTGATGAGTGCGTGAACATGTGGCAGAGGCATGTGTACATAGCCTATGGAAGGCTATGGAGCTCACAAACCTGTAACTCCTATGGAAGGCTGCCTATGGAAGGCTGTGGGTGCTTGTGCTCAGAGGGATTGTGAATGGCAGATTGCCTGCCCACCACTCTGACAGGCCATTTTGCTGTTTCTTTGCCTGAAAAGTGGTTTTTTCCTGCCTGTTTGCTCATCCGCCATTGCGAGACTATTAACCAGAATGGCCCAATGCTTTCTGGGTCTGCATTTTTCTACTGTCTGCCCAAAACCAACGTGCACCTGCCTGGCCTTGGCCACCATTACATCTGGTGTAGTGGGCAGGATTTGCAGCAGGTTGGTATGGAGCTGCTGATATTCTTTTTCTTTATTATTTTTTTATTTTTTATTTAATGGGGTGACACCAATAAATCAGGGTACATATGTACAATGAAAACATCTCCAGATTATCCCATCATTCAATTGTGCTGCATACCCATTACCCAAAGTCAAATTGTCCTCTGTCACCTTCTATCTGTTTTTCCCTGTGTCCCTCCCCTTCTCCCTATCCCACCCTCCCTTCCCTCCCCCCATCCCGTAACCACCACACTCTTGTACATGTCTCGTAGTCTCACTTTAATGTCCCACCTATGTATGAAATCATGCTGTTCTCAGTTTTTCTTTTTCTCTGATTTACTTATTTCACTCCGTATAATGTTATCAAGGTACATCCATTTTGTTATAAATGATCCGATGTCATCATTTCTTATGGCTGAATATTGTTCCATAGTATATATGTACCAAAGCTTTTTAATCCACTCGTCTTCTGACGGACACTTGGGCTGATTCCAGCTCTTCGCTATTGTGAACAATGCTGCCACAAACATGGGGGCGCATTTCTTCTTTTCAAACAGTGTTATGGTGTTCTTGGGGTATATTCCTATAAGTGGGATAGCTGGGTCAAAAGGCAGTTCGACTTTTAATTTTTTGAGGAATCTCCAAACTGTTTTCCACAGTGACTGCACCAGTCTGCATTCCCACCAGCAGTGCAGAAGGGTTCCCTTTTCTCCACATCCTCGCCAGCACTTGTTCTGTGTTGTTTTGCTGATGAGCGCCATTCTGACTGGTGTGAGGTGATATCTCATTGTGGTTTTAATTTGCATTTCTCTAATAATTAGTGATGTTGAGCATTTTTTCATATGTCTTTTGGCCATCTGTATGTCTTCTTTGGTAAAATTTCTATTCATTTCTTTTGCCCATTTTTTGATTGGATTGTTTGTCTTCCTGGTGTTGAGTTTTATAAGTTCTTTATAAATTTTGGTTATTAACCCCTTATCAGACGTGCTGTCGAATATGTTCTCCCATTGTGTAGTTTGTCTTTTTATTCTGTTCTTATTGTCTTTAGCTGTGCAAAAGCTTTTTAGTTTGATGTAGTCCCATTTGTTTATCTTGCCTTTTATTTCATTTGCTCGTGGAGATAAATCGGCAAATAAATTGCTGCTACAGATGTCGGAGAGCTTGCTGCCTATGTTTTCTTCTACGATGCTTATAGTTTCACAGCTTATGTTTAAGTCCTTTATCCATTTTGAATTTGTTTTTGTGCATGGTGTAAGTTGATGGTCTAGTTTCATTTTTTTGCAGGTAGATGTCCAATTTTCCCAGCACCATTTGTTAAAGAGGCTGTCTTTACTCCATTGTATGTTCTTTCCTCCTTTGTCAAATATCAGTTGTCCATAAAGCTGTGGGTTTATTTCTGGGTTTTCTGTTCTGTTCCATTGATCACTGTGCCTGTTCTTATGCCAGTACCAGGCAGTCTTGAGTATAATGGCCTTGTAGTAAACCTTGATATCCGGAAGAGTGATGCCTCCTGCTTTATTTTTTCTTTTTAAGATTGCTGAGGCTATTCGTGTTCTTTTTTGGTTCCATATAAATTTTTGGAGTATGTTTTCTATATCTTTGAAGTATGTCATTGGTATTTTAATTGGTATTGCATTGAATTTATAAATTGCTTTGGGTAATATAGACATTTTAATGATGTTTATTCTTCCTAGCCATGAGCACGGTATATGCTTCCACTTGTTTGTATCTTCCTTGATTTCTTTTATCAATGTTTTATAATTTTCCAAGTACAAGTCCTTAACCTCCTTGGTTAAATTTACTCCTAGGTATTTTATTTTTTTGGCTGCAATAGTGAAGGGGATTGATTCCTTAATTTCTTTTGCTGACAGATCATTGTTTGTATATAGAAATGCCTCTGATTTCTGGGTATTAATTTTATATCCTGCCACCTTGCTGAAATCATTTATAAGGTCCAGTAGTTTTTTAACTGAGGCTTTAGGGTTTTCTATGTACAATATCATATCATCTGCAAATAGTGACAGTTTTACTTCTTCTTTTCCAATTTGGATGCCTTTTATTTCTTCTTTTTGTCTGATTGCTGTAGCTAGGACTTCCAGAACTATGTTGAATAAAAGTGGTGAAAGTGGGCAACCCTGCCTGGTTCCTGATCTTAAGGGGATTGCTTTTAATTTTTGTCCATTAAGTATGATGTTTGCTGTGGGTTTGTCGTAGATGGCCTTTATCATGTTAAGGAATGTTCCTTGTATTCCCACTTTATTGAGAGTTTTAAGCATGAATGGGTGCTGGATTTTATCAAATGCCTTTTCTGCATCTATTGAAATTATCATCTGATTTTTGTCCTTCCTTTTGTTTATGTGATGAATCACATTGATTGATTTGCGAATATTGTACCAGCCTTGCCTCTCCAGAATAAATCCCACTTGGTCATGGTGTATGATTTTTTTCATATATTGCTGAATCCAGTTGGCTAATATTTTGTTGAGAATTTTAGCGTCTAAATTCATCAGGGATATAGGCCTATAATTTTCTTTCTTTGTGTTGTCTTTGCCCAGTTTGGGGATCAGAATTATGCTCGCCTCATAAAAGGAGTTTGGAATTCTTCCTTCCTCTTGAATTTTTTGAAATAGCTTGAGGAGGATAGGAGTTAGTTCTTCTTTGAATTTTTGATAGAATTCACTTGTGAAGCCATCAGGCCCAGGACTTTTCTTTTTTGGGAGTTTTTTGATAACTGTTTCAATCTCCTCTGTTGTAATTGGTCTGTTTAGGTGCTCTGATTCTTCCAGATTGATTTTTGGAAGTTTATATGATTCAAGAAATTTGTCCATTTCATCTAGATTGTCAAATTTTTTGGCATAGAGTTCTTCATAGTATTTTCTTACAATGCTTTGTATCTCTGTTGTATTAGTTGTAATTTCTCCAGTGTCCTTTCTAATTTTATCTATTTGAGACCTCTCTCTTTTTTTCTTGATGAGTCTAGTTAAGGGTTCATCAATCTTGTTTACCTTTTCGAAGAACCAGCTTCTGGTTTCATTGATCCTCTGTATTGTTTCCTTAGCCTCTATGTCATTTATTTCTGCTCTGATCTTTATTATTTCCTTCCTTCTACTTGTCCTGCATTTTATTTGTTGTTGTTTTTCAAGTTCTTTTAGCTGCAGGGTTAAGTTGCTTATATGTTCTTTTTCTAGCTTCTTATGATATGCCTGTAGTGCAATAAACTTCCCTCTCAGAACTGCTTTTGCTGTGTCCCATAGATTTTGAGTTGACGTATGCTCATTATCATTTGTTTGTAGAAACTTTTTTATTTCTTCTTTGATCTCATTGTTAATCCATTCATTATTTAATAACATGCTATTTAGTTTCCAAGTGTTTGAGTATTTTTCAGTTTTTCTTTTGTGGTTGATTTCTAGTTTCATGGCATTGTTATCAGAGAAAATGCTTGATATAATTTCAATCTTCTTAAATGTGTTGAGGCCTTTTTTGTGTCCTAACATGTGGTCTATCCTAGAAAACGTACCATGAGCGCTTGAGAAGAATGTATATTCTACTGCTTTAGGGTGAAAAGTTCTGAATATATCTATTAAATCAAGTTGATCTAGTGTATCCTTTAAGTCTGCTGTTTCTTTATTGATTTTCTTTCTTGTGGATCTATCCAGTGTTGTTAGTGGGGTATTGAAATCCCCTACTATGATAGTATTACTGTTAATCTCGCCCTTAATGTCCATCAAAGTCTGTTTTATGAATGTCGGGGCTCCTATATTTGGTGCGTAGATATTTATAATAGTTATATCTTCCTGTTGAATTGTTCCCTTTATCCTTATGTAGTGTCCTTCTTTATCTCTTACTACAGTCTTTGTTTTAAAGTCCATTTTGTCAGATATAAGTACTGCTACCCCAGCTTTTTTTTCATTTCCATTTGCATGAAATATTTTTTTCCATCCTTTTACCTTCAGTCTATGAGCATCTTTTGTTTTAAGGTGTGTCTCTTGTAGACAGCATATGTATGGGTCCTGTTTCTTTATCCACGCTGCTACCCTATGTCTTTTGATTGGATCATTTAGTCCATTTACATTTAAGGTTATTATTGATATGTAGTTGTTTATTGACATTTTATTCTTTAAAGCTGTATTTTTTTTTTTTTTTGCTATATTCTTTTCTCCCTTTGAACTGTTCACACTAGGCCCCTTAAAATCTCTTGCAGGATTGGTTTGGTTTTAATGAATTCCTTGAGGTTTTCTTTGTCTGGAAAGCTCTTTATTTCTCCCTCAATTTTAAACATTAGCCTTGCTGGATAAAGTAGTCTTGGTTGTAGGTTCTTGTTCTGCATTACTTTGATTATATCTTGCCATTCCCTTCTGGCCTCAAGTGTTTCTGTTGAGAAGTCCGATGTCATCCTAATGGGGGCTCCTTTGTAGGTGAGAGTCTTTTTTTCTCTAGCAGCTTTTAAGATTTTTTCTTTATCTATTAGCTTTGGTATTTTAACTATGATGTGTCTTGGTGTAGATCTTTTTGGGTTTCTCTTTAATGGGGTTCTGTGTGCCTCTTGGACATGTAGAATGTTTCCCAGCCTTAATTTAGGGAAGTTTTCGGCTATGATTTGATTGAACAAAGTTTCCATTTCCTGTCCTCTTTCCTCTTCTTCAGGTACCCCTATGATGCGAATGTTGTTTCTCTTCAGGTTGTCACAGAGCTCCCTTAGAGTTTCCTCACATTTTTTGAATCTCTTTTCCTTTTTTTTCTCTGCTTCTGTAACTTTGTTTATTGTGTCCTCTAACTCACTGATTCGATCCTCAGCGTCATCTATCCTGCTTTTAATTCCTTCCATTGTGGTCTTCAGTTCTGATACTGTATTTGTCATTTCTGTCTGGTTCTTTTTTATTATTTCAATTTCATTTTTTATACTTGTTATCTCTTTATTTAGGTGCTCATAGTGACTATCCATTGTTGCTCTAATTTCTTTGAACATCCTAACTATCATTATTCTAAAGTCTGCTTCTGGTAGTTTGGTTATATCTGGTTCATTCAGGACCTTCTCTGGGGATTTCTCTTGGTTGGTTTGGTTTGCATTCCTCTGCCTGCCCATTTTATCTGAGTGTAAGCAAGTTGTGGCCACTGGAGTCCAGTATGTGTTGCCTTTGTGTTCTCTAGGTGTGGTGTGTCTGCAGGCTTTCCACCCCCTCTGTCGCTGCCTAGGGCGGTTTGGTGTGGGCGTTGCCAGCGCCGGCTCACTGCAGCTATTGCTGTGGTTCTGCCTCTCCTTTGCGGGAGGGGCTGTCACTCAAGCCACTAGCGTTAGCACGCAGGGCAGAGGTGAGCACCTTTGCTCAGCTGCGGACCCGGACTTTTTCCGGAAGGCTTACGCCCAGCCCCCTCAGTCCGAGCCTGCTCGCCACCGTTTTGTGTGTTGGGCGGGGCTTTTGACGTGCTCTCAGCTGTGAGCCTTTGCCCGTCCAGAATTTAGCCCCACCCTCGAGGCCAGGGCCCTCCTGCTCAGGGACTGAAACCGAAAACCGGGGATTATTGGGCCGGGCGTGTTTGCTGGCGTGCGCGCACAGCGGCTAGCTTCCGGTCGTTCCGACTCCTACCCCGCCCCCACGCTCGGAGAAAGCTCGCGCACGTAGAGTGGTACTCCGCGGTTTCTCCGGCCGGGCGGGGAGAGCAGCGTGAGCTCAGCAGGGAACTTCCGCTGGTCTCAGTGTCTCCCTCGCCCCCGACTTAGGAGCCCGCTCGCGCCCACAGATGGCACACCGAGGTTTCTCCTTCTGGGCGGGATTGGCAGCGTGAGCCTCGGGCCCCTCGCCCGTCCCTGGTCTTAGCCTGGTGCCCGCGGTCAGGGCCGGCTAGCGCGGGGTCGCAGGGCTGATCTCTGCCCGTATTTTTCCCCACAAGTGGGGTCACAGGCGGCCCGCAGCTGCTGGACAGCTTTCGCGCGTCACCTCCGCCCCTGCTAGGCTAGCCCGAGCCCTCACTGTTACGCCCACACCGACAGGACTGCGTTTCGGCGTCCTGTCCCAACCATAGGCTTCAGCAACCTCAGGGGGTTAGAAGTGCCCTAAGTCTCCACACTGTAGGCCTGGGAGCTCCCTCCCTCTAGGCAGGTCTGCTCTAATTGCCGCGGGAGAGCTTGTTTGGCTAGTGTCCTGTCTCCCTTTGCTGGTATTGCTAGTTCCAGGGGAAATATTCGTTTTCGATTAGGGAAGTGACTTAGCCCATGGGTCGGGGTGGCTGTCCCTCAGAGTGTCCTCGTGCCTTCAGTCCACTCTTTGTTCCCGCTGCTCTGTTCCTCTCCTCTGTCCCAGTTCCCCGGAGCCCCGGGTGCGTGGTTGTGAGAGAGGCTTTCTGAGCTGTCCCTTTAAAAAGATTTTTGGGTCTGAGAAGACTCTCTCTTTTTCCCAAATAGTATCCTCATTTACTTCACAGCTCGATACTGTCCAATCGCCTCTTCTAGGGTCTGGGACTGCAGTCTGGGGCTTGGTTCCTGGGACCCAGGTCCCTCCCTCTCCGCCAAACTCTCCTCCCGCCACGCGGCTCTCTCCGGGTTGCCGTTTGCTCCGGGGAGCTGGGCAGCCCTCTTCGCGTTTTCGCTATTCCTACCAGTCTCAATGTGGCTTCTGCAGTGTTCCTTGGTTGAAGAGTCCACTTAGTTTTGCTCAAAGTTGGTTTATCCAGATGATGGTTCTTAAAATTGAGTTATAATCCACTTTGGTTCTGGGAGTTGGAAGTTGGTACGTCTGCCTACTCCATCGCCATCTTCCCCTCGTCATTTTTTCCTGCTGATATTCTTGAAGGGTGGAATAGAGGAGTGGCTGTTTTGGTGGCTCTCCTGTGGGGGACCGTGTGCTGGGTGTTTTTTACAATCCTGTGAGAAGAAACTAAGAGTTCTGCGCGTGAGTCTGCGTGAGGTCGAAAGCTCCAGGATGAGCTGTAGACCAAGCGCCAGCAATGGCTTGAACTGGAAAAAGGCTTAGAGAAGGAGACCGACCAGGCTTAAGAGATGCAGGTTGAGCGTGAACAGCGCCTGTAATTGGAACAGTCTCTGGAGAAGGAGTTACAGGTTTGTGAGCTCCAGTTTACCCTGGAAGCGAAATGTTGGCACTGGCAGCTGTTGAAGAAACAACTGCAGGTTCAAGAGCTGGAGCTTCAGCTTCAGGCTGAGAGCCAACAGCAGCAAGAGCCAAAATGGTCACCAAAGGAGCAGCATCTGTGCCAGCAGAGTAGCTCTGAGCTGGTGGAAGCAGGCGTTTCCAACTCCTCCTCTTCTTAGGAGGAGGAGGTTTGGGCTGAAGCTGCTCTCTGCAGATTCAGAGCCGGGCCAGTGGTTGCCCAGTGGTAAAAACCCAGCAGCCCAGAATCCCTCAAGGACAGGCACAGACGGTGCCGCTGCTAGTGGAGCACTCTGTGGTCCGGCCCTGCACCCAGGCAGAGCTGATGGAGCTAGGGGTGAAATTCAAGCAGAAACCCACCGAGCCCCTGGCAGCCTGGTTGCTGCAGCTGTGGAACATAGGGGGTCAATGGCATTATGCTCTCCAGAACAGAGATGGACCATAAGGCTGTGAGGGCTGCTGTGCTGCCCTCCTGACGAACAAGAGAAACGGGCCTGCAAAGGTTACCCAAACACAGATGTGGGTAGATTTGATTGCGGCTGGGGCAGATAGGGAGAAATTAGATGGCGAGCCTAATAAAGTCTTGTTGGAGCTTTGGTGGAAGCTTGAGTCAGAACAGAGATTCCAGTCACTAAAAAAGCAGGGAAGCAGGTGGTCCCAGCAGCTGCCGAGAAAATGGCTGGCATTTGGGTTGAAAGACTACTCGTTGGAGACAGCTGAGGGAGAGGAGGATCCCCAAGACCCATTATCCCAGTTTGAATAGGGGAAGGCCAAGGAATTTAACAGAGATAGGCGGGGGAGGGAGAGCCCTTGTGAAACTGGCAATTCACTGATCCCCTGCTAATGTGCAGCAGGTGTTAGCATTAGGAGGTAATAGTTGTAATGGACTTTCACCTTGGGTGATTTGCACAGACAGCTGGGCTGTCTCATGGACTGATCCTTAAGCAATGTAATAAACTCTTGGACTGCTGGCTCCCTTGCTGGATGGACACACTGCTTGTGGACAGGACTATGAGACCTTGTAAGAGGGGCCCTGGCACCTGTGGAAGCCCTCTTGCACTGAGAACCTGTTCCCATCCAGTTGCAGAGACGCACCAAGTACACTTTTTAGTTTCATTGCAAACAGCCCTGGACTATACAGGCCCTCCCACCTACCGTGGGGTATGGAGCTAGAGGGAGGTCTCCAGTTAACTCCCTGGGCAGAGTGCTCCAGGTGACATTGTGAAAAGCACCTCTGTAATTGTCATTTTTGGTAACAGCTTATGTATGTAGTAGACTTATTGTGAGGCAAGCAACTCTTAAGGGGTAGAATGTGGGGAAGTAGCTGTGTTAGGCTTGCTCGTGTACTGTAGCTGGTGTACCGGCTACAAGCCCTTTGCTTGATTAGTGTGTGAGCACATGGCAGAGGCACGTGTGTACAGCCCATGTAAGGCTATGGGTGTTTGCACTCAGTGAGAACTGCAGGTGGTGGATTGCCCGCCACTGTGAGGGTTCATTTTGCTGTTTCTTTGCCTGAGAAGTGGTTTCCCCTGCCTATGTGCTCCTCCGCCATTACGAGACTCTATTAAATGGAATGGCCCAATGCTTTCTGGCTCCACAGTTTTTCTACTGTCTCCATGAATCCAATGTGGACCTGTCTGGCCTTGACCACTGGCATTACAAATACAATATACAGATTTTGAATTACACAGTGTGTCCGTAAAGTCATGGTGCACTTTTGACCATGTGACCGGTCTAAAGTGCACCATGACTTTACAGACACACTGTAGAGTTGTACATTTGGAACCTATTTAATTTTATTAACCTGTGTAACTCCAATAAATTCAATAAAAATATTATTTTTAAAAAAGAGGCACAGGAAAAGATGAGTGCTTAACCAGCTACTTGTATGCAGAGAGCATCATAAGCTGGTGTCTAAAATCTGAGGAATGTTAACATTGTGTCACTCTTGGGTGCAACATTCATTTGGTGATGATTTAGCTATTACAAAACATTTACAGGGAAACTGGAGATTCTTGCACCCCATTTCTATAAAAATACTGTTGCTATGTTAAACAAGACTGAAAATTTCTATTAGCTATGCAACAGTTTCCTTGTGAAAGCTGCATAGACTTTCCTTGATGCTCTTTCTGAATCCCAATATGGAAGAGCGCCTGGAGGTTGTACACACGGCGGCTGTGGGGAAGGCAGCCAGCTGGGAAGTACCATGTAGGCCAGAGTCTTTCTCCATTTCCCCAGCTGGTCTAGATGGGCTCAAAAGAATTAAAATTCAACCCATTCCAAAACACCAAATGATTATTTTAGGCCATGGGACCAGATTCAACACTTTCATTACTTTTCTCAATGCCTCCAGCTTTGGCTAAGAATAAAGGCAGCTGTCCAGTTTCTCTTAAACTCTAAAACACCTGATTCAAACTGCATGTGTGAAGTATCTCCGATATCCGTTATCGTTGTCTTTTAATTTTCCCTTAGACACAGACCCAATATTGTTGCATTCAAATACATTTCTAGGACAAAGATTAAATAGTACTTTAAATATATTTTTATTCTACTCTGTATCAATGCCACACACACACACACACACACACACACGCACATACAAAATGTTTAGATCACTTAATAAGTTATAACATTCATGTTTTAATATTAGTAACAAGAACATAAATGATCATTTCCTGAGTTAACAGTGCAATGTAAAATTTAATCTGTATTGCTGAAACACTTTACAGCATAGAAACATGATCAAAATGATCATTTGTCTTGTTATGTCATAAAACACAAGAGCTCATTGTAGAACAGTGATACAATTTAAACGGTAAGGAACTTTGTGACTCCTAACAAACAACCTGTATACGTTTGTTGCCATGACTGACTTTCCAGATCAATATTAGTAGTAAAATAAGTTATGGTATAAAATAAAGTCAACAGGTTCTCTATACTGAAAGAACATTTGATTTCATTTAAGAAACTGAAGTCTGAAGTCTAGTTAACCTTTTAGTATATACAAAAATGTTGTCTTAAAAAACCCTAAGCAATCACAAATTTAGATAAAACAGTTGAATAAAAGACAATGACAGCTCTTCATTATGCTGTAAAACTATGGATCTCATCTTTGGAAAAGTTAAGATCATGCAGCAACCTGAAAGACAAATACAAACACATATGCTTTAGGGAAAAACGTTTAAAAATAATGAAGTAAAATCAAAGTCTACCATCATAAACATAGTACTTTTTAATTTTCCCCACTTACTATATACATCTTTTTAAATGCTTTTTTATTTTTAAAGAGAGAGGAGAGAAAGAGAGAGAAGGGGAGGAGCAGGAACCATCAACTCCCATACATGCCTTGACCAGGCAAGCCCAGGGTTTCGAACCAGTAACCTCAGCATTCCAGGTCGACACTTTATCCACTGAGCTACCACAGGTCAGGCCTACTATATACTTTTATAAAACAACAATTAACACTTCTAAAAAAATGAACAATAACTCTGCAATATCATCAAATATCTAGTCAGTGTTAACATTTTCAACTGTTTCATAAATTCCATAATTTTTAAAAGTATGTTCAACTCAAGATCCAATTGAAGTCTACTCATTATGATTAGCTGATAAGTCTTTTACATATCTCTTGATAAGACACCTCTCCATCTCTCTCTCTCTCTTTGTACTGCAATGTATTTCACAAAATCAGATTTTTACGGGTCAAGTCACCCACAGTCATTTTGCTGCATCCCTGTGGTATATATTAGTACTATGTACTTCCATCTTCTATTGCTCATAATTTAATAAATTGGATCTAGAGGCTGGGTCAGACACAGGTTAAATTCTTTTTGACAAGGCCACTTCATAGGCAGTACTCTTCCAGCAGGAGGTGCATAATATCTGCTTGTCTCTTTTTTTGGATGCTAACAACTCTCAATGCTCTATGTATAGATCCATTATTAGTGCATTAGAGACTGAAATTGATATCTACTTCTGTCATTCTTTCTCCACTTATAAGCTGAGGCACTTTATAAAGAAAAACTTCTCATTATAGAAGTTACCCTGTAATATAGCTCATACAGAAAAGGCGAAATGAATGCTTAATTTCCCCCCCTCTCCTTATTCACCAGTTTTCAAAGTAAGGAGCTGATCCCCACAGCATTCTATCTTTATTCTCTCCGAAGAACAGAAAAAGAAATATTGCTAACGGATAATTCAACTTGGAAAACACTATAAATGAAGACTAAAATCTTAGAAATGGCTCTGTTTAAAGTGCTCCTGAACATAATAAACATTTATTTAGTACTTACTTGATGTAGTCACTGTGCTAAACACTTTACAAGCATAAGTATTACTGATTTCCTTTTACAGGTGAGTGCACTAAAGCTTGCAAGGTTAAGTAACTAGCCCTAGGACACCCAGCTAATGACTATAAGATGTTCTAAGTGGTAGAGCTGGAATTCAAACCCAAATTGGCAGCTTCGTGAGCAGCCATACACATTCAGACAAAAGGACAGTATGTCGGAACCGGAGTTATGAGGGCCAACCTGGTGCGGCAGTCACTCCCTGTCTGCACCCGTCCTACCTTCCCAGCCACACCTGTCTGCCTGGCAAGCGGTGCACACGGGCCACACCGGTCTCCCCTTCTGAACACCTGCATCCTCAACGCGCGGCTTGTTCTCTCCCTGCCTCTACCAGCCTGCCCTACCTCCTCTGGCTGGCAATGCTTCCGGCATCATGCAAAGCACAAGTACTTCTGACCGTAAGTGGGAGATGTCTCCAACAGACACACGCCAAGGTAGAAGTAACATAACACTTGGTTTTCTCTCTAGAAAGAGTATTTCTGACATTCTGGTCATACCTTAGTGATCAGTCTGTGCATTGGTTTCCATCACTAGACAGTGTGGCCTTGAAAACAGAGACTGTTTCATTCATCTCTGTAATAAAGTGGGCATTTAATGGATGAAAGAAACTTTACTGACTAATCATAAGCTTTTATTTGTATTTAAAAAATAGGTTTCTGAGTTATTACGTCATACAAATTTAACAAATTTTCACCAAATATAAAAAATATGTTTGGAATGGTTATACTTAATATAACCAATGCAGCAGACATGAAATTAACTTTGGAGGGCAGCAGGAGTGGCAGCCCAAAGAGCCATCTTTCAGGACACAAAATACTATGATATAATAAGAGACTCATGTACCTGCCAAGTGAGAGAGATACACCACATCCATTAAGAGGGTGAGGACAGGAAAACAAAGAAAGCATAAGAATCCTACGTTAAAATTCACAAGGGTTCTAAACTTCAAGGAACAAGCTATATCTCACAAGGTAACTCTATGCAGCTTGTTTAAGGATTAGTAGCAGCAAGGATCCAGGTATGATGCTTGGTAATTCTGAGCAGTTGTGGGCAAGGCAGCTAACAGTATATAAAGAAATGAATTCTGAGGTAACGCCGACAAAATAAAGTTGTATAAATTACAGTTGATTTTAAAAAACACGAGAACCTTCTCTGCCTTCTATTTGATTATACATGTACTGAGGCTCCAGGAGGTGAGCAAGTGGACTAAGCTCCACATGGAACCAAAATGAAGAGCCCTTGAGACACCCCAATTCATGGGAGAAACACCCTGCTTCTATCAGGGGGCTGTCAGGGACTCCTCCTCAGTCCGAGGAAACTGGACTAAGTGGCCTTAAAGTCAGTCTCCTTCCTGAGGAAGGGTCTGTGATTCTCATCACTGACAAGCACTATTACACTGCAATATATAACTAAGCCACTTCTGAAACAGCGGTGTCAATAAAGCAGAAGAATATAGCTTTCAGTCATTATTTTCTGAAAAATTATTTTACTTCAAACCATGTTATCAGTTCTAAACTATACTTTTAATAGTTTTATTTGAGCTTTAAAAAAGCAAAGTTTAACAGTAACAAAATATTTTTAAATTGAGAGAGCTTAAGCAGAAGTACATTTTCTTGAAAGTATTAATATTAAAGTCCAGAAATGCACAAATTTAATTAAAATATCTTTTAAATACAACATGGAAAGAACCACATTTTAAAGTCTATTTACTTTTGAGATCAATCTTTTTCATAGTTAAAATTAAAAAGAAAACAGCATGAGATAAAATCACCTAGAAAATAGTAGGTTTAGTCCTCTACCAATAGAGCAAGCAAGGAAACACAGTGCACCTAAGCAGGCATCTTCTAAAATCACCTAGAAATCCAATCATGACTATATTTAACCAAATATTTCAAAGTGTAATTCTGGAGTTCAATCAGATCAAGGTGAATTTCAAATAAGATGGCCACTACTATTGATTTTTCACTAGAGTTCAACTCTTATTCTTGGCTTACTATGTTCTAGTCTGTCTTTTCTGTCTCGCTGTCTGGCTTTTGATCAATGTATTATTTACTAACTTTCACACAGTGGCAAAGAATAAAGAAAAATCAAAAGCTACAATGAGGTGAACATTGATTATTGAATACTATATATTATATAATTGTGGTGGAAGAAGAGGTTGAATCTAGTGTCCCAAACAAGACTGGGTCGCCCATTCTGTGAATGTATGCATACTGCCAGCAGTTAGCAGAGATATTGAGAGCTGGCCAAATCGTACTTTTCTGTCCACATCTAACCCTATATATATAATCTTAGCTTCCAACCCTTCACCCACCTGAAGAGCAAAACTTTGTCATTTTCTTAGGCTGTAACAGAATATTAAAAGTGCAGGTTCCCATGAAAAGGAGGGACAGAGAGCTAAGTCAACTGTTTCTTATGGAATGTTCATTTCACAGTCTTAAGGATTCTTTGTTTTTTAAAGACACACAATATCTACTTTTTAAAAATTTTTATTTATTGATTTTAGAGAGAAAGGAAGGAAGAGAGGGAGAGAAAGAGGGAGCAGGAGAGAGAAGTAGAGTGAGGGAGATAGAGGGAGACAGGGGAAGGGGGGGAGAGGGAGAGAGAATATCAACTTGTTCTACTTATTTATGCATCATTGATTGATTCTTGTATATGTTCTGACCAGGAATCAAACCTGCAAACTTGGCAAATTGGGACAATGCTCTAACCAACTGAGCTACCTGGCAAGGGCTTGAGGATTCTTTTTTCTACCACATTGCTACTCACCTTAATCCTTGTTCTGTAAATGGCGTTGGTCCACAAATGCAGATGAGAATTCTGGATTTGTCAAAACTTCTTTTCAAAAATTCAGAAAGCAGACTTGGTGAAATGTGTCCCCTTTTGCCATTCCATTCAGAAGTCGGTGCTGAGAGAACAAATTCAACATCAAATCTAGAGAAAAGAAACAATGTTTACAAATCTATTATTTTGCCTGACCACGCCGTAGCACAGGGATAGAGTGCTGGGCTCGGAAGCAGAGGACTGAGGTTGAAACCCCGAGGTCGCCAGTTTCAGTGCGGGCTCATCAGGCTTGAGTGCGGGCTCACCAGCTTGACCACCAGGTCGCTGGCTTGAGCATGGGATCACAGACATGACCCCATGGTCGCTGGCTTGAGACCAAAGGTCACTGGCTTGGGCAAGGGGTCACTAGCTCTGTTGTTGCCTCTAGTCAAGGCACATATGAGAAAGCAATCAATGAACAACTAAGGTGCCACACAAAGAATTGATGCTTCTCATTTTTCTCCCTTCCTGTCTGTCTGTCCCTGTCTGTCCCTCTGTCTGTCTCTCTCTCTCTGTCTCTCTCTCTCTCTCTCTCACACACACACACACACCTATTATTTTCACATATGATTAATGTGTTTCAAGGTCACTAAAACATCTTTTTTCCCCCTGAAAATGATATAATATGTAAAAACTCATACACTTACCAGAAAAGCACTGGAATAGATTATAAGCAAAGATTTAACAAAACATACAGGCAAACCCATATTTACTAAGGATTAGCTTTAGCTACAGATTAGAAGAGTAATTTGGCATTTTTTATTGAGCTCATTAGAAAGTGCTTTAAGGGATCTCAGAGAACTGCACATTTCTATTACAGACAACTGCATTTTAATCTCTGACTCAAACCCTTTAGGAGTTCATAGCCCTTATAACCAACAGCCTATTTGACTTCTTACTGTTGCTGTCTCAAAGTCCTCAACTTCATCCTACAGTCTCTCTACCCCGCACCTGACATTCTCTTTGTGAATGATGCCAGGGTGCACTTGGTTGCACAAGCCAGAAACCTGGGATTTGTCCTGGGAACCTGTCTCTGCCTCAGTCCATATGCACATCCTCACCAACACCTTGCTCACAGCTATTTGCTTCCCCCTGTTGTCACTGCCTCAACACTGCTACGCTCTCTCTTTCTGTAATGCTTCCACCACGCCTCATTCTTCAGTTCCTAGCTAAGTATCACTTTCACAGGGCAGCAATGCCGCCTTGGGGGTCCTCTGTTGTATGTGTTGTAGAAATGTTTTCCTTTTCTCACAGACATTACATCAGGTTTTAAAGATGATACCAAGATGCTAATTTTGTTAATGTCTACCTTCTCCACTAGACTATAAACTCCCCAAGAGCAGAGATCACTTTTGCTTTGGTTATCACTATGTCCCTAGATTATAACACACTGGAGGCACTCAAGTATTGTAGAATGAAAGAAAAAGAAAGGGTACAGAATTAAAATAAGAAAGAATAACATCACACCAAGTTTCACAATGTAACTACAGACCATTTTCCCCACAGTTTTAATGGCTGGTAAAGAGCCAAGTAAACAATTCAAAATTCTATGCTGTATCTGTTCCCTCTGCTCCATTTCAGCACTTAATTCTTACCATTTTCAATAGTATCAGATCAAATGCATTTCTACATTTTCCAGTGAGTAACAGATATTTTCTCAAGACTAGAAATTAATTATACATTAATCTCAATCTTAAGAAAAAATTGAGCAGTTTCTCTTGTAAGGAGGCCATGGGCGTCAGATAGGAGAACAGCTATAGGATGTGACTGGTACAGTGCCCTCAGGTTGCTGTGCTACAGTTGGGTTAAGGTCCCCAAGAGCTGGCCAGCCCAGCACAAGCACACGGACTAACTGAGAGCGCCAGGTGGGGGGCAGAGAACCAGCCCCAGCTCTCACCTAGATCCCAGCCTCTAAGACTTATTTGTCCATTTGGAGAACAAGGTAGGAAAACTACATCATCTTTACAATTCTAATATCCTGGTTTTATATTTTTAAAAACTCTACAGAATTATGTTTTATTTCTTACCTTCAAGGTTCCCATCCGGTTTTAGCACATATACTAATCCACATTATACAAAATAGCCTCCTTAAATACTTTCTGTCACTAATGTATTTTTCCTTTCTAGCACATACAATTAATATAATTTTATGTACTTTATTTATTGAATTTATATTTATTGATTTTAGCAAGAGAGGGAGGGAGAGAGGGGGAGAGAGAGAGAGAGAAAGAAACATAGAGCTGTTCCTATATGTGCCCTGACCGGGGATCGAACTGACAACCTTTGTGCTTTGGGACAATGCTCTAACCAACTGAGCTCTCCAGCCAGGGACTATTAAGATAGTTTTAGAGAAACTTGGAATGTAATATTTGTTTACTATTCCATGAGGGCAAGATTCCAGGCCTGGCTTGAGGTAAGTGCTTAAAAAAAACTTGTTGAACAAATAAATTTATTTACAAAGAAGCCATACTAAAATTAAAATTATAAATAGAAGAACAAAGTCATAAGCTGACATCTATGAACTACACATAAAAATGTCCATGAATCCCTGTGCCTTTTTCTAGGGAGGCCCAAAGCTTTCACCAGATTACCAAAAGGGACCCAAAAACCAGCTGCAAAACCACCACTTAAGAAATTTCCAATTATACATAAACAACTGGATAAAGTTAACAAAGCAATTGCCTTGTTAAATTAAAAATAAAAATTTCCTCTGGCTCTATTTCCAACAAGTCTATCACTAGATTAAAATTGTTGAGATATATAAATAAACCTTATATAGTGGCATATTTATCATCTGAAAATATTCATAATTTTCCTTTACTGAGATGCTAAAAAAATAAAAAAGCCTAGTCAGTGGCAAACTTTTTGCAGGCATCTGCTAAAGAGTGATAAGTACCTGAGATGCTTACACAAATGGTGTAAACTTCTCATGTATTTTGTTTTCATTCAAATAATGGTCCCTTGGCTGTAACTTTTGGGCATTCAATAGAAAAAGTTAAGAGGAGCATGAATGCAATTTTTTAAGAATATTGTATACAGGCCCTGGCTAGTTGGCTCAGTGGATAGAGCATTGGCCTGGCATGCAGACATCCCAGGTTTGATCCCTAGTCAGGGCACACATGAGAAACAACCATCTGCTTCTTTTCCTCTCCCTCTCCTCCTTCTCTCTCTCTTCCCATCTTGCAGCCAGTGGCTTGGTTGGTCCAAGAGTCAGCCCTGGGCTCTGAGGATAGCTCGGCTGGTCTGAGCGTCAGCCTCAGGCACTGAGGATAGCTCAATTGGTCTGAGCGTCAGCCTCAGGCACTGAGGATAGCTCAGTTGATTTGAGCATCAGCCGCAGACGAGGGTTGCCAAGTAGATCCCAGTGTGGGGTACATGCAGGAGTCTGTCTCTCTATCTCCCTTCCTCTCACTTAAAAAAAGCACAGATTGTAAACAACCTGCTATCCCGTTTATCTCCTTCACAGGACTAGAAAAGAGCTTAACTGGAGCAGAAGCAATTAAGACTCAGGAATGCTTAATGAAGGATTTCTTATGTAATACTAAGACATAGATGGTTACTGTGAAACCGATCACCTCTTCTGAAGTGTTCTGAATGAAGATGCTTTTCTGTCTAAAGCAGAAATTTGCAACCTCTTCATTCATGGCACATGTAAACTAATTACTAAAATTCTGTGGCACCCAAAAATATATATTTTGCCGACCTGATAAAAAATATATATAATTTTAATTTATTCACACCAGATAGCTATTGCTGTGTTGGCTCTTGTCATTTTTCTATCTGACAATCTAAGGAAAAGAGGTCAGTGCCCCAGACTAAATAGTCAGGTATTGCATGTTTTAAAATTCCTGTGGCACTCTGGTTGGACATGGCTGATCTACAGCAATTACAGCCTGTGGCATTAGAGGGCACGCATGCAGAGCCTGCAGTCATCCAACCACTAACTCTCCAGCCACTTAGCTTTCAAAGCCTACCTCTGTTGTATTTCTTATATATGTCCCCTACCTTCTGTTTTTACTTCCACAACTCCAAATAAGGGCCTTACATCTCTTGTCTGAAACACTGTTCTCACAGCCTGAGCCCTAACCCATCTAACGTGTCATTGCCAGTAGTTCTCCTGAACACACAGATCCAGTCTTATAATAGCTGTGCTTAAAAAGCTTCAGAAGTTTGTCAGTGCCCACAGAAGAGTATTTCAGAGTATTTGGGACCCCAGCCCTTTCTGGTTTCTCTACCTAAAGAAAACTACTAGAAAGAGCAAGAAAACTTGGTATGTGCTCACAGAACAAATAGCTTGTTAAAATGATAATTTTATATATATATATATATATATATATATATATATATATATATATACACACACACACATAATGAAAACATTTCTCAAAATGAATCTATGAAACACTAGTGTTCCTTGAGATGTCAGTGGTATTCCAGAAAAAATGGCTATCAAATACATTTGGGACTACTGAGTTAAAAACAAGTTAAAAAAACAAGTTTCTTTAGAACTTCTCAAAGCCTTGAATATGCTAAGTTCAGAGTAAAACTTCAAGAAAGTAGTATGGTACACATTGTTTCTCAAAGTCATTTAATCACAGTGTCCTTTAGGGGGAACATATGACCCATGGAAAAGCACAGTCTATGAAACACACCAGTTAAGGAGCATCTGGGAGGAACAGAAAGTGGTAAAAGGGCCAGATTAGGAACCAAGAATCTGTGAGCACCGCAGGCTGGGGAAAAAGAGAGGTTAAGGCACATTGTTCAATTTACTTATGCTTCTGCAATCACAGGCTTCTGCTTTCTTAAGCGAGAATAACGCACTGCTTGTCCCAATACTGACACCAGAGGACAGAAACACGTGGGTCATTATCTCAAACCACGTGAATGAAAAAGGGAGGGAAGTTGCCAAGTGCTGCTGGGCCCTCCCAGAGCCATCTAATACATATTTACTTAGTACATGACTACATTCTTCAACTGTAAAACAAGAGGATGAGAAGCCATCACCACTGAGATCCCCTCTAATATGCATAGAAAGTTTGATGGTTTTATTTTTACAGTTACCGGTATTTCACATTGTTCTCCTACGTGCTGTCTTTACTTCAACTAAACTGGACTCTGCTCGTTTGCAAAAACACTCTGAACATCCTAGCCCTCATGTGTCTGTTTTTCCTTAACTTTATTTATTTGTTTAGAGAGAGAGAGAGAGGAAGGGAGAGGAGGAGTGGGGTAGAGAGAAACACTAATCTGTTCTGTATGTGCCTTGACTGCAGATTAAATAGAAACCTCTGTGCTTCAGGACAATGATCTAACCAACTAACCTGTCTGGCCAGGGCTGGCCCCCATGTTTTTTGCTTATGAAATCTTACTAACCAAATTTCTTTTCCTGTTCATGAAATGCTGTTTTCCAAAGCCCAGCCCATAAGCCCCTTCTTCCATGAAGTTCTGAGCTCCCCTCACAAAAACAGACTTCCTCTCCCTAAACTTCTCTGCCACGTGATTTGTCCCTCCCAAAGCACAGACTTTCCAGTTACTGCTGTGCTTCAGAACGTGTCCCCCACTAGGGTAGCCCTTATCATTGTGTATGTGTCCACATTAAACACATTTGCTAATAGTAGCACACAGATGCTTGACGTGAGACACGTGATCTGCTGGTGCTATAATCCCTCGTCCTTCGCCCCACTCCCTGGCTGCTTGGAATCCTTTGCCCCTTTCCAGTATGTTTCAGTCATTAGCTACATCCTTTCCAGAGGGAAATTAAGGACCTCACAGTGTAAGTGTGTTGGATATAATATTCTCTACCTTTCTAGAGGCTATTTGTCAAAATGCTTCAATAGCCTTAGTCCACTTGGACTTAGTGACTCTCATGATGAATTTTTATCCTGCATAGTTAAAGAGTTACAGAGCAACTTCTATGCACTGTGTCAAACAGTAGAGGATTGGTTAAATAAATTACTGTATGCTCACAGACTGAATACAATGCAGCTATTAAAAATCATGGTATAGTGAAGGTTTTCTCAACTTAGCATTGTCAGCATTTTGGGGTGGGTATTTTTGTAGTAGGGGGTTGTCCAGTCCACTGTAGGACATTAGCAGCATTCTTGGCTTCTACCAGCTAGGTACCCACCAAACCTCGTCCATCAGTTGTTACAATAAAAAATGTCCTCAGACATACATGTCCCCCGAGGTATGGGGAGGAAGGCTGAGGACAAAATCATTCCAGGAGGAGAACCACTGATTTAAAGTATTTTATACATATAATATACACAATACATTAAGTAGAAATGTACTTATAAAAAGTTTAGTCAGTTCAACTGTTTTATTTTAAAAATAGAAAACAAAAAGGTATGTGTGTGTATATGTGCGTATGTGTGTATCCAAGAGCAAGAGAAGAAAGGAGAAAGGGAGAAAGGAAGGAAAGGAGGAAGAGAAGTAGGGAAAAAGGTGAAGGGAGAGGGAGGGGGAGAGAAAGAGGGAGATGAAGGGAGGGAGGGAAAGAATGGAAGGATACAGACCATAAATCTTAATAATTGTTCTTTCAACAGTAGGGTTATGAGTGATTTTTCCTTACATTTTCTCCTATAAATATGTATTAATTTTGTAAACAGAGTGGGAAAATCAGAAAATTAACAAATTCCACTATTTATATAAAAGTATATGCTACTAGCTTTACTAAAATAAGGTTATTCTCTCCAAAAATGATGACTTTGAAAAGGAGAAAAATACTTGTTTATACATTATAAATGTTGCCCAGAATTCAATCTCACTGTCAAACTGTCCAGTCCCGTGAAACTAGTTCTGCAAAGGCTAAGACCTCTCAGAGGCCGTGTATTCTACTGAGGGGAAGGTGTGGGCCAATGTGAACAGAGTCAACCAGGCCTCCTAATACTGCTCAGTAGTTAGGACATGAGTAAACAATCTGGATTTGAGTATACATAGTAATTAGCTATATCTGCTACTGTACACGTCTGTCACCGCTTAGCAATAGGGAGCATGAAAATACACATTCCCTGGGCTGTACGAATAAATAAGCTGGCAGAGTATCTTGTTCACTGCTGTTTTCCCCAATGTACAGGCACACAGTAGATGCTCATATGAATTTCACGAATGAATAGCTGTTACAAGTATGCTGACTCTGGGTTAGGGACCTACATATGGTGTCTCATTGCCCTCATATCCAAACAATTCTGTAACGGAGGTATTGATATCCCTGTTCTACAGATGGAAAAACTGAGGCTCAGTCAGATCAAGTAACTTGCTAAGGTCACAAGGTTAATAAGTTTCCATTACACAATGACATTTCTAAGAATTTCATTTGCTAATGATATTATCTAGATGAACTCTGAGGACAAGCATAGCATGCTTGTTGAAAATGAAATTATTAGATATACCAGCCTCCTTATCCATCCTTCCTATCCCTTCTTGTTCCACAAAGCATTGAGTGGAAGGCTGAGACCTAATCCTACAGACAGTAGAGTATTTCACTTGTTTGAACTACAAAATATAAGAAAAATTTTTTTATATTCACAATCCAATAATTTAACCAAAGATATGTGTTCAGATGTCACATTTTGTTATCAGACACTTTATTATTAAAACTAGAAGTGACATAAAAGAGTCAAGATGTAGAAAAGGGCGATTTAATATTAAAAAACATAGCTTTAAATGCTAAAATACAGATGTGACTAATTAAAATTACCCTATATCCCTGGTCGACAAACTGCGGCTCACGAGCCACATGCGGCTCTTTGGCCCCGAGTGTGGCTCTTCCACAAAATACCACATGCAGGTGCTACCTCAATAAGGAATGTACCTACCTATATAGTTTAAGTTTAAAAATTTGGCTCTCAAAAGAAATTTCAATTGTTGTACTGTTGATATTTGGCTCCGTAGGCTGATGAGTTTGTCAACCACTGCCCTATATTAAATCTGAACTTTTTACTTTCCTTTAAGGTGTGAATCTCAACAATTATGTTTTTGAGTGAAGAGTACTAAAAAGCCATCAATAAGCCTTTGAGGCCAGGTTCCTCCTGTATGTACCTGCAAAATGACTCAGAATATGATAAAATTCCTGACAGATGTTCCAAAGACATCTACACAAGCATGGATGGCTTTTCCATTTTCCAGTGAGGGCCTCACCATGAATCTCCAGGGAGCATAAATTACACAGTGCCAGAAGTTGGTGCCAACAGACTGCCTCGGCAAGGAGTGCTGTGTCTCCAGAAAGAGGAAACTGGTTAGGGAGGAGAGAGTGAGAGCACACAGGAGCAAGAGATAAGGGCAAGAAGCGAAAGGGGAGTAGAAGAGGGAAGGGACAGGCAGGCCAGACCCGGACCAATGTCACCTTTCTCAGCAAGCTGGAGAGTGTCACTCACCTGGTGAGTGCTGTTAGAGCCAGTCAATCCAGAAGTGGGGAAAGGGGCCTTTCCTCATCCTCAATACTGCAGCCTACGCAACTCCACCAACCCAAATTATGTGGACCAAAACAGAACAGAACAAAACAAAACACACAGTTGACTTTGTTAAAAGACATTTTATGTTCAGAGGCTGTCAATACATTCCGTTTTACCTATTACTTCTGAAATCAAGTTAAACTCTGTTAAATAGACTGAAAGTATTATGTCTGTTCCGTAAAATACTAGTAAATGAAACTTTCTTTTATAAGGGAACTATCTTAAAGAATATAAAAACACTGCCAGAAATACTTTAAAAAAATCTAGCTAAAAAAGCCTACCTACATGTGTTTAAATTCCTTTAAATGGTTAGAAAAAACGGAGCTCAAACAGTTAATATAGAGACAAAACACACGTATATAAATGTCCTCTAGAACCACAATTCAAATATCTGAGGTAGGGCTTCACAGTTTCCAAAGCACTTACAACTTGTCCAAGCCTCACCATGGCCTTATGAAGCAAGTAGGAAAGTAGGAGGGATGTCATTCTATTTTGAAGCTAAATAAACAGGCCCACAATGTTAAGTAATTTTTTGAATCAAGTTTCAAGCTTGAAAGGTAGAATGAAAACTAGAATGTAGGTCTTTAGGCTCTACAATAAATGCTATCCAATTTTCCACTTCAAAAATTAGTGTAAAAGACACCTATAAACCTAGAAATTTGTATTTCTTTATAAAGCATGCTCTAAATTGCTATACAACTGCCTACATATGGTAAATACTCTTGGATTTATGTCTAAAGTATGTGAGAAGAGTAAGTACTTCAAAGATACATAAGTTCAGGTCATCTTTAATTTGTGAAGGTCATTTATTAGAAGAGAAAGAAGAGGACTTGGGGGACAACAGGAAAGAGAAAAACTAGAAAGGACTGCAACATTATCATATTAAGAATATTCAGAAAATTTTCAGAAGAACTTGAAGCACCTGGAGAAAGAGCTCAGTTTGTGAGGTCTTTAACTTTTATATGGCCTAGAACTATCCATACCGTATTACCATAAACATAAATATTTACTTCAGATACTTATAAAGTCCTGAAATTACTAGAAATAGCTTTTGAAGATTACAGAAAGTATGTTCAGTTATCCAATTCACTCTTTTAAAAAACTTATTTAGAATTTCCTACTGCTTTCAAATTTCTTTAGAAGAAATGGGGCTCTGTTTTCAATGAAACATTTTCTTTTGCTATCCTTCCTGCCTCGTTCAGTTCAGCCTTACTCAAACTTCTTGTGCAGATCACACCAGCATTTCCCAAAGTGTGTACTGAGGACCACTAGTAAGACAGCCATTAGTAAATGTCAATGTAAACAAATAAAAACGAACAGAATCTTACTAGCCAATGCAAAAGAAATCCTTAGCCCCCTTGGAAAACCACTATAGACATTAGTGTATTAAAGGCTCTAAGAAATCCCTGCAGTAGAAAAGCATTGTTTTTTAAATCCATCTTACCAAATTTATTTTATCCCTATTATAACAAGAAAATCTTCCAATTACCAAATTAGCTACACTGAAACCCAACTCAGTATGAATAACATAACATAAACATAAAACCCAGTATATGCAGATAGATAGATATATATATATATATAATGTCACATTGATCTTATAAAACCCAGTATATACTGATACATATATAATGTCACATTGATGTTATCAAACTATTTCTTTGGGGGAGGGGTATTAACATTATCTATATTGCAAAATTATTAATTTTTTTCTTGAAGAACCTTCCTCATCAATTAAAAACTCCACCCAAAGGAAATAATGCCAAAACTGACTACAAATGTATGAATATTTAAATGTAGAGCTAGTACCAGTTTAATACCTTTTATCTTTACATGCTAATTTCTCCAACTGGCTTCTCCAAATTATATCATCCTCTGTTTTATTGAAGAACATCAGCTTCGCTTTCCTTAAAAGAGAAAAAACAACAACTCAAAAAGAACTATTTTGATTGCATTTAAAATATGCATGAATAGAAAATCTAAAAGTGAACTAGCATAAATGTTTTTAGTGCCAATTATGTAACCAAACAAAAGAAAAAGAAAAAGAATCAAGTTAATAAAATAGCTAGGACTGGAGGAAGTCACGTTAAAAAAATGAATGAGGGAATAAGAATGTGTCTATTAAGGTCCACTGAATAATCAAGCAATTTAGAATACCTTATACTAATCTAAGAGCCTCACAAAAGATAGTAATTAAAGATAAAATTACATACCTGAGACTGGATATTTTAGTCAAAGCATACTTCAGTATTCTAACCATGGGTGTGAAGCCTGTTCCAGCTGCCAATAAAAAGAGGTCTTCTAATTCTTGGAACTGGGATATTTTAAAATTGCCCGCAGGATTGCTTATGGAAACAAAATCTCCTAAACAATGAAATATAAACTAAATCAGAAAAAAAAAACCATCAGGGAAACTGAGAAGGCTACACCTGGCTAAATTTAGAACACTGGTGAGTATCAGGTTGAATGATTAACTTTCAGACATCTCAGTCTTTAAGGTATGTAAGGAGTCTTAAGAGTACTCAGTAGGCCCCCAAGTATATCTGGATTATATCACTGTAATCAGTTTAATAATGACGTTTTATTACACTCGGTTCCCAACATTATTCTCCCAAACCATCTGGAGTCTCTAATTTACAAACTACTGCCAAGTATATAAGCACAAATTATTAATAAATAAAGGCTCTACAGAGTCCATGTCTACCTGTCTTGGACAGTACAGGGCAGAGGACAGATATTTGCTACTTACGTATTGATTCTTAATAATAGTGATGACTAGGAGGAGAGAAAATTGAAATAAAAATGTATGCTAAAATCTTACGATAGCAAATGTGCTAACTTCACCTTTATCAAGTCTCAGAAAAGACCAATGGATTAAAACAAGACAAGCTGTTCTGAACTCAATTCCTCTAAAAGCAAAGCAAGAAGAGAAACTGTACTTGCAACATGCTACTGCCCAATATAGAATCAAAATAGTTGAGAAAACCATGTTTTGAAATTTCAGAAATTTTCAATGTAATTTAAAAACTAAAAAATAAAGCTGTCCATATTAAAAAATAATTTGAAATTTTTAAATGGTTGGATGTTTATAATTTTTCCTTTCTTTTAAATAGCAGGATAGTATGAATCATGAATTAACTGATGAATATTAGAAAATAACAGAGCTCTTTGTTATAGTTTGAAAGGGACCATAAGATCAGAATATTCCCAGGATATTACTGAAGAAGCTTAACAGAATGATACTAACTTGGTAACTTGTCCACAGTCCAGTCCTTCCAACAGCATGGAATTGATTACACTTAGGCAAAGTTCCTGATGCTAATCAAATTCCCAAGAGATTAAAGTATATATATCGGAATGGTCTCTGATTTATAGCCAGGCTATCTGCATCTAGTAACCTGTACATTACACATCTCATCTAAGGTATCTCATTCATTTCAGATTTGAAAGGCCAAAGTAATCATATAAAAGTTGCTTGGTGAACATGGGATTGACCACAAAGAAGTGGATAAGTTTAGAGTACAGTCATTTAGGCCATTATGAGGCTGCAGAGTTACCAGTACCAGGCCAGTATACATTCCTCTAAGTGAAACAAGTATTTGTGCCATGTCTGGCTCTATGGATAAAGTTGGAAAAACATTGATATTGAGGCTTAAGCTTTCCTTTTCCATGTTTGAGGCTAACTTTCCACCTTGCTCTGTTCACTCAATCTCTATAAATAGGATATAATGCCATTGGTTAATTTCTACCTGCTATATTACAATCATATGTCAGTATTTCACAACATGACAGTCATCTTCACTAGATTAGTTCATGTTCCAAAATTCGTTAGGTTCACATTTATAGCCAATATTTTCATTTATGTAATCAAATGATGACTAATCACACCATTGTATGTAAATTTCCAAGCTTAACTTTCAGCAAATGACATAATTTTCTGTATTTCCAAATTTTAGTGATCTACTTCACTGTTACTCCAATATACTGCTAACATAGCCTTGAAAGGGAGAAGAACATTTTTACTGTTAGGCAAAGGCAGTGAAAAGTTGAAGACAGAAAAAAGGAGTAAAAGATTATCTAAGTCTTAATAATTTTCATTATATTTCTTTCATTCATTCTTTCAATGTACACTTATTGAGAGCCTATTATGTGCCAACTGCCATGCTAGGTGCAAAAATACAAAGATAAGACACTCTACCTTTATTTATTTTTTATTTTATTCATTTTCTTTTTAGAGAGGAGACAGAGTGAGAGAGAGAGAGAGAAAGAGAGAGAGAGAGAGAGAGAGAGAAAGAGAGAAAGGGGGGAGGAGCTGGAAGCATCAACTCCCATATGTGCCTTGACCAGACCAGTGCAGGGTTTTGAACTGGCGACCTCAGTGTTCCCAGGTCGACACTTTATCCACTGCGCCACCACAGGTCAGGCAAGACACTCTACCTTTAAACGCAAAGTCTTGTAAAGAAGAAATATTATTTATTCTTATCTTAGAGCTTTGAACAATGTTAGGTATTTCAGGGGTTCAGAGGGGGAAGGAAGATGCATAAAAGAGGTGATATTTTGTTTAGTTCTTTAAAAAAAGGCATTTTATAGAGACAGGGTTGATGGGCCCTTGGTGAGGCATCTGCATGCACTGATGAATGAGGATGACACGCTTGTGGGACTCGTAGTAACACAGAATCTGTCCACTGAAAGATGAAGCTGAAGAGAGGATGAGTCTTTGCAGGTCAAGCAGGGGACTAAATGAGTTAGGTAATGGAGACCCGGCAGAGATTTCAAAGCTGTAGAGCAATGTGGTTAAATCTATCCACAGGGCAGTTTGGAAAAAGAACTAGAAAATGCAGATTAACTAGAAAGAGAAAGACTCCAGTCAGAGGCAACTAACCAGTTGGCAACAACCAGTTAGAGGTCAAGAGAGAAATGATGAAGGTTTGAGCTATTCAGTTGATGAATGGACAGAAAAGAAAATTTAGAAAGTCACTGAGTCACTAGCAGGCAGACTCAGACATAGTGACTGACTGGAGTGGGAGGGAGAAAAATGAGAAGACTCAAAGATGGCTCACGTCTCCAGACTGGGTCAAGAATGAAGAGTACTTTTTCTATGACTTTGGTTGCAGACATGCTGAGTTTAAGAAATTTGATAAACTCCCAGATCGAGATAACTAGACTGCAGGATAACATGTGATCCAACCTACAATACAAATGAGGTAAAAAACAATCAAACAAAAAATCCAAAATACTAACCAATCTGAAGACGATCAAGCTGTGGGGTGAAGAGTCCAGCAGGATAGATTTTGATCAGAAAGTAGATATATTTGTGGTTGGAAAGAACTGGTTCCTTGCAATCTGAAAGCAAGGATTCAGATACTGGTGTATATGGCTTTACTATTTCAGTACCTAGAAAAAATCATGATGAAGAAATTTAATTCTAAATACCTAAAAAACTCAGAATGAAGATAAACACATTTTTATGATACAATCTATCTATTTAAAACTGTAAACTTAATGTTCATATAATTCTAACTATATGTTCCATATGTATCTAGTACAGATATATATACCCCAAGCCTATATGTGCTGAAATTATTTTAAAAAATCAGTATTTTATCCATAATATAAACAATCTGTTTTTATTAAGTATGTCATAAGACTGGCATTTATGATAATAAACTTAGACAATCATTTATTCTATCAGCATATAGCATTTGTACTAGGCCACAACAAAAATGACATCATATGTTTACACAGATTTAAGAAGGTACTTACAAAATAATTTCAATCATACATCAAATTTTTAGCAATTGTTACTGACCATTTATTTGGGTGTGAAAAAGGAAAGACTTTCACATTTTACTTTATATACTTTGAATTGTTTTAATTTTCAATATATAGTACATATTGCTGTAGTAACAGAATAAAAAGAATATTAATCCAATTACTTTTAAGAATATATTTAATAACTGGATAAAAAAATAATCTTGTCCTATTTTAGCTAGCCAAATTCCAAAGAAAGAAGAATCATCATACATTTGAAAGACAACAATCCTACGCATGGCTGCTTGCATACACAGAACCAATCTATCTGTAAATTACATAACACTGACAATAGCTGCACTGGGGAGGATAGTAGCTATTGAATTAGATGGCACAAGAAAACCTTCATAGTGCCATCACATTAGACCATATCCACCAAATTCTGCCTGGAAACACCAGAACTGACATGAGAATGTAACCTTTTGCAGCTTCAAAAGGCCAGGAAAAGGTTAGACATTAGTAAGAAAGATATTTCAAACAAATAAATGAGGTAATTGTAGGACAAAAAGAAGGATAAAAGTATCCACACAGTAAGAAATATATTTACAGATTTTCTTAAACTGGTAGCACATATACTCATTCATAATCATCCACTAATCTTGAAATTTTATAAATTCAACTTTATAAATGACACCCTATAAGTGGCTTCTAAGAGATGCTGTTAAGAGTTTCTAGGAATTGTCTTCACGGAGGGGCATCTGTACACATCTTTACCTCTTTCCTCTAAGGCTTTGCTAGTAATAAAGTACAACTGGTGAAACCATCTCTGCCACTGGTGGCAGTTTCTTTATTACATGCAATACTGTGGCGTGGCTGTGGTTCCAACATGTAGGAATCCTGCATCCACAATCCTAGGATCTGGGCATCCCTAAATCTAGCAGCCCCAAAGCATTTAAAAGTAACCTAAGTGGGTACTTCCTAAAGAGATCAGTAGCGATTTTGAACTGCTAATAAAAGAAGCCTCTACGTGCCTTACCTGCAATAGTTAGCTTGAGGTAAACGTGTTGTCCAATTGGCACCTGAAGGTGAGTGCTTGGTGGCAGCATCAAGCATAAAAGCTTCGTATCATGAGTAACAACTTCCTTGGAAATTAACTGGCACTTTCTGTAGTACAAACCTAAAAAATGATTCATTTTTTCTTACTGATGAATAAATTAAGAATAATACTAGACACATTAAGTGAAAGCACAGATTCAGCTTTTGCTCTTTGGATGAACTTGAATTTCACTAAAAGGCCTAGATACAGTGTGTCCGTAAAGTCATGGTGCACTTTTGACCATGTGACAGGTCAAAAGTGCACCATGACTTTACGGACAGACACACCTGTATTTTTTAAATTCATCAGTATTTTGACAACCTTATAGTGTTAATTTTTCCATTTTATTTCCTGAGATACTTATTTTTCTAAAATCTGTGAATACATCTATAATTTGAAAACAAACTTTATAAAATGAGTATTATACTCCTCATATCAGTTATTACAGAATGTTAAAAACATTACATTCTAAGAAATTAAAACCTAATTTATTTCTTAAATTCACCTTTTTATAATTCTCTTTTAAAAGCCTTATATTAACAAGTTATATGCTTAAATTGTGGATGTGAAAAATATTTGACAAGCAACAAATCTATATTCTAAATTCCTTTCTTATAGAATAGAAAAGTTGTGAAACTCAATATGAAAGTTTAACAATATTAACATTATTAAATAAGTTTAGAAATATTTATTTGTTAAAAGCAGGAAAAATATACATTCTCGTGTCTCCATGTTTGTATATTGTATTACATATTTATATGAATTATAGACCATTTTAACTGTCAAAAATGATTAAAACAAAAAGTATGTTTAAGGGTTTAAGTTCTGATTATCTGAAAAATCAATTTAAGTACAAAACTGAAGATGTCAGGTTTGTGGTGCTAAAATACAAACAAAAGAAATCAAGTAGTTCTACAAATACCAAAAATATATAAAATTAATATCCTAAGGTAAGAAAATATTATTTGTGTATAGAGCAAAATAATACCCGCTGGGTTATAAAAACACATTACAGAAGTTCTGAAACTGTTAATCTTTTCATTTCTAATTCTCTTTTGGGTGTAAACAGTATACCACAGTAGACAGACAATAGCGGTTTGTTTCACTATTTCCTTAGAATACAGCATTTACAGAGAAGTATCAGAAATCAATCCTGGAAAAGCATTTCTTAATTATTTCCTCTTTTTTTTAACCTAAAAACATTTAAGTATGTGCCAAAAGATTTATCCAGATCACGGGACATGAAAGCGCCAAATATATATATATATATTACATATATATATAACATATATTATATTATATATAATATATTACATATATAATATAAATAAAATTTTTTTTTTTTTTGACAGGGACAGAGAGTCAGAGAGAGGGACAGATAGACAGGAAAGGAGAGAGATGAGAAGCATTAATTATTCATTGCAGGTCCTTAGCTGTTCATTGACTGCTTTCTCATATGTGTCTTGACTGGGAGGCTACAGCAGAGTGAGTGACCCCTTGCTCAAGCCAGCAATCTTGGGGCTCAAGCCAACAACTATGGGGTTCAAGCCAACAACCATGGGGTCACGTCTATGATCCCACGCTCAAGCCAGCAACCCACCCTCAAGCTGGTGAGCCCATCCTCAAGACTTAAGCCAGATGGGCCCGCGCTCAAGCCAGCAACCTTGAAGTTTTGAACCTGGGTCCTCTACGTCCCAGTCTGACGCTCTATCCACTGAGCCACTGCCTGGTCAGGCAAAAGCCCAATAGCTTAATAATAATCAATGGTTAGTGTAAAACTAAAATGCATAATTCTAAGAAATTATTTTGTCAGCAGTATCATCCAATTTCTCCTCTCTTGTCCCTTTGTGCCCTAAAGACCCCAGTCACTAAATCATTCCACCTGTTACCAGGGTAGCTTGGTATGCATATTAAGTTTAGAGTGCATCACTGTACACCAAACCTTAGGCATCATTCCAGTCACCTCATTATAGTGACAGGGCATAGTGGAGACAAGATTACAGCTAAAGGTACCACCCTAAAGTTATCCTGGAGACCTAATCCAGTACTAGATTGACAAAAGATCAAAAGACATAGTCTCACCTACAAGGAGACACGAAGGTTCCAATGATCTACCTATCACTCCTTCCAGACCCTTCTGCGACCCAGAGTGAGAATACAATCAGAGATCCACATACTACATACCTAAACATTTACGTTAGAAACTAGATGAATAACAGTTAAATAAAATACTTTTATGTTGTACCTTGACATATACCTTCACAAATGTCCTAGGAGGCTAGGTTCAAATTCTACATTCTTGAGTCCCTCAGAGTTCCATGCAGGAAGAGAACAGCGGCACCTCCACTGATTGTCCATGGTCTGTCCCCCTTCTCTTCTCACCCCCAGCTCTATCTGACACTAAGTAAGTTGTGGGCACATCAGCCCATATGTCCACGCTCATCTAGCAGCTCACCCCATACAGAGCCCTGGGCAATTCTTGGATAGAAGTGGCTTTGGGGCCATTTGGGCAAGGAATTCTGGAGTTCCAGTATCTGGACTGTGGTGTTAAAGAGCGTGAAGTTCAGGCAGACATTTCTTGGCATTGCACACTCCTCATCCTCTGGGGGGGGGGGGTATGGCTGGAGGACAGTCATTGTGGAGTTCTCCATGTGTGAAATCCAGGGTAGGTGCCCCTGGAGTCCAAGTCTAAAGGATGTGGTGCTTTTCTCTAATCAAATCTACTGCATGACCTGATGATAACTTCACTGCTGGTGAAAAGGTTCACCTCCTGACTAGACAATCTCATGTCACTCTAGCATTTGCTGGAAAGCATCTGCTACAGTTAGTATGCATCTTTTCAACTATACTTGGAAAACAAGGAAACCGTGGGTGTTACAGTGATTTACCAGCTTCCCTTGTTGGAGAGTTAACATAGCATTCTTTCTATTTAACACCACTGAGATAATTTCAACATCTTTCCTACAAAAGGCTGTTATCATTTTCAAATGAACATCCTACCTATAAGTTCTAAACATTTTAAGAAGAATTTAAGAAAGTTTAAATAGTTCAACCGAACTGAGGAGAGAGAAAACTATAGCTGACGTACATGAAGAAAAACGAGTATAAATCAGATGTCCTGGCTACTGTATCGGGACAATGCCATTAGGTAAGTGTCAGGTTTTTGGTTTTGTAAGCATTAAATGAGAAAATGGAAAGTAAATTCTAGATCTGACATGAGAAGGCACTGCACTGAAAGTCTTCAACTTACATGCTTATTTTCAAACTAAAATTCCTTTAGTTAAGAAATTTCAGTAAGAGGAAGCCAGTATGCTCATTAATAATTTTAGTAAACTATACTGAAAAACTAAGAACCATGCAATGGACTAAACATTTAAAGATACTGGCATCAAGATAAGCATAATACCTTGAACTTACAAGTATTCAGCTTTACTTTAGTGAATAAAATAATCTATAGCTCTTGTCCTGGTTTAAGGAGGGAAAAGGACAAAAAAGAAATTATCTTTGCTAATTTAGTCAAATAAATGAAAATATCCCATAAACTCTGAGTCATATTCCAAAGTAGAAAACCCAATTCACTGAAGAATATATGCATGTAGCCAATTTCAGATAAGAAAGCTAAAGCTCATGCATGACTCAAGGAGAAATTTATGGCTGGGATAAAAAGTTCATGGGAAGCTTTGGTAAATTACAGAGAAGAATAACTAAGCAATATTCATTCTAACTATTTCCAAATGGAGGTCAGCCATAGTTCTCAGTATCATTTATTTCTTGGACTTGATTTTTATTGGGGCAAGGGCTTTCACTTTAATAATACCTCTTTTTATTGTCTCTTACCTAATCTCTTCAGATCTGTCAGATCATGCTGTTATTCCTCTACGTTCTCTCACCCTACTTAATACCACAAAATTCAGACCTCTTGCTTTGGTAAAATTAAACTATTTAACCTTCCCCATACATGGCTTACATGTTTCTTTCTCTACAACCTGAAAATTGCCTGGCTCAATAAGTACCAGTAACAATTTGAAACTCTACTTGGAAAGCCCTTTGTAGCTTTTGGTAATTTTTTTTTAAGCTACTTTCAAAACATTGTTTGAAAAATCTACCTCTTTCAGAGAGTTATTCAAGGTCAAATTCATCTGCATTTGTTCACTTGGGATTACCTCAGAATATGCTCAATTTGTACTATATAACTTGCTCTTATTAGCCTGTTTCATTATAAAAGTATTCTTCAACCTCACATTTGTATATGTTTTTGCCTCCACCTGGGAAAATAAATAATTTCTGATGCTTTTTATTTGTTTCATACTACAGTGACTAAAATAGCCTTCTACACACCATATGTACTCAAAATATGGCTACCTGATACTTTCTTGAAAATTAAAACATTATCCACATTATTTTTATAATTTTAAATATTTAAAGATGGTAAACTGAATAAAAGCAAGTTAGTTCCTTCTAACGTCCCCTCACCCCCTTTGCAAGTAAAAGCAAAGATGTTTTAGATGTGTGTTTGTTATTTTGTTTTGATTTGTCTTTTAGGTGAGAGGAGGGGAGACAGTGAAGCAAACTACCGCATGAGCCCCAACCGGGATCCACCCAGCAACCCCATCTAGGGCTGACTGATGCTCCAGTACTGAGCTATTTTTAGTGCTTGAGGCTGACACCAACAGAGCTATCCTCAGCGCCAGGGGCCACACTCGAAACAATGGAGCCACTGGCTGCAGGAGGGAAAGAGAGAGAGGAAGGGAGAGAGAAACAGATAATCACTTCTACTATGTGCCTTGACTGGGAATTGAACCTGGGACATCCATATGCTGGGCTGATGCTCTATCCACTGAGCCACTGGCCAGGGCCAATGTTTAGTTGTTTAAGAAATATGCCTGCAAGGACTAAAGAATGAAAATTTTAAATAGCAACAAAACTTTGGGAGCTGAAAAGCCAGAGATTACTGATAACTGACACAGCAGACTCAATAAAGCTGACTCCTAAACTAAAAGTATAAACAACAAAGAATCAACAACCCCTTTGAAATAGAAGCTCCCTTTAAGGCTCAGAAATGGCAGGACCAAATACCTCTGCATCACAGGGAAGGCAGAGCTAAAATCACTTCCAGGATAAAAATTTCAGTTTAGAAACCTAGATGCACTCCCACCTTCAACTTTCCGGAAAACCCTCCCCTGTATAGCACAGCCATATGACAAACTGCCTTTTATTCTGGCAAAATATTCAGAGTTCGCTCTCCAGAGTGGATAAAGCATAAGATCTCTGAATTTGGATATATGTTATAGGCCAAGCTATGTCCTCAATTTTCATATATTGTACACAGACTAAAATCATAATGCTATTACCTGAGAATGTGACTGTATTTAGAGACAGAAAAGAAAAAATAAGAAAATTATTTAATTTTACAGGCACCCTAGAATATTTTTCCCCACACAACTTCTGAACTGTTGGGTGCAAGGTAAGAGAATGTTCACTCTGGAGACTCTGACAAAAGACTGCATCAGACTTTTCCCATAGGAATGGTCGCACTATGTAGTTCATATATTACTGTTGACAAGCCACACCCAAATGCACAGTTTCCAATTGGCTCTTAGAGTTCCAAACTGAAATAGGAACAGCTAGTCAAGGACAAACAGACATTCAGAGAACACATCTATATGAGAGACCAAAACAAACCTTGAGGACACAGAAATTACATAGAGAGGGGGAAAAACCCCTCTAAAAAATTATAGTAATATTAACAAAAAGATAGTAAGAATAGGATACTAAAAACAAGGAACAAAAGTTAAAATAAAATAAAATAAATCAAGAGTTCTTAGAGGACTGGTTAAGGAGGTTTAGAATAAAGATACTTCTAGAAAGCAAAAAAAGACCAGGGAGGGAAGAAAAATCAGTATTTCCCAAAACTAAGGGTCATAAATTTCCATAATAAAAAGATCAGCACAAAGGGATGAATATCCAGCCAAAGGATAGAGAGACACACATTAAGACACATCAAATTGTGAAACTTTGAAACACCTGGAACAAGGAGCAAATCCTACCAATTTCAAAAGAGAAAATATACTGTGTTCACTCTGAAAAGTCAAGTAGAACATTTGATGATTTATAGAAAAGAATCAAGTATGCACCCTTTTCTATAAATATGTTATACTTAGATAAAATGCTTAAAAAACAAAGTGAATGAAGAAGTGAGATGAAGAAAGGAAATATATGCTTTAGGCATGAACTGAGAAAGTGGTTTAGGCAAGTAGAAAAACAGAAACCATGTCTTTTTTAATAGAAAAAAATGGATGTGCATACAAGGTATAAACTGCAACCTGAAGAAGTGAATGGCTGGACAACATTCTAAGCACAAGGGGGCCTCCCCATTTAGATATTATTACCTAATAATTTAATTATGCCTGAATGTTAGATAGAATATGAAATTTAATGTCTGTTAAAAAAAAAGGTGTCCCATTTCAACTTTTTAGAGGGAGATAGATACAAGGACCCTTTTGCTCATCCCAAAGTGACCTTCCACACTCTGGTAAAAATGTACCACCAACACCACAATTTCTTAAACACAGAACTCAAAATAACAGCAGAGCATACCTGTATCTTTCTTTGGAATAAGTGAATTATGATTCTCCAGGGGATGACCAAGGCATTCCCAAGAAGTACTCTCCTTTTTCTTTAGGGCAATCTCTATCTTCCCCACATTCTCAACAACCCGTACTGAAAAGAATATAAATTTCATTTATGTTCATTATACTAAATATAAAAATTTACCTTAAAACCAATCATTTTCAAAGAATCCCAATGTCCTAGTATTTATAAATGACACTAATTATTAGTAAAATAAGATTTTGTGCACATATTCACCGAATTTATTTATACTTTATATGATGTTAAATATAACGTATTTTAGATTCAGATTAACTTTATCAAGCTAACTCAACAAAGACCAAACTAATATGTATTGCTAGCTTTCATACAAACTCAAATATAGCCATGGCAACTAATTAACATATAGCTAAAAAAGGGGGGAGGGGAACTGACATATATAAATTAGCCACTGAATGGACTCATCAAAGCAAATTTAATTTACACCCTTTTAACATTTCTTAGTTGGGATCTGAGAGGTTCTTATGAGTAAATTCAGTATACCAATACTGAGCCGAATAAACACAGGAACCACCTCAGCAGAATGAGTTCCTATAAAGTGCATGTGAATCTTTGATAACTGAAAGCCTATACATTACCTTTATTGTTGAATGATTAAAATAGTTTAGAATATATGGGTAAATTAAAAAACTATACTTTTATATATTGATTAAATTTTATGAATTCAATGTGAGTTTAAAGACCTAATGTATATTTCATTTTGTCTTTAGAAACAATGTCTGTTCTTCCTTACCATAAACACAAAATTTCATAGCAATTTAACAACTTCTTATGATAAACAAATGAATTCAATAAACACTGATGTGAAGCTTACCAAACATAAAAACATGGTTTATGACTTGAAAGAGCCAAATTTATGTAATTTATAGTTATTATGCACACAGAAAAGGGGAGACAGAACCAATATAAGGTATTCTGACAGTACTTTAAACAAGAAAAAATATCTATCTAATGAAATATTATTCAACCTTAAAAAAAAAGAAAATCATGCAACAACATAGGTAAACCTGGAGGACATTATGTTATATGAAATAAGCCAGACAGAGAAGACAAGTATGACATCATATCTCTTATTGTGGAATCATAAAAAAAGAAAAGGTGAACTGGTAGACACAGAGATTAGAATGATGAGTGGCAGGGGCGGGGGGTGGGGGAAATGGGGAGGGCACAAACTTTCAGTCATAATATAAATAATCTGAGAATCCACAATATAACATGGTGACTACAGTTGATAATATTGTAGTGTATGTATAATTGAAATTTACTGAGAGTAGAACATGCATTCTCACTAAAAAAATTATAAGGTAAATATGTGAGCAGATGGTGTTAATTAATTAATTCAATGGTGTGAATCCTTTCACAATGTATACCTGTATCCAATCATGTGCACATCAAATAGAATTTCATATTTGAAATAAAGCTAAGAAATCACCATTCTACAGTGAGTCTTTTGTTGTTAAAAAGCTGTGTAAAATCCACATTGTATTTATATGCAGCAATATTCATACTTTAATATCTTCTCTCAAACATTCAAATATATATACCTAAGAGAAACTGTCTAGTCCAGTATATTTCTATAAGCTGAATGTCAGGAGTAGGGCAGAGATAAGGAAAGAAGGAAGAATAAAAGGGAGACAAACTTTCTAAGGAGAAGAAAGGAAAGGGTAAAGAGATGGAAGGAACAAGGAGAAAAAAAGAAAAAATAAGAAATCAGAGGAAGAGTATATTTAAAAATTAATGTAGTTGTTTATCTAGAAAACATCATGTCTCTGTTTTGCAACAGGAATATATGAAAACAAAATTAATGCTGATCCCTCCTACTTTGTATGCATGTACGTATATATGTCAATCTGTATGTATATATATAATTATTTTCTGCTAAAGCTTACCAGAAAAATCTTCTTGAACCTCATGGCTTAGCCCTAGAAAAGAAAAATACATATTTAGTTAAAATCCAACTTTAAGTCATACAGTTCATGAACATCGTATAAGATCATTTGAAAGGTTCTTTTATGCACTATTGCATATCTCTCAAGGTAAGTAAAACATATTCTGAGAGATCAAAAGAAAAAAATTGTATACAACCAAAATGTAGAGTCGAAAATATTTAAACACACTGCATACATTTCTTCATTTTTCCATTTCTCACCTTATTAACTGAAGAGTAAACATTCAGTTGCTCCCAGGTGGGTAACCCACATTACTCCAAGTATGGTCCCGGACTGACCCACAAACGGAGCAAAGAACAGGGCAGGGAGAGAGGCATGTATGCTCGGTGTGCATGTGCACATGTGAACATAGGCCAGACCTGGGCTAGCTCAGTTTTTCCTTTCTTATTATTCCCTAAAGTTGAATGTTCTTTTGGTTATTGAAAAGTTTATTGAGCATCTATGTGAGCCATGCACTTTCTAGGTGTTATCAGCACAGCAGTTAATAAAGGAGAAAAATCCTGCCTTTAGGAACTTATATTCCAGAAGGAGGAGATCCAAGAAATATTTTTATAAATATTTGCTCTAAATTTCACTGTGTTCATATGGTTATCTGGAACTTAAAATTTTACAGTATTTTAGTCTTCTGATCCAATATTACCAATCAAGAGTTTCATATTTTGGGGTCTTTTTGGTTTATAAGTATGTTAGAAACATTAGCTACATACAGTGTGAACAAAATTAGCTGTAATATTTGAAACACAATAGATGCTGGCACAGAGGTTGACTTAAAGAAAAATTATGACAGTAGGCGGTGGCGCAGTGGATGGAGCATTGGACTGGGATGTGGAAGGACCCAGGTTCCAGACCCCGAGCTCGCCAGCTTGAGCGCAGGCCCATCTGGTTTGAGCAAAAGCTCCTCAGCTTGGACCCAAGGTCGCTGGCTCCAGCAAGGGGTCACTCAGTCTGCTGAAGGTCCGCGGTCAAGGCACATATGAGAAAGCAATCAATGAACAACTAAGATGTTGCAACAGCAACAAAAAACTGATGATTGATACTTCTCATCTCTCTCCATTCCTGTCTGTCTGTCCCTATCTATCCCTTTCTCTGACTCTGTCTCTGTAAAAAAAAGGAAAAATTATGAAAGTGCTAATGAATAACATATACTTCCCTAGACATCTAAGTGTTTTCTAGTGTCTCTTAGGCTAACAAAAAAAAACAAGATAGGACACATTTCTAGAAGAAAGGGTGCAGGTTTGAAGTTGATTATGAATGGTGGGAAAATAAGAGAGAAAAAAATATTCATCAATTCTGACCAAATTCAGGACTACAGGTACTTCATTAATATAACAAAGCACCAAGGAGAACCCTGAGTCAGCTGAGGTTTTAGTCTGTATTTTACAAAAGTAAATAAAATGTTCTTTATGAAAGAATTCATGCTTAAAACAATTACCAAGATTATTCTCTTCTTGCTGTTGTTTTTTTTTGTTTGTTTTATGTCTACCTTCCAATGAGAATATAACCTTCATAAAAGGAGAAAAGGGTAAAATCCTAGAGTCAAGTTCATTATGGGTGAGAAATGGATTCAGAATCTGGTATCTTTTATTCCAGGTGTCAGTCCTGATTCTCTTTCTTTTGATAGATCTGTAATCTTTTGAAACAGACAGAAGTGAATTACATGGCTGGCCTTTGACCATGGAGGGATACAATACATCCTTACAGTCCATGCTGTTTTGGTGCAGCTCTGACTTCCCTCTGACAGAACTAGCAAAAAACAGGCCAATGAAACCAGCACTTCATGATGGGCGCTCACTATCAGAAGCATTGACAGACAGGCTTCCGGAGATTGATTTGTTTATAGGTGCCAAGTAAAAGCCTTACAAAGCTAAGCCAACAAATACCTCATGAGTTACTGATTTTGATTACATCTAATTGTTTAAACTTGGGAAAGGTGCCATTTGCTAGCAATTTCATTAGTATAGAGAAGTAATAGCCTGATCAGGTTGTGGCACAGTGGATAGAGCATTGGTGTGGGATGCAGAGGACCCAGGTTCAAAACCCTGAGTTCGCCAGCTTGAAATCCAAGGTTGCTGGCTTGAGCAAGGGGTCACTGGCTTGGCTGGAGCACCCCGTTCAAGGCATATAAGAGAAGCAATCAATGAATAAACTAAGAGTGCCACAACTACGAGTTGATACTTCTCACCTCTCTCCCTTCCTGTCTCTCACTAAAAAGAAAAAGGAAAAAAAAAAAAAACAATAACAGAGCCTGACCAGTGGTGACCCAGTGGTTAGAGCATCAACCTGGGATGCTGAGGTCCCAGGTTTGAAACCCCAAGGTTGCTGGCTTGAGCACAGACTCAGCCAGCTTGAGCGTGAGCTCACCAGCACGAGTGCAGGGTTGCTGGCTTGAGCATAGGATCACAGACATGACCCCATGGTTGCTGGCTTGAGCCCAAAGGTCACTGGCTTGAAGCCCAAGGTTTCTGGCTTGAGCCCAAAGTCAATGGCTTGAGCAAAAGGTCATCATGTCTCGGCTGGTATCCCCTGGTTGAGGCACATATGAGAAGCAATCAGTGAACAATTCAAGTGCTGCAACTATGAGTTGGTGTTTCTCATCTCTCTCCCTTCCTGTCTCCGCCTCCCTTTCTCTCTCTCAAAAACAAACAAAAAAAAACTCAACAAAAAAATTGATGAAAAATGATAAACTAAAATGATACCATATTAAATATTAAACCAAAATTACAGCAGATAAAATATTTAGTACCTAGATTTTAGACCAAGTTATTGTCATACTTAAAACTGGAGTTGTTTCAATTAATAAAGAATAAGGTACTTACCAATATGTATAAGATATGAATAATCTTTGAAGATTGTTTCTGCTCTAAAGAAATCATACTGATGATCAACTATTACTGAGTGTAAACTGATGTCCTTAAATAGAAAGCAAAATGAAAAAAATTAAAAAGTAATTGTTTCCAAATTTCTGTAACAACATGATCAGTGGAACTTCACATGGCACTTGTTTATAGAACCCATGAGATAAATAAACATTACTCTTATTTTTTCTCTCTCCTACAACTCAGTTCTTATCAAAGCACATATTGTAATCTGAATTACATACCTGCCTGTGCTTACTATCTACCTTTCCCACTCGTCTCTAAGCTCTAAGCATAAGGAACTATATAGAGACTATTGCTTGGTGCCTAGTAGGTACTTAATATTTTGGCAAAAAAAATATTATTTTTATTTTTTTATGTGCCTGTCAAAACACATATGAGAAAGCAATCAATGAACTAAAGTAACTCAACTACGAGTTGATGCTACTCATCTCTCTCCCTTCCTCTTCTTACTAAAAAATAAAAAAAATAAAATAAATTCACTACAGCCAATACAATAATAGCCATCTGCTATGAATGAATCAAAATTAAATCTATTTTTTTTGTCAGATCAGCAAAAAAAATGTTTTTGGTGTGCCACAGAATTTTAGTAATTAGTTTACGTGTGCCATGGGATAAAAAAGGTTGAAAATTGCTTATTTATACCATACACTGAACACATTGTAACATACAGAAACTATATTTACTTCATAGAATTCTTGTGAAAAGTAAGTAACTCAATACAAAAAAAGTGCTTAGGAAAGAACCTGGGACATAACTATTTTTTTTTCTGATTTTTAAAGATGTGTTTACCTTTTGTTTAATATATTTGACAATGGTGACTAAAGAGTCTGTTTGGAACCAGTCATAGCTGTAAAATAGCAAGAAAATGAGTAATTATATTGACAATCACATGCATTAACATATATTAAATCATTAACTGTTGTGAGAAATACGTTTCTCTAGATAAACTTTTTTTCTAATCAGCAGTCTTACTATTATATAATGCCAATTATTTCCATATTTAAAATACCTATACTTCCATGTATTCCAACTTGTATTAAGAAAAAAACATTATCTTTGATAAGACACTTTTTATAAAAGTTACACATATCCTCACTAAAATCTTCTTTTATCAGGACAACAAAACACAATGTTTTCTTAAGGAACATGATCAAATCCACATGCTTAGAATTACTTTCACACTTCCCTGTTGCAAATGTATTCCTCAAAAATTAATTCATCATGGTTGCTTATTGTGTAATTGGTAAAACTAACTCTTGTGTTTTGTAATAACTATTAACCAAACTGATACTGTTTTTGTACTTATTACCTACATATAGGCACCCATAGGTAAATCCTAGAGGAAGTAGGCTTGAGGAGGTCTTAGGAGGCCCTTAATTTATTTACAATAATTTAACAGATTGTATATAAAATAATTTAACAGATTTAACAAATATAGCAGGATGCTGCTGATATAATATAAACTGAAGATAGGAAAAAAGGCAGAAAAAGTAAAAACTACAAAGAACAAATATAACAAATATAACAAATGTCATTAAGAAAAAAAAATATATGACCCACTTAATTTACTAAGACAGTCAGGGGTTAATAAATATATTTTAAAATATTTCCATTAAAAATAACAAATTGGACATATAAACAACATAGTGAAATAAATTATGGTATGATCATATAATAAAATGACAAAAATGCTTTCATAAAATAATGACATAGACATAGAAAACTGGTCATAGAATATATCATAATACCAATATTATCAAAAGAGGAGACTATGAAAATAGGTATGTGAATCAAAGTGGGTGGAATAAACCAAGTAGTAAGAGTATACACCTAATGCTGATGGGATTACAATGATTTTTATCACTTTCTTTTGTATTTCTCTGAATTTTCCAAGTTTTCTACCATGAATGTATATTTTATAATAAAAAAAAAAAAGTTTTGAGCCCTGGCTGGCTGGAGTGTAGAGGTCACACCAGTCTGAATGCTGGATCACCAGCTCCATTCTGAGGGCACTGGCTGGACTCGCTGGTTCGAGCCCAAGAGCACACAGAGAAGCAAGCAATGGGTATACAACTATATGGAACAAGTTAATACTTCTCTCTCTCTCTCTCCCTCTCTCTCTCTCTCTCCCTCCCTCCCCCTTTTCTCTCAGAAAGATTTTTTGGCCATTCTTTTATTATTTTTTTAAAGTTTTGGTGTATATAATGAATCAAACTTCAGTTATATTAAAAACTCATGTTTACAGAACAGTTCATTTTCCAATAATCCTGACAAATAAAGCACTACAGTTCCGTATCAAAGAAGCATGACTAATGCAGAAAGCAATAAATCAAACCCATACATGTTTTATTTTTTTCATGTGTATATTTTGGTCTAGGACTGACTTAACTTTAAAAAAGTAAAACAAGAATGTATACCTTGGAGAAATAGGGCCTTCTTTGGCAAGTGTATCTGTTAGTTGGCTCTTGGGTAGCATGCCTTCATAAAGAAAAATAAACAGAATAGCCACAGTTTTCAGATGTAGCATTTTTCTTTCTTTTAATATTTTCAGAAAAGTTATGGAAATATTGTACAAGGACACAAATCACAGATGTACCACTCAATAAATGTTCATAAAGACACCCTTGTAGCCAGTACCCTGCTTATACCCCCTTCCCAATCACCATTCTTCCAAGGGTTACTACTAGTCTGATTTTTAATATTGTGATTAGTTTATGCCTGTGTTTGACCTTTCTAAAAATAAAGTCATATGATATGTTCTCTTTAGGTCTGGCTTTTTCTTTCTCTTTTATCCAGCCTTATAAACATTACGGTTCTTATATCAAATAAGCATGATTGAGAGTAAGCAATAAATGAACCTGGAGCTTTCTGAGATTTTATCCACGCTGTTGAATGCATCAGTAGTTTGTTCCTTTTTATTACTGAGTAGTATTACATTGTATGGATATACCAGAATTTATTCATTCTCCTATTGATGGACACTTGGGAAGTTTTCAGCTATTATTCAAAGTGCTGTTATAAATATTTTTATACATGTACATTCTTAGGAAATATATACTCACATTTCTGGTAGGTATAGAGGGTATGCATATGCTTAGTTTTAGTAGATACAATTGAAGAGTTTTCTGAAGGGGTGTACCAAGTTACACTTCTTACCAGAATTGAGCTGTAGTTGCTCCACAATCTCACTGATATGTGCTACTGGTTTCTTTTTTTTTTTTATTTCAGTCATTCTTGTGAGCATATATCAACAAAACATTCTAAAAGTCCATGAAAGCTGTGGTTTTTAAACTGTATTAGAAAACTCTGAGAATAGAAGAATTCTGGAGATTTTGTAAACATTAAATATTCTTTTCTCACAATAGGAGTGCATTGTTTTATCTATAAGATTTTGTTTGGAAAAATGAGTATTACTGCTAAAACTTTCAGAAAACGACTGCATTGATTATACTTTCATTTTTCAAACTGTGTAGGAAAAAAATCAATGTTTACATACTGGTGAGTTTTGAAATTCTCAAATTAGAAGTCCCAGTAATTATATAGTTAGAGATAAGAGGAATCTTTAAGACAAGCTAGTTTAGAGGTTTTCAAGGTTCTTTTTAGTCACAGAATATTTTGTTGAAACACAAGTTAAGTGCAAACACAGGTGTCAAACAGCCATATTTTTTGGATAAGGCTTACTGCGCACCCTGAGCTCAGTCTTTACTCACTCATCATCCATCTCTTCCCAAATGACTCTGCAGAATACACTTAATTTTCAGATAAACAAAGGAAGTCTCTGAGATGGACATAATGAGGCAAAAATACGAAGCAATTAGCAGTGAGTTTAAAGAAGAATGCTGCACTATAAAACTACGGGTATAGTAAAAGAGATAAAACTAAAAAATTAAAACATGTTCTTTCTAAAATAAAAAGAAAAAAGAATCTTATTAAATTATTTGAGAAGCCCTAAAAGATATTTTATTAAGAGATATATAACATCTTTTCGAGGCCTCTTATATAAATAAAAAACAAACATATCACAATCTAAGAATTTTTATAAGAAAAAGCTATTAACAGACTTCATGAACTGCGAGTCAATTCTGATCTTACGTGATTTGACTAGGACCAGGAAATCTGGATGTGAGGTCAGTGACAGTACTGTGATTTAAGAAAAACATTGTTTCTTCTTCCTTAAATTCAAACTAGTAAAGAAATCTGTCTTGCAATCTCATGAGAAAGCAAATAAAACAATTCTCAAACATTCTAAAAACCACATAGTACCAAACAAATATAAATTATTAGGAGAATAACACTTTAGGCCAGATAATACAGCTTACACATAATATCCTCGGAATAAGTTGAAGGACTCTGATGCTAATGTGGATTGGAGTAAAATAATTAGGTAAACTAAAGCTGGAATGAATGAACATTCTCCCTCCCCAAAATGCTGATTGATGGACTGTTATCAATTTGAAGGGATCAGGTCTCTGGGGGATACTATAGTAGTCTATCCCACTATTTTAAACAACTGTATGAATAACAATATAGAAGGCAGACAAATCACATCTGTAAATACAGACTTACCACATAGACTTAAATAAGCCAAACATGAGAGGCAGCTAATATATGTATGTTATGCACATATAATAACCTTAGAAGATCTAAAGTCTTAAGAGGTAACTGTGCTACCAGACCACTGGTATGCTATAGTCCATTTTTAGAGCCATGTTTAACTGAGATATCAGTTAAATATAGTGCGTCCAAGCAGGGCAATGGGAAAATAAAGGTTCTGGAAACCATATGGTTTGGGAAACAAAATGCCTAGTCCATCAGTAATTAGTCTTTTAAATGAAGTTTGTTGTATAATATCACAGAAGAGCCATTATCAGTTGAAATTCAAGATCAATGCCTCATTTATGCAGCGTTATACTACTGGACAAGCAACTTCACTTGTTGCATTGCAAACTGCATAAACTAATCTACAATAGACTATTTTCTCTTGTTATAAAAAGGTAATTCATCTGGCAATCTAGCTTATTAGCTGAATTTCTAAAACTTTCTTTGGCAGAGAGAAAAAACCCTATTACTAAACATACATTAATATAGTTCAATCATAATTCCAAGTCATACTGACTGGTTGAAGATAGCAATGCCGCTGAGCCCAGAAAGGAGTAGATTACAGGCTACTGAGCATCTATACGCAGATAACAGAGGTGAGCCACATACATGCCTGCAGGAGGTGACTTGTTCTATCTTGCCGCCTGATGAGTATGAGCCCTGCAGCTGAGGCTGATGAACACATGTTCAGGGATGTCAAAGAAGGAACTACTGTAAGAGTAATGGCTGGAATATGGGATCTATAAAGTTCTGTCAAATTCTCTAATTTGGGGCAAGTAAGGACATCACTGTGTGTGTGTGTGTGTGTGTGTGTACATACATACATATAAAATATACCTCAGTCTATTCTGTGAAGCAATATTATACAGAAGCAAGTGAATATAACTCATTATTTACTATAAATTTATGACTTACCATTTAAGACTTTCTTTTCCTCACGATAGTCTGTACAGTAAATTAGGAAAAAAAGTTAAGAATATTATAATGCTAAAGAGAATACCAGTTAATATTGTTGATTTAAAGATATCAGCCCTTCTTTCTTGAAAGGCTTTCTTTTAAGGCCTGAGAGAGAAGTAAGGGCCCATGTTTCAAATAAGCTTCATCTCTAAACACTACCAGGTCTTCTCTCCAGGGTTTGTCTTTCATTTTCCTGGACCTTTGTCTACCTTTTTGGACATTTTTTTCTAATATCTTGGTTAATTATTTTAGAAAGCATAAAAAACTCAAATTTTTTCCAGGTTATCATATTCTAAATTAGTCAGAATTAACCATAATTTATGTGATTACATTTTATAAATGAAACATAGACATTAACAACCCAAAGACCAATAACTTACATTTCTCTTTTAGCTAGATCAGTAGTTAAAATCAGTACTGTTACTCCAAATTTAAATGGCCAAAATGCCCCAAATATGTTGACTCTCACATGTATATACAATGCAATTAGTGTGAAAGCCCAGGAAAAAATGTAACAGATATTTTCTTTCAGGATGGCAGGAGCCAATTCACAAATCTGTATCTTGACCACGAGAGTTATACCATATGGTCAAAATAAAACGCTCAGCAAGTCATCAAGGTTAAAAGCAAAAAACTGAATGACAAGCTAACACAAAATATCCACGTAGTAAACTGAAAGGCATCACTTTGTTAATGTGATGACACCTATTTTTATAAAAAAAGAAATTTGAATCAAAGCTTTCAAATTTTTTATGTTCCGATTTTCAATCAACCAGAGATCCCATCATTACCTCCATTTCATTTACCTGTCATAAAATAATCATAATTAAGGGGGCCAGATGTCCAGCTTTTTTTATATCTCCCATTTTCCAAAATAATTTCATAGCTAAAGAGATCTTAACAACATATAGCAAATTATCATCTGATCCCCTCATTTAAGACTGAAAATCAGAGGTCAAGGACTTGAATGAAATCCATAGCTCTTGAGCAATGAAATCAAGATTAGATGTAGGAAAATGCTATGAAGACTTGCAGAATTAGAATAAACAATTAAGAGACAGTAAGGTGCTCTAGGGCCAAAGCCCTGAGCGGATGAGAGTGCAGGGCCTCTCTCTGCCCTGTGCTGGAAACAGCAGGATAAGATTCAGTAACAGAAATGTTTAGGCCAGTGGTTCTTAACCTGGGTTCTATCGAACCCTAAGGGTTCGATGAGTCGGTCTCAGGGGTTCGGAGAAGCCATTGCCGCGGAGGCCAGAATAAAGTAATACCGTAAATTGTTGTGAGTTCATGCACTTTGTTGGTTTTGTTCTTTGAGCAAGGTGATGTTCATGCATGGCTCATTTTGTGCACCAGTAAAAAAACATATACCTATGTCTTGAATTTGGAAAAAAAACCATATTTTATTTATCACTAAAGAAGGGTTCGGTGAATGCGCATATGAAACTGGTGGGTTCGGTACCTCAAAAAAGGTTAAGAACCACTGGTTTAGGCTCTCAGAACAGAGATAAGGAGTCAGCATGTTCCTTGTTCTTTAATTCACTCCCTGAAAACTTCTATCTGCTTCCTTGAGTTATTTGGACTGGCTAATAAAATATCTGAGTAAGGCTGGGGACGGGGCTTCAGTTCTTTGGTCTGCTGAGAAGGGCTGTTGCCTCCCCTTGGACCCACGGAGCACGTCATCTGATCTCCAAGTAGTTTGTTGTCACCAGGGTGATTAGACTTCATCTCTTCTGAAACTTAGCACCATACTTCTTACTATGCCATTGCTAGAGTTAATAATACTGACTGAAAACACAAAAGACCTAAACACCATTTAAATTGTACCTCAAAATGAGCTTTGTTTATCAAATGCCAGATAAAAATCTAGTTGTTACAATTGCCAAGGCATCACTGTTGTCCCTGCTTTGTCACTCTTAGTCAGTTTCATCTGTCTTTGCTACTGCAGTTGTGATTATTTATCTTAGAACAAAGAGCAAACTCGCAGTATGACAAGTAAATCTATTTTCAGAGCACCACATAGCTGGCAGTTTGATGAATTTCATTTATCATGTAAAACAATTTTTTTTTATCTAAGATGCTCACAGATTTTAAAAACTGCCTCAGGAAATTAGCTTCTAGTGAAAAATATATATTTAATTCCTGCCTGATTTGAATTGATTTGCATCTGTCAGAATTTTCTGCATTCTGATAAATTAATAATTTTCCCTGGGTCTTTTTCTTAATACAAAGAGCACCAATAGGAAGAGAAATTCTACTTAAAAGATCAAAATTACCTATAAAAACTCTACTATTCCACTTTTGTGACTCTTTTCAAAAACTGAGTCATAAAAATAGAAAGACTTTTTTTTTTTTTTTTGTATTAAGCATATTTACATCTGAATCACTTTAGTCACATGAGACACTTTCCTCTCTAACAAGAAATACTATTCTGTCTTGATAACTAATTCTATCCTTTGGTTGGTTCCAGGGCCATGAGAATTTATCTTTTCTCATCATGCTGTGTGAACTGCTTTTCTCTGATTAGAACCTCTGCGTTCTGGAGAGGTCAGCATCATTAGGAAAGCTAGTACTATGATCTATCAGCATTCCATTCTTCTTTGGTAAGAGGGCTGGGTAAGGTTTTTTGGGTTTTTTTTACAGGGAGAGAGAAAGAGTCAGAGAGAGGGATAGGTAGGGACAGACAGACAGGAACAGAGAGAAATAAGAAGCATCAATCATTAGTTTTTCCTTGCCGTTGCGACACCATAGTTGTTCATTGATTGCTTTCTCACATGTGCCTTAACCGTGGGCCTTCAGCAGACCGAGCAACCCCTTGCTGGAGCCAGCGACCTTGGGTCCAAGTTGGTGAGCTTTAGCTCAAGCCAGATGGGCCCGCACTCAAGCTGGCGACCTCGGGTCTCGAACCTGGGTCTTCCGCATCCCAGTCCAACGCTCTATCCACTGCGCCACCGCCTGGTCAGGTTGGGTAAGGATTTTTAACTATGACCTCAATCTAGTTTACCTCTCCTGAGTGGAGCTACAGGCAGATCCCCTGGGATAAAGAAAAGAAAGAGAGAGAGAAAGAGAGAGAGAGAGAGAGAGAGAGAGAGAAAGAAAGAAAGATCCTGTTATATCAATATGCTCACTCTTTTAACAAATATCTTCATCATCATCTTAACAGGGATACTGACATACCAAGAAACCATTTGAATTAAAAGGAAAATATAAAGATTTATTCAGTTTGCTTATATATGCATAAAGATAATATGGAAGGGTTCACAATAAATGTAGTGATGTGGTAATCTTTGTGTGGGCACGGAAGGAGAAAATGGTAGAGAGGAAAAAGATACAATAATAAGGGCACTTCTCACTCTTGAATCATATGAATGTATTAGTTACTCAAAAATTAAGTAAACCTAATTAAGAATAAAATGTCAATATGTTATTTTAAATACAACATAATAAATGCTAAAAAAAGAGGTATATAGAAGATGGTATGGAAGCCTACACAGGGCAGGTATCTATACTTCCACGGACTTTGAAAGGACTCCACTGAGGAAGTAATATTGTAACTATGTTTCTAAAAAACTATATAGGCATTTTCCAAAAAGACCCTGAAAAGAATACTTCAGGAAGACAAATATTGAGCATTTCTTTCTGAATGTGTTTTATTTATCAGGTAGCTACATATCTCATCTTCCCTTCTCACTCCAACAAATTGATATCACAGAACTGTTAGATATGAGTTGAGTCTTATTATCAGAGATCTTAGTAAAAAGTCCAAAACATATCAATCTGTGTTCCCTTCCTTTACTGCTTGGCCCTGCCAGAAGACTCTGGCTCTCTATAATGTGTTTAAGAACCATCTTTTCTCTAGATATTCTTCCATATCTCTAAACAGAACTCCTCATAACACAATTTAGGCCAAATTCTTGATTTTGTTTCAAAAGGTATATACTCATTTCTCTCATCTTATTAAATTTAATAATATTTCTATTTCTAAACTATCTTTACCTTCTACTTTCCTCTTTTCAGCTTTCTCATCATCTTCTGAATCAGCTTTAAATGTTACATAGCACTCAAACTTTAAGGCCCGGAATTACTCATCCTAGAAGCAGTTTACCAGTAGAATTAAAATAAAGATTGAATAGTTCAAATACATAGTCTGAAAACTTCCAAGATTAAACCTAAACAAGAAACTGTCTAGCAGCAAAAGAAAATTCGGCAACCTGAGAGAGATGACAAATTTGCTCATTCAATAAAGGTCATTTCATCACGACAGCCTGCCCATTTTTCTCCACAAGTGACTGTCTCGCGTCTCCCCAACCCTTAGCCACTGAGCTTGTATTATGCCCACCCACTAAAGCCCGAAATTGTCTCCATTTTACCAATGAGGAAACTGATACTCTTAGGAGAGAGAAGTTTGACTCTATAGAAATTGAACTTCCAGCTGGTCCATCCATAGGTCCTATTTTTTTATTATTTTAGTGAAAGAGGAATGGACAGAGAAAGAGAGAGAGAGAGAGAGAGAGAGAGAGAGAGAGAAACAGAAAAAACATCGATCTGTTCCTGTATGTGCCCTGACTAGGGGTTGAACTAGCAACCTCTGTGCTTCGGGACAATGCTCTAACCAACTAAGCTATACGGCCAGGTCATAAGTCACATTTTTAAAATGTCAAATTTCCCAATGGCATAGTCTAGTCTCAGGAGTGTTTCTTTTCCATTACTCACTGCTTTATCATGATTCCTAATACTTTATGTTTTCAGATTTTATGCACTCTCTCAAGCAATTACTGACCATAAACCACTTAGAACTATGGACTAACAGAATACTTAGAGGTGGAATAGGGTTTTAGAGCTATTCTCATATCCCCAGTTTAAAAGTGAGGATAGTGCCTGACCAGGGGATGGCACAGTGAATAGGGTGTCAGACTGGGATGCAGAGGACCCAGGTTCGAAACCCCAAGGTCACCAGCTTGAGCGCGGGCTCATCTGGGTTGAGCAAGGGGTCACTCGGTCTGCTGTAGCCCCCGGTCAAGGCACATATGGGAAAGCAATCAATGAACAACTAAGGTGCCACAATGAAGAATAATGCTTCTCATCTCTCTCCCTTCCTGTCTGTCCCTATCTGTCCCTCCCTCTGTCTCTCCCTGTCTCAGTCACTAAATAAATAAAATAAAATAAAATAAAAGTGAGGATAGTGAAATTTGTACATATACTTACCTTACTAAAGGCCACAGTTTTATCTGGAGAAGCCTACCAATTTTCCTTTGACATTTGCCAGTGGTTTGTAGTGCGCTGATTTTGTTCCTGGGGGATATTTAGTAATGTCTGGAGACATTTTAGTTGCCATGACTAAGCTAAATGCTCCTGGCATTTCAGTGGGTAGAGGAGAGGTCTGGGATTCTGTTAAGTACCCTGTAATGCACAGGATAGACTCCAACAATAGGAATTATCTAGCCCCAAATTTTAATAGTGCTGAAGTAGAGAAACTCTCATATATGAATTAGATTTTTATTCTTTTAAATTTATGGTATTAGTGGTACATTTATGATCTAGAACAGCATTGTCAAAAAGAAATACAACACAAGTATAATTTCTAATTTTCTAATAACTACATTAGCAAAGAAAAAAGAAACAGGTTAAATTAATTTTAATAATAATCTTTACTTAATGCAACATATCCAGATTATCATTTCATCATGTAATCAATATAAAAATTATGAGATATTTCATTCTTTTTTTATACTTCGAGTCTCTAAATGCAGCATATATTTTATACTTGTAGCGCATCTCAATCCTGACTAGGTACATTTTGAGTGTTCAATGGCCACCATGACAGAAAAGGGATAGAATAAGGACAAAGAGTAAGAACATTTTTCATCTTTGCCAGAGAATGAAGAATTCTATGTAAATAAATTACCAGCAACTAAACTGCACCTTTCAAAGTTTCTCCTTTCAGTCATTATAAATCTTTCTAAAACACAATATAAACTGTAATATTTTTTAAACAAATAATTATAAAAATCACACTGATTGTTGGCTTAATAAGGATCCACTATTTTGTTTTATGTTCTGACTCTGTTGGCTTTTCTATTTTCTTGCTAAATACCCAGGCATTTCACCACTGCCACACTGGAAACTCCCAGATAAAATAAAAACTATACTTGCCCAACTGGGGGGATGTCCACAAAATGCCAATTCTGGGTCCCCTAAATTTGGTGTCACCCCACCTAAAAAATGGTATCAGAGAGAAGCCCATGTATAAAATTCCTCTTCATTAAATCCACTGTCTCCCTCACGCCACCTTCACAGATCCTCATCTCTTTTCACCTACTATTTCCACTTTATCTGTTTTCATTCTCTATTTCTACTTAATCTACTTCCATCCTCTATTCCTACTTCATCTTTGTATTCATCCTCTGCCCTTAAACCATCCAGCAGTTTAGTTGCTAGTTAGAGAGTGAACACATGTCCTGGGTTACTCCAGTCAATTTACGCCATTATCCCATCATAATTATTTAACAGAACCTTCTTTCATTGTCAACACTGCTCCAGTTCGGACAATTACAGTTATGCTTTCTAATAGTCTCAGTCCATAAGTCTCAGGCCAGCAGAGTGCAATGATCAATTCCTGACTACAGATAAAAGGTACACCAGTCGAATATGTTTGGGGGGGCAGTGTGTCCCAGACCTCACCACTCAAAACCTGTGTTCCTGATACAACCCTGCTTCTAAGCATCTCTTTGTACTGACTGGAGCAGGAGAGCCTCTGGTGGGTCTAATTCCTTCCCTTTGCTGGCTTGGTTCTCCCAGGAAAAATGGTCACTTTAGGTCTGGGGAGTGACCCAGTACAGGGGTCACAGTGGCTGTTCCCCACAGTCTCTCCCTGTGCCCACTCTCCTCTCGCAACTCCAGTCCTCTCAGTGCGCCCCTCTCCCGGAGCCCCAGGTAAGTGGCTGTGAACAAGGTTTTCTGCACAGTCCCTTTAAGATGGAGCCTGGGTCTAAGAGTTGTCTCCCTTTTGTAAATAGTAACCTGGCTCTTCTTTTAGCTAAATACTGTCTGTACGCCTCCTCTAGTCTCTGACGCTCCAGGCTGGGGTTTTGGTCGTGGGGCTGAGGACCCACAACTCTCCAGGAAACCCACCCCACTGTGAGAAACCCTCCAGGCCACCTCTTGCTCCTGGGAGTGGGACAGCCCTTTCCACATCTCTGCCCTTCCTACCAGCTCAGTGTGGTGTCTTAGGTGATGCTTGGTTATAGATTCCTTAGTTTAATCCAAAGTAGGTTTTTCAAGATGATTGTTTCTAAATTAAGTTGTGATCCACTTTGTTTCTGGGAGGTGGGAGTTGTAATGTCTACTTACTCTGTTGCCATTTTCCCTCTCCCAAATTGGATAGTTAACATGTGGGCTGTGGAATTCTCCTGGTGTTTGTCCAATGCTTTTTTGATTTGTAAAATTTTTGTCTTTGTTTCCTAGTGCCTTGCAAGTTGACTCATATCTCTACCTGTTACTGGCCTCACCCTAGTAAAACATTCTGCTCTTTCTAGATATGCTGCCCTAGTAATTAGTATCAGGGCTAGAGATAGCATTCAGAAAGAAACTCTTAATTTATGGATACATAGTATCTGAGGACCCATATCTCTTTCTGGGTAAAAAACATGTTTGCATTTTAGAGGATAAGGAGGAGAAAGAATACTCATTACAGTTTTGTTTGTTTGGGTTTTTTATCTTTTTTTTTTTTGTATTTTTCTGAAGTGAGAAGCGGGGTGGCAGAGAGACATTCCTGAATGCGCCCAACCGGGATCCACCTGGTATGACCTCTAAGGGGTGAGGTTCTGCCCATCTGGGGCATTGCTCTGTTGCAACCGGAGCCATCCTCAGCACCCTGGACAACTTTGCTCCAATAGAGCCTTGGCTGCAGGAGGGGAAGAGAGAAACAGAGAGATCGGAGAAGGGGAAGGATGGAGAAGCAGATGGGCGCTTCTCCTGTGTGCCCTGGCCAGGAATTGAATCCAGGACTTCCACACTACAGGCCAACACTCTACTACAGAGCCAGCTGGCCAGGGTCTCACTTTAGTTCTTTATGATTAATAGTTAGAAATCCTTGGTTTCCTAAACTGTTCTGATTTTGGTTTCATAGGAAGAGGGGTTGTTTATTTTGCTTTGTTTTTCTGGTCTTAACTACATTAGTTAAGGTCTTAACATCCTTGTTACTGAATGATTTTAGGTTATCACTTTTTTTCTCTCAGCACTTCCAGGATACTGTTCTATTGCTGTTCTAGTAAAAGTGCTGTAACAGCCAGCTAATTACTAATAAATTAGCTATCAATTTACTGATCACTGGTTAGTAAACCTGTCTCTTTCTCTCTGACTGTTTTTCATACCTTCTCAATGTCTCTGGTATTCTTAAGAGTCTGTGTGAATTTTTTTATTTATCTTGCTTGGGTTTTGCTGAACTTGCTAAATTTGAGGAATTGTGACTTAACAATTTTGGAAAATCTCAGCCATTATCCCTTCAGATATTGCTTCTTCCTCATTCTTGCTACTACTTCCTTACAAAAATGATTACAATTGTTAGATTGCATTACTCTAGCCTCTATGTCTCTTGAATGTTTTTCTATTCTCTTGTTTTTCTGTGCCACATTCTTTGTAATTTCTGCTGTTCAATCGGGCCATTCATCGAACTCTACTACTATGTCTAAACTCTGACTACTCATGCTGTGTACTTTTTAATTCCACTATTTCTATTTTTCATCTCTAGAATTTGTTTTCTTTTTTAATTCTACATAATTGTTTTTAGCAGTCTCATCTTTTATTAGTGTTACCAATTAGTTCCTATTTTCCTAAATATTTCAAACAATCATCTTTATTCTGTGTATGAATAATTAAGTTCTCAGGGTAAAATCTTGCTGTTGTTTATTTCCTCATGTGTTGTCTAAATTGTACTGTGCACTAATAATTGTCTGATGTGTACATGTGGGAATTTTGAGGGTTTTAGGTTAAAACCATTAAAATTTTGTATACACACCTGCCAAACAGCCTGGGAAACCAGTAAGAGGGTTTTAAGGTTTCTGAGGTTTCATAGGTGGTATGTATTTAAATTTTCAGCTCTTACATGGGCAGAACATAGTTAAAAATTCTCAGTGAAAATTTCTCTTTTCTCTTTCCCATCACCTCACAAAGAAGGCGAGGGCAGATAAGATACCCTGACATTCCATTTGTTGTTAGACAGATTTCTTTTTCTAAGCCTTCCCATTTTACTGATCATACAGATCTACAAAAGTCCAAGCCATAGACAGGGATCTCAGTTCCAACTCCCTGCCTTTACAGACCCCTGTATAACCAATATAATTCTTGTGTGGCTCTAAGTTCTGAGTATCTAGATAAGTGCTTGTGGGAAACAGATGCTTGAGAACTAGCTTATCACTCTGGATGCTACTTCTGACTACTCTTTTTTACAGATGTCTGGGGATTTCCTTGTGAACTAATGTGCTCATTTTAAATGGTGTTTATTGTATTTGGTGAGGCATTTTGAGGATTGTCTGTCTTTCATTTCCAGGGAGAAAGGACTGAAACCAGACAAGCCTTTTTACCTACTAGCAGAAGCCTAACGAGTCTAGCATACTTTCTAATTACCCTGAAGGGTATTACAGAAGAACACATGACTTTCGATACCAGATTGTGAAAATAAAATATATACCATTCAGGATGAGGTAGAACTATTCATTTAGAAATTTTAGTTACAATCACATCTCATAAAGACAGTGAATCAATAAACTTAAAAATCAATTAAGAAGAGAAAGGGATTGGTTTACAAAAGTAAATTGCCTGGAAGAATTTTCAAACACTAAAGTTCAAACCAGTTTGTTTTTGGTATATACGAACATATGCCTTGTTTTGTAGCAATAAGAACAAAAAGAAATAATTCTATTTTGAATATCTATTACTTTCACTGTGCAAAGAACTTTATTCATATTAATTTGTTCTTAGCTCTATGAATCCCTGTACAGATTAAAAAACTGAGGCTCAGGGATCAATACTGGCCCAAAGATTGCAAGTCAACAGGTCTTGAGCTAGGATTCAAATCTAGGTATGCCTGTGCTATTTCAATACTGCTGATAATAGGCCTCTGGCAACAAGGCCTTGAATTACAAAACTCATTGAACTAAATAAATAGAATATTCAGGCTGAACAAGCCAGTTTATTCCTAATTTGGGTGTCAAAGTCAGGACTTATTGACAAACAACTATATTTCTTCCATAGTAAAGGATTAAGGAAAGTATTCCTGCTATTCCTACTGCATGTCTAACATTTTCAAAAATACTCTACTGAATGAAGCTTAGGAGGTAAAGAGATAAGCCATGTAGATTGTAGAACTACTGGTTAAAAAGTAAGGGGAATGATGGGTTGTATTCTGTAAATAGTTTAAAATCAGAATGTGGGTTTCGTATGGTAATGAAGCCAGAAGTGGAAAGGTTGAAGGCAAATGGGAGACAATGCTGGGAGAAAACATTTCACAGTATAACTCTTATATTCCTCATTTTTCAATATGTGAATATATTACATATTCAAAACATTAAAAATTCCAAAAAATGAGTTTAAAAATCAACTCTAACCAACTGGTCTAGCAAATCTATGTGTAACAATAGAATAAAACACTAGTGAAAACTAAATTAAGACTAAGTAAAGTTCTTCCACTTCCATAATGCTTAATTCTCATACTATGAATATTCTCTCAAAACAGGTCAAAAATTTAAGGTTAAAGTCATTGCTTCATTCTAAAGAACTAAAGTAAAACCTTTACAGTGGCAGACCAGAAGGCCAGTGAAAATGAGAACAATGTATTAATTTATTTAAATCTATCTGTTGAAATCCAAGTTAAAAAACAATACATGTGAGTTACACATCAATGCAGCTTAGCACTGTCACCACTTACCTTTAGGAACAGCAGGTTTAACTGCCATTCTGCCAACCATACATTCTTTCAGCATGGATTCATAATTGACCCAACGATGAACCTGGTATGGGATATAAACAACAGAAAAGCAATCTGATTAACTCCAAGAGATGCTCTAATTTTATTCTGAGCAAAAAAAAAAAAAAAAAAAAAAACCACAACATTTTTATACTGCTCCGCAAAACAGAGAAGCAGGTTCAATTTGCCAACAAGGGAGTGACAGCATATGTAGGGTAACAATGTTGTCAAAGTGCTGTCTATAGACTTTGGAGGTTCCTAAAGTCCTTTCAGAAATACATGAGGTCCCAATTAGTTTCAAAATATACTAAAATTTGGCCCTGGCCAGGTGGCTCAGTGGACAGAGCGTTGTCCCAGAGTGACACGGTTGTAGGTTTGATCCTAGGTCAACGCACATACAAAGAAGCAGCCAGTGAGTGCACAATTAAGTGGAATAATGAGTTGCTGCTTTTCTCTCTCTCTCTCTCCCTCTTCTCTTCCTCTCTCTGAAATCAACAGAAAAATTAATTAAAAAATACAAAAATTTATTTGCCTTTTTCATTGTGTTTACATTTGCACTGATTTTAAAAAAAAGCAAGGATAGGTAAAACTGCTTTCATCTTAGCACAAATCAAGGCAGTGATTTCAACCATTATATTCTTCACCAGACCCATGGGAGGTGGGGATGAGGTTGTGATTTATTTAAGCATATCCTTCATGAAGCATTATTTTCTTTTTTAAAATTGAATTTATTGGGGTGACATTGGTTAATAAAATTATGTAAGTTTCAGGTACACAATTTCTGTAACACATTATTTGTATATTGTACTGTGTGTTCACCACCCTGAGTCAAGTCTCCTTGTATCACCTCCTCTACCCTCTTTCACCACCGACCCCCATTCCCTCTAATAAACAACATACTGTTGTCTATGTCTTTGAAGGTTTTTTTTGTTTAACCCCTTCATCTGTTTCAATGAATACCCCAACCCTCCTCCCCCCTGACAGCTGTAAATCTATTCTCTGTATCTAAGAGTCTATACTTTGTTTCTTAAATTATTTTATTCATAAGATTCCACATATAAGTAAGATCATGTGGTATTTATCTTTTTCTGACTGGCTTATTTTACTTAGCATAATACTCTCCAGGTCCATTCATGCTGTCACAAAAGATCAAAATTTCCTTCTTTCTTACAGCTGAGTATAGCATTTCACAGTGTAAATGTACCACAGCTTTTTTTATCCACTCATCTATTGATGGGAACTTGGGTTGCTTTCAAATCTTGGTTATTGTTATTAAATCTCAACCCCGGAGTACAGATCTTTTTATATTGTGACAAAATGGGAAGTTCTCAAAAATACTTCTACTACAAAGTAAAATGGTAACTCTGAGAAAAAATACTTAGGCAACTGTTTAATTTGAAAATTAAGTTTTTCCTAGAAAGGCTGTTCATACTTAAAAGAAAAAGAATGACCTATAAACAAGATGGTTATGCAGATCAGAGTAACTGATATTAAAGCCAAGAAGAAGGCAAAAATCTGGTAGCTAAAATATTGTTTAAACTGATAAAGAACTTCAGAATAGAGCAGTTCTTGTGAATTCCTTTGTGACAAGCTTATAACCTCATAACACTGAGGAATACAGAGATAAATAAGTTTTACTGGAAATTTTTCTTGCAGAAGAGTACAGCCAGCATCAAGATGTTATAGAACAGATATTAAAGTATGGCAGCCAAATTTTCATGGAAATGAAAAATGTTCCCAAACTTTTGTATTTGGGTTGCATTTCTAGACAGTAACAAATAAATTACAATGGGAATTTGCCTTATATCAGCAATAAAAACCTTCCAAAGAAAATGCTATTATGACCATTGGGTAAAACATGACTTTTCTCCAACACAAGAAGGACATAAACAACAAATGGGATTCTGCTATTTAAGCAGATGCATCTAAGTTTATTTCAATGTAAAACAAACTATATTTCCGGCAACCTAGTGAAAAAAAATAAATCCTAAAATAGATAAGAATGTAGGAACAGAAATAAAAATTATGTTTAAAACACTAAAAATAACCCAATCTGATTCAGGTATCTCAAATGGTGAAAACCCAGTAGCACATAGTTAACGATCAACTAAAATATAAAATAAAGGCTATCTGATACAAGGGATATTTTCTATTCTTTTTAAGACTGTTCTAAAATAATAGTTCAGCCAATTTCCCAGGGTTTGATTCCCAGTCAAGGCACACAGGAGAAGCAACCATCTGCTTCTCCACTCTTCCCTCTCCCCCTTTCTCTCTCCCTTCACCGGAGTCATGTCTCAATTGGCTCAAGCAAGTTGGCCCCAGGTGCTGAGTGAGGATGGCTCTATGGCCTCCGCCCCAGGTGCTAAAAATAGTTCAGTTGGGAGCAACAGTCATGAGAGGCAGAGCACTGGCTCCAGACAGGTTACCTGGTGGATCCCAGTGGGGGCGCATTCAGGAGTCTGTCTCTCTGCCTCCCCTGCTCTCACTTAATTAAAAAAAATAGTTCAGCTAACTGAAAGTAATTAACATATTCCATATCACTTTGATAAGTACTGTCTGCTAACCAATTGTGTCACTAGAGCCCCTCTATATACTTTTAAATAGTATAGGAACTAATGCTTGTTTTTAGTATGTATAAGGGGAAAGGTGACTAATTTAAATATCTTTTAACATATACATATAGAATCTCTGCCAGCACTCCAAGAAAAGTAAGTTTTTATTCATTAATCACCTAACTTTCTATATGATAGGAGATTCAGTATTGCAAGACAGGCTGATTAGACAGCAATCCCCAAAGGATAAAGAACTAATAGCAAAGAAGCTAAACAACTTTTGCTTTCTTCTAATTGTCATTGCCTCCCATAAGTCAGTCATCATCATCAAAACTAATCAAACCTGATAACTATCAGCATAGGCAGTAAGCACTTAAGTGTAGACTCCTCAGCACAGATTTGAAATCATCCTTAAAATAATAATAGTAAAATAATTTAAAGGCAAATTGAATGAACAGTTGTCACTTATGAGCATCTTCCCACACTTCAAAAGTCAAGTGAAAGCACATCTGAAATTTATGCAAATATATATTTTCTACAATTCATACTGCTAAACCTAAGAGTATACTCTTCCATTGTTACACTATGACTACCTGCAGCACCTTACCTGATCAAAAAGGTCCGTGCCATCTGACCCTGCTGCTTTCATCAGTTCATCTTGTCCACCAGGATGATATTCCATATAGGGGCTGACATTATAAACACACCCTATGTCAAAGCAAGGAGAAACAATATCTTACATGAATTTCTTAAAAATTGTACAAACTGGCCCTGGCCAGTTGGCTCAGCAGACAGAGCATCAGTCCAACATGTGTATGTCACATGTATGATCCCTGGTCAGGGCACAAAGGAGAAGTGACCATTTACTTCTTTTCCTCTCCCTCTCTCCCTCTTCCCCTCTTGAAGCCAGTGGCTCGACTGGTTTGAGCATGGGCCCAGGGCACTGAGGATAGCTGGGTTGATTTGAGCATCGGCTCCAGATGATTACAGTCAGAACACATGCAGGGGTCTGTCTCTATCTCTCCTCCTCTCACTTAAAAAATAATTGTACAAACTACAAATGTAAGTTCCAATAACTCTTTCTAAATACATCCTATTTGCTACATTGAAGTATTAAGACTATAAAGTCTGAGATTTCACCATATTTGCAAGCTAGTAGTACATTATTAGCCTGCCACTTTCAAGGGTCCTGTAAGAAAATATGAAACTCCTAGGTCAGAGGCATAGGACAGTTTAGGACACACATCAGTAGCAGCAGCTAGAATATCAGCATGTGCATCAGTTCCCTAAACCCCAATTCCCACAGAGCTATGTGATGAGGACCAGATAACACCTGTACATTCAATGTGCCGCATGACAGGAGAGAAACTCGGAGCTTAGGAAACGCGAATCTTTTATAATGAGCAAGTAAGTATGCTTGCCCTTTGTTCTGAAAGTAAACATTAATATACTGAACAGTAAGCAAACATTAATATACTGAGCAGTAAGCAAACATTAATATACTGAGCAGTAAGAAAACACTAGCTCTACTACCATCCAAAGTTGTTCACTATGCAAACATCCCTGAAAAGACTGTTAAGAACGTCAGTGCTCTGTTTGCAAGGTATCTCATCTCTCTTCTCTCTCTCTCTCTCTCATTTCCACTCCCTGATCTTCTACTGCCCTAGTAAAAGAATCCTATGGAAAAAAAATGAGCTCTCATCCATGTTTGATCACCTAGGAAAGGCAGAGCAATGGTGACTGGGCCACTCAGGAATTTCATGTGAAAGCAAGCACAATTCTTTCCTGCCATCACCCAAGGAACAAGGATTATTGTTTAGATCTTAATAATCCTTTTACCTCCCCCACATATTCATTTTATGTGTGTGTGTGTGTATATATTTTTTTATTTTTACTTTTACAGGGACAGAGAGTCAGAGAGAGGGCTAGATAGGACAGACAGACAGGAACGGAGAGAGGTGAGAAGCATCAATCATTAGTTTTTCGTTGCGACACCATAGTTTTTCATTGATTGCTTTCTCACATGTGCCTTGACCACGGGCTTTCAGCAGACCGAGCCACCCCTTGCTGGAGCCAGCGACTTTGGGTCCAAGCTGGCGAGCTTTTACTCAAGCCAGATGGGCCCGTGCTCAAGCTGGTGATGTCGGGGTCTCGAATCTGGGTTCTCCGCATCCCAGTCCGACGCTCTATCCACTGCGCCACCGCCTGCCTGGCCAGGCTCTGTTTATATATTTAACTATAGTTTTATCTTTTCAGAAAAAGGAATAGGGAACAACAAATAAAGAATAGCTCAACAAACAGCCTTACCAAGGAAGTGAGTTGCTTCTTAATCTTTTACTTGAAAACTAGGTAATAGGCAAATCCAGCCCTAAAGACACCTCACAAGTACAATGAGAAGAACTAGGTTTCTTATATCTAGGACTATTCCCTCTTTATATGGTGACTTCCATGAATTTAAATAGCCTTAATATAACTTAAAATGTTCATCCTACATAACGATCTTGGAATAAAAGAAAAAATTGAATTTCAGACTCAAAAATACTACTGCAGTTTTTCCACCATAATGACCAACCAGTCAGACTCTCTTTATAAAATTTCTCAAAGGCAATTTAGGCAACAAAAAGAAGTAAATTCACAAAATCTTTTTCAGCAGTCCTCAAAATAAGTCTGAAAACAAAAGAAAAGAACAGGTGGAGTCCTCTCCCTTCCCCTTCCCATACGCCTCTCCCCACAAAACTTAGAAAGAATTTACCCTATTATTTAATGCTCTAAATTCCACAAACCACAAATGCTGGAATAAGGATTAGGATAAAAATTATTCCCAATAAGCTTTGTAAAACAGAGAAATCCCTTTCAAATAAAAGAATTTCAAGAAGTTCTAGAGTTTCTCAAGAACATGAAATCTGTATCACATGATCATCGAACCTTCTGTGAAGGCATTTCATGTGTTTTGGCAACCAGCAGGAAGATAAACAGGAAGCTTTAACATCTTTATCAATGATGGGCATATAAAACCTGAATTGTCCCACATGTGTTCTCTGCTTCCTCCAAACTCTTGAAATTGACACTTATCCTCTGATAATCTTCCTTTTCTTTCTGATAGGAGTAGGATCCAAACCTAAAGAACTTCCCATCCTCTAAATAGACAAAACTAGGAATGTCTATAAAATCCCTCACTATAAATAAGACTATTAGATACAATCACATTTGGCAGTTTTTTTGCTGATTTTAAGACTTAAACCCTGCCCCCTATTGCCAACTGGTGTATTTTTACTGGTCCAGAGGCTTTCTTCGCTTTTCTGCCTCCCCCTTGTTACCTTTTTTCTTTTCAAAAGCATTTCCTAACAACTAAAACTTGAACCCTTGAATATGGCAGAAGAAAACAAATGCAAGGAATTTAATTTTATGCTTTTCCTTCCTGCTTTATTGTACTCTATTTGTACTATACATGGCTTTTAGTCAGCAATCTCTCCTGAGCACGCTTTTTGCTTCCTGTAAATTCTTACCACCTGGTTTTTAGAAACTAATTTTGCAACTCTCTAAATTTCGCGATGACATAATTAACTTCTTCCTATAGCTCTAATCGCTCAAGTGTGGCAGATCTGCACAACTGATTGTCCATTAAATAAAAATAGAATTTATGGGCCCATAGACACCACATCAATTTGATGCTAATCTTTTAATTCAGCAAAACCTAAATCCTAATAATGATCATAAGAACAAAAACAGTCAGAATTAGGTTCATGAAACATCATGAATGGTGCTTTCAGATCATTTACATGAGTGACCTTCAGTAGCAGAGGAAGGTTTAGGGAATCTTTCTGTCTGCCTATCTGATTGCTTATCTCCTGTATGCTAATATTTTATTTTGCTTTGTATTTTGTTTTTAAACTCTAACGAGGAGTTGATACAATAAAAGACAGTATAAGTTTCTGATAATACAAAGCACTGAGTGGTAATTTTAAAGTGGGTAATTTTAAAGTGACTAATGCTAAGAAGAGCAAATTAATTTCACAATACAGTGTGCCCGTGAAGTCATGGTGCACTTTGACCGGTCACCATGCAAAAGTGCACCATGACTTTATAGACACACTGTACATACATATACCAAACAATAATGTACACTCTAAATTTATACAATGTTATTATCAATTATTTCTCAATGAAACTGGGAAAAATAATATTTAAAAAAAGGAAAAAGAAGAAGGAGGCGAAGAGGAAAAAGTGGGCCAGCAGTAACTTTAAAATATAACAGTTCTGTTAGGAACATATACTCTAATGTTTAAATACATCATTTTTAAAAGCCCTAGACCTTTCAGGGATACATTATAGGTAATTCATCCTAGCAATGCAATTGAAAACTCACATTCAGAGCAACAGCTATACTGAGTTCTTTGGGCAATGTACTGGTAGTACCTGTTCTAATCCTTTAACACTAAATTATCTCTTTTTTGTTATATATCTGGAACTGTGAGCTCTCAAATAAGTTCTTAGTATAAAAATTACTCATTTTAAAATTACCATTCAGTGCTTTGTATTGTCAGAAACTTACATTGCCAATTCAATGACAGAATGACAGTCTTAAGACTGTGAAAATTCGAAAGGCAATTTTTAGTCTGCTCTCTCATTCAGTATAGGATTCACCTCTCAATGAAAAAAATTTTTGTTTTTAAAAATCTCATTCTTTCACCTGACCAGGTGGTGGCGCAGTGGATAGAGCGTCAGACTGGGATGCAGAAGACCCAGGTTCGAGACCCCTAGCTCGCCAGCTTGAGCGCGGGACCATCTGGCTTGAGCAAAAACTCGTCAGCTTGGACCCAAGGTCGCTGGCTCTAGCAAGGGGTTGCTCGGTCTGCTGAAGGCCCACAGTCAAGGCACATGTGAGAAAGCAATAAATGAACAACTAAGGTGTTGCGACAGCAAAGAAAAACTAATGATTGATGCTTCTCACCTCTCTCCGTTCCTGTCTGTCCCTATCTGTCCCTCTCTCTGACTCTTTCTCTGTCCCTGTAAAAAAAAAAAAATTCTCATTCTTTCATGAGTGTAGAAGATTAAATACAGAAGAACAGAAGATGACATGAGAATACAGTTGTCATCTATTAAGCCATACAATAAAAATATTTGCCAAAATGTTAAATAATACCAATTTTCTCATTAAAATTTGTTTTTGTAAAATATAATTTTCATAAAATATGCATTATTTATGATAATATAGTTTATTTCTAGTTTTTACGTTAATTTTAAAAAATTTTAAATTCATAATTTTAATTTCTAAAAGGTAATCATCAATGGAATCATCATAAACAAAGCTCTTTGGGTCCTCAATATTTTTTAAAAGAGTAAAGAGAACTTAAACCAAAAAGTTTGAGAACTACTGCTCTAAGTAAACGCAGTATTTTTGTAATTTAACATTTATTCACAAATTTAATTTCAAAGCCCTATATTAATTATATTCATTCAACAAAAATTTATTTAATGCCTATTATACATGTGTCAAGTATTATGGCACTATCCTGCAGTATTCCTATTTATTTCACCAATCACCACTGCTCATTTTGTTGGCTCTAAATAAACGAAGAAAAAAGGTACGTTCTCATAATAAAAGAACGTCATATTTCACTGTATTCAAATACACGTTTGCAAGCACTGTGACTACTTTGCCATCTTGTGTTCAGTAGAGACATTGCACATTTTCTTTATGACTACCAATGTTTATCTAGTTCTAACAATTGCTAAAAAGGGGATGTTAAAATATGCAACAATGATTATGGATTTTAATTTTCATTCAGTTCTATTAATGCTTGCTTCATCTATTCTGAAAATGTATCAGGCACAAATATTCTTTCTGAATTTAGAGCTATCATTTTATTAGTTTCCTCCCCAGCCCAAAGTTTTCTTTCTCATCCCAACCCTGCAAATTTTCTGTTTGTGTTTGTGTTCCTCTATTTCCCTGACTTCTTCTGGGTTAACCAAAAAAAAATTTTTTTTTGGAATCCCATATTATTGGTTTTCTAGCTGTATCTCTCAGCATTATATTTTAAGTGGCTGTCAGGAATTATAATACATATAACCTTAAATTTAACTAGCTTACTTGAGTTAATATTGTTTATCCCTTCATATTTAATATAAGGATAATTTACCACTCTCTATCCCTATACTTTATGTAAAATCACAATATAATATTACAGTTTTTACTTTAAATAGTCATGCCTTTTTAAAAGGAAATAAAAAGTAATCTTATCTCTTTACTCACATATTTACTATTTCCTGAAGATCAGAACTTCTACCTGGTGTCATTACCTTTCAACCTAATGAACTTCTTTTAGATCTCTGTAGAGTTGGACTTTTTGTACTAAATTCTCAGTTTTTGTTAATCAAAACTCTTTATTTCATCTTTACCCTTAAAGAAGTCTATATCTTTAAAGATACAGAACTTAGGGTTGACAGTTATTTTTTTCTCTTCAATTGCCATTTTTATTGTTTCCAGGTGTACTTTTTTTCTGGCTATTTTCAAGATTTTATCTTTTTTTTTTTACTTCAGTTTGAATATAAAATGCCACTCTGTGAATTTCTTTGTACTGTTCATTCTTGGATTTTTTAAAATCCCGAATTGACAATATTATGTCCTTTACCAAATTTGGGGAATTTTTGGCCAGTCTTACTCTATTTTTCTGTTCCATTCTCCCACCCCTCTCCTTCTGGAAGTCCAACTATGTATACTAGACATTTTTATTTCAGCCTATAGGTCCCTGAGCCTTTGTTCATCTTATATCCATTTCCTTTCTATTATTTAGACTAAATTATTTTAATGAACTTATCTGCATGCTCATTAAATCTTCCTTCTGCTACCTCCAGTCTGCTATTGGGTTCATTTGGTAAAATTTTTACTTCACATACTATATTTTTCAATTCTAGATTCCCATTTTTTATAGTTTCTATTTCTCTGCTGAGATTTCCTATTTAAGCATTCATTACACACACACACACCTTTACTTCCTTAAGTTATAATAAGTGCTTTAAAATCCTAGTGAACTAAAATTCAACATCTGGATCATCTCAGTGTCTGTCTCTCATAATTGCCTTTTCTCTTGAACATGTATAGAAACTTTAGTTATATTCTGGTCATTGCAGATGATATGTTGTAGAAACTCTGGATTCTGCTACATTCCTCCAAAAAGTACTGACTATTTCAGCAGTAAATTAACTTGACTAACTTCTAACTCTGTTTCCCTTTTGAGGAAGTGAAAACTGAAACCTCTGTTTAATCCTTTTAGCCTTAATTGGGCTGCTTAGAGTCTATCCTAAAGTAAAGATTTATAAAGTTTATATTCCCCTCTGGATCCCCCTTTTCCAGATTTTCTTCTTCACTTTCCAGTTGGTCTAAAGGCCCCAAATGCTGTCATCTAGTTCTTCAAGTCAGTAAGACAGGAAATCTCCATGTGAGTTTTAGCCACCCTTCACGGGACCAACCTGGGCATGACCTCAATTTAAATGCCGTAACAAATGGGAAATCCAGGTAGTAACAGTTCCTTCTTCTAAATACAGATGACCCTCACCCTCTAGTTTTTGCCTGCTCTTATTGCTCACCAGTGCTTCAAGATTATTTTTTAATATGTTGCACTGAGTTTACATAGTTGGTATTTTCTGGAGCATTAGTTCAACTGGCTATAATCAAAAGCAGAACCCTGCATATTATTTTAGAAAACTGGGCAATAATACTTTGCTAATTTCAAAGGAGAACAATGGAAAATAAATTAATATAACATAAATGAATTTAAAGTAAATGTGGCATGCCTGACCTGTGGTGGCGCAGTGGATAAAGAATCCACCAGGAATGCTGAGTTTGCCAGTTCAAATCCCTGGGCTTGCCGGGTCAAGGCACATACAGGAAGCAACTACTATGAATTGATGCTTTCCACTTCTCCCCCTGCTTTCTCCCTCCCCCTCTCTTTCTCTCATTCTCTTCAAAATTCAATAAATAAAATCTAAAAAAAAATTAAAAATAAACGTGGCCTTGGTATGTAAGAATAGTAACTAGAATATAGGCTTCTGAGGTGTTGGATGGTAGAGTATCTTAGGGCTTTGGGATTAAAAGCATTCATTTACCTCTCATACTCCTGAAACTTTCTAAGATGACTTTACAAAAAAACATAAAACTGATAAAGTCACAGAAATCAAAAGTAGAGATGGCAGCAAGACAGTTTTGTAAAACTAAAAACCAAATACATATTCAATTAAATACTCAGCAGAATGATAAAAAGGTGAAATAAGGCCTATGTGAAAGTTGGAGGTATACCTATAAAAAGGCCAAAATATGCAACAGAACCCCCAAAAGATGCAGAAACCAGAGACTCTGAGTAGTTCTGAAAGTTAGAGTACCAGAGGACCTCAAATTCAATATAAGCAGCAGTATGACCCTTAAATCCTCTTCCTCATCTCACACTACCAAGTAACAAGCCCCTTTCCAGCCATGCAAGCTATGTAGGTTTACTCTCCAGACAGGATGAACCAGAGAGACATTACACACAGGGAAACAGACACAGTTACTGGGTAAGGGGTTTAAACTCAAAACAAGAAGCAAAAGTCTGTGTCAAAATATATACTAAGATTCACCTCCTACCACTCATCCAATCCGCTCTTTTCCCTAGTGACCCCAGAACGTTTACTTGCAGATAGCTGAAGGATTTCAGCTCAAGAGAAAAGACTTACACAGAGTAGCCTAGAGGCCTCTATTAATGCCACTAGTCAATTCATAAAAAAAAATTCTCACACACAGAACTTCCATTAAGCTTTCTGGTCCATCACTCTTATGATGAAAGGACAGACATTTGAGGAAAGCCTCTATCTACCATCAAAATTAGTGACAAAGTCACTCATTAAATTGTCAAGCTCTGGTACAGTTTTTAAAAGGAAATAAAAAAAAAAAGAACAGACTAGAAATGAGACTAGCACCACTTCACAGAAACTAGAAAAGGGCCAGGTAACAACTGCTGTGAATAACTCAGAGCTTCTAACTGCACCAAACAACTTCAACGATGGCCAGTTCAGCCGACAAAGGAGTTAAAAGAGCCATGGCCTGAATGCCCCAGTTTGCACAGGAAAATTTATACAGACCGTGGTAGAAGTCTTTGGTCCTCTAAACACTCCTGAAGGCCAACTTCACACGATTAGTTCTAGGGAAAACAGCCCTGACATTAAACCAGAAGGAACTTGACCAGTAAAAGCACTGAAAATGAACTACATTCTGAACAATCAGTTACACTCTGAATATTTTGGAAAAAAACCCACAAACTTCTCCTAACCTAAGGGAATAATGACCAAACATCACTAGCAGTAGCCACATTCACTATCAGTGAACTGAATTTACAACTTCCATCACTATTAAACAAGACACCCTCTCTTTAAAGGATTCAATTTCCTGCCTTCCTCGACCTTTTTCCTATTCCATGGGATCATTTTCCTCTGCGGCTGAGGTCTACCAGTGACATCTACCAGCACTTAAACATCCTGTTATTAGTTACTTAGGGAAAAAAAAAGTCAAATATGTCCCTATGCTTTGGGTTATTTCCTCTTTTCCAAAACAAGTCAGCTGCAAAGATTAATTAAGATGTGATGATAAATTTTAAAAAGTTGAAAACCACAGGAAAAAATTGTTCCAATTCTTAATTTAAAAAAAGAAAATATTAAAAAAAAGGCCAGAAATCCATAAAAATTCATTAAGTTTTTGAGCCCATCAGTGAGGTGAGGTCATAAGGCAACCAACTATCTAAATTCCAAAGAGTGACAAGACCCTCTGAGGAGTCTGGACCCATGAATTATTGCTACTTTGACAGAGAATGAGAAAGAGACATCATTATAAAACATCTGAAATTTTAACAAATGCTGTAAAGGCCAAGCATGCACTAGTGCCAATTTATTATAGAACCCTAAGAGCCTCAGACACAAGGGGATTCTGCACCTATCAATAATCCCACTGCAGGAGATGTTCATTAGAAATAGTGTGAGCAGGGCAGACCTGAGACAGACCCATTGGTGGCAGAGATGTATATAGTACCTGCCCCAATACTTAAAGGTAGAGCAGGAGTACCAAGAAAAGTCCATCTACACTTTGGGCCTGCATGAATGCAAGGTGGTTCTCAGACGCTCCTGTGGTAGGAGCAGAAATTCATCCATGCCCTAGGTTGAACCCTGATGTGGCAAGTTGTCTGTTACTGGAAAGGGACAGTAAAGACTCTCACCCTCAAGTCTCGGCAGTGACATCAGGAAGAGATTAGTGGTTGTGGAAAGGGTAGGGAGGAAACACACCTCCTTTACTCTGTACTAACATTAAGCAAATGCAAGCAGAACATTGGAAGAGGGCGAGAAAGCCCACTCGTGACAGGTCCTGCACTGATATGAAACAGAGCTCTTTTAGCACTGGAAGAAAAGCAGTAAACTTGCTCATACCCTACAATTTATGCCCTGTCCTCCTCCTCCCTTAATTGACATAAGACAAAGCTAAGCTGTTTTAGGGGGACAAGGCAAAAAATAAAAAAAGAAGCCTGCCTGTATTCTAGATCCTCCCTTGAGTAGGTGGCAGAGAATATCACCCCTGGGATGTGACAGAAATACTGAGAAAGTTCATTCAGCCCCTGGAACTCAGATGCATAGGAGCTACCTAAGACAGAGGCTAAAATATGAAAACTGCAAAACCCCTTCTGTCCCCACAAGTCTTGCAACAAGTAATATGCAAGAGCAGTCTACCATGGGGAGAGAAACAAGAGCATGAAGAGAGGCCCTACACAGGTATGTATGGCAAGCTGTCAGCTAAGAGTAAACAGTAACAATGAGAAAAATCCTCTAGTACTGCTAGACCCACAAGACAAATAAGGTAGCAGTAATGCACTGCTGAAGGAATGTGAAATCTGTGGTGCGCTGATGGTTAGCAGTATCAACAATAAACACTAAACCCAGCTCAATAAACTAGACTGTATCAACCTAATTGTCTGCCAGAAAAAGTATAAGTTCTACTGTTCATCTATATGCAATGTGTGACATTCAATCAAAAACAATGACATATTTTTTAACAAGGTAAAATAAATCATGCCAAGAGAGAAAAACAGCAATACAACCAGACTTAGAGATGGTGCATATGCTGGAACTATCAGATAGAGATGTTAAAATAATAAATATCTTAAAATATAAAAAGGAGTCTAATAAAAATACTAAAAATAAAAAATATATCAAAATGTAAAATTCCTTTGGTGGGCTTATCAGCAGACTCTACGCAATAAAGGAAAGAATTAGTAAACTTAAGGGAAGGTTGACAGAAATTATCAACTGAAATACAAAGAGAAAAGATGAGTGAAAAAGTACAATGGTGCATCTAAGAGCTACAGAACACAACACTCTAATGTACATACAATTAGAATCCAAGAAAAGAAAGTAGGAAAAAGTAGAAGAAATACTTGAGGAGATAATAGGCGGAAACTTCCCAAAATTAATTTATGAATCCCAAAGCAAAACAAATACAGGAAAACGAAATCAAAGTCCAACTGTTGAAAACCAAAAATAAAAATCTTACAAGCATAGAAGAAAACTTACAAACTATTGGAAAAAAGTTTAGAATGACAAGAGAGTTAAGAGTTCTCATATATGCCAAAGAGAAGGTCAAAGGACAATTTTAAAGTGCTGAGGGAGGAAAAACCTGTCTACCTAGAATTTTATAGCCCAAAACAATATATATATATATATTTATAGATAGAGAGAGAGAGAGATTTAAAATGAAGGCACAAGAAAGATGTTTTCAGATGAATAAAACCTGAGGGAATTCACTGATAGCAGACCTGCACTAAAATGTTAAAAGTAAGTTACTCAAGAGAAATCTGGGTCAACACAAAATAACAAGCACTGAAAATGGTAAAAATGTGGTAAGTGTAAGTATCTTTAAAAGATAAGTGACTGTCTAAAGCAAAAATAATAACATATTGTGGGGTTTATAACATACGTAGAAATAAAATGAGTAACAATAGCACAAGGCACAGGAGAGTAAAACAGAAGTATATGAGAAGGTTCTTACACTACATGTGAAATAATATATTATTTGAAGATAGATTGATTGATAAAAATGTATATCATAAACATAGAATGACTAAAGTGAAGACAAAGAGGAATAAAGAACACATTAAGAGTGTAGATAAAATGAATTAATTAAAATATAATGATTATATCAACAATGGGTAAATCTAGGAAGGTGAAGAGTTTAGAGTTCATTTATCAATCTTGCAATTTTTTGTGTAAATCTAAAGCTCTTTTTAAAATAAAAAGTTTAGTTAAAAATAATTTAATAACAAGATGGTCCTTAAGAAGTTTTCAAAATGTACCTATTGCCACAGTGCACAAAGCTCCAAAAAGGAAAGAAATATGAAGCTGTACAAAAGAATGAGATCATATGATCTCACATTCTAAAATGAGGCTCTAAAATGAAAAAAAAGACCATTATTATATTTTAGAAAATTGCTTATAAATAACAAAGTTTCTGATTAAGGAATTTGTATATAACCTAACTCCAGAAGCCAACAGTCTGGAAATAGCAATAAAACGAAAGTCCCTCAAGTGATCACTATTTTGTGAAAGCATTAAGACATCCCTACCATAATGTGGTTTTAAAGTCTTATCCATGATTTAAAGAACAATTAGTGACCATTAACCCTAGAGTTATGGAGAGAAGCAGTATATTAATATCCTAAAATAAAATTTAAATGAAAAGACAGAAATATAAAAAGTGGCCAAAAATTGTTACAGAAGTTCTAACAGAGGTCCTACATTAAATGCTGAGGAAGAAAACAAAGTCAAAGAGGGCCAGTATCAGGTCTTCAAAGATGAGGAGACTGAAAGAAAAAATCTGTTGGAAGAAAGGAAAGAACTAAAAATATTAAACAATGTAGGATGAGCAAACTAACTGTCCAAGATCACAGACGAGGCTAGAGAGAATAAGAGCACATAAAAGAACTGATTACCCCTAGAAAAGAGAGTGTCTTAGAAAGAATGATGTCTTTGAAAGGAGTTTGTCTTTCTGATGCAAGAGAAAGCGAGGATAAAAGACAGCACTAGCTTTATGTTCTTTATATTCACAGTGAATGTGTGTGTGTGTGTGTGTGGGGGGGGATATGTTCGCTCTCCCTGTCTCAATCACACCACCCAGCCTTTGCACGTTTTTTCCCAGAGCCTGGAATACTGTTTCCATTCCTCTTTACCTGGTTACCTTCTGTTTATCCTTCAGATCTAGACTCAATCCTCTACAGTCTTCACTCAGCACAGTATACCTCTTCTTTACAATATCCAGCAGACTAGGTTAACACTGTGTGTTCCACTCCAGATTGGATATTATAATAAATAAGAGTAGGGGCCACCTCTGTTTTCAATGTCCATGTTAACTCCCAGTACCTGGTACAGTACATGACACACAGTAGACTCTCAAAAAATATTTATTAAATAAATTAACTAAAATTAAAAAGAAATTAAAATCTCTTTTCTATTTTTTATGAATGATACCTACATACACAGTCACAAGAAAGCAAAACTGTATTTCATTAAATTACTAAAATTTAAAACTGTCTCAAAAGAATATCCTGTATTAACTGTTAATTAGTGTTGTTAATTAGCATGGGAGAAGAACTACAAGTAATAGGCATCCCATACTAATTTCTTAATGAATTAATTTACATATGGCACTCAAAGAAAATAATATACAAATACTAAACCAAGATTAAATCTAGAGTTGAAAACGGTAAAACAGAAGGTTGTATAGTTTAAGCATAATAGCTCAGAATCACGCTGCCTAGGTTAAAACAGGGGCTCCATTCTCAATTAGCTATTTCTTCAGCAAGTTACTTTACTCTCATTAACATTTGCTTTGCCAGCATCCACTCCCCTTTCAGCAACAGTCACTATTTTTACAAGGAGCCACGCCCTCCCCAGCTCTCAGTCACGTGTGCTTCAGTTTGGCCCCAACTGGGCGATAAGATGAAGTTTGTGACCTAAGTTTAAGTCAATCATTTTCCCCTAAATAGAATTATTGTTACAGCAATGACCAAAACTGCCAATTGAAGCCAATTCCAAGACTTTCATTTTAGCTATTAGATAAATGGGATAATACTTGAAAATAAGTAGGGTGAGAGTTGCAGTAGTCATCCTTTTGCTATAGTTAGTCCTAAAATGGAGCAATCTCAGAAGGGAAACTAAAAGGTGGTGTGAAAGCAGGTCTTGCGGACACTCTCTGAACCCCTGCACCAATCTTCAACTCAAGTCAGCTCTATCTGTAACTTTTCAGTCAATTTTTATTTTCTACTTAAACCAGATTAGACTAGAGTTTCTGTTAGTTATATCCTAAGTCTCCATTGACAGACTTTCTCAGCTTCACTCTCCCCATCTGGAAAATAAGGATTCCTCAAACTTCAGTGCCTCTCATCAGTGGAGTAGACAGAGTACCTAACCTACTTCATAGGTTTGTTATGAAAAACACTTAGTACACAGCACAGATCTGACACACCATCAACCTGCTAAGGTATTTAAAAACAGAAAATGCTTCTTATAAAGAGTATTGGGTTATATATATGACTTTAATTTTAAAAAAGTGAAAATTGTCCGACTAGGTACCAAGGTCAAGTAAGCAAAATTTCTAGAGAAGGAATAATGGCAACAGCTAAAACATAAATTGGGATAAATACTGAATTTGCTACTATCAAGTAATTCAGAAATTCACCAGGAATATGAGACTTCTCCCAATTTATCTCCATAAATACATTGATGCCAATGCTGGAAGGAAAAACAATCTTAAAATAGTCTCCAATAAGACTAGAAATTAACAAAACAGAAAATGTACAAGCAACAGAGAAAATCAAAACTAAGTTTATAAAATTGGTAAACTTTTAGTAAGACTGAGGGAAAAAAAGAGGGAAATCAAAAACTGACAATATCAGGAATAAAAGAGGGCATATCACCATAAATCTACATACAATAAAAAATAAGGGAATATTATAAACAACTAATCAATAACTGAGATGAAATTAACAAATTCACACAAAATATTTTTAAAAATTAACCCAAAAACCAAAGAAAATTTGAATAACCCTGTATCTTTCTTTAAAATTGAATTTGTAATCCAAAGCTTTCCTATAAAGAAAATTCAAAATGTTAGTTGAAGTTCGTTCTAGCAAACGCCCCAGAACCACAGTTTTTCTTCCTCTATTCCATTATTAGTGAATGGACAGGAGGTACAGAGAAAGGAAGAGTTTAAAAAAAGAAAAGAAAAAAGGAGGAAGAGACTAAATGACAGTTAAAATAAGATAGAATAAAAGAAAGCAAATAGTCTTGGATGTGAGTAGGACAGAACTAACAAAATCAACAAAGACTTGTCTGTAGTAGTGGTATAGAATGGACAATCTGAAAAATCTATGGATTAGATTAGAAATGGATGAATAAAGAGAATTGTACCAGTAAAAATACTGGTTTGTATCCTAAACAAGCAAGTGAAAGTAGAAGAATATTGTTCAAATTTCTGCTGTCAAGAAAAAAGTATTGTGGATTACACACAAAGCAGATGAACTATAGAAGAGCTGAGCTGTGATAGCAATGCATTATTATTGTTTTGATACATTCTATATTATCATAATAGTATATTCCATTAGAAATTAAAACATTAGTTCCAAATTTAAAAGGCTGTTCCTAGAAAAGAATTTTTAGATAGAAAATGTTTCTCTGCTAAAAACAAACAATAGTGCAGCTTCTCAAAATAGAACTAAAGCTGGGAGCTAACGAAAACTAAATTTATGTTTGAAAAATCAGCTCTATTCTTAGTGGGTATGGATCTAACCTAAAAGGTATAAAAGTTATTATAACTACAGTATAAATAAAAAAGCCTAAAAATACAGTCAATTATCTTTATTCACAGTACAGTAGTAATGTTCTATAAACTCACTGTGAATACTGAACTAGTGAATAATGAACCACTCCCTGCTCTTAGGTGAAAATACAAGGTTAGGTTCCTCTAAGCGTCTGGTCACAATATTTGTTGTGAACCAACCAATACATAACCTTGTGTAAGGTGTGTTTCTGTTTAAAGATACCTTATTATTGAATACAAACACTGAACTCACAGCCAACAGCACTGAATTTCATTCTTGAACAAAGCTTACCTAACATAGGTGTTTTCTCCAACAAAAAGCACAAAATGTGAAAAACATGGCACCATATAGACTGCAAAAGAAGAAATCTGTTTACAGTATGAACGCTGAAACAAGAAAGCACAACACTGCCTTGTTAGACCTCAGCTAGGAAAAGATGACAAATTTTTCACTGTACTGTGCATGTCTCAGAATAACTATGAAAGCACTGTGAGTTATGAATTTTGGGGTTACAAACAAATTTTAGTTAGTAGGCAAATTTGAAAATTTGGACTCCATTTACAGTTGACCCTCAACTGTATTATCAACTTACACTACCATCAGCACTTGCTGCACACTGGTGATTATGATTTAAATACAATGAGGGCAGGCCCTGGCCGGGTAGCTCAGTTGGTTAGAGAGTTGTCCCAGTATACCTAAATTGTGGTTTCAATCCCAGTCCAGGAATATACAAGAGGCAACCAATGAATGCACAACTAAGTAGAAAAACAAGTCAATGGTTTTCCCTCTTTCTAAAAATCAAACAACAACAAAAAGATATTTTTTAAAAATGCAATGAGTGGCCTTGAGGGCTTTGTAAAAGTAGGACGGAGGCCTGTGGGGATCCAGCTTGAGGGTGGGGAGTCACAGATGAACCAAAAAATAATAATAATTTAAAAAAAACTTACCCTACCATCAAGTCAATTTTAAAAAGGTTTCCTGTAAGTGAACCTAGAAATTTAGGAAGCCAATATAAAAGGGTATAAAAGGGCTACAAATTACTTCTTAGAATCAATTTCTGATTTTTAAAATATGAAACAAAAAAATATACCCATTGAAAGTCACTTTCTCACTTTTTCAGGGGGTGCAAGCAGACCTCTTTAGTTTACATGACAATCACCATTAAGAGAAATCAAAGCATGTTCATTTCTAAGTTATAATCCCACTTGGAGAACTTGGTCCACTAAATTTTTAAAAGCAGGGCCACCAGCCTAACAAGGCAATGGTGCAGTAGACAGAGCATCAGTCTAGGATGCAGAGTACCCAGGTTCGAAACCCCGAGGTCGCTGGCTTAAGCACGGGCTCATCGACTTGAACAAGGGTTGCCAGCTTGAGTGTGGGATCAGACATGACCCCATGGTCCCTGGCTTGAGCCCAAAGATTGCTGGCTTGAAGACCAAGGTCACCAGCTGGAGCCCAAGGTTGCTGGCTTGAGCAAGGGCTCACTGGCTCAGCTGGAACCACCCAGTCAAGGCATATATGAGAAAGCAATCAATGAACAAATAAGGTGCTGCAACAAAGAATTGATGCTTCTCATTTCTCTCCCATACTGTCCCTCTCTCTGTCTCTGTTTCTCTCACTTAAAAAAAGAAAAGAATAAGGCCACCAGTCTATTGACTGTAGTAATCAACTATTTCGAAATACTATTTATTTAAAAGAACTGCTGGTTAGGCTCCATGTCCCCTCACCCTCATTAAGATCAAAGGCTGCCCGATGCTGCCAAATGATGATTTCACAACTTAACTCATCTTACCCACACTGACTACATGCTACAAATAAAGTACAAAAAAACAAAGCAGCACCTGATGTAGGCTCTATAGAACTCTCACCAATGAGCAATTTAGACACTAGCTCAAAGTTATACATGTTTGTAAATCACCTTTAGTTTTAAGAGAGGGATAAACAGTGATAAGGGAGAAAACCACGACAAGCATGACTTCATGGTAAATTCAACAAGTTTTTTAAAAAGCGGTATTTCCCCCACCCATTCCCTCAATGTTCTAATTAACTCCGACTGCATTAAAGGATTACACATTACAGAAAATGATGAGAATTAAGTGAACAAATTAGGAACTCCATATTACCTGCCTTAGAGAATGCCTACATTTTACACTTTATACCAGGGGTGCTCAATACATCGATCGCTAAGGAAGTGTGGGTAGATCGCAGACATTAAAAAGACATTTGTCTTTTGATTGGCATACAGGGTAGCCAATCTGACGTCTGAACTTTTGACACCCTATGCATGCGCGTTAAGCCGCGCTAACTTGTTCAGTTACATTGCTGCGTGGTTAGCCTTCAATTTATTTAAACTAAATACAACAAAGGGTATAAAAATGAGTGCTGTAGCTGGTCTAAGTAAGAAGCCTAAAGCCTACCACTTTCATACAGAATGGGAGGGAATTTTTTTCACTATGTCATATTCTAAGTGCATTTGCCTCATCTGTCTGTGTGCCATTGCTATTCCAAAGAAGGGAAATGTGGAGCGGCTTTTTCAGACTGTTCATAAAAACTATGGCATTGACTTTCCTCCGAAAAGAGAGCTGAGAAGGAGAAAGGTGAAAGAAGAATACAAAATATTAAATAGTAATAATAGTAACTTAAATAATGATAATATAGAAGAAATAAATTTATGTTTTGCATTTTTATTGTAGGTAGATCATTTTGACTTGGTCATCTTATAAGTAGCTCGCAAGCTGAAAAAGTGTGGGCACCCCTGCTTTATACATTTCAATCAGCTGCCAGCCAACTACTCTTTTTACACCATCATCTTTTAGAAACATGACCTGACTTAGCACACCTGAGCATCAAGCAGAAATACTCCTATATACCCCCAAAAAGAAAACAGTCCCTAAAATGTTAACTCAAACCAAAATGTGTATTTTCTAAGATTTCTGTTACAAAGTGTTTTTTTTTTTACTATTTATTGATTGTAGAGAAACAGAAAGAGGAAGAGGGAGAGAGAGAGAAAGAAGGAAGCATTCATTTTTATTTCAATTTAGTGCATTCATTGGTTGCTTCTTGTAGGTGTCCTGACCAGGAATAGAACCTGCAACCTTTGTGTTTCCAAATGACACTCCAACCAAGTTATCTGGTCAGGGCCTAAGATTTCTTGGAGAGACTAATTGTGTCTCCCACAACCCAATCAGCTCAATTTTGACCTGATCTAAAAATGGGGCAGTTGTTAAATGTTAAATTGTTAAAGTTAATGAAGAATTTAATACTTAAAAAAAAATGATACCATGATACTAAGCTTCTCTGTTGTACAGCTTTGACTAAAACTTGGGTCCAAATATTATCTCTGACCTGCAAAGATAAATTTGGCATACATTCCCCCTTTAAGAAGGTATCAATATTTTAAATTAGACTACTAAGAAGTCAATTACATTAATGAAATGATGTAAATGAAAGTCATGTGCTTTCATTTAGGATAGTGTTAGAAATTAACAGTAATCAATTTGTCTCACATTCATTCTAACTTTCCACTGCCTTTGTCAACATCTTGGTTCACCTAAGCCACCTGAACTTCTGCAACAAGCTAAATGCCATCCTAGTCCCATTTCAATACCACACCTGCCACCTGACTGATCTTTCCAAGGCACACACTGGTCACACTGTATCCTCCCATAACTCACACTGCCATCTAAATTAAGAACACATATTAGCCTGGCTTTCAAAGTCTTCCACAATCTGACCTAACTAACACACCTTTCTAGTCCTCTTTCTTATAATGCTCCAACAGCTAACCTATTGGAAGCTCCACAAACTTTTCTGTGCCTGTACCCTTGTTTAGACTTTTCCCTCTATTTGGATGTACCTCCTCCTCATTTCCTGTTGAAATCCTGCCCACCACTTCAAGGCTTTTCACCACCACAAAGCATCTCTGATTTTCCTAACCCACATGTGTCCCTTCCTTCAATCTGATGTCCCTTTCTTTACAGCCCTCTTTTGGCCCTTCACTCAGAATTGTCTAACGGTCATTTATCCTCTCTTACTAGAGTTGAAATTACAAATGCAGACCCTATATTGAGCATTTCAGAATAAAATAAAAAACAAATTTGTCCAAAAGGTAAAAAAAAAAGCCATATCCTACTTTTGCAAAGAGGGAGAAAAGCCTTGTTATTAACAACGTAAAACAAACTCTCCAACAGAAACTTGTAAAAATGTATACTTAAATGGGCACCTTTACCAGCAGGGGTGCCAAGAATTCAAATCAGTATAGATGTGTAACTGGGAGCAGTGTGTACTACTTCTCAAACATAGCTGGCTGGTCCCTGATCTCCATCAATACATCAAATGAATAATCAAGTATGACTCCATTATAATAGTGTGTCATGTATCTGGTATCACTAGGATGTAAGGGGCTCATTTAAGTGAGTTTTCTGGAGAAGTGGCTTCCTACTGAAGAAACAGAGCTTAGACACGCCTGCAGCCTGTGCCAGCTGAGAGATGCGCCTGGGAACTGACCCCACTTCACCAACTCTAGCAGAAAATGTACAGGCAGGGTGGGGAGGTCATTCTGTACCAGTTACTTGCACCAGGTAAACAGGTAGGCAGCATGGAGGAAGGGTAAGAAGGGTATTAAAAACCCTATAAAATGACAAAAGGAATGTTTTGCATGGCAGAATCCTCATTCTAAGTTGTTGGTACTGTCCCTGGCTGCATTTTCCCAAGAAACTTAGGGGAATTAAGCAGCTGTTCTTCTGTCTTGGAATGACTACGTTATCACCCACTGAAAGTGTCTGTCCTCTTTGCCACTGAAAAAATTTCATACTCTATTTCTGTTATCAGTTGAACCTTGTACCCCCAAATTCATATATTGAAGTTCTAACCACCAGGACTATACAACATGATATTATTTGGATACAGGGTCATTGCAAATATAACCAGATGAGGTCATACTGGAGTAGGGTAAACCTCTAAAGAAATAAGACTGGTGTTCTTATAAAAAGAGACACTTTACATGCAAATACACAAAGAAAATGTCATGCGAAGATGAAGGCAGAGATTGGGGTGATGCTTCTACAAACCAAGAAACTCCAAAGATTGGCAGCAGACTACCAGAAGCTAGGCAACAGGCGTGGAACAGATTCTCCCTCACAGCCCTCCAAAGTAACCAACCCTACCTGCACCTTGATCTCAGACTTTTAGCTTTCAGAACTGTGAGACAATAAATTTCTGTTGTTTAAGCCACCCAGTCTATGGTCTTTTGTTTGGGCATCCCAAGCAAACCAATTGTGTCTTTGTATTTATCATATCACCAATTTACTGTGAAAACCACAAACCTCTTTAAGAAACTAAACTTCTTAAAAATGAGCAGTGTTGCATTGAATCAACAAACACACATTGATGTCTTCTATGTGCCAGGCACATAGAAGGGAAGCAGTAAAAATGACATGGTCCCTACCTTCATACAGATTAGTGTAATTAGGCAACTGACAACAAAGTAAATAATACTATGAAAATATTGTAATTGTGATAACAACAATAAATGACACACTTTCAAAAGAGAATAGCGGACATGTTTAACACTGTCTGAATGATTCAAGGGGAAAGCTATGGAGGCCCACTGTACAGTTTTGTGCCCTTTTATTGTTCTGCTCCCAGTTAGATGCCAGGTTGTTGGATATCAGAGGTCTGCTTAAAGCAGCTACCCATCCATTTCTAGTTTGAAGCTTTTAATTTGCTATGGGTTAGAAAATTCAGTTATCTGATATTGCTAAGAAACATACATTATATAAAAAAGATGGCTACAACTGAGACCTGAAGATTTGGGTTTAATGTGGGCTTTCTGATTTACTGTAGACTCTGAGAGATATTTTTCTGACAGAATTTTGTTATAAGACACTAAGGTGGAACATTATTCTATATAAACTAGGTGTTACAGAACAATTTTACTACTTAGGTATTAAACTGCCTGACAAACATTTGTTTTCTTTCAAAGGGAATATAATGTGGCTACTATGTAAACAGTTACAGAAGGAAGAAATACTGTTCAAATTTGGAATTATACACTTTACTGTCCAGCATAAGGCACATTCTTATTACTTAACTGTGAACGATATCACCAAATAACAGGAAGCTTTACGACATATCACCAAGTAACAAGAAGCACAACAGGAAGGTCCAGCCAAAATTTTTTGCACTACTTCATAAATACTGCCTACCTCTTATACATATCCAACAGTCATCTTTTTTGTTGTGTTTTTTAAGCTCTTCTTCAGTTACTTCAATTAAACTGCCTTTTAATCCCGTTAGGTCCTTTGCACTTTTGGTCAGTCGAATCCAATCCATAAGACTTCTGCCTTGTTTTAGAGGTACCTGAAAAAAAAAAAGAGAAATCAAAGAATTAAATGTGGCTTCTTGGCTTGACCAGGCAGTGGCGCAGTGGATAGAGCGTAGGCCTGGGACCCAGAGGACCCAGGTTCAAAACCCTGAAGTCTTCAGCTTGAGTGTGGGGTTGCCAGCTTGAGCTTGGGATCATAGACATGAAGCAAACAATGGCTTGGCTTGGCTGGAGCCCCCCAAGGCACATATGAGAAAGCAATCAATCAACAATTAAGGTGCCACAACTATGAGCTTCTTATCTCTTTCCCTTCCTGTCTGTCCATCCTGTCTGTCTGTCTCTCTCTCGCTTAAAAATATAAGTCTGGTTTCTTCAAGTTAGCTGCTTGTCCTTCCCCTCCTGCTGTTTGTCTTCCCAATACATTATTACTCTTATCTCCCTGCCAGAGAATAAGAAAACTCAAATCTATTAATTTTAAAAATATTCTTTACAGCTTTATAAGGTTGTCAAAATTATTTTTTACAACTACAATTATAAACAGAACATTATATAAAATACCTAGACTATGAGACAGGGCTCAGAAATTGTTTAACATACCAGTAACAAGAATAGTATTAACCTAGAGTCAGAAAATAACTTTTGGTCTTGGTTCTGTCACTAATATGTTATATATAGTCACTTACCAATTTGGACCAAAATATCTTTGCCTTAAAAATCAAGAGATTTGACAGAATCTCTTTAGCCAGAAAACTGGCTAAAGCTGATTTTCTGGATTGTCAATATAGACAGAACATTGCAAATCACTAGGTAGAAATTAATTTTCTAAGAATTCACTGAGAAACAAAGGTTATAAAATAATGAAAAATAATAAAACTAACACCTAGGGTAGAGGTTGGTAAACTGGCCCATGCCTGTTTCTGCATAATGCTTGAGCCCAGAATGGTTTTCACACGCAGAGGTGGTGATGATGAAAAGACTGAATCTTTACATGGCCCTCAAAGCCTAACATTTATCTGGCCCTTTGCAGAAAAGTTTGCTTACCCTTGCCCAGAGGATTTAATAACAGGATGTTTGATTTCTGTGTGTGTGTGTGTGTTTTCCCAAAATATAATTTTTGAGACTTATTTCTTTATTTTATTTAGACAATTAAATTTAACAGGGTGACATTGGTCAACCAGAGTACAAAGATTTACAGAAAACATCTCCACATCATTTGGACTGTCGATTATGCTGTATACCCATCACCCAAAGTCAAATTACCCTCCGTCACCCTACATTTGTTTTTCTTTATGTTCTTCCCCCTCCCTCCCTTCCCCTCTCCCTGGTAACCACTGCACACTTATCTATGTCCATGACTCTAAATTTTGTGTCCCACCTACATTTTCAAGACTTTTAGATGAGAGCTATTTATTAGTATTTTAACCAGTTAAGACAATCTAGTAGAAATTTTCAAGACATCCCTATAGGATAGGACTACTGTCTAAACTTGTATAACTAGCTTCTAAGATAGGACCAGAGGACTGTTTAATGTAAAAGCAAGCACATTCAAGGAAGTTCATTGTCACAGACTGAATGTTATGTCCCTTCCAAATCCACATGTTGAAATCCTAATCCAGGGGTCCCCAAAGTTTTTACACAGGGGGCCAGTTCACTGTCCCTCAGACCGCTGGAGGGCCAGACTATAAAAAAAAACTATGAACAAATCCCTATGAACACTGTACATAAGCTTATTTTAAAGTAAAAAAACAAAACGGGAACAAATACAATATTTAAAAGAAAGAACAAGTAAATTTAAATCAACAAACTGATCAGTATTTCAATGGGAACTATGGGTGCGGATGCATCCTATGCTCCTCTCACTGACCACCAATGAAAGAGGTGCCCCTTTGGGAAGTGTGGCAGGGGCCAGATAAATGGCCTCAGGGGGCTGCATGCGGCCTGCGGGACAGGGGCCATAGTTTGGGGACCCCTGTCCTAATCTTTAAAACAATGGTAATCAGTAAGCGGGGCCTTTGGTAGGTGATTTGGTCCTAAAAATAGTCTTCATGAATAGAATTAATGTCCTTATAAAAGAGGCCTGAGAGAAATCCCTCACCCCTTCCAACCTTCTGAGTACCCAGAAAAAGTCAGCTATGAATCAGGAATCAGGCACAGAATTGGCCATTGGCCTGTGCATTGATCATGAACTTCCTAGCCTGCAGAACCGTGAGAAACAAAAATTTCTGTTATCATGCCTGACCTGTGGTGGCGCAGTGGATAAAGCGTCGACCTGGGAACACTGAGGTCGTCGGTTCAAAAACCCTGCACTGGTCTGGTCAAGGCACATATGGGAGTTGATGCTTCCAGCACCTCCCCCCTTTCTCTTTCTCTCTCTTTCTCTCTCACTCTGTGTCTCCTCTCTAAAAATGAATAAAATAAAAAGAAATTAAAAAAAAATTTCTGTTATCAGTCACCTACCTAGCCTATGGTATTTTGTCATAGCAGCCTGAACTAAGACATTTATATATAGTACCTCACTTTCCTGAATCATACCTATTTTAGACATTTACTCACCCCCAAAATAATCAAGCTAACAGGTCTATGGGGCTTTTTAAATTTTATAGTCCTTCCTAAAAATCTACATCATCTCATTCTTACCATCACTGAAACGTTCTCAATTTCTTGGTCCTAATAAACAAAGTAAAGTGCAAGAATATGATTTTTCCCATCCCAAACCAAAATCACTAGTCTCTCTTGTCTATGTGGATTTCAATATCCATACGGTAGTTAAAAGTAATCTTTTGAAAATGTAAACCTAATCATGGGTCCTTCCTCCTTCAGTGGCTCCTCACACTACCTTACAATAATGTCTCTAAATTCCCTGCAGTGGTTTATCAGGCCCTTCAGAATCCGGTCATAGTTTACCCTACTATCTCCATGTTTGAACTTTTGCTTCTTCCTATTTATATGCTTTAGCTAAAGAGGAACAAATTCCTTGATTGCTATGAAACACTTGCTCCATGCCTGGATTCTCCCACCCCAACCCTCCCCTGAACCTACCCCCCCACCCCTTACCCCCAACACCAGCAGACATTATTTCCTCCAGAAGCCTTCTCTGACCCCAGCTCCTTCAAAGTCATAACACATCATTATAGTATATATGGCATTTATAACAGCCTGTTTACTAGTCCATGCAGTCTGTTAGACTAAACTCCTTGAAAACAGAGACCACATCTCTAGAATAAGGTAGGCTCTCAATAAATATTTATTTACTAGTGTTAGTAGAAACAATAATAGCTACCATCTGGTAGCATACTTTAGCCAGGCACTGTGCATACTTTAGCCAGGCACTGTGGCAAGGGTTTTACACAACAATCTATGACATTTAAATAAAAAATGAGAGGTATTTAGTTACATTTAGTGAGTGCTTTCCATATATCAAGACTGTGCTAAGAAAAACATCATCTCATTTAATCCTATAAACAAGCCTATAAAGTGGGTATTGTTATTCCCATTTACACCTGATGAAACTGAGAGCAAAAAGGTTAAATGCTAGACCTGGGAAAAGATTATGGTCATTCTCATTCAAATTTCTGTGCTTTTTAACAATTACGATATACAACCTCTCCAACTAAAGTCTATTTCTCAGTCTACCCATTTCATACAATCCTGACTCAGCTCTAACATGGTCAAGATTAGCTTGCTTCACAAAGGGAAAACAAAAAACAAAACAAAAGCCTTAGTTTCTCTTTGAATTGCACAATAATCTTATTTGGTTCTCTTTTTGGACTCAGTGACTCACCTTTGCCATCACCACCTGTGAACCTTTTGTCTTTGCCTCTAAATTTTCTCCTTTAAATGGATGCTGAGAACATCAGTGGTAGTTTTCATGGAGAAGGGCAGAAACTCATACTGTATTCTAATTCATAGATACTTTCCCCAGAAAAGCTATACTATTCAGCCAAACATTTAGCTTAAGGAGAGAAATAGGTCAAATATCAAGGAGCAGGGGACAAAGGATTAGATGACTAGGATATATGGTGCAATAAATAAAATGTCACTGCATAGCACATCAAGCTGGTAAGATCGAGGGCAACAACATTCCTTACCAGTTTCCTCTTCTGTGAAATGGAGATAACAAATACACCCACTTCATAGGATCATTGTAAAGATTAAATAAGTATACATGTAAAGCGATGAGAACACTTAGAACATACACGGCCATCAGTAAGCACTGAATTATTATAGTTGGGTTTACAGACTTCCAAAAAGCTAATGAAAGCTACAGATCCCTGAACCCCTAATTCTGGTCTAGAGTCAAACTCCAGGTCTAAGTGGAGAGAAAAAAAAAAGTCAGCGAATAAAAAAGTCCCAAAAGATGTAAGCCCTAAGAGTCCACAAATGACAAAGGAGTGTTCCACCCATGTATAAGTCTCAAAAACAAAACATGATGTGGTTACAGAATGAGGAACCAACAGATAACAGGAGCAAACATCTCATGTTGCAATGAACACGGGAGAGAATTTTATTAAATTCTGCAAATGTAAAATACATTTGTATTTCACCTGTTGCTAACTGAAACTACGTTCAACAAAAACTTAGAGTATATTAGCTTCATCGTCATCAGTAGAAAAGGCAGTGACAAAACACTGAGGTAGCTGAGGAAGAAAGAAAGGAAGTATGACTTGGAGAAGTCAGTAAACCTAACGCAGGTTTGTAGACATTAGATCTCCCTTCTCAGATCTCCCGTAATTCGGGGGTCCCCACCCTTGGAGGGATGGTCACTGTTGCCACCGCCCAACTTTGCCCTTCTGGAGGGAACCCACATCCCTCAGAAGTCCTTGGGAAATGATGAACAAAAGACTTAAGAGGAGAATAGGCTGAGGGAAGGAAGCTGATACTCAGCACCTATAATCCAGCGACACAGTGTCTGGCCCCATCATTTATTTACATCTGAATTTAGTTCGCGGGCAAAGACGAGAAGGAAGGGAACTGACAGAAAGGGAACAAGGCTCTGGGAAAGAAAAGTGACTAGCAAGTGAGAGGGAGGTCAGGAGAGTTCTAGGACTTGGGGACGGCAGGGAATCAGAAACAGTCGACTGCTAGGGTAAGAGAGATCGAAGGTTAGAGAGGAGAAGAGGAGGTGGGAGAGGGAGGGGAGAATAGACTACGTGGAAACCCGAAGCGCCGGCGGGAGGCAAGCGCTGAGCCAGACCGTCGGTGTCATCCGCTTACCTTGCTACGCCCCCCCGAGGCGACGCGCTGCTGCGAGCTGGGGGCCGGAAAAGACTGGGAAGGAACGTTCAGCATCCTGGACCCCTGACCCGGGCCCTGGCCGGGGTCCACCGCGGGACAGGATAGACCACTGGACCCCCTTTCAACTACACCTCCGGCTCCGGCTCCGAGGCCGGGCAGAGGCCAAGCCCCCGAGCCACTTCCGGGGTCACCAGGGGTGAAGCGCGCTATGACGCAACACGTCGAGTCCGCGGTGGGCGGGGCCTAAGGTACTAATGGACAGACGGCTAGGGGATTGGAGGCGGAACCAGGGAAAAGTACGCATGCTCCCTAGTTCTTCATCCTGAACTTCAGCACCGCAAGGAGGTGACAGCAATTCCGCGGAAAGATTAAAGAGAGTGAAGCTGTTCTTAGCGTTGGTGCTGACCGAATCAATAAAATAAATTCTTGTAGAGTCCTGTCAACCCACAAGTGTCTGTCTATTGTTAAGGATTATCGGTACACAATGTAAAATATGGAATGAAATAATACTTTTAGAGAATTTTGAATTCTCTGAAATTCTTGCCTCTAAGGCAGCAGACTGTGTACTTGAAATAAAATTTCAAAGCCAAGGTGTCAAATGCAAACAGCCAATCTGGGCTGAAGAGAAAACTTCATCTTTAAGAACCCTCGCTAATAACTGACACTGAGACAACGATGTTAGTTAAGTTTTCTCCATTCACCTGCTCACATGTTCTTTCTCCTCATATAACTTCATCTTCACTGAAAGATACTGATGCAGCCCACCCCCGCAACTGCAGTATTTAAATCAGATAGGATACCATCTCTGCACTTGGATGGCCTTATGCAAGGTATTTTAGTATCTCAAAGCCTCATTTCCCATCTGCATAATGAATTTAGGTTTTAGTAAAGATTAAATAAGATATAATATGTAAACTACATAGTACACTAGTAGGCACTTAATAAATGGCAGTGATTCTTCATATTATTCCAACATATCAATGAGAAGCACAATTACTGTGCAGGTAAACAGCAGTCCCTAATGCTCAAGGTCCAGATTGGGGACCTGATGAGTTTTTCCTTGGGGAATACACACATCCTGAAAATAGAATGTAGTGAAGGGAGAAAGTTTTTTAAAAGAAATATAGCTCTAAATAACTCTCTAAACCTCATCCCATTACTAAATTTTCCTGAGTCTGAAACAGGGTTTGAATATGCCTGATTTCAATGGCCTTGATGTTAAAGTGCCTGTAAATTTATGTCTGTTGTATCTTTTCAATTAGGAGGAAAAGTATGATAATATAAGTAGCCATTCAAGTAAGAGGCATTTCTTAGCTAGGTAACCATCTTTGACCTCTACCCATTGTTATTCTAGAATATTATAGCAACAGTCTTTATTTGCAATTAAAATGCTTATTGTGTAAAAAATATGTATTTGAGTTAAAGAACTTTATTACCATCATTTACTATGTTCCTTTACCTTGCAAAGTGTCCCTGTTTTCTCTCCCATTAAAAGATTATGTACTCTTCTATAAATCTACTTTTAAAAACTAATACTGAGAATTTTCTATTTCACTCCTCATAAGAAAAACTTTACACAAGAATATCAGGAGCAGGGAACTAGAACAAAGGAAGGTGATGTTGTTGGAGAATGTTTTATATCTGCCAAATTTTCTAGCTACCCCTTGTACAGAAAGTGGAAAGAATACTATCAAATTCTGGCCTTTTGGCTGCTCTTTTTTATACTCCACTTAAGTCAAATCCATTTAAACATTCTGTATTAACTCTGGGGAGTTCTCAATATACTGCCATAAGGAGTGAACATCCATGCTATTTCACTGCTTGATTTAAGGACAGCTGATAAGTATTAAAGAGAGAATTATTTGACTCATTATTCATTAAAATGCCTAAAATTTAATAGCCCTAACACTAATTATCATTCTCAATTAGAGACAATGATTTAAAGTACTTTTCACCATCTGCTAGCAAATACATGATAATAATGTGTGATTGGTAACATAAGGTGATTTTCTTTATTATATATGAATACTCATCTGTAACTACCATATCGAATAGAAATCAATAGGAAATAGCAGATGTTAAAAGATTCAGTTTGAAAATTTATATGGAAAGTTATAACCGAATATTTGCAAAATTATACTAAAGATATATTTGTAATTTAATGAAAAGATCAAAATTATATTTTGTAAACTCCAAATGTTTACAATACAATCAAGACTTTTCTAAGTGGCACCTATTTTTAAATTCCAGCATTGACTAAGTGTAGGGATAAAAAAAAAGCCCAACTACCATAGTACTTACAAAATATTCATTTTATTAATAATTTATATACAAATAAATAAAGGATTATGATACGTTTGCATGCTAAATTTAAATCCTACTCATTTTAATGTCATCAAAAGTAATTAATCAGATTAATTGTCACAGTTCAATTCCTCAATTTCATCTTCACTATCCGAATCTTCATAAAATGAAATTGTGGCCTGAATTGGAAAATTTTTCAGAAGAGCTTCTGCTTCTTGATATAAGTAATCATAACACTTTGATTTTGGCCAAAAGAGTCTGAAAAAGCAGACAACATAATATACTTTATCTTTTTCATATTTAGAATCCTTATATGCATGAAATGTTCAAATTTCAAGAGTTCCATGTACTTGACATTTGACTCATGCATTTAGATACAGTCTTAAGGAACAGTTTTAAAATGCTACTATCACAGCTTTCATAGCAGTCTACTTGCCAAAGTATCAGTAACTGGTTGATTATTTTAAATCTTAATCCAAGCTGTAAATTGAGTCAAACAAATTCACACTAAATCTTGTGTAAGCAAGCCTACGATCAATATTTAGCTTACTCCAGGCATTACAGATTTATTTATTTATTTGTTTGTTTGTTTATTTATTTATTTAGTGAGAGGATGGGAGGCAGAGACTGACTCCTGCATGCCCCTGAACCGAGATCCACCTGGCAATCCCACTAGGGGGCGATGCTCTGCCCATCTGGGACCCTTATTCCGTTGCAATCTGAGCCTTTTTTTTTTTTTTAGCACCTGAGGTGGAGACCATGGAGCCATCCTCAGTGTCCAGGGCCAACTCACTCTAATGGGGTGTTGGCAGAAGGAGGGGAGAAGGAGAGAGAGAGAAGTGAGAGGGGAAAGGGAGAGAAGCAGGTGAGCACTTCGCCTGTGTGCCCTGGCCTGGAATTGAACCCTGGACATCCACACGCCAAGCTGAGGCTCAACCACTGAGCCAACTGGCCAGGGCCGATATATTTATTCTTAAAAGAAAAACAAACAAACAAATAAAAAACCAGAAGGCTTGTCTTCCAATTTCTAAATTTCTTAGGGGAAAAAAAAGTGAGTCCTACACTATATTAAAAATTCTGATGATAGCCAATTTTACAAAAACAACAAAATACTGTGCTCTTACACAAAGGCAGAAATCACCTAGCATGTTGCTTCAAATTTACATTTTTAACTCTTAATTACAGATTTAGCCAATGTAAGTTTAAAAAAGTATAAAAAGCAATGTTTTTTAAAGTTTGCCTATGCACTCACAACTTGAAATACAGAAAGGCTACTCTTATCCCAGTCTTGATCCCATTTCCCTCCCTGTTCTCTATCCAATTAAATTTGGGGACATCATATTGAGGTATTGAGAATGACGCTGCTTTCATACAAATAATTTGCATGCAAACATGTTTACCTCAGTATTTCAACTATTTGAAAAATATTAAATTTGCTATCTGGTCTTCTATTATTTTTCACCCGTGGAAAAGAAAAGAGGAGGGATAAGACTGAATCACCAACTGCAGTGTAGACACTTCAGTGTAAGTAGCTCCATGTGCTTATATAATAGATTGATTCTAATAAAGAGATGCTACATTGTGTACTCCATTTTAAAAGTAAAAAAAAAAGGCAATATAATTTATAGCTTTTTTAGCAAAGTGGTAGGTAGAAAATAGTTTATAATTTTGGTAAATTTCAAATTAGTAACCATCAATAAATATTTTAGTGCTTTCTTGTGCCTGATATAATTCATTATTCAAAGATGAATAAATCATGGCCCTGACCACCTCAAGAAGCTGACATGAGTAAAAAGAATCAGAAACATACAATACTGCCTGATAGAAATTAAGAAAAGTAAAAATGAACTTAACGGAAGTACAAACATAATGCTGCAGTAATTCAGAAAAGGAATGAATTGCTTATATAGGAAACAACTGATCTTTTAATATGTTACTGGAACTGCTAAACCCAAAGAATCTTGTTTGTTATCGTAGTCTACCCAGAATTTCTCACTGACCATTTTTCTTCCAGGGACTCTATGTTTTTGAATTCCATGTTCTGACAGAGTCTCTTCTGTCTCCTCTTTGGGGCTTCTTTCTCTGTATACAGGTGTGATGTTGGCCTTCCCCCACAGTTTTATCACAAGTGATCATCTCTCCTCTCTGACTCCCCAGGATGACCCAACCCACTGGCATGATTTCCCTAACTGTCCATTACCAAAAGCTCCCAAGTCTGCATTTCCACTTAAAAACTTGATAATGAGCCTCTGATTTATATATGTAGCTCTCTAGTGGGCATTATTATTTGGACGCCCCATTGACACATTAAATACCATAAATGGAAAACTGAACTCAGTATCTTGCTCTCCTAATTTCCAGTCTGTTAGTACAGCATTCAACCTGGTGATCAATCACAAACTTGGGAACCATTCTGTCTTTTTACCTTTTCCTCACCTACCATATCCAATATATTATAAACCTAATCTGTTTTGTCACCTAAGTATTCCCCAAATTCATCCAGCCATCCATCCCCACTTCCAATACCTTAGAATGGCTCCTTATCAGCTCTGGCCAGTGGATAGAGTGTACGCCTACATATGGACATCCTGGGTTCGATTCCCAGTCAGGGCACACAAGAAAAGTGACTATCTGCTTCTTTTCCCTCTCTCTCTTCCCTCTTGCAACCACTGGCTCCATTGGTTCAAGCGTTGCCCCCTGCATTGAGGATAGTTCGGCTGAGTAGAGCATCGGCTCCAGACAGGGGTTGCCTGGAGTGAGCACATGCGAGGAGTCTATCTCCTCTCTTCTCATGTATTAAAAGAAGAAGAAGAAGAAAAAGAAGAAGAAGAAGGCTCCTTATCACTCTTACTTGAACAACTGCAATAACTTCACTTGATCTTAGCTAGAAGGCCGAGAAGCCATACAACTGTAATAACTTCCAATTTCACTTTTGGTGTTCTAATAATGACTACATACCATCCATTTCCATAGTGATTTTTCTTAAATATAAATCTGATCACACCACTCTTCAGGTTAAAATCCTTTGTGTAGTTCCCAACACTATCTACAGGATCAGGATGAAACTCTGCACCAAGGTGTATAAGATCTGGCCTCTGGTTTCCATGCTGGACCAACCACAGCTTCATACATGGATGCTCCCAGAGGAGCCATGCTGTTCCTGACCCTGTTCTCTCTTTTCCTATGCTATTTCTTCTGCACCTGCCTGACCCACCTACCATCCATTTGGCTAACTTCAAGACCATAAACTATAATACACATTTTCCTGACCCCTCCATCCTCTCTCTGACAAAGTTAAGCACTTAATGCCCTAAAGTGGAAAACTGACCAAATTGAACTCTATTACACCTCCTACAGAGCTGTGATTATTTTTCCCTGTGTCCTTCACTAGTGCTAGCACATAGATCAATCAACATACTATTTATAAACACATACACATTTTACAAACATACAGCTGTTTGCCTAACAGCTCTCTGAAGCAGACAAACTGCAAAATTAACCTTTTACCTGAATAAAAGCTGAGAATCCTACAGAAAGATTGGCTGCCCGTGACTAGAACAGGAAAGTAGCTCCTCATTGTTATGCCAAACAACTTGTGACCCCTTTATCATCCTTAGTAAACTTTAGAATTGTCATCACAGTTACATTTTCTCTTACATGGCAAACTCAGTTTGCTCTGTTAGTTCTAAAACTGCAACTGTGAACACCAATCCTTCCTTCTGGTTTGCAAGAAAATAATATACGCACTGTCTGATGTGAAGTCAATTTCATTCAGATCCCTAGGCATTAAAAAAAAAACCGTTGGGCAGGCACAAGACGTCAACGTTCAACTTTTACTGTATTACTCACTTTCCCTCTTAATGCTACATTCCTTAAGCTTTCACTGAGTATGCAGTGATTAAGAGTTCCTCTAGGTGAGAGCGTGAGCTACTACATTTTTCAATTCAGTGAATAAAGAATCTCTGAAACTGGGAAGATAAAGTAATCTTGAAAATATATTTTCCAATAGAAAAACTGCAGGCCCAGCTGCTAAGGTGGGTTGTGTGATGTCTCACGGTTTTCCCTGGGCTGGAGGAGCAGGAGACCTTAGGTTTGGCCTGTTACTCACCTTACGGGGTGCCTGTATCGGGAAAGCTTTCCAGGGCTTTCGGTCACTCCGGGGCCATTGGGCATCTGGGGACGTAAGGAGATTCATCAGTTATCACTCACCTTTTTCTAGAAAACTGGAAACGTGCGCGACCAAGCGTTCCTCGCGCCCGCCGGGAATGTGACGCCAGGACTCTCCTCAGCGTCGTTCTCGGTCCAATCCTTGAGTCGGAATTGCTCCGCAGGAAACACTCGCCTCGTCAGCACCGGCAGAGCCACTAGTAGGACCCCCGGCAGGCGCGACCTTAAGCGAGGGGCAGGCCGGGCGCGTGCCTCCTTCGCGCCCCGTGTTCCCAGGCCTGGTGAACCATCTGCGCCCCACAGAGGCGAGGCCAGCCACGCGCGGGTCACTCACCCCCTCTGCGGTGTGGTGTGGGGCTTCCTCCTGCTGCTGGCTTCCGGTGTTAACCCACGGTCTCCAGAAGCCTTGGGATCTGCGAAGTGGGAAGCAAAGGAGCGCAGAGGAGACGTAAGCCCAGACCCGGCAGAAACGGTCGCAGCCGAGCGTGGGCTCGGGGGAATGTGGAGGGCGGAATGCGGATCAGAGGAGCTGGGGAATTGCGGGAGGGCGGTGTGGGGTAGGTAAGGGTGGCGCAGGGCGATGCTGAGACGCGGTACCCGGAGTCCGCGCCCCCGCGCGGCGTCTGATAGTCGGGAGCAGCGGGCAGCAGGAGGCGGCAGCGTGCACGCTCGCGGGCTCCACTCTCCGAGCGCTCGGCGGTCTCCATGGCGCAGCGGGGCTCTGCAGACTGTCGCTGCCAGCTCTCGGGAAAACTTGCCCCTTTCACAAATTATGCCCGAGCTCGGAGCTTATATAGTCTCCGCAGCCTGGCGCACACTGAGAGTTTCGCTCCCTCTCCGCCCCTCTCTGCCCTGCTAGCCGCATAAACAAAAAGGCTGCGCGTGAAGTCGCACCCGACTGACCCCGGTGTGAGCGCGTGCAGCTCCCAAATGGCCCGGGAAGGGGTTTGTCGAGCGAGTGTTAATCGTTCTTCACCCATGACTGCGGGGAAAAAACAACATTCGCCCGAGCAGCCAATTTCCAAGTGAAAAGGTTAGGAGGGAATAAAATTAAGCGATTCTACACGTTTTGTGTATTTCTGCAAAAAGGCCAAGTGGCTGGTAATTCCCTGACTCTCTCCCAAGTCTCACAGCTTTTCGGCCTTTGGCAAATGAAACTGGTTCTGCACCCCTTATTCTAAAAGATGGGATGCTGAATAAATTTAAAGGAAAGGACTTAACTCCTCTTTCTGGCACAATACAAGATGGGCGAATGAATGAACTTCTTATGAAAGGACTATCCGGGTTTTATTTATTATTTTTTACAGGGACAGAGAGAGAGTCAGAGAGAGGGATAGACAGAGACAGGCAGAAACGGGTAGAGTTGAGAAGCATCAATCATCAGGTTTTCGTTGCCACACCTTAGCTGTTCATTGATGGCTTTCTCGTATGTGTCTTGAACAGGGGCCTTCAGCAGACCTAGTAACCCCTTCTCAAGCCAGCGACCTTGGGTCCAAGCTGGTGAGTTTTTTGCTAAAGCCAGATGAGACCACGCCCACGCTCAAGCTGGGGACTTCGGGGTCTCCAACCTGGGTTCTCCGCATCCCAGTCCGAGGCTCTATCCACTGCACCACCGCCTGGTCAGGCACTATCCGTGTTTTAAACAAATAAACTAACAGTCTAAGTTCATACATCTCCCTATTGTTATTTGAAAATAACAGAGAAAATATCAGAAGAGATGAGCTGTAAAACTTTGAACGTTCTGGCCAAGAGAGCCAGGGTCTGGAGTCGTCATTTATTACATTATCCTCTCATAATATAATGCAATTTCCCCCCAACATCTTATTAGCCCCCTGAAGATACATCTTGAGTTTCATCTATACAATTCTGTCACTACTTGGCATTTTGTCACTCAGAAATAATTAAAAAATTATTTTGTGGGGGTGGAGCATGTATAGAATGATAATGAAATCTTGAAAATGTATATGGGACAAGTTAGTTAACTTCTCTCTGCCCTGTTTCTCTTGTTTAAATTACCCCTCACTTACTACAGAGGTACATTAAAATGATTAAAACGTGTTATGCTTTAAAGCAGGGGTCCCCAAACTACTGCCCGTGGGTCGCATGCGGCCATTTATCCGGCCCCTTCCGGATTCTTTCATTGGTGGTCAGTGAGAGGAGCATAGGATGCATCCGCACCCGTAGTTCCCATTGAAATACTGGTCAGTTTGTTGATTTAAGTTTACTTGTTCTTTATTTTAAATATTGTATTTGTTCCCATTTTGGTTTTGTTTTTTTTTACTTTAAAATAAGATATGTGCAGTGTGCATAGGGATTTGTTCATAGGTTTTTTTATAGTACGGCCCTCCAGTGGTCTGAGGGACAGTGAACTGGCCCCCTGTGTAAAAAGTTTAGGGACCCCTGCTTTAAAGGAAAGATATAATTTAGCTGACTTCCTCGTAAAAGTTGTAGTTAAAATTCTAAAAACCTTGAATGTAAACTATAGTGTCTCTGCTATTCATTCAGTTACTGTATAGGAAAATAATCCATTGAATTAATACCTAAGGGCCTATTAGTATCTACCCATCAGGTAAGGAGATATGGTTTACTTCATATAATAAAATTAGTAACAGTAGGTACTTAATTGTGTCTCAATACCCTAGAACAACAATTTTTAACCTTTTTCATCTCATGGCACACATAACATAGTTACTAAAATTTTGTGGCACTCCAGAAAAATATATATATTTCTTGCTGATCTGACAAAAATAGGTATAATTTTAATTCATTCACATCAGATGACTATTGTGCTGGCTGTTGTCATTTTTATTCTTTGATAATCTGAGGGAAAAGAGGTCAGTTCCCAAGACCACAGTCAGGTATTGCATGTTTTAAAATTTCTTACAGTGCACTGGTTGAAAATCACTGCCCTAGAATTATTGTTAGGCTAAATAAAACAAAATGTATAAAATGTTTGCTACAGTGCCTAACACATAGTAAGCTCTCAACAAATTTTAATATATTTTTTAAGAAGGCTTTTAATAAATGTTGAGCTATCTGATCAAAAGGCCTATCATTTCAGTTCTGTAAACATCTTTTGAACTACCTGTAATATGCTAAGTACTGTGTTTTCCAGATAGAATGGTGAAAAAGATAGTTCCCCTATCTGTAAAAGGATTACTATCTATAGCCGTCACAATGGACACATAGCAAATGTTTTTTGTTTTGTTTTGTTTTTTAATGAAAGAAGGGGAGGCAGAGACAGGCTCCTGCATGTGCCCCAACCGTTATCCACCCGGCAAAGCCCACTAGAGGGCTTGTCCCATCCCGGGCCCTTGCTCTGTTGAAAGGAAGCCATTTTCTAGCACCTGAGGTGGAGACCATGGAGCCATCGTCAGCACCCAGGGCCAACTCGCTCCAATTGAGCCATGGCTGCAAGAGGTGAGGAGAACAGAGAGAGACAGAGGCAAGAGAGGGAGGAGTGGAGAAGCAGATGGATACTTCTCCTGTGTGCCCTGACCTGGACTCAAACCCTGGATATCCACACGTCAGGCTGATGCTCAACCCCTAAGCCAATCGCTCAGGGCTGTAAAGGTTTTTTTTAAGGTGCCATATTCAGTAACAAAAGCACATTTTACTCAGAGAAGTGGCACATTAAATATGTCTTCTGTTTGGGACAACCACTATAGCCTTCTTAGAATAAATAAGACCTATCTTGTCATTTCTCAACAGGTCAGTCAAGAAATAGTAGTAGTAGTAGTAGTAGTAGTAGTAGTAGTAGTAGTAGTAGTGTGTGTGTGAGAGAGCGCGCGCATGCACACGTGTGTGTGCAGGAGTGGGAAGAAGAGGAACAGTGCTTCTGAGATTAGGTACTGCTAGAGCAAAGATGTGGCTGAGGAGAGAGAAAGGACTTGGATTATTAACATTGCAGACAGACCACGAGAATTCTCGGGTTTTCTTATTACACAGTGTTTTACAGATATTATACTTTAAAAAGATATTAGCTTATAAAAACATGTAATAAATAGCTTCAAAATGCAATGGGTATTTAATTGTAAAGTGTGCCTTTAACATTATGTAAATTGTTTTTTGTACTCATTCGATAGAAACTTATCTGGCCACTGGGTAAAGCTAGCAATAAAACTACTGGTGCTCAGTATATTAAGAGCCTAGTGTGTCATGACAAAGCATTTCAGCTTTATTCTGTAAGTGCTGGTGAAAGATTTTAAGCAGGAGAGTGGAATGGTCAAAGTTTGCATTTTATGAAAATCACTGGTAGCCATATGGAAGATGCATTTAGAGGAGGCTGATAATAGAGACAAGGAGATCATTTACAATGTCCCTGCAATAGTTCAGGCAAGAAATAATAAAAGGTATATTAAAGATACACAGTACATGAAAGGACATATTTGAGGAATGTTTAAGGAATAAAATCTACAGAACTAGCCAAATTTTAAAATGTAGATGGGCATGAAAGTAGAGACTAAATATGCTCCCAGATTTTCTAGCCTGGTGATGTGGGTAGAGATAGTGATGACTAGAAGACAAGGAAAATAGGGAATTATAGGAGAAATGGCAGGTCAGATGCTTTGATGTTTTATCTATCAATACAGTGCAGGCAAAGAATTAATGAATTTGGTTTTTGATCTTTGATCAGTCAGATTAGGTTGGACTATAGGGCAATAATAAATAAGTCCAAAATCTCACAGGCTTACCTTAATAGAGGTTTATTTCTTACTCAGGCTGGTTGGGGGATATCAGCTTCATGTCACCTTCACATGAGGATACAAGCTGATAGAGCCTCTTTAATGTTGGCACTTGTCATCACAGGAGGAAGAGAATAAAATTATGTATGTGGCAGTTTTTAAAGGCTTCTGCCTAGAGGTGACATACATCACCTCCAGTGATGTTTCCCTGGCTAAAAAAAAGCATGTGACACACCTAATTTCAAAGAAGCAGGCTTACAATTTCACCATGTACCCTGAAAGAGGAGAAACAGAAATATGTGGACAGCATTATAACTGTACCATACTCTGCTCTTCTGGCTACCAAATATTCAGTTAACTTCCTTCTTGCATGTAAAATACAGTCATCACAAAGAAAGGAACCCAGAAGTGGCCTAATAGATTTTAGAAAGCTTAGTAACACATAGGTGGAGAAACTACCCACAGGATAACTAGAGCTATGAGACCTGGAGTTCTTAGAGAGTTTAGGGCTAATGATATAATGTGGGAATCATAATAGAAGAGGTAGTAACTAAAACCAAAGGAAATGATTGGCTTTCCAGGTAAATTTTTTAGCTTGAAAATGGGACCAATATTTGGTTGCAATATTTGATTGTAAACTGAGAGAATATGCAAAAAAATAATAAAATAAGATTTCACTGAAAATGAATGGTGAAGGTAAAAGAAGGTGTATTTGTGAAGCAGGTGTGGTAGACACATGGGGTGAAAGAATTCCAACAAAGAAGGAAAGGTCCGAGACATTAATTGCCACCAACAGGTCAAAAAGATAAAGGTATGTGTTAATTGAATTTAGCAATCAAAGGATTTAAGTGACTTTAAAGCATCTTGAATATATAGGGATAGAAGCTTTTTTACAGTAAGTTGAGCTGTAAAGATGAAGCAATAAAAACTATGAGATGAAGCAACCCTTTTGAGAGGAAAAAGACAAGAGAAGGAAAATACTGGGTCAGTAGAGGGGTTTTCTTTTTAGGATGCAAGAGAGGATAAGATGATGAGAGGAGGCAGAAGAACAGAAGCTTCCAGAGAGAGGGAGCTAGATGATGGCTTATGGTCCCCTAGGAGGAAGGAAGAAATGAGGTTCGTAGCCCTGAAGAAGATAATCACAAAGTCAGAAAGTGTACATATAAATGTGATATATAAATGATAATACAAGTGATGTATTCTCCATCAGGGAACACTGGAGAAACAAGTTTAATCAAGGTGACCAGATCTGGTGAGGAGAATGATATGTGTAATGTGATAAAAAGAAATTAGTCTGAGAGAACATTAACTGTCTTAAAGTTGTGAAAAAAATGCATTACTAGAAAAAAAAAAGAGAGCACCAGTAGGTATATGTCAAGATTAACCAAATTTAGATAAACTGAGAAATATAAATATGGGTTATTAGAGCTAGAAAATCCCCAAAGTTTCCATTAATAAATTCTGTTTATGCCACCTATTTATACAGCTATTGAGACTGATCTTCAGTGAGGACAGGTCAATATAACTTATTCATGCTACCTTTAAAATGTATTTTTCAATTCACCCTCAAGGCCTGTCCATGGTGTCATAATCGGTAGGATTTCCTTCTTTTTATGGTTGAATAATATTCCATTGTGTGTATGTGTGTGTGTGTGTATCACATTTTCTTTATCTTTGGATAAAGTGTCCACTGATGGACACTTAGGTTGCTTCCATGCCTTGGCTATCATAAATAATACTGCAGTGAACATAGGAGTGCCAATATCCTTTCAATATCCTTTTTTTATTATTATTTTCTTTAGGTAAATACCCAGAAGTGGAATTTCTGGGTCATGGTAGTTTAATTTTTTGTGGAACCTCAATACTATATTCTATAGTGGTTGTACCAATGAACATCTCCAACAACAGTCCTAGCTGTTTCCTTTTTCCCACCTCCTCTAACTTTGATCCCACCTCCTAGTGCTTTGATCTCAATAGCACTAACACTTGCTATTTCTTGTCTTTTTTACTATAGCCATTCTATCACCTTAAGGTAATATCTCATTGTGGTTTAAATATGCATTTCCCTGATAATTAGTGATATTGAGCTACTTTTCAGGTACCTTTTGACCATCTGTATGTCTTCTTTGGAATAAATGTTCATTCAAATTCTTTGCCCACTTTTTAATCCCATTGTTTGTTTTCTTGTTCTTTAGTTGTATTTGTTCTTTCTATATTTTGGTTATTAACCCCTTATCAGATATATGATTTTCAAATATATTCTCCCATTTGGTAGATTGCCTTTATATTTTTTTGATCTCATTGGCTGTGCAGAAGCATTTAGTTTTGTATAGTCCAGATCTTCTTACTTTTGTTTTTCCTGCCTTTGCTTTAGGTATCAAATCTAAAAATATCACCAGACCACAATCAAGGAGCTTACCACCTGTATTTCCATCCAGTATTTTTATGGTTTCAGATCTTATGTTAAAGTTTTTAATCCATATTGAGTTTATTTCTGTCTATGGTATAAGATAGTGGTCCAGTTTCATTCTTTTTTATGTATCTGACCAGTTTTCCAACACCATTTATTGAACAGGCTGTCCTTTTTTCATTGTATATTCTTGGCTCTTTTGTCATGAATTAATTTGTCATATATACATGGGTTTATTTCTGGTCTTTCTCTTTTGTTTCATTGATCTATGTGTCTGTTTTATGCCTATGCCATATTGTTTTAGTTATTTATATTTGTAAAACAGGTTGAAATCAGAGAACATGAGGTTTCCAGCTCCTTTCTCAAGATTATTTTGGCTATTCAGGGTCCTTTGTGATTCTTTACAAATTTTAGGATTGTTTTTTTATATTTATGTGAAAATTGCCATTGGAATTTTTGTAAGATTGCCTTAAATCTGTAGTTTGCTTTGGGTAGTATAAACACTTTAACAATATTAATTCTCCCAATCCATGAGCACAGAATAGCTTTACATTTATTTGTCTTCAATTTATTTAATCAATGTCTTACGGTTTTTGTCTGACCAGACTGTGGCGCAGTGTATAGAGCGTTGGACTGGGATGTAGAGGATCCAGCTTTGAGACTCTGAGGTTGCCAGCTTGAGCGCGGGTTCATCTGGCTTGAGCAAAAAGCTCACCAGCTTGTACCCAAGGTTTCTGGCTTAAGCAAGGGGTTGCTCAGTCTACTGAAGGCCCTCAGTCAAGGTACATATGAGAAAACAATCAGTGGACAATTAAGGTGTCGCAAAGTAAAACTGATGATTGATGCTTCTCATCTCTCTCCATTCCTGTCTGTCTGTTTCTATCTATCCCTCTCTCTGACTCTCTGTCCTTGTAAAAAAAAAAAAAAGAAAAGTTTTACAGTTTACAGTTTTCAGTATATACGTCTTTCATATCTTTTGTTAAATGTATTCCTAGGTATGTTATTCTTCTTGATGCAATATAAATGGGATTACTTTTTAATTTTTCTTTCTGATAGTTTGCTATTAGTGTATAGGAATGCAACTGATGTTTTGTAATGATTTTGTATATTGAAACTTTACTGAATTTATTCTAACAATTTTTTGGTAGAGTCTTTATAGAGTTTTTATTGTAATATCATGTTATCTGCAAATAGAAAGTTTTATTTCTTCCTTTCCAATCTCTATGCCTTTATTTCTTTTTCTTGTCTGATAGCTCTGTTTAGGCCTTTTATACTTTGTTGAATAAAAGTGGTAACAGTGGGCATTCTTGTGTTATTCCTGACCTTAGAGTAAAAACATTAAGCTTTTCACTAAATGTAATGTTAGCCTTTATTATGTTGAAGTATGTTCCCTCTATGTACACTTTGTTGAGAGTTTTTATCATAAATGAATGTTGAATTTTGTTGGATGCTTTTTTGGCATTTATTGAAATGATCATATGACTTTTTATTCTTCATTTTGTTAATGATAGGTCACATTGCAGATATTGAGCCTTTCCTGCAACCCTGGAATAAATTGCACTTGACCTTTGTCAAATCCTTTTAATGTATCAATGAATTTGGCTTACTAATATTTTGTTGAAGAGTTTTTGTATCTATGTTTACCAGGGATATTGACCAGTAATTTTCTTCGTTTTTTAGTGTCTTTGGTTTTAATACCAGGGTAATGATGGCCTGATAAAATGAATTTGGAAGATTTCTCTCCTCTTCTATTTTGGAATAGTTTGAGAAGAATTGGTATTAATTCTTTAAATGTTCAAGAGAATTCACTAATGAAGACATCTTAGTACTGGACTTGTTTTGTTGAGAGGTTTATGATTACTGATTTAATATATTTTTTTTTCATTTTTTTAGAGAGAGGAGAGAGTGAGAGGGAGAGAAGTAGAGGGAGAGAAGGAAAAGGGGATGGGGAGAAGTGGTATGCATCAACTCATATTTGTTGCTTCCAGTATGTGCCTTGACAGGGCAAGCCCAAGGCTTTGAACTGGTGTGTGCAGCATTCCAGGTTGATGTTTTATCCACTGTGCCACCACAGGTCAGGCTGATTTAATATTTTTACTAGTAATATGTTCATATTTCTATTTCTTCATAATTCAGTCTTCGTAGGTTGTAGTTTTCTAAGAATTTATCTAATTCTATAATATTTAATTAATATAACCTATCAACATGCCTTTCTTAACATATTAATGAGGTAGACAAATCTACACAATCTGTTAGAGTTAAAAATATTTAAAAATTTAGTTAAGAATGAATTCATTTGATTTATTCAACAAGTATTTTTTAAGAACAACCAGAAGCTATTCTCGGAGCTTAGCATATATCAGTAAACAAAACAGACAAAACTCCCTGACTTCATTGAGATTACATTCAGAGATATCTAAGCCATCAACGACTAAAAGAAAGTTAAATTCACCTTACACATGGTATATGTGTACCTAACATGCTTTTTAAAAAAAATTTTTGGAGTTTTACATGACTATAAGATGACAAATAAGAAGCATACCCTGAAAAAAGGGTGCTAGGTGATATTCCCTGAAGAAGAAGAATGAAAGAGGTCAAGAGTCCATAGAAGCAATGTACATATGCTTCTCTATCATTCAGAAAATATTAACCAATGAGGAGAAAACTTAGAACTTGGACTAGGTTCTCATTTTAAATGTGACCTCCTGTTTCCCCACCCTTTGCAATGGACAGGATGACTTTAGCTAGAGTATGACTTATTCTCCACGTAGAGACTGTGGAGAGAAATAGAAGTGTTAAGGAATGAGAGGAATGTAACGACTCATAGCTGCTAACACCACCGCGTGCCATCTGAATAATGCCAGTTTTGCTTGTACAAAAGCAGGGCTAGTCTCAGTTCATAGACATCTCCTTTTATCCAGGATTTTATGAAAATTGTTTAAGTGAAACTGTAATATATACCTAATGAGTTGGTCTTTTTAAAAAAAAGGTTGTACATACAAAATGAGCTCCTTTCTAGAAAAATTATTCATTTGTGCCTGAATGCCAACAGAATCAACTTTGCTAGCATTTTTAATATTTTATTTCAAATATGTAATTGTTTTTATGCAGAAAAGTTGTAAAAAAATACAGGCAAAGTCCTAAACATAGTATGAAGGGTATTTTTGAAGTGATGAAAATGTTCTATAATTGGATTGTAGTGATGGTTGTACAACTCTACAATTTTACTAAATGTCATTACCTTGTGCAATTAAAATGGGTGAATTATTTTTTATTTTAGCAACAGAGAGAGACAGACAGGGTCAGACAAACAAAAATGGAGAGAGATGAGAAGCATCAATTCTTCATTGCTGAGCCTTTGTTGTTCATTGATTGCCTTCTCATACGTGCCTTGACTAGAGGACTCCAGCAGAGTGAGTGACCCCTTCCTCAAGCCAGTGACCTTTGGGTTCAAACCAGCAATAATGGGATCAGGACCCCATACTCAAGCCAGTGATCCCGCGCTCAAGCTAGTGAGCCCACACTCAAGCCAGCGACCTTGGGATTTCTAACCTGGGTCCTCAGCATCCCAAGCCAACAGTCTATCCACTGCGCCACAGCTTGGTCAGGCAAAATGGGTTAATTTTCTGGTGTGAAATGTATATATCTCAAATGAAACCTTTAAATATGACAAAGTATTTCTAACAGCATTCAGTCCGAACTTGAAGAACTAAAAACCACTGTCAGAATCAAGCCTGTTTTAAATGTTTCTGAGTCATAGATTTTTAAGAACATGCATCTTTGGTAGGGAAAGTGATTGTCACAATGTCTATTAGAACTTTAGGATTTGTTTTAAGGCCTACATTGCATTTATTTATTTATTTATTTATTTATTATTAGTTTTTTTTGGTTTTTTTTTACAAGGACAGAGAGAGGGATAGATAGGGACAGACAGACAGGAATGGAGAGAGATGAGAAGCATCAATCATCAGTTTTTTGTTGCGACACCTTAGTTGTTCATTGATTGCTTTCTCATATATGCCTTGACTGCGGGCCTTCAGCAGACCGAGCAACCCCTTGCTCGAGCCAGTGACCGTGGGTCCAAGCTGAAGAGCTTTTTGCTCAAGCCAGATGAGCCTGCGCTCAAGCTGGCAACCTCGGGGTCTCAAACCTGGATCCTCCGCATCCCAGTCCGACCCTCTATCCACTGTGCCACCACCTGGTCAGGCCTACACTGTATTTACACTGCTCTCTACTGTAGGGTAGCCTCCCCAAGGCTCCACAGTGAATCTCTAGTCAGAGCAGGTTCTTTAGGAAAGATTATATTTTGTCTGTAATAAGGAGCTAGGCCTCCAAACTATTGAACGCAGTGCGGACTGTCAGGTCTTTGTCAGTGAGGTCTCCACTATTACTGAGTTGCCAGAACCCAGGAGCTCACATTGAGGCCGGTGTGAAAGGAACTTGCATTCCTCTAACTTGAGATTGAACTAAAAAGCAAGCAAGTGTACTCAAGTTATTAGGGGTTTTATTTTGCATCATTAGAAAGTTAAACACACGAATATGTTCTAAACTTATTAGTGAACTAAAATACTCTTTTTCTCCCCCCTTACAATTGGATGGGAATTTCTGGGATCAGCATTGTATGCAAAAATAAATTAATAAATAAATCTCATTTGAGATAGCTGATTTAATAGAAGTCTTTTTTTTTTTTTAATGTGAGGATCAGATTCTTAGTGAAAGGTGGCATTTCCAAGCTTCAGGCATTTGAGACTCTTCCCAGGTTTAAGTAAAGATAACAGTCATGGTAAAAAACTGCTTAGAACTGAGCAGAGCTAGTGTGTTGTTTTAAACCAAGAAGGTGCTCACAGATGGCTCAGAGAGAGATTTAGCAAGTCTGTGCTAATCACACTCATACATGGGAATATCTCCACTGAAAACAGCCAGATTTCATTGTACTCTTCAAGAAACTTTCTTACTTGGTTAATAACAACAATATTGTATACTATTAAAAGGCTTAAAACATTCCATTCTCTACATTACAGTTACTGTTGGATACATATTATTAAAACCACAATGAGAGTCCTGAGAGGCAGTTCCAAGTATATTGAAAATACAAAATATTTTCAGAAGTTTAGATTTGGGCAAATAAAGTATTTTGAGTTCTTGATGGCTTCGCTTCCAGACATTTCTAAATTTCTGTGTTGGCCCTAAACAGGTTTTCATACCTAATAAACTATATAAAATAAAAATAAAGTATATAAAAATGTATTTATTTGACATAAAAGAAATTAACCTATATTTTACCACATCTGATACCTTATGTTAAATATCCACCAACTATATAATTTTAATAGTGTATATTATTAAATATCAATGCCCAAAATATAATTAACACCAGGGTTTGGTTTTAAATTTTGCTTTTAGAATTTAGCACAACATAGAAAGATAATTCAGAAAAGAAAACTAGGCTGAATTAAATATCTATTGATCAGCCACTCTGTTCCAGGCACTTTATTAAGCTTTGTGCATACAATACAGAATAAGGCCAGCACATTTTTCAGCTCTCATAGTGCTTATATTCTAAATGGGAAACAGAAAATAAGTCCAAAAAGATAATTAAAGATTTTCAAGAGTTCTATAGACGAATTAGAAGAGTGATTTAATACAAAGTAATTGGAGGAGGTCTCTTTTAAACACCGTGGTCAGAAAAGGTCTCTGAAGAGAGGATATTTAAGCTGAGACTTGAAGAAAAAATGAAAGAGGACCATTTCTTGAATGATCTACAAATCATTTCTGCAATAGCCAGACAACACTAAATCATAGCAGAAAATATGTACTTTCCCTGGTTGACTCATACTATTAGGGGAAGACCAGACAGCTGGTGTATGGGTTGTTTCATAAAAGGAAGGAGTATTGAATAGTGTTTTTTTGTATTTGTTTCTAATTTTTATTAATTACTTAGAGAATTTACTGTACTATAGAATAAAATTTATATTCTTTAAATATGTAAATATCTCCAAGTTTAATCGGGAGCTAAATTTTAACTGAAAGTTTTAAGTTTAAAAGGTTTGATATATATGGATATATCAACAACAACACATACAAGATAATTTAAGTAAGAAAACAAAAATGTGGTAGTGTGAAGTTGAGTATAACTGACTTTGTTATTATTGAAAGAAATATATATGAGGATTTACAGAAAACTGAAAGTTAAGAATGAACTATCAATGAAGATTTAAAAATTAAGACTATATATTTTAATGCTTTGTATAACTTTAATGCAAGTATAATTTTTATAAAGCTTCTCTGAAATTTACCCATTATCCCATAATAGTCTCAGTTATTATAATGAGAAGTTTCATTTTCTATGATTGTGTTAGAACCTACTAGTTGCCTATCCCATAGCTCTACCCCCCATTTGTGCTAAAAGCACCTCAATTTTGTGCAAATATTAAGAAGTTACATGCTTTGGGGAAAGCTAGGTGCTTTCTCAACCACAAAAAGAGAATTGTGATTGGCCTAAACCAATCATGATAATCTCATTCCTCTTGCCAATGATTGGTTTGAGCCATCATGTGATCCAATTCTGATCAGTGATATTTGAAAAGATGTTAGGGTTCCACAGTGCTTCTGTGTGAAGGCTTTCTTGCTGCCTAAAAGAAATCATGTAAAGAAACACATCACTCCTCCATGTTCCACCTCTTGATCTTGTATTTACTTTTGATATCAGGAATTTGGGCTAACAAGTGCTTACATGAGCCAAGATTCTGAAACTAGCAGATTGGAAGGATGTAACGATTCCGGAATGTTTTGATGCTGAAAAGCCTATCAAATAGCCATCTGTGGAAACATGCAACATCTGGACTTCTCATATGAGAATATGAATTTTCTTGTTTTAATTTTAACCTCTTTTAGGTGAGTTTTAGTTATCTCCAGTTGTATGTATCCTCATTTAGTGATGGGTTCCAGTCTCAGGTAGTACTGAGTAGATTAACTGATGCATTCTTTTGTAATCCAAATATAATTGATTTGGTATTTCAATAATATATAGGTCAAACTACCCTCCCCAACAATGGGTTAAATTTGCACAATTTTGTGTTTTTTGTATAGGAAAATACAAACTGTCGTCATTATATTATTGGTCCTTAAAATCTTCATTGTAGAGAAAAATACTATTTAGTAGTTCTTTCCTTTGAAAATTGAAATTTACCAAGCAGGGAATTATTATTTAAGACAGTGGGTCTCACAAATTTTAGTCTCAGGACCTCTTTAAACTCTTGAAAATTATTAAGGATAATTATTTCAAAACTAAAAAGTTAAAATAAAAATTATTGAGGCTCCAAGTTTCTCTGGCTTATACCTATTTATATCTATTGTATTAAAAATTAAAAGGAAGAAAATTTTAACCTTTAAAATAATAATTACCCATTGCATATTAACATAAAATGTCTATTTATATAAAAATATATTTTCCAGAAATGATTTTTTGCAAATCTCTTTAATGTCTGGCTTAATAAAAGAAGATTGAATTTTCATGTCTACTCTACATTCAATCTGTTGCAATATGTTGCCTTGGTTGAAGTGCATGGCAAAAAGTTGGTCACAAGCAGATATGTCTGGAAAAGGAAACATTTTGTGGACTTATCTGCATTCTAGAGATTCCAGAAACCCTGCACACTTAAATGAACCACTGACCTAAGATAACATAGACTTCACTGACAAGACTTTGAGAAGCCATGTTAGGTTTCATCATCAGGTAGCAAATACTAGCAGATTAGAAGAGTTAGATTCAATCCTCTGTCTCCTCAGGAAAATATTACTCTCCATAATAAATGTAGTTTGCTTATTCTATTAACCAATCCAAGCTTTCTTATCTTTAAAAATTACTGAAAACATCCTGACCTGGGGTGTCCCAGTGGATGAAGCATTGACCTGCAATGCTGAGGTCACCAGTTCGAAGCCCTGGACTTGCCTGCTCAGGGCACAGAGAGAAAGCAGCTGCAGGTTGATGCTTCCTGCTCTGCTCACCATCCCCCCTTTCTCTCTCTTTCATCTCTCTAAAATGAATAAATAAAATCTTTAAAAATAAATAAATTTAAAAGAATTACTGAAAGCAAATTCAGGAGAAGACTTAAATGAGAAGACATGAGGTCAGACTTAATTGTGAAATGCTGTATCTGATAATGGTTGTGTTCTCCAATAATTTTGGAATGCTCATCCTGATATGTTGCCTGGTGTACTTCTAGCCTGCCCCTTGAAGTCAGGTGTGGTCATGTGACTTTATTAGTCAGTGATATATGAGTGGAAGGGACATGTCCCATTTCTGAATGGAAGCTTTTACAACCAATGGGCAATTTGTGTGTTCCCCATCCCCTATTTGGATGGAGGAGATTCATCAACTTAAATGAGGACAAAATGAAACAGGACCCTCTGCTGACAGAAGTAAACCTTTGTTATTTTAAACTAGAGAGATTTGGGAGTGGTTTGTTTCTTTGGTATAACTCAGCCTGTACTGCCTGATCCACTTTATTTTATGATCCATTAATGCAGAATGCCATGGAAACAAATCATAAAATAGTATAATTGCAAAATTACAATCAGTATAATAATAAAATTCTCTCTATAATTTTAATGAGCTGAAACACCATGTAAGGATTGTATGGATCAAATTTTTATAGAGAAAGAAATATATTTAATGTGATATTAGAAGCCAATTGTTATAATCAAAATAATACCAAATTGGAATGAGTTTCTAATGTTGTAGGCAACATTCTAGAGTAATTTTTATTTTTTAAAAAAATCTTCATTAATTCTAAAATATTTATCAGCTGAAACTATGCAAAGAGTCTGCTAGGCTCTGGAGGGATACATTGATGGGATCCACCCTCATGGAGTGAACCCTTTCCTGAAAACTTCATAGAAATTATGAGTCTATTTCAGACCTTAGCTCCTTATTTTAAAGTACTGTATATACCATTTGTTGCATGATACATAATAAAAACTCAAGTTAGTAGTGACTTAAACAAAGTGAAAGCTTGTTTTTCTCTCATATAAAATAGTCTACTAGGTAGACATTCCAGGATGGGTATGACAGCTCTTTTAATTCAAGGACCCACACAGTTTTCTCCCCTCTCTCTATTCCACTATCCTTAAAGTATGGAACTTATCTTTGTTGCCCAAGACAGCTGCTAGAGATCCTGGCATCAAGTCTATATTCCAGTTAATACTATGGTAGAAGAGACAAAGAAGAGGAAAATGGCTTGTGACTGATGTCTTTTGAGCACGGTGTCTTGGAGGTTGCCTTTTAACTTTTCTTTTTAGGCTCTTTGGTCAGAATTTAGCCACATAACCACACCTAGCTGCAAGGATAGCTGGTAAATTTAGCTTTTATTGTGAGTAAAGTTAGCCCTACCTAAAAATTAGAAGATTGATTACCAAAGAAGAATGAATATTGGTGTGCCTACTAGCACACTCTACCACATTTTGTTCTATAGCAGATACTACTTAAAACTATCTGCAGGAAATATTATCAGAAAAATAATTCATAAACTAGTTGATTCCCTCCTTCATACTCACAGATACAGTGGGCTCTGGGAGTCTGGACTTACCTTGCCTTTGATTATAGCACTGGGTATGGTTTGGAAATCAAATTTTCTCTAAGTGTGGAAAGGCGAAATAACAGTATAAATTGGCCTACAAGGATTATCCTTATTTATTGAATGTCACCTGGAAAAGGTTATATCTAGGAGAAAATCTTTTGTCCATAGTATATTTATTTTTTATAAATTTTAATGTAGCATTTCAAACTTATGAAAAGATTGCAAAGACTCTTACATGCATTTTACCTAGGTTCGCCAATTATTAAACATTTTTCTCCACTTTGTTTATTTTTCTCTCTGTAGATAGATACATTTTTTTCTCAATTATTTAAAATTAACTTGTAGACACCATGTCTCTTTGTCCCTAAATATAATGTGTATATTCTAAAATCAAGAACAATTTCTTTTATAACCACAGCACAATTAACAAAATCAGGAAAGCCTACATTAATACAATGACTATTATCGAATCCCAGTCCATATTCAAATGTCACCAATTACTTTAGTAATGTTTACTATACTTTTTAAAAAAGTTTTTCTGACCTAGAATCCAATCTAGAATTACACTGGGTCATTGGGATTTCAACATATGAATTTTGAGGAATCACAAACATGAAGCTCTTGAAATTCTGTCTTTAAGCACAATATAATTTTATGAGTATTTTTTTAAACCTGAGGTAAGTTCTTAGCATAATATAACTATCAAAGAATTGGAAGCATTTAAAAAAGAAACGGAGGCCCTGGGAAGTTAAATAACTCGTCTAAGATCGCTAAGCAGGTAACTGGCCAAGCTCAAGTTTGAACCCAAGCAACTTGACTCCAGAGACTGTGCTCTATAACCACTGTGTTATAAAGAATTAATGACCAGAGCTGAACACTGGCGGTACTTGCTGGAATGCACAGTGTCTGGGTAGCTGATCTGGGAGAGCAGGCTTTCTTTCCTGGGCTGGGGTTCACGGTCATGGATTCATCCTCTTCCCAGAGCAGAAAGTTATCAAGAGCCAGGCAGGCCTCAGCCCTAGGAGTGCCTGAAGTTATATTTATAAATGGTAGCTAAGAAAAGCTATATTAAAACAGACACATAGGTATTTAAATCTTTTGGAACTTAATTTGGCAACTGATTATTTAGAATCTACCGAAAGTTTTTGGAGTATAAAATGCATTCTTACAATAGGTACATTTAATCCCTCCATCATTTTAGTACAGTTCCTCACCCACACCTCAGCTGTGCCTATTGTCAAATCCAGAATTTGTCAGGATCCAGCTGTGATGGGGGAGGGACGATTGCCTGGTACATGGTATATTTTCAACTATCAAACTGCTGCAAATATAGACTTTCAACTAATTCTTTTGTTTTCAGCATTTCTCCACATTCTCATCTTCAGAGGTACTTGGTACCTCTGATTCTTGAGGCTTCCCTGGACTCTACAGCATGAATCTGGCTGTTGCCTACTCCCACTACTGGTTTAGGTGTCAGCTTCTGTCCGACTGATGTGTCAGTTTCTAGTCCTCCTTTCAGTCCTCTTCTCTTTGTCCTTGAACATATATGCTTTCTTCCATTCCTTTACCTTCATTTAAGTAGGATTATAGGATAGAGGTGAGGTAAATGGTATATTCAATCCCCGCTTTCAGATATCTTATTATCAGCTATCATTGAAGGTAAATTGGATTGAAACAGAACCAAGAACAATCTCTAGGTCAGTATAAAATCAGAAGTGTAGACTCTTTATAAAAGGTTTTTGTATTGATTTTAGAGAGAGGGAAGAAGGGAGAGAGAGGGAGGAAGGGAGAGAGAGAGAGAGAAAGAAACACTGACCTGCTGTTTCACCCATCCACACATTCCTTGGTTGTCTCTTGTATGTGCCCTGACTGGAGATCAAACCCTCAACCTTGGTGTATCAGAACAATGTTCGAATCAACTGAGCTACCTGGCCAGAGCTAGACATGTAGACTCTTATTTTGATAAGACTATTACTGAGGCTGAGGCAGAAATGAGAAGGATTTTTTTTCTGAGTGAACTGGTCCCCTGTGTAAAAAGTTTGGGGACCCCTGATCTATATAATACACATAAATACACAAAATAAACATAATATATAATGGAAGTTAAATCCAATAGTTTATTATACAGTTTAATGGAGATTCACACAATGAGTTTAAACCTGAATGCTTAGGGAAGTATTATTCCTCCACCCTGCTCCACCCCCCACCTTCTCTTCTAGCTTGCTCACTGATTGTTCTATTAGTCTGATGGCTAACTGAAAGAAAAGTAAATTTATTATAACAACACCAGGGGTTCAGGGGTTCATAGGCCCAAAAGGATGCTAGAATTTAAGTGAAAGAATAATAAGAACAAATAAACTCAAGAGGATTGTAGCAGGGAATATAGACTGTGACCCACTGAACAGCCCGGTCAGTGTTGCTGCTGAGGCTGCTGCTGTATAAGACTGACCTTCAGAGTGCCCCATCCTTGCTATGCTCCCTCAGACTTCAAGGTCCGGGGATGTCCTTGCCACTAGAAGAGGATGTTATCAATTTGCTCACAACTGTGGGAACTCTTTCATGGTGTGTACAGTCTGCCTCTCAGAGTCTCCCACTCACTGATGAGGTGCTCTTAGGTCAGGTAGAGGACCTACCAGCAGTTTTCAGCATCTAGGAAATGGGAGATAAGAGCAAGGAATTCATGTCCCCAAGGATTCTCAATAGAGATCAGGAGCTGTGCATCAAATACCTGCTGGTCCCTCATATCCTCTCAGCCTCAGCACTGACTACGGCCTTGCTTTAGGCAGACAGTGCTATGTGAGCTTCTACTGGCCTCACCCTGACAGCATTGCACTTCCAGCATCAGCTGAGCAACTTTTCTGCCTGCCCTGAACAGTTGTTCCAACATCCTAGGAGACTGCTCCGCGGCTCCAATGCACAGCCAAATCAGGGCAGTTACTGCCTTCGGGGTCACCCTCAATCAGTGGGCGATGGGTAAATAGTTCTCCCTGTCAAATTGTTTGGTATACCCCTGACCAGTGGCTCAGTGGATAGAGCATTAGCCTGGCATATGGACGTCCTAGGTTCAATTCCTAGTCAGGGCACACAGAAGAAGCGACCATCTGCTTCTCTTCATCTCCCTCTCCCCCTTCTGACCCTTTTCCCCTCCTGCAGCCAGTGGCTTGATTTATTCAGGTATCAGCCCTTGGCACTGAGGATAACTTGGTTGGTTCAAGCATCGGACCCAGACAGGGTTGCCAAGTGGATCCTGGTCAGGGTGCCTGCAGGAGTTTGTCTCATTATCTCCCCTCCTCTCACCTAAAAATAAACTTGTTTGGTAGACATTTTTGAAGTCATATATATGCTCCTCAGCAGGCCATGGTGGGAGCACACCCTGATTGCCTAGAAAAGTGGTGAATAACTTGATAAAATATTCTTCTAGTAGTTTCCTCCTCTTTCCCATTGTCCCTTACTTTTGCTCCCTGAGGTGACATGCTGAATAAACTACCTACACATGGGTCTGTGTTTCAGGCTCTGCTTGGGGGAGGGGGAACCCAGGCTAAGCAAAACAAAACTGGAGGATCCAGAACAAAGTCAGCTTTGGGGTTTATTTCTGTGAGAGCAGTGAGCAGCATTTTTGTGGGTTCTGTTCATTTAATTTTAAATATTAGAACAACAACAATAATATAATAATAATGCAGTGTCTTTAAGGTGTCAGTAACGGCTGACCCATCTCAGAGGTCTCTGGCATAGATAGACCTTGTGTGTACAGGTCAGTTCACCTAAGTATGAGCCAGGTCTTTCAGGGGGTGTAACCAGGGAACAATCATAAGAATCCCTGAAAATTCTTTCCAATATGTCCTGCCTGCTGTTCACTCACTGGGTCTGGTGATGGAACCCCCAAAGTGGTGGTCTCTTGGGAACTAAAAGCAAAATGAGTTGTGTTTTAGTCATAAGTGAGGCTATGCTGCATTAACACATATACACCAAATGTCAGTGGCTTAACACAAATTTCTCACTTATGCAAAGTCCAACGCAGTGCTATTCATCAGGCAGCTTTCCAGGGCCAATGTCCTCCAAGTCCTTTCCATCCTGCATAGTCACCATTTATATGCTGGTGATCCCCAGGGAAAGCAGGATCAAGCACAGATGATTTCTTATATCCCCGGCCAGGAAGTGGCACTCACTACTTTCATCCACATCACATTGGCCAGACCAAGCTCTCGGTCTTACCTAGATGCTGGGGGCTGAACAACGTAGACTCCTTGTGTTTCCAGGAAGAAAATGAAAGGATTTGGTGAGCTAAAGAGTGTCTTTGACTCATCAGGCAGGAGGTTCATGCTAAGTGAAAGCTGGGCCATCACAGAAAAGAATTCATGTCCCTTCTCAGGCCTACTCTCTTGGCCCTGGGCTTCTCCCCTTCTTGGCCACCTCTCTTGGATTTGTCTCCAGGCTTCTGGGGTCCCATCTGGCACAGCCCATCTCTTGCTTCTCTCTCAGTGTCCCCCATTGCCATGATCTCTTTGTCCTTTTCCGAGCTCCATGTTCTCTCATACAGACATCAAGGGATCATTACATGTAGAGCCTAAATCAAAAACACCCAAAATAGTTAAACCTTTTTCTCTAAGGGCATGGAGGGCTCAGTCTTAGAACCCTCCCAAGGGATAAGAAATAATCACATTCTACTCCCTCTAATTCAGCAGAAAAATGGGTGAGGGAAAATCATATTTTTATATTCAGAGTGGCTGAATATGCTCTGCTACGACTGTTTTATGTTCCTTCATCCTCATCATCCTCCTCCCAGTTCAGGTCCTCACCACCTCTCACCTGGACTTGTCCAAAAGCTTTGTCTCTACCTTACAGACATTACTATCTTCTAATATGAAAACCTGACCAAGTGCAGAAACCTATAACTGTTTATTATAGGCCTATAAATACTTTTACATTCAATAGCATGTTACCTATGGTAGGCAAAATAATGTATACTCCCATCCCCACAAAGATGTCCACATCCTAATTCCCAGAACTGTGATTATGTTAGGATAAATTGACTTTGAAGATGTGATTAAGAATCACGAGATGGGATATTATCCTAAATTATTTGGGTGGGCCCAAAGTAATCAGACTTCATTTTACAGGAGGACAGCAGGTGGATATCAGCAGATAGGTGTGATGATAGAAGTGAAAGGTTCGAGTGTAGTGGGAAAGGGGTCAAGAGCCCAGGAATGCAGGTAGCCTCTAGATGCTGGAAGAGTTAACAAATGGATTCTCCTCTATAACTTCCAAAATGAACTAGCTGTGAGATACATGGGGTCCTCAGGTTACAACACAGTTCAGTTCCTACGACAGTGATGCAACCCAAATTTTGGTGCAAGTCAAAACACACCCTAGCCTAAATCACTTACCTATTCTAACACCATTGTAAAATCATAATTTAGAACATAAAAACACAAGTAAGCCACAAAAAAGGGAAAAGGACATAAATATACTATAAGAAAAAATGAGTGTAAAGAAAATTCCTTACCTTTATTCCTGTGGTTGGCTTGCACACTGGAAGAGGCATTGCAAGGTGGGGGAGAGTGACCTATTAGGAGGAGAAAGCTGGAGAGGCAGGAGAACCTGCAGAAGGTGCTGGAGATACTGGGTCAGGTGAATCAGGATTGTCTAAGGAACATGCAGGAGACGCTGAAGATGATTCTACCTGTACTACAGGTCTTTCATCTCAAGAAGCAGCTGATGTAGAGGGTACAGGATCTGTTACAGGCCTCTTTCCCTTCTTAAAGAATTGTTCCAGGCTAGTCTGGGACTAGTTTGCCCATGTAGTCCATAAGTATGACACTAAGGGCCAAAACACTCATGTCTCAATTTTTAAAAGTTTTTAAGGGTGTGAGCATCATAAACTCGAGACATCATATGTCGAGACTATCATAACTTGAGGACCCCTGTACCTTGATTTTAGTGCCATAAGACTTCTTTTGACTCTGGCTTATGGAATTATAATAATAAGCTTTTACTGTACTGTGCCACTAAGTTTGTGTCTATTTATTACAGCAATGAAAGGAAACACAGTTCCCAAGGCTCTTTCCATCCTGCTTCCAGGATACTTTTCCACCTTCATTTCTAGCCACTCCTGTCTCCCTTCTAGCTCCTTCAACCATAGTGGAAGAATACCTTTTTCCAATATTTTGAAATCTTGCTGCTGCTACCCCTCTACTCCTGCTCTTTCAGATATATATATATATATATATATATATATATATATATATATATATATATATATATATATTTTTTTTTTACAGAGACAGAGAGAGAGTCAGAGAGAGGGATAGATAGAGACAGACAGACAGGAACGGAGAGAGGTGAGAAGCATCAATCATTAGTTTTTCGTTGCTGTTGCAACACCTTAGTTGTTCATTGATTGCTTTCTCACATGTGCCTTGACTGCGGGCCTTCAGCAGACTGAGCCACCCCTTGCTGGAGCCAGCGACCTTGGGTTCAAGCTGGCGAGCTTTTGTTCAAGCCAGATGGGCCCGTGCTCAAGCTGGCGAGCTCGGGGTCTTGAACCTGGGTCTTCCGCATCCCAGTCAAACGCTCTATCCACTGCGCCACCTCCTGGTCAGGCCATCTACTCCTGCTCTTAATCTACCTGATAAGTTTATTAAACTCCTACTCAGGCTCCACATTTCAGCTCAAATTCGTTTTATTTAAGATAGCATTATTCTTCCTTTTCTCCCTGTGTTGCCACCACTTGCAATATACCTAATCATTTACAGTATTTAGGCTTTTCACCCTTGCCAGAGCATAAAGCCCTCTCTGGACAATATCATTTAAGTATTTCTAGTTTTTAAACCAGTGGTAGTCAACCTGGCCCCTACCGCCCACTAGCAGGCACTCCAGCTTTCATGGTGGGCAGTAGCGGAGCAACCAAAGTATAAATAAAAAGATCGATTTAACTATAGTAAGTTGCTTTATAAAGATTTATTCTGCCAAACTTAGCAAAAATCTGACATAAAGTACTTGGTAAGTAATTATTATTATATGCTTTAACTTGCTGTAACTCTGCTTTATAAATTTTATAAAGTAAAGTTACTTCCCTACTTTATAAATCACCATTACTGTGGGACCAGTGGGTGGTTAAAAAATTTTACTACTAACAGAGATACAAAAGTGGGCAGTAGGTATAAAAAGGTTGACTACCCCTGTTTTAAACCAATGCCTAAACTACTACACTAATAATTATTTACAGAAGATATTTGACTTTACCCATTTGTCCATTTGAAATTCTTACATGTGAAAGAAACCAATCCACAGCAATCAGATGAGGCATTTTCCACATGATTCAGACTTCAAGCTTTATGCAAATTAGTAAATTTTCTCACCTATACTCTTCCCACCCATGTTTAAATAGTCACAGGATCAGAAGTAATAATGATGCTTTATATAAAATCATTTATTGGATCTGGGTTAAATGTTATAAATCTACTTTTAGGCAATAGATAATATTTATATATTACTTCTGTTATCTACATCATTTGTAAACTTGACCGTTTACAAAAACTTCAGGACAATAAAATAATCATAACAAAGTTTCATGTAATGAAGTTAACTATCTTCCTTGAGTGAATAAGTTAAATAATTAAATAATTTAAAATCTCAGATTTTAACAAGTCAATTTTAGTAGAAAGAAGCTTTCATATAAACATGAACAGATATAAACTCAACATCAAATATCAGGTTATATTATCTAGACACTGTTGCTAAGGAACTGACCTTGAGCAAAAATTTCCAAGCTTTTGACTTAAAAACAAAACAAAACAAAAAATGAATCCTAAACATTTTTGAAAATATGACTCAGAAAAAAGTTTGGGGCTTTCCTAATGTCATCTCTTCTCTTGATTGAACAAGAAAGACACACTTAGTGACATGGTGCTGTAGAAATCTAAACCTTTCAGAATTTACAGGAAGCGCAAGAAATCCATCCATAGTATTATAATCCTGAAGATAGAATGAGCAGTATGTTTTCATAATAATTTTATCTCCATCTTACAGATGAGGAAACAGACACCAGGAGGCTAAGAAAGTTAACTACAGGTCCCACAGGTAGTAGATGGATGGTGCTGAGGTTTGAGCTCAGGCATCCAAGTCCAGTGCCTATGGTCTCAACTACAAAGCCTCTGAGGGAGGACATCAATTTGCCTGCTGCTGTCTCCAAAATAGGGTCACTGTTTTCTAAGTGATCTCCACAGTAGGTTGGCTTCTAAACACCTCAGTGATCACATTGAATGGGTGTGTTTGAACTGGGCTGAGTTAAACATAATAGGTGTGAACATTCCTATCTCTATAGTTGGCTGAAAATGTTCCAAGATGTCAAGGTCGGACTGAGAGGTCCAGGGGATCCAGGTCCCTCAGGAATATCTGTCTGCTTCCAATACTGACTTTACAATCAGAGGTTTCTGTCCCCAGGCACATAAGTGGTGTGTCATAGTGCTCTTTCTGTGAGAAATAGACTTTAGACTTCATGGCATGGCTGCTCCATGATATTAGATTTAATTGCTTGAATTTAACTTGTTAAAAAATTAAAGTTTAATTTCAAACATAGAAAGAATATTATTAGTGAGGATCCAACTTATTTAAATTATTTTTCTTTTTAATTTTTCTTGAGTGAGAAGCAGGGGTGCAGAGCTACATACTCCTGCATGCACCCGACCGGGATCTACCAGGCAAACCTCCTCCTTACCTGGGCAATTCTCTGCCCATCTGGGGCTGTTGCTCTGTTGCTTGGCAATTGAGCTATTTTAGTACCTGAGGCAAGGCCATGGAGCCACCCTCCACGCTCGGGTCAACTTGCTCCAACAAGCTATGGGTGCAGGAGGAGAAGAGAAAGATAGAGAGAGAGAAGGGAGAGGGAGAAGGGTGGAGAAGCAGACGGTTGCTTCTCCTGTGTGCCCTGACCAGGAATGAAGCCCAGGACATCCATATACCAGTCTGACACTCTACCTCTGAGCCAACTGGCCAGGGTCTTAAATTCTTAAATAACCAATTCCTTATACAATGAAACAAGACTTTACTTTTGAGAAATCCCTCACCTTGACTGGGTTCCTGTCCTAAACCACATTTCTGTTTCTGTCTTTACTGTTAGCCTTGATAGCAGAATTAGGTGTTTTGGGCCCACAGCTGGGTGTGTCTACTGTTCTCCCCTCTTCTACCCCTGACCTGGAAGGATCTGGAAATAATGTTGTAACATGCCTAACCAGGCAGTGGTGAAGTGGATAGAGCATCAGATTAGGATGCAGAGGATCCAGTTTCGAAATCCCAAGGTTGCCGGCTTGAGCTCGGGCTTACCCGGCTTGAGTGTGGGCTTGCTGGCTTGAGCCCGAAGGTCATTGGCTTGAGCCCAAGGTCACTGGCTTGAGCAAGGGCCCACTTTCTCTGCTGTAGTCTCTGCCCCCACCCCTGTCAAGGCACATACAAGAAAGCAATCAATGAAGAACTGAGGTGCCACAACAAAGAATTGATGCTTCTCATCTCTCTTTCTTCCTGTCTGTCTTCTGTCCCTATCTATCTCTCTCTGTCTCTGTCACTAATAATAATAATAATGCTATAACAAATTAGATATTTTTTAAAATATTTTTTTATTAATTTTAATTTATTGTGTTAACATGGATTGAAGTGTTCCACTGAATATAACACCCTCAGCCCCCACCCCTGTGTCCCTATTTACACAACCTTGGCCCCCTTCCCCCTAACTCTCTTCTCTCTGGGATTTGCTGTCCTGTTATCTGTATCTCTGTGTTATGCATATCCATGTTTATTGCAGCATTGTTTACAATAGACAAAAATGTGTTTTCCACTGCATTTCCTGAAGATTTCATTTTGTCTCTGGGTCTACTTATGCAAAACCTATACAAAGACAAAGACCAAATGAAACTTCAATGTGTGTTCCAATCCACATTCTCTCTGATGGCTAGGTCTTTGACTCGGAGAAATGACACTGTGTTCCTAGGCTTTGACTCATATATAGTTTAAGAAGACTTCTGCATAGGCTGTAGGCTTAGCCAAAATCCTGGGCAGTGGGGTGACTTTGCTTAGCTATTGGACACTAGCTGATGAGTGCTAGGACCTGGCTCTGGAGGCAGATGTAGTTTCAGGGATGCACAAGAAGTCAGTGTTTGGAAATACCAAGAGACTCAGCTCCAATAGCACCTGCTCTATAAAGATTTCCATTGTCTCTTTATCCCCCAAGCAGAAACAACTCACCCCCTCTGTACCTTTCCCACCCTGGACACACATCTGGCCTAGTACCAATCATATGGTATTAAAATCATTTGTTCACATTCATCTATGTCTTTCTAATAGGCAACATAATCTCTGAAAAAAAGATTACATTTTCTTCATCATTGTGTCCCTGCTGCCTGACAAAATGTTAAAAACTAATACTGTAGAGGAACTTAATAAATGTATGATTGATGAATGAATGGCTAAATGAACAGATTTTGTATACTTCCCTCCTGGAATCTCTAGGAGTAAGATATTGTAAAGGATGGGTCAGCATTACAGTGTCCATCTGCCATGCTCACCTGAGACAGGCCGGGCAAGTGGCTGAGCAGTTCTAATGGCAGTCTCATCAGAACACTCAGAGACAAGAGGTGAAATGGGGTAAGCCTGGCAGGTTCTCCCCACTCTGGCTTCTTGAGGTATTTGGTCTCTTAAACTATTTTCTGGAGGAGAAATTAAGAGCTTCCTAGCTGCAGAGTCTCTTGAGGCTGTCCTTGGAGCTTCCAATAATAGGAACAGGGAAGTAATGGCCAGTCAAGTAATTTAATAGCAGGCTTTCTGCCCTAATGACCACTTTAATCCTTTAAGTAGTATGAATGTTCATGTACATCCTCGTGCCTCCTGACCATCCAGGTACGATTGTACATGTGTAAGGCAATGTTAAAGGCAAATGTATGTTCTTCTTGTTTTCATAAATTGGTTATCAAACAAACATAATTTTATGTTAATAAAACTGTTACTGGAACTAATTTCATTTTTTGAAGAAGAAAAAACTCACTCCTGGGGGTCAGCAAGCATGAAAGAAAACTCACTACTCAAAGGGTTAAGAATAAAAAATATATATACCGAAAGGTAGTTTATTATTTAATGTATTTAATACTTAAATGAGAACAATAAAAGAGGTACAAAAAACTAGATTATAAGAATTTTAAAATATTAATGAAAAAATATTAAATAATACCTGACACAAAACAATAAAACTTATTTAAGATATTTCCATATTGCTTCTTGATTGGCATCCTCAATTGCAATTTTTTTCTTCACCAATGGATGGAATGAACATTACCACAGGTACTTAAAATATGTTGTTGCAGAGATGAATGTTAAGAAAGAGTAAAGAATATAAATTTGTGGTTTCCATATTGGGCGGCTGCCCAGGTGCCCACCTTAGAGAGAACCCTGATTACAAGTGCCATTTTAACAACCTGTTTGCCAAAGTCAACAAAAAATTAGATATTGGTTCTGCCAAACCGGTGTGAACTGGCTGAATCCCACCACTGGAACAGGGTCAGCCTAGTCTGTAGGGGTAGCAACCTGCTCAACAGCTACAAGCCATTTCAGCAGAGCACTGGCTGAAGGATGGTGACTCAGCCATCTCCTCCACACTAGAGCCAAGAATAGGTATGTTCATCTTCTCTGACTTTAGGATGGGGATGGGAGAGGGCTGTCAGACCCCTTCTGCAGGTTTTCCAGGCATCCTGAGCATGGAGAAAGGAGCCCATCAGAGCCGCTTGTTTTGCCCTTGGCTCTTCTATCTATATTTTATATTTAGTTAGACCAAAGATGCATAGAAAAGGCCAGAGTTTCATATTCCCAATAACCATAAAAATATATGTACAAGACTGAACATAATTAAAGAAATGGTGACATGAACTATGCAACACAACACCCAAATTTCAGAATACTATAGTATTTTTAAATGAGTAAGGAATATATGAGTACTGACAAGTAAATAAATCTACAATATACTCTGTGTGTGTGTGTGTATGTGTGTGACAGAGACAGAGTGAGAGACAGAGAGAAGGACAGATAGGGACAGATAGACAGAAAGGGTGAGATGAGAAGCATCAATTCTTTGTCCCAGCTCATTAGTCTCCTTAGTTGTTCATTGATTGCTTTCTCAAATGTGCTACAACAAAGTAAGTGACCCCTTGCTTAAGCCAGCGACCTTTGGGCTCAAGCCAGTGACCATGGAGTCATGTCTACAATCTCATGTTCAAGCCAGTGACCCCACACTCAAACTGGTAAGCCTATGCTCAAGCAGCTGACCTTGGGATTTTGAACCTCGGTCCTGTGCATCCCAATCTGAGGCTCTATCTGCTGTGCTCACCGCCTGGTCAGGCTACACTATACTTTTAAGTAAAAAAGCGAATGACCTAATTTATGTTAAAAAAAAAGAACATCCTATAAATGTGTATGTATGCCTACGTATTTTGTAAAAGAAACTGTCCATAAAAAATATGCAAACAAATTGTGTCTGCTGAAAAGAACTGGGTAGAGGTGAAAGGTAACTTTAATATATATATATTTAATTATTGACTAACAATTGCCTAATAGCTTACATTGCTTTCTTTAAATGTTTTTTGATTGACTTTTTTCCCAGAGAGAGGAAGGGAAAGAGAGAGAGAGAAATATTAATTTGTTGTTCCACTCACTCATGCTATATTATTGGTTGATTCTTGTATGTGCTCTGAACGGGGATGGAACCTGCAACCCGGCATGTCAAGATGTTTCTCTAACCAACCCAGTCAGGGCCTTTATATTTTTATTGTTTATAATTTTATTTTGTTTTAATTTTATAATGAACACCTAGTTTTTATTTAACAACAAAAATTAAAAGAAAACTAAATTAACAGAGAAAAGAAAAGTGCACAAAAGAAATGAACAATTTTTAAAAGAAAAATAAATGGCCACTTCTCCAAAATTGTAAGTGCATATTTTAACTAGTTTTGAAGAAAAGCAAATTAAAGCAACAGTGATGTGCCATTTTTAGCACATTGAACCGGAAATTACTTTTTAAATGCTAACAACTCTGGATGGGAATGTGATGAGATAGGCACTTCTTTTTCACTGGTAGTGGGGTTTAAACCATTTACCTTAGCACATTTAGAACAGTAAGAAAAGAATATATTTTAGAACTTTAAAAAGTCTTTTATATTTTACTTAGCAATTTTAGTTATTGAACCTATTCAAAGGCAATAATCAGAGATCTGATCAAATATTTATGTATCAAAATACTCATCTCTGCATCGTTCATAATATAAAAAATAAAAACAATTTACATGCTCAGTAATACTGAAATTGTTAAAGGATGATATTATGTAGCCATTTAAGTTTGTGCACAAAGAATATTTAATAACACTTTAAAACCTCATTTTATAATGTTCAGTGAAAGCAGGAACATCAAGTATTTAAGGTATGGATTCAGCTTTGTAAGTAAACCAGTAACTAGATATGCATAAGCATTCATATAAACATAGACAAGAGACTATAAAAAATAGACCAAAACATTAAAATTTGTTATAGCTGGGGTTGCAATTACAAGTTGTGGGGAAAACAGCTGTGTTAGGCTTGCTCGCTGGTTTACTGGCTGCAAGCACTTTGCCTGACTAGTGCATGAGCACATGGCAGCACCACATGCTTATAGTCCATGTAAGTCTACGGGTGCTTTCCCTCGGGGGTGATTCTCCCAGATTGCTCTCTTGCCACTGCAAGGTGTAGTTTTACTGATGCCTTCCCCTTCACTGTGAAAAGCAGGTTTTCCTTTGCTTATTTGCTTGCTTGTCTTTGCAAGCCTACAATAAATGGGTATGGCCCGACGTGTTTGAGCTCCACAGTTCCTCTATCGTCTGCCCGAATTCAACGCCAACTGGCCTGGCCTCAACCACTAGCATTACCCAGGTGATTTTAATTTTTTTATAATTTTCTATTTTTTAGAAATATTCTTATTTTCCACTTATAATCAGAAAAAAGAGTGAAGTTAAACTAAAATAATATTAAAAATAAAAGGGAAAAAAGTTAGCATAGTTCTTTCTAACTAGCATCTAAAAGATAATACATTAGCCATGTTCATATGGTATATGTTGGGCAGATAAAATATATTATCCTCACTTTGATAAAGATGGCGCTGCCCACATGCAAGTTTTAAGAGTAAGCTTTTCCCCACACCCTTGACTGATTGGATGATGTGGGGTGGTGCACCCTCATGAGGAATCCTCCCATTATGCCTCAGATGAGTGACTTTGTATCAAAGACTTCCTTGTTTGTAGATTGGATTAAAGGTTTGGATTTCTACACTATAAAGCGGGGCAGACTGGAAGCTTGCTTTCTGGGTTCCTGAGGTTAGTATTAGAGAGGAGAGCAGATTAAGGCCACATGGAGGAGAGGAGAAGCAGCCAAGATGGCAGAGTGCTGAGGAAGAAGCCAGTTTGTGCAGAGAGAAGGAGATGGGAAACAGAGGTGAATAAGTCTGGTGAGCTAGAAACCTTTGATTCTAGGAAACTCGGATAAGTCAGTAGCTTTGTGAGCACTGAATGAGTGGGTTTTGGAGCCCAGTGTATGTTTTTTGCTTGCCCACCGACTGTCCGAATCTAAAGCGAACCTGCATGGGCCAGACGGCTGTGATGGTGGCTTTGCCTACTGGCTTTACAGTATACTACTCTTCATGAAATGTCTTTTAGAGCAGAAAAGATTTTTTTTTTTTAAAGCCAGTAATGACTACTTGTATCATTCCATAAACTTTTAAATGTAACATATATTACACGGGGGGACAAAATTTTTGCTGCATCCAAAAAAAACCTAAAACTTGTTCTTACTTAATTCAAGTGTGCTGATCTCAAATCTGACATTAGTTTTTCTCTGTAAGCTAGTTTTTCTGCAACTTAATATTTTAGGCTTTATCTTATTGTAAAATTTTCAATATTTAGTTTAACATAATGAAGTAGAATGTCTTCTTGGGCATCATCTTTGTGAAAATCTAATAATTTATATAATGCAGTAAATACACTAATACAGTAAAGATATAATTGCATCTGAATTTGTCTACAATTTCAAAATAGAACATATTAAAACACTTATTTTTAATCATAAAATTTGTGCAAAACTTATTTAAATTCTATTCAGGCAAAAATTTGTGTTTGTGCTTTTGCGTTTGTGTATTTGGTGAGGAAAATCTTGTTTGATGCTCCAGCAGTAGTCTGCCATCATATTTCTGTCCCATCACCCCTGATAATACTCTTCCATCATCTTCAGATCTTGATGAAAGCGTTCTCCCTGCTCACCACTAACAGCTCCAAGATTTTCGGGAAACTTATAAAGGTGACTGTTCAGGAAGTGAATCTTAACACTCATGTTACATCCAATGTCATGGAAAGCGAACAGCATCCTTTGAACCAGAAGTTCATAGTTTTCTGCTTTTTTGTTGCCAAGGAAGTTCTTTGTAACTGCCACAAAAGACTGCCATGCTGCTTTCTCCTCCTTATTCATCTTCCTGGCAAATTCTTCATCACGTATGAAGGTTTGAATTTGAGGTCCATTGAATATACTTGCTTTTATCTTCTCACAAAACCAGGCAGGAAAAGCAGAAATAATATGTTGAAAGCATTCACTTTCTCTATTCAAAGCCTAAACAAATTGCTTCATTAAGCCAACTCTGATATGAAGTGGGGGGGAAATGATCCTGTCTCAATTAACTACAGGTTCATTCACAATGTTTTGCATTTCTACTTCCAGAGCTTCACATTTCTGCCACTCCTTCTGTGTCCAGTGTTTCTCCGGAGCTTGGCTGTCCTACAAACACAGAAAGCAAGGATATTTTGTAGAACCTCTCTGTTGTCCTAGCAGGAAATTTACCATTTTAAGATCCACACAAATGATCCATTTATGCTCCTCATATTTCAGTAAGTCAAGGAGAATTTTAATGTCATTATAATCTTCTCGCAGATGAGTTGAATTGGAACTGCTGCATAAACATTACTGTTGTGTAAGAGAACACATTTCAGACTCTGTTTAGAGCTGTCAAGATAGAGCCACCATTCTGTTGGACTATAAGTGGTAACACCTAGCTGGCTGAGAAGACTACTAATATCATGACAGTAAATAAAGTGTCTTCTAACAAAAAGTCCACAAAAATTTGTTCACACTTCCTGAAATGGAATGCTTTAGCTGATTGGTGAATACATTCTTTTCTTGAAGCTTGGAGGCTAATAACTAAGCTGCTTGCTTTGGTAAGCCCTAATCTCTTACTAAGTCATTTAATTCGGGTTAATGACTGCTTGGCATCAGAAGAAGACCCTTCAGATTCTACAACCATTTCCTCATGCATCTTATCAAAATACACTTGATCACCATGTTGACTTTCTTCATCCTTAGAAGAAATAAAACCATTGAAAACTGGAACTGGGAGTGTCTCAGAGTGTGGGATAGGTTATATTGCTGAAGGAATATTAAAATATACGATTATATGATGTTTTTTCTTGCCAATGCCCTTTGTATGGATCAAACAGAAATAAAAGTCACTGCTGCGGTCCTTAGGTTCACGCCAAACCATGGGAATACCAAAAGGCATTCCTTTGCATTTTCCTTTTGTCCATTCATGAAGCATTTCCTCACAATGATGACACACAATATGAGGAGCTCAATTCTTGTCTTGATCTCCAAGGGGAACTTGAAAATAGGCAATATATGCACGTGTCACAATGATGAAATATTGTGCCTTTGATGTTGAAGTGTGTAACAGCCACATCTATAACAGAAGGTGTTAGGACTATTCTTAGATTTACGCCTACTCAAAGAAGCCATGATTCAATCTTAAAACATAATAAGGGGGTGTTTTTATCAAATAATAATTTTTTACATTTAAAAACAACTACAGTTATGTAAAAGTGATGTTTGTAAAACATTAATTTCCTTGTTGTTATGTTCAATCCAAGAGTCATTGCCCTTTAACTCCAATTTAAAAATCAATGCATGCCATCAACTGTAACAAAAAACAATTTATAATTGCATAAAAATTAGAGCATGCACCAGAAAATGGATTTCAGATTTGGAGTCAGCGATGCAGAAATATATAGAAACAGTTCAGAAACCTCATGCAAAAGAAAATAAAAATAAAATTGTTCCCCAGTGTTATTTTTTTGAATTTGGAATTGCATAGTTCTAATATGCATATAACTGCTTTGAAAGGCCCATTGAGTATTTTTACAACATCCAGGGAATTAAATAGATTCAGCTGGGTTGTATGTGCTAAATACAGCTCATCATAGATAGAAAGATCTATTTGCAAAGGTCTGTTCTTTCACAGTTCAACTCCATCTCTGATTAAGCTCTGCACTAAAGCAGAATTTTAAGGCATCTGTGTTTGGGACTCAGCGGATGAAGTAGCTCACTTTATCTCCCCACACTCTCCAGGAAACAAATGCTCCAGGTATCAGGCCTGCCACCAGCAAATGCTCTCCAGTTGTTTCCACTAATGCCTGATCTTTAGGTAAATGTTACTTTTACTAAGAGAGATCTTTTTGTTGTATGAGGAGAGAAGATTTGGGGGTAAAATATTTTTTAAAATCACTTGCCTTAAAACGTATTTTTTTAAATGTAACTATATATATATATATATGGGTGATGTTACATAGACACCATCTTTAGTAAGAAAATTTTTGCCATTTTTTAAATCTTTCCATGGGAGGCCCAGATCACAAAAGAAAAGGTATTAGAGTTAATCTTGCTATTTTCTGTCCAAAATTGCTCTATTCAAATCGAAAGACATTTAAGAAAACAATAGCAATAACAACCAAATTCATTTGGAGACCAGGCAGTCTAGTCCAGGTTTTGTAAACATCTATACTTTGCATTTCCTTAAAGTAAACAGAAAGCTCTGGTGTTGGCTGGAGATCTGCCTCTGCGTGCCAATGAAAACACTCCACAAGGTCCAGGAGGTATGTGGCAGGCGAGTATCACTCACACAATACCTGGAAAAATACAGTGCTCCCACATAGCATGGAAAGCCAGCTTTGACCCACTGATGGGATTTATCAAGATACTTTAAAGTTACTGACATTAAACATTCGTTTGCTCTAATTAGTCCCGGTATACATTTGACTATGCTTCTGATTTAATACTATCTCATAGAGAGATTATTCAGTATTTGGGGTAAAATAGACCAAAACTTAAAAGTCTCCCTCATTTGGATCAATCTCCATGTGACTTAGGCATCTTTTCTTTTTTTTTTTTCCACCATGGAGAGTTCTTCATAGAAACTACTATACCATCAAAGGCGCTTTGTAGGAACTCTCAATACTATTTGTGCATTATTTACATTAATTTCCAAATTATGTAATCAATGGTAGAATCATCTAAAGAGGAGGCAGAGTAGTTAACTAAGATATGTGTAAAGTCCAACCAGTTGCCGATTTGTGTGGCATGCCTGTAGAACATTCATGTATGTGGTACAGGTTACATATGTCAGGGCAAAGACACTCCTCTTTTGGGCTGTCAAGTTGGTCAATGTGTGGTTAGGCATGTTCTGGATCTGGGGCATATATTCTATATTAATCTGTCCTATTCCAAAGATCTTTGAATATCCTGAGTGATGAAAAGGACTTTGAAATTCAGACTGGGTTCTGTTCCTGCTGGGTTATGTAAATCTAACTTCTTCATCTTCTACAGTCTGACTGCAATGTTCTAATCAAATAAAATGGCATTTTTGTGAAAGAAATTAGGTCTCGGTACTATTCTTCTTCTCCTTTTTTTTCTTCTTTTAATAATGAGAAACAAAATGGAGTAAGAGTTTCCAATGACTATAGAGGATCCTCCAAACCTCCTCTGTGAAAGCTGGATGCTTCGGGAGACAGACTCAACCACTGATCCAATACAGGTCAGCAGGATGTGGCTTGGCCTCTGTGACTGGTCTGCCTTACAAGTGGGTTGTTTCCAACAGGCCTTAATCATAAACTGTGCTGTTTTTGGAAGTTTTACTTAACCTGGGAGGTCTAGATACTCTTAAGTAACCCAAGTCCATCATTTACCAGGCACATTTCCCCTATATCCAGAGTGTGAGAACCAATTCAGCCATGACTTTGGACAATTTACCTAATCTTACAAAGCTTCAGTTTATATCTACAAAATACCTGTCAGATGTATGGTAGGCATTAACCAAGATAAGGTATTTAAAATGCTATCAGAAAAACATACAAATGGCCAATAAGCACATGGAAAGATGCTCTACGTCATTAGTCATTGTGAAGATGCAAACCCAAGCCACAATGAAATATCACTTAACACACCTAGGAAGATCAGAATAAAAAATAGAAAATAACTAATGTTGGTGAGGATGTGGAGAAATTAACACCCTCATACATTGCTGGTGGTAATGTAAAATGGAAACTGGGAAAAGCAGTTTCACAGTTCTTTAATAAATTAAACACAATTAACATATGATCCAGTGTTGGGCAAATAAGTTTGTAAAATTTGTGTTATTTGAGTTGATCACTTTTATTGTTAAAAATGGCACTGGTCTGAAATTGCGAATTACCTGCCTTGTGATTAGTATAACAATGGAAGGCCCCTTATTATGCTAATATTGCTAGAGGAAGGGTTTTTCCTGCCAAGAAAAGTTTATGGAGAAGGAAGAAGGAGGAAGCCATGTTTTTGCAGAGTTTGTACAGAGAGAAGAAAGTGTGCTGAAGAAAGGAAGCCAAGATGGCAGGGTGCTGAAGGAGAAGCCAGTTTGTGCAGAGAGCAAGATGCCATATTGGCAGATGGGGACCCAAAGGGGCAAGGGGCTTTTGATTCTAGGAAAAACTGGACAAGATTCTCCTGGTTGTGGAACTGGAGAATGTGTAAGTGGCTTTGGGAGCCCTAAGTGAAAGGGAAGTGCTTTTCCCAGTGTGTTTGTTTTTGCTCACTGGCCAGTTGCAAGGTTTGAATAAAGGAACGGCCCACCATTTTTTTGGCTCCACTGCTTCTTTAGTGTCTTCCCTAATCTAATGGGAACCTGCATGTGAATGGCTACGACTGGGGCGACTACTGGCCATACAACCAGCAATCACACTCCTGAGTAAATATCCAAAATAACTGAAAACAAGTACCCAGACAAAAACTTATACATGAATATTCAGAGCAGCACTATTCCCAATAGTCAAAACATAGAATCAACCCTGGTGTCCATCAACTAATGAATGGATAAACAAAATGTGGTATAACCATAAAACAGAATATTATTCAGCCATAAAAAGGAAGAAATACTGATATATGCTACAACCTGCATGAAAAGTTAAAAATATATGCTAAGGAAAAGAAGCTACATCCAAAAGACTACATAGTAAAAAACAAACAAAAAATATCAAAAGACTACATATTACATGAATGAATTTATATGAAATATCCAGAACAAGTAAATCTGTAGATAAACAAGGCAGATTAGTAGTTTCCAGGGACTGGTGGGAGGGATGAGTGGAGAGTGTACCATGAGATTTCCTTTTGGAGTGAAGAAGATGCTCTGGAATTAGATAGTGGTGACTGGTACACAACATTGTGAATATGCTAAATGTTACTCATGGCAAATTTTATGTTCCATGCACTTACACACAATAAAACATATTATTACTTAGTAAGCAGTTGATAAACATTAGGTATCATTACTAAAAAACTTTTGGCATTTTTATGTATTCTCAGAATAACATTACCTGACAATTATTATCTAATGATACTTTGTAGTGGGTTTCATTCTAATACTGTCTAATTGATACACTTCTTGTCTCTAACTAAGCTGTATGCTCTATCAGATCAGAACAGGACCTCACAACCTTCTGCCAAGCCATCTCTCTATGTAGACAGAACTTCCTGTGTGAATTACTTTGCCAGGTGCAAATCATCTTATCTCCGCCAAGGTGTTTCCCCCAAGGGCCCACTTTGAGCTCTGTCATTCTGCATGAAAAAGTTCCTTTGTGAAGGGCACTATGTCTCTATCTACTGCGCCCTGCTGAAATTCAGGTTTATTACTTGGAAAAGTGAATATAATGTACCAACAGATCAGAAAATTTAACACCTCAGCATGAATTAAGCCAGTTACTGAAAAAGGTATCTGAGGAAATGGGACTCTGCACAGGACACTTGGTGGGAGAGGACTGAGGTGACAGTTTTGCCTGTTAAGGTGAACTTCAGTGAGTGGCTCTGAACCACCAAGGTCATGGAAGACATGGTCCTCTGAGGAAGGCAGCTGAAAAGGAGGTGAGGAGATTTTACAGGCAGATTTCACCTACTTGAGACTTTACCAAAGTCTTATGTTATGCCCAAAGCCATTACGCCTACCCCAATATAGTGGACACTCTCAATATGACAACCAAGGTGCTTCTTTTGAGTGAAGAAATGAGTGAATGGATGATGTCTGGAGTGAGTTTTAAAAGACCTAACTTTACCCTTCTTTTTTATCACCATTATAACTAAAATAATAATGGTAATAATTAGAATTTTATAGGGTTTATTATAGGCTAAATACATAATATAATTATTTCACTTAATCTGCCCATAATCCTATGCAACAGTTACTGCTATTATTTCTAATTTACAAAAATGAAAGAAAGAGAAAAAGAAGAAAGAAAAAAAAGAGAGAGAGAGAAAGAAAGGAAAGAAAAAGAAAGAAAAAGGAAGGAAGGAAGGAAGGAAGGAAGGAAGGAAGGAAGGAAGGAAGGAAGGAAGGAAGGAACAGAGGGAGGAAACTGAAACTTAGAAAGGTTAAGCAACTTGCCCAGGTCAAAGCTTAGTGGAGCTGGATTTAACCCGTCCAGGACCTTCACTCTAACCATAACTTTGACTCTTCTAATATCCTCCATCACTCTCGGTGGGAACATTAGCATGAGCTCCATGGGTCTGAGAAAATCGGTCTGAGCAAACAATGGGAAAGAACAACCATGAACACAGTGGTGTGTAATTTTATTTTGATCATTTTCATCTCTGCCCCTTCCAGTCACCCCACACATTTCACCTGAGCCTAGCAGCTCTAACTGTTACTATCAAGGTGACATCATTCATTGTCACCCCTGTGAGGAGAGTGTATCAGTTACTCATTCCATTTTGGGTTGGCATAGTTTCTCTGAGAACGAAACTAAACAAAAAGGCATAATGAAAGAATGGGTAAAATTTATAACTCTTATTGATTGTTTGGTGATATTCAATTCAATGTTTGTGTGTAATATCTAATCCTATGTTTTTACTTTTGTTATTTATGAAATATTATGTTATTTATGAAATATTTATGAAATAACCATCCATGAGTTACAGTAACACCTCTGCAATGTCATCTTATTTACTCAATGACTTCTTAGGATAGCGTTATGAATATCAACTTTGGACAATCCAAAACCCCGTGATGAATATTTCTTAACTTTGACAACAACTGTTATATAAATTGGGCCAGTTCTCCTTATACTTGTGCACATTTGTTAATTGCCTTTACATGCTGTCAAAGCAGCTCAAAGGAAAATAAGACATTGGGTCCAAAACATGTGTTACATAACCAAATCATCTGGTAGTATTTGGAATTTTTCACTGTCTACTCCAGTGTTTGAACAATGTATACAAATTAATCTGCATATGTGTAATATGGTAATGCATAAGTAGACAGAGTCTTCTTAGTAATCTCTTTTTCTTTTTTCTAGATATCTCTCTCTCCAATGGCTTGAAAACTTAGTGTGGCTTTTACCTAAAATTGCTGTTATTTCCTTGATCTGTGGAATTTTACCTTCATAGCTGAGGAATTGCTAGGCTATGTCTTTTTATCCAATTCATTTCAAAACATTAATCTCTTTCACAACGTGTTGTTTTCCAGAGGCATGGAGTGGGGAATGCATCAGAGTTTAAATCCAAGAGTGGTGTGACCTGGAGCATCTGTCCCTTTCTTACTTGAGCAGAAGGATGGAGTGATTGGGTACACATTACAAACCCGACCATGCACATGTGGTAACGTGTTACTCCAAACACCCACAGTCCTCCTTTCTCCCACACACCCCCACACTACACACACAAACCCACATGCTGGCAAATGGCAAAATTAATGCAACCAGATGGGTGAGTGGCTTTCGAGTAGCTGAGACCATATGATGCAATCAGAGGTTTTACTTGATGCAGATGTTAATTACTTTGTGTCAGATAAATACTATGCTATGTGGGGAAAGGAACTATTATTTGGAGCTGATGCCTGTTTTCAAGCATGAGCTGTCAGGAGGCGTCTCAGGCTGGTAGCTTAAGAATCTACACTCTCAGCAAGGCTTCCTGAAAAGATAATTAAAGGACTTCCAGCTCAGCTAAGCACATAATGTTTACATGAGGCAGGTAGTAGCAGAAAATCTTTTCAAAATTTGTAGTTTGACTTTGGAGCTTCTGAAGGAATTCATATAAACTGTGCTAAATTTAAGTGTCTATTAGCTCACAAAGTGCTTGCTGAACCTTTCTTACTTTCAAAGTAGGAAACTGTTTGTGACCGAAATGAACCTGAGGTGAGGGCATAGAAAATGCCCAAAACAGAAGTTTCAATAATCAAGCAATTAACTTACTGAATGGCTGCTGTGTTTTAAAGACGGTACAGCACACTGTGGGGAATCAAGATGTTATTTCTCCCTTTGAGGAGAATACATTTGAGAGTAAAACACGAGAGAGGAGCAGGCACTAACCAAGATGCCTACTCATGACTCATTTTTCTCTTTCTGCCAACAGAACTCCAACTCTGTCTGGGAAATAATGTGCCCTGTCCCCCACCCCCCGGTGACCAGTGATTAATTATCTAAGCTCATCACAGCATCCCTTTCCTCCTGTCCTGGACACCCTTTTCCTAGCCTCTCAAGATGGGGATGACCCAGTCAGCACTGATACTTCTTTCTTGGAATATTTATGTAAGGACATAATGCTTGAGCTGTAATAGCAGTCTTGTGCTGGTAAGGGGAAAAGCGTGTAGATGAAAATCTATTTGGCTGAGAATGGCGAAAACAAAGAGTAGAAAGACACTTCTGAGTTGCTGATGAAACCTTGGAAGCTCACAATAAATATTCTTAGGGTTTAACCTTCTGTGAACGTGGTCTTCTGTGATATGTAACAGAAGATTTTCTAAACTGATACAGCATACATTCATACACCGGTTATCAATCAAACAATAAACAGTCCAAAATCTGAAAGGAAGAACTAAGAACTATTGATCAGACACTGTGTACCAGGCATTTTGCTTGATGTGATTAGATATACACATGGGTTAGCCCAACAGACACTACCTCTGCTGCAATAGGATAAATAGAACTGGGCCCTGAGAGTGGTTGGCATTGAGACAGGGAGAAGGTAAGAAAGGCATCCTTCTGGGGAAGGACAGCAACATAAATAAAGGTAAGGTGGAAATGGTCTTGACCTCTGCAGGAGGCAGTGAGTAGGTCATGCTGAAAGAAGCAGATGAGAAGCAATGGGGAACAAAGAGAAGGCAAGTTGAATGGGTGAAGCCCAATTGTTGAAAAGTCGAGGATGTCAAATGGAGGAGTTAGGGCCTGATCACTAGGTAATCTGGGAACCACTGAAGGCCAAAGAAAGTACCATGAAGAAAATAATTACTAAATTAAATGCAGGAAGGAATGGAGGGGATAGAGTCTGGGGAAAGATGGACCAGTTAAAATTGTTATGTCTATAATATTAATAACACTATAATAGCAATAATTAATGCATATATAACATTTATTATGTGCCAGACCCTGTTCTAAGTGCTCTACACATTTAATCCTCAAATGAATTTATGAGATAGTATGATTACTTTTACAGATGAGGATCTGAGGCATTGACAGTTTTCCAAATTTGCCAAAATTAACACAATTAAAAAGAAACAATAATAAAGCAATTAAGTGGTAATATATGTCTAAGAGCTTAGACGAGGGTGATATATCAAGGAACAGAAAAAAGTCCAGTCTGGTAGGCTCTGTAGTCTTGTCCCTAAATTCATCTTCAGAATCTTATTAAAGGTCCTTTGCCAACAATATTCAATTACCTTTAGAACTTTCTGGACCTTGCCTCTCAAAGTTGCTTGCTCTAGCTTGTAGGTTCTACACAGTAAAACCTTATCACACTTCTCACTATTGTTCTCAATTCTCTCCCTTGGAGTGTCTTTGACCTCTCATTGATTCATAAAACATTAACCCCAAGTGCTCTGTGCTCTGATCACATGGTCATGGCCCCCTTCCCACTCCCACACAGTCTGCCTCACCTCTTAGAGCTTCAGGCCTCCAGCCTGCCCTAGAGGAAAAGCAGGCTAAGAGAAAATAAGAGAGATTACAGGGGAAATATTTTTTTTTAATTTAATTTTATTTTTTTATTTTATTCATTTTTAGAGAGGAGACACAGTGAGTGAGTGAGAGAGAGAGAGAGAGGGAGAGAGAGAAAGGGGAGAGGAGCTGGAAGCATCAACTCCCATATGTGCCTTGACCAGACCAGTGCAGGGTTTTGAACTGGGAAATATATTTTTTTAAAGTATTGATTTATTGAATTGCTTTCAGGGAATAAATGAAAGAATCATGTTTATAAACACCAATTATTTTAGTCTCAAGAGTAGAAGAATAATTTTACCACCCTCAGTAGGTGGAACATGGAAGAAGGTCAATAATAACATCAGTTTGGTATAAATGTCTATAGCCTAATGGTATGTCTATAGCCTAATAGTGTCATAAAGTATTAGAGATTATAGAGCCAAATTCTCCAATGTTAGATTTGTGGGGAACACTCAATCAAAAGGGTCCTAGGATGTAAGTAGGATAGGCTGAAATAACATAAATGAAGTCTGGAGCTCAAGATGCTAATTTGGGAATCAAAAACATAGGTACTGATGTGAAAAATGAATTGATAGACTGGGTGGAACAAGTGAGTCAATGGAAACATTTTAAGGGCTTAAGGGACAATCCCCAACTAGAAGGCATATAAGAAAAGGAAACTAAGCAGGAATAGAAGAATAGAAGTAGAATGTGGACATTAATGCCAAAGAACTCTAGAAAGAGGAGAGAATTTCAAGGAGTTTCTAGCTGCATCCAAAGTCCCCGAGAAAGGTCAAAGCTGAATTGAATAATAATTTTCCTAAAGGACCTCCAAACCTTTAGAGCTAGATCTTATTTTAAAATTCATTATATTTCCAGATTATGCCCATTGATCCTATCCATTCACTTAATGAAGGACATCTAGATTGTTTTCAAGTTTGGGCAATTACAAATAAACCTGCTATAAATAAATATCAGTGTGCATATTTTTGTGTGGACATAGTTTTCAACTCCTTTGGGTAAATACCAAGGAGCATGATTGCTGGATCTTATGGTAAGTATGTTTCATTTTGAGAGAGATGACCATACTGTCTTCCAAAGTAACTACACCATTTTGAAATCCCATCAGCAATGAAGGAAAGTTCTTATTGCTCTGCATTCTTATCAGTGCTTGGTGTTATCAGTTATCTATTGACAGGACAGAGAAACAGAGAGAGGGACAAATAGAGCCAGACAGACAGGAAGGGAGAGAGATGAGAACATCAATATTTTGTTGTAGCTCCTTAGTTGTTCATTGATTGCTTTCTCATATGTGCCTTGACCAGGGGGCTTCAGCAGAGTGGGTGACCCCTTGCTCAAGCCAGTGACCTTGGGCTCAAGTCAGTGACATTGGGCTTCAAGCCAGAAACCTTTAGGCTCAAGCAGCCACCATGGAGTCATGTCTATTATCCCACGCTCAAGCCAGCGACACTGTGCTCAAGCCGGATGAGCCTGTGCTCAAGCCCACAACCTTGGGGTTTTGAACCTGGGTCTTCTGTGTTCCAGTCTGACGCTCTATCCATTGTACCACCACCTGGTCAGGCCACACCCATTAATTTTAAAATGTCTGCTTATCTCATCCCTGTCAGTTTAGTATAAATTTTCCTTGAGATTCAAAAATGAGCTTTTTTTTTTCTCTAGAATTACATTGTGGAATATGCTAGCCACTATCTGTATGTGGATATTTTCATTTGAATTAATTTAAATAAAATAAAATTAAAATTAGTTTCTTTATTTCACTAACTACATTGCAAGTGCTGCATGCAGCTAGTGGCTACTGAAATTGATAGAGCAGATAAAGGACATTTCCATCATTACAGATAATTCTATTAGATAGTTCTACTCTTTAGTTTCAGGGGATTATATTTTTATAAGGTAATAACATACTACATTTTTCATATGGAGATCATAATGTCTCTACATAATAGGAGAATAATTTTTTAAATTATTTTTGCTCCTGTCATTTATTTAAATTTCCACCTAAGCAGATCATTGTTAAAGAGAGTTACAGTAGTTTTCCACTATCCTCAGATGTTTCTGGCGATCATAAATGTCTATAATGTTGCTATTATTTTTTTATAATTTTTAAAACTATATTTAAGGGTCTGGATTCCCTATGTACTCTTTGAGTCTCAATATTCAGTTTATGATATAAAAGGAGACCATGAATGTTCACTGGGAAATCAAGACTTGACGTTCATCCTAGTCTCTTAACTACATAACAAAGAGTCAGTGTCTACTAGACTGTAGATGAAGAGATACGTGGTACCAATCAAATTAACAAGAGCATTATATAAATAATTGAAATAGCTTCAACTATATAACCAAGCAAAGTAAATAAATAAACCCTAAATTGACAAGATGTTCTTGGCAATCCTAAATTCAATCAATGTTTGCTGATTATCAGTGTTCTTAATGCAATTAAAATACAATAGAGTGCATATATTGTATTCTCAGTAACATTTTTTTTTACAAGAATGCTTGCTATTCTCCCAAGGATGATATAATGTGATGCTAGAATTATGCAAAATTGCAGTATGCATCATTGATAACTTTGCAGTATTTTGTTTTTCCATTGGAATCATAATCTATATGTTTATATACTTCAGATCTTTAAGATGTTTCTCTCCAAAGATGTAAGAGTAATGCATAAAAAGCCTAGTGATATTTACAAGTTTGTTTTCCCAGTCCTATGCCTTTGTCTTTCTCTTTACACACACACACACACATGCACACACACACACACACACACACACACACACACACATCACCCTGGAGTTATAGTTTGCAAGAGAACCTTTGAACAAATCCATTCACAGCATCTTTTTATGCTTCCCATTGCAAAGGCCAGAAAAAAATGTCAGTATTTCTGTTTTCTCCAGAACTTGATAAGGATTGAGTGGTGACTGTGGGAAGACATTTTGCACCCTTCTTCTCTTATGTCCCCATCTTTCAGGATGCTCAGGAAAAGAGTGTTGTGCTTATTTTTTCTGTCTAAAAATCATGGAGTGTTTCCTGTGAATCATCAACCAGAAAAGTAATGTGATTCTATCTTATAGCTGAGTAAACACAGAGATCTGATTTCAGAGTAGGAACAAATTTCAAAGGGCAAATATAAATCACATAGCTGATCCTTTTTTTCCTCTTCTAAGAAATCCTGCCAGGCATCCAATAAGAGGGTGAAAATCACACTTCTTACTTGAGCATGTGGTTTCTCACTTTCATCACCTTTTCTTGTTAAAGGCATGACATTTTCTTCTTGATTTTTTTTCTCACAACTTGGGGAATCTTTATAATTGATTTTTCAAAGCTAAGTAATTTTGATTATTAATATTTGGATAACGAGGTAAGATGTTTCAGGACAAAGCATCAGGATATATTCTAAGGAAACATTTAATAAAGGAAGAGCTGGGACAAACTATAAGATACTCAAATAAATCTATTTTTCTATTTATGTGAGTATATAGCTGAGAGACAGATAAATTAAAAACAGTTAAAGAGCAGGTAGGAGTGGTCAAAATATTCTTTGCATCTTCTAATTCCATGAAGGGTTTTTTATTACCTCATGTCTTTCATTCCTGAAAAGGGGGTGTAATTCATAACCTCTAGCCATCATGAAGGAGGAACACTGGAGAAAAATATCTCTGCTCATTTGGCCAATTTGGGAATTTATGTGAAGGAAGGAAAGAATGAGACAAATGAGAAAGTAACTGAGAATGGAAACACGTCTAAATTAGAGAAAAGTGGGTATGCTGGAGCAGATTTCTTATTCCAAATCCTGTCATCTCCTTGACCCCATAGAATCATTTCTGGCCCTAGTTGAACCATTAACTCAGTTTATGATTAAGAAAAACCCATTTGGTCTTCCTCTGGACTGCAATCTCCTTGCTTCACAAATTAAGGATTAGGGATCCCACACTACTTTAGGGTTTTGTGGATAGCTACAGTAAGAAGGGTGACCAGGACGCCAAACGATAACAATAATTTTACTTCTAGGACTGGAAGGGAGAGAGACCTTCCCAGAGGACATCTTAATATCAGTGATGCACTCAGTAGATTTAGCTTCATGCACATATTTCCTCTCTCACTGGAAATCTACTATTCTATGCAATACACTGTGTGTTTAATCATCAGAGCAGCTTTAAAAAGGGAGCCTGGGTTCTTTCATTGGGCATTTGCTTCTGTGGAGTTTTCATACAAATAAATATAAAAGAGTCTGTTTGTAGAGTAAAAGGATCTTTTATTATTTCCAAGAATAAATGCTGTTTAGATATAATGATTCACAGACAAAATAATATCCTTTAGAGTGAACAGTGGAATGGAAGAGAGGTGGAGCAGCTGCTAGTGACTGAACATTGTCTGGACTTCCAGTTGCCAATGCCTGAACTTGTTTTTGGAGCCCACTCTGCCTCCCATATAGTGGGCCCCACAAATGGCATAGTTGTTGCCCCTAAAGAGAGCAGCTGTCATTCAATGACTGAAACAATGACTGCTGGGAGTTGGTATGTAAATGTTTCAGCTCCCTTACCCTTCTGGGGTACATGGTCTACACTAGCTTTCAGGGTTTCCCCAGTGGAATTAGGCTTTCTAATACCCTGTAATGGCTGCCTTTCTAACTTGTCTCACTTTTTCTTTTTTCTTTGATGGTGTCTTTCTCCTCCTAAACAAGCTATTTGCACTTGAATCCCTATCTCAGAGTCAGCTTCTGCGAGACACCAAACTAAGATAGGAAGTTGTTGGAAATTTGACTTATTATAGGATGGGACAAAGTAGGTTTCCAGTTTTGAGTACCTGAAACAGTTTATTGTATTACTTTTCATATGAAAAATTATAAATCCACTTTTGCCCAACCCTGTACTATGTGTGTGTGTGTGTGTGTATTTAAAATAAAACCTTTCACAAGTAACTTGTGCCAGGTGTTCTTAAGCACTTGACAGATATCAATCTCATAAATCCTTTCAAAACTTTCTGAGTTTGGGTACTAAATAAACTTGTATATTTGAATTTTCTGCAAGAAAATAAAAAATAATAGAAAATAAATTATAGCAATATTCTTTTACCTTTTTATTTTCAACTAGTTAAATTTAAAACTGGGTGAATCCACAACTATATTAAGGTTTTTAATTTAGTTGTAATACTATATTTACTCTGAGATCAATTGGGAGACAAATGATATATACATAAGTATGTCATTATTTTGCATTGACTTTAAGTTATAGTTTATTTATGCTCCAGTTTCTCTTATTAAAACTGTAATAGTTATCTGAATAATTATAATAGTTATCACACACTTCTATGAAATTTCAAGTTGTATTGATATTTTAATAATACAACTAATTGGTATTATATTTTTATGTCAACTATTGGTGTTGACACCAATTCAATGACAACAGCAGTCTCCAGTTTGGAGGGCAATGAAGAAAGAAACTTTATTTAGTGCAAAACAGCTCAATTGAGATATAGCACAGCTCTGAAAACTGCACAGCTGTGAGGCAGCCCTGGGGCCAGGCCCCTCTCCAGCTAGAAAGCTCTGCTTTGCTCCTTGATGGCCTGCTTTGTGCTACACTGGTCTGCTCTATTCTGCTCCAATGAGAACTCTTCAATGTTTCAGCTCAGCCAGGTAGTTGCAGTCTTCTGTCTGTGATGGAAAGAGAAAGCCAATTCCCCAAGCCAGAAGGGAGCTGGCTTACATGGACAGGGGTCTCTACCCCCAGTCACAGATTGCTATCCTCATACAAATGAAGACTCCAAATCTTCACATTTTGATTGGTCCAAAAGGCACTGTCCCAATCCGTCAAAATACAGTGTGTCTGTAAAGTCATGGTGCACTTTTGACCGGTCATAGGAAAGCAACAAAAGATAATAGAAATGTGAAATCTGCACCAAATAAAAGGAAAACCCTCCTAGTTTCTGTAGGTTGATGTGGAAGCATGTGCGCACGCGCAGATGATGATATAACACCGTGTATACAGCGGAGCAGCCCACGTCCATGCCAGTCGAGATGTGGACAGTACAGAGGAAAGTTCAGTGTGTTCTGTGGCTCGCTAAATTCGAATCCATTACCAAAGTGCAACATGAATATCAGCATGTTTATAACGAAGCACCACATAGGAATAACATTACTCAGTAGGATAAGCAGTTGAAGGAAACCGGCAGTTTGGTGGAGAAACCCGTTCTGGTAGGCCATCAGTCAGTGACGAGTCTGTATAGGCTATACGGGATAGCTACCTAAGGAGCCCTAAAATATCTGTGTGTGCGTGTGCTCGACAATTACACCTAAGCAAGACTACAGTTCATAAGGTGTTAAAGAAATGTCTCTGCTACAGATATGCTTTGTGAGATCAACAATGATGCAAGATTTTTGCAGACAATTGTGTTTAGCGATGAGGCGACCTTCCATATCTGTGGACATGTTCATTGCCATAACGTCTGACTATGGGCTGCTGAACATCCTCATGCCTACGTTGAGTACGAATATAACACCCCTAAAGTGAACGTGTGGTATGGCTTGATGCATGATAAGATGATAGGCCCATTATTTTCGCGGAGCAGTCTGTGACAGCAAACACCTATCTTGACATGTTGGAATTGTATGCAGTGCCACAATTTCCAGAAGGTGTCATCTTTCAACAGGACGATGCTCCTCCACACTACGCCATCATTGTTTGTGAATTTCTGGATAGAACATTCTCCCGGTGGTGGATAGGCAGGGGTTCTGTCAAGCCATGGCCACCACGATCCCCGGATCTGATGCCCTTAAACTTTTACTTTTGGGGTTACGTGAAGCAACATGTGTACATTGAACGTATCAATGACATTAATCACTTAAAACAGAATCACAGATGTTACTCACTCTGTTACACCAGACGTCCTTACCGGTGTGTGGCAAGAACTTCACTATCGTTTGGATGTGTATAGGGCAACAAATGGAGCCACCATCAAACTGCACTGAATAGGTATGAAACTGGGAGAGTTTTCCTTTTATTTGGTGTAGATTTCACATTTCTATCATCTTTTTTCCTTTCCTGTGACCGGTCAAAAGTGCACCATGACTTTACGGGCACACTGTAGAACAACTCTGACTATTCAGAGCTGTGCATTTCTGATTGGATGGGGAAAACTTCAGTCCTACTGGTTGAAATAGGATTCCAGGAACTCCTTTATGAGGTCTGGTTCAGATGGCAGAAGCACAGTGTGGGCAAGCAGTTCAATGTAGGCTTCTCTGTGAAGTATAGTTTTTTTGTTGTTGTTGATGTTGTTTTTTTACAGGGACAGAGAGAGTCAGAGAGAGGAATAGATAGGGACAGACAGGAACAGAGAGAGGTGAGAAGCATCAATCATTAGTTTTTCATTGCCGTCACAACACCATAGTTGTTTATTGATTGCTTTCTCACATGTGCCTTGACCGCGGGCCTTCAGCAGACCGAGCAACCCCTTGCTGGAGCCAGTGACCTTGGGTCCAAGCTGGCAAGCTTTTGCTCAAGCCAGATGGGCCCATGCTCAAGCTGGTGAGCTCGGGGTCTCGAACCTGGGTGTTCCACATCCCAGTCCGATGCTCTATCCACTGCGCCACTGCCTGGTCAGGCAAGTATAGTTTGAAGTACAGTTTGTATGAGAGGCCTCTGTGCAGAAATGGCTGCTAAGCCCGGTTTTTAAATTTTGAGCCTAGTTAGCAACCAGGAGCTCTTCTTAGTAGATGTCTTTTTTTTTTTCTCTGAGGATTCACATTTATTATAATGGAATAATTTAAAATGTACTAAAATGCACTGTGGTATAATGGCATATAATAAGAATGAAAATGTTTTTATTAAGACATGAAATTTAAAATAGTATTGCCTGATAATTTTCTAACTGTAACTTTGGGCTGATCAATCTTTGTGCCTTGGTTTCCTTATCTGTAAAATTGGGGTAATAATTATTTCTAATTTATAAGGATCTGTGTGGAGCAGTGAAATCATAACTGTGTAACATTTAGCAGTGCCTGGCATATAATGAGAACTCAAATGGTGGCTGTCAACTTTCATGTTATGACTCTTCAGTTCGGGTTATAGGATGTCAATCCCCAGTTATTTTCAAAAGCATTTTTGTTGTTGCTGGGCAGGCTCAGCATGATTATTGCCTGAGAAAATGTAAACAACGTTGGAGCAGCATACTTCTGTTAGAGTGTAACTATGTTTCTGTGGGTAAATCAGAGCTTCAGTCCTTTTACTTTTCATGTCCACCACTGAAAATAGATTTAAACAAAAATGAAAGGCAATCATTACTGAAGCACAAGAAATATTCCTGAAATTAAACATTTTCCTGAGTCTTGGCAACAGTGGGATGTCAGGGATGAGGGAAAGCGTAGTTAATTTAGTCATTCCCCCTACCACCTGCCATCTTCTTGTCTGGTAGAGTTGTGGTGATCTAGCAACTGGATCATTACCATCAGACCTCCCCTTCCGCTACTCCTTCTCTAGCCTTACTGCTTTGCCATAGTTTTTGTTACTCATTATACAATATGTTGCCTTTTGTATGGCCAGTAGTCACGGCCACCATCAAAGCTGCCTGGCCAATGCAGGTTCGCATTTGATTTGGACAGATGGTAATGAAGCAACAGGGCAGAAAACTGGTGATCCATTTTTCTTTAAACCTAGCTCGCACCTGGTGGGCAAGAATATACACACAGCGGGAAACACTTCCCTTTCCATTTAGGGCTCCCAAAGCCACGGATTCATCCGAGTTTTCCTAGAATCAAAGGCTTCCACCTCACCAGTTTTATTCACCTTTGTTCCCCATCTTCTTCTACACAAACTGGCTTCTCTTTCAGCATTCTGTCATTTTGGCTGCCTCCTCTCCTCCACGTGGCCTTTCTCTACCCTGCTACAGCATGGGCTGTTTCTTTCCACAAGACTGTGATCACTCTCTCTAAAATGGCCTCCTAGCTCCTCCTTTTAAAACCTTTTGGAGTGAAAGCCCTCCCCCAGCACATATTAGCATAACCACGCCTCTTCCAAGCAAGAAGGCAATTAATATTATCACTAGGAAATAGCCATCCACATGAGCAATGCCGTCTTTAACAAAGTGAGCAAAATATATCCTTTCTATCTGACACCTTTCAAACTTGTATCCTTTTTGTGAGTCATCAATTGACTTAGTATGTTCCTTAACTCTGATTATTTGAATGGCAGATGGTAGTTTTTGACAGATGTTATTACTTGTTTTAAAATCAAATTTATTGTGTTAACCTTGGTTTATAAGATCATACAGGTTTCAAGTGTACAACTCAAGAAAACATCTGCATACTGCACCCATCGCTTCAAATTCTCTTTCTGTCCCCATTTTGCAATCCTTTTCCCACCAACCAACCACCCCTTTTCCCTTTGGCCATCACCACACTGTTGTCTGTGTCCATGTGTTATATATGTATATATTTCACCTTCTTTCATCCAGCCCTCTCACCACCCCCAACTCTGACAGCTCTCAGTCTATTCCATGTATCCATGCCTCTATTTCTATTTTGTATATCAGTTTTTGTTCCTTTGATTTCACATATAGGTGAGATCATATGACATTTGTCTTTCTGACAGATTTTATTATCTTAATAAAGCACCAAACAATTGGAGTGTTGTACATATATCCCTATCTTTCTAAATCTAATTGGTTTTCCCCTTATTTTCCCACATTTCAAGATTTTTTGGAAATTTAATCAGTATTAAACTTATGAAGTCAATTCAGGCAAAGAAGTTTGAGCATAATTTATTCCCTTATAAGAAACAGATGTATGAAAGTTTTCTCAATGTTCTAAAAAGAAATCCTTTCCTTATTTAATCCATACATATTTACCAAGTATCCATTATATAACCAGTACTGTCTAGTAGATCAAAGTTGAAGGAGAAGGGTATAGAGCAGAAGGAGGAGGAAGAAGAGGAGAGAGAAAATGAAGACAGGGAGGAGGTGGAGAAGGAAGGGAAGATGAAAGGGTGAGACATATCTAACCCTTCATAAGCTTACACTATTTGGATAAATAATACAAAGTCAATAAATAGAAAGTACAAATGTCATAGTGCATTAACTAACTTTCTGTCCCCACTGAAACTTGGACTCAAATATTAAAAGGGTGCAAATCTTCCCTAACTTTGTGGGCTAATATGTGAAATCTCTATAAAAAAATCATTTTTTAAAATTCTGATTCTGGTACTGAATTCTTGGGAAATGCCAGGAGTCATCACTTCTCCGACATCTCCCTCCGCAAATTAGAAGTTGAGTAAAAGTTCAGAAAAAAAGTGATATAACTGAGTTCTGGAAGGTCCTCAGGTAAGCTTTTCCTGCATGGACCTGAAGTTCATGTCAATCATGCAACTGAAGATGTTTCCTTACTGGTAAGAAATGAATAGAATTAGCCTACTGTTATTGTTCTTTATTGCAGTAAGGATCTCTGGGGACTTTCCAGGAAGATAAATTTCACAAGCTGCAACAAATGGAGCAAGTGGCTTATCTTTGCTGTTTTATGGTCACTTTTAGAGAATAGAAGGACCTATCCATTGAACCCTGCTCAAATGAGAACATAAAATTATTTTGTAGCACAATGGCTTATCGTTTTTGTCATATAAGAGGCAAAATAGTCAGAATATCACCTGTCCCTGTGAGGCAATAACATGGATATGCATATAACTATGTCCTCACCTCCCAAAATAGAGGTTCAGATCTGCTTTGGCATTTGAGGTAAAATATTCTCTCCAACAGAAGACCAAAAACTTGCATGTGTGATATCAAAACATTGCACAATATTGTTGTGAGTAGAGATAAATAAAGAGATAACAGAGAAATTGACTGGCTTGGAATCAATTTATTGAAGTTCTCAAACTTCTGCCTCATTGTGTAACTTAGAACCAAAATTGACCCAATTCAGAAAAAGGAGTTGCAGCTGATTTGCCAAGTGGATTAAATAATTGTTAATGCAAATATTCAGGAAGGCTTCACAAAAGATGTGGGTTATGAGCTAAATTCTGATAAATTGGTAAGATTTGGATACTCAAAATATACCATTCAAGGTTGGGTTCATACCTTATAAATAGAAAAAAAAGGGAATTTATACTGAAAAACAAGGAGATGTTGTCAATGAATCACCTTGGAGACAGACTGAGATTTAAAATGTAACAAAGAAGGTCTCATCAAAAATTACTCCAAAATTTATTATATACTTGTCACCAATGTGGAGTCAGTTTAGGAAGGACAAGGATGAGGTATATTTAAAACGTTTGATTTTAAGGTGCTGATGTGACTTTGAAGAGGCCTGTTCTTTAGATGGATGAAAAAGTAAAATTGGAGCTTACAAAAGGAGTAAGATAGGAATTAAAGAATTAGTGATCATTCATGTAGATGTTCAGCTAGAACCATGAAAGCTAAGGATTCTCTCTGAAGTTCACAAAACAATGAGTATAGAGGGGAAATAAGAGGACTCTAGGGATCCACATAATGTGGGAAGTGAAGAAGGAAGACAAGTAAGAATAAGACAGAAAAATAAGGCTATAAGATTAAAGGACATAGAGGGAACTAGAAATTGCCAACAATAACAACAACAACAACAACAACAATAACAACAAAAAGGTGGGGACATTTCAAGAAACATTTGATCAATAGTCTAAAATATTTTAAGGTAAAGTCAGATGAGAACAGAGGAAAAGCTATTAAATGTTATCACATTCAATACAGCAATTCAAAGCTGTGATAAAACTTAAAGTCAGGCATGACCAGGCGATGGTGCAGTGGATAGAGCATTGGAATGGGATGCAGAAGACCCAGGTTTGAAACCCCAAGATTGCCTGCTTGAATGCAGGCTCATCTGGCTTGAGCAGGGGCTCACCAGCTTGAGCATGGGATCATAGACATGACCCTATGGTCATTGGCTTGAGTCATAGGTCGCTGGCTTGAAGCCCAAGTTGCTGGCTTGAGTACAAGGTCACTGGCTTGAACAAGGGGTCACTTGGTCTTCTGTAGGCCCCCAGTGAGGCACATATGGGAACACAATCAATGAACAACTAGGGAGCTGCAACAAAGAATTAATACTTCTCATCTCATTCCCTTCCTTTCTGTCTATTCCTATCTGTCCCTCTCTCTGACTCTCTCTGTCTCTGTCAAAAATAATAATAAAATAAAGAGACTTTAAAGGATCTTTGGGACAACATGAAGCATAACAACATCCACATTGTTGGGGTACCAGCAAAAAAAGAGAACAAAGGATAAAGCAAACAAAGGATCAAACAAAAGATGAAGAAATAATTACTGAAAAACTTCCCTAACCTGGTAAAGGAAAAAGACACACAAGTTCAGGAAGTGCAAAGAGTCTCAGACAAGATAAACTCAAAGAGGACCACAACAGGACACATCATAATTAGAATGGCAAAGGTTAAGGACAAAGAGAGAATCTGAAAAGCCTCAGGTCAGGCCATTGGTTGCATGTTTATACTCTAATAATGAAATATCAGAAAGGGAAAGTAAGAAAGCAATCCCAAATTCAATTACATCAAGAAAATAAAATAACTAGAAATAAATTTAACCAAGGATGTAAAAGACCTATAGTTGGAAACTTAAAAATACTAAAAAAAGGAATTGAAGAAGATACAAATAAGTGGAAGCATTTACTATGTTCATGGATAGGAAGAATTAACACCATTAAAATGTCCCAAATAATCTATAGATTCAACGCAATTCTTATCAAAATACCAATGGTGTATTTCACAAATTAAACAAATATTCAAAAAATTCATAAAGAATCACAAAGGACCTCCTAATAGCAACAGCAATCCTGAGACCAAAGAACAAAGTTGGAGGAATCACTCTATGTAATATCAAACTACTACAAGGCCATAGTAATCAAAATAGCATGGTACTGGTATAAAAAACAGACATATAGATCCATGAAACAGAATAGAAAGCCCAGAAATAAACTCATGCCTTCATAGTCAAGAAAATTTGACAAAGAAGGCAAAAATATACAATGCAAAAAAGATAGTCTATGTAATAAATGGTGTTGGGAAAATCAGACAGATATGTGCAAAAAAATAAAAAATAAAACTAGATCTCCTTCTTATACTATATACAAGAATAAATTTAAAATGGATTAAATACTTATGCTTAAGATTTTAAATCATAAAAATCCTATAAGAAAACATAGTAAAAATCTCAGATATTTCTTGTAACTATATATTTTTTTATATATCTTCTCAGGCAAGGGAAACACAAGAAATTATAGAGAAATTGGACTACATAACACTAAAACTATTTGCGCAACAAAGGAAACCATCAATAGAATGGAAAGACAACCCTCTGAATAAGAACATATTTCCAATGATACATCTGATAGGTGGTTAATATTCAAAGTTTATAGAAAATTTATATAATTCATCACCAAAAAATCTCAAACAGTCCAATTAAAAAATGGTCAAAGAAACTGAATAGACATTTTTCCAAAAAGGATACATAGATGATCAATGGACATAAGAAAAGATGCTCAATATCACTAACCATAAGAGAAATGCAAATTAAAACCACAGGGAGATATCACCTCATACCTGTCAGAATGGATATCAATAATAAATCAACAAACAAGTGTTGTCAAGAATGTGAAGAACCTGACCAGGCAGTGGTACAGTGGATAGAGCATTGGCCTGGAATGCTGAGGACCCAGGTTTGAAACCCCCAAATCGCCACCATCAGTGTGGGCTCAGCCAGCTTGAGCATGGGTCACTGGCTTGAGCATGGGATCATAGACATGAGCCCATCATTTCTGGCTTAAGCCCAAAGGTCGCTGGCTTGAAGCCCCAGGTTGCTTGAGCAAGGGGTCACTCACTTTGCTGGAGTCCCCCAGTCAAGGCACATATGAGAAAGCAATCAATGAACAACTAAGATGCTGCAACAAAAAATCAATGCTTTTCATCTCTCTTCCTTCATGTCTGTCTGTCCTTGTCTGTCCCTCTCGCTCTCTCTCTCTCGAAAAAGAAGGGAGGGATGTGGAGAAAAAGGAACACTCATCGATTATTTGTGGGATTGTAGATTGGTGCAAGCACTGTGGAAAGCAGTATAAAGGTTCCTCAGAAAATTAAAAATAAATAGCCTTTTGACCTAGTGATTCCACTTCTTGAAATATATCAGAAGAAACCTGAAACACTAATTCAAAAGAATATATGCACCCCTATTTTCACTGCAGAATTATTTACAATAGCTGAGATATGGAAGCAGCTTAATTGCCCATGATAAGATGACTGGATAAAAAAGACCTGTGGTATATTTACACAATAGAATACTACTCAGCCATAAAAACAAGGAAATCTTACTTTTGCGACAGCATAGATGGACCTGGTGAAGATTATGCTAAGTGAAATAAACCAGTCAGAGCAAGCCTAACACTATATGATTTCACTTATATGTGGAATCTAATGAACAAAATAAACAAACAAAACATAAACAGACTCATAGATAAAGAAAACAGACTGACAGCTATAAGAGGGTAGGGTAGTTAGGAGCCTGGGTGAAAAAGATGAAGAAATTAAGAAAAATAAAACCTCAAACACAGACAACAGAATGATGATTATAAGAACGATAGGAGGGGTAGATTTTGAACACACAATGCAATAGACAGATGATGTATTAATGAATCATATACTTGAAACCTGTATAGTTTATTAACCAATGTTACCACAATAAATTCAATAAAATTTTTAAAAATAAAATAAAATTTATTACTTAGAGAAAGCTTGAAATTTTCCCAAATATTGCAACTTATATATGAAAGAAATTTAATAAAAATTTTCTTAAAATTGGCAATAATTCTAAAATTTAACATGCCATTACCAATTATTACCAGTTAGGACCCGAAGAAAAAAGTTTTCCCCAGACTAGATATAATAAAAACAAAGTTCAATCCACCATACCAGTAAAAATATCTAATTTTTTTTTCTTTTTTTTAGTGAGAGAAAGGGAGGCAGAGACAGACTCCCACATGCTCTCCAACTGGGATCCACCCAGCAAGACCACCAGGGGGTGATGTGATGCTCTGCCCATCTGGGGCATTGCTCTGTTGCTTCGTTGCAACCAGAACCATTTTTTAGCATCATGGAGCCATCCTCAGTGCCCAGGGTGAACTTGCTCCAATGGAGTCATGGCTGCAGAAAGGGAGGAAAGAGAAAGAGAGAGAGAGAAGCAAGGGGGGTGGTGGTGTAGAAGCAGATAGGCGCCTCTCCCATGTACCCTGACCAAGAATCCAGTCATCACATGGACATTTTAATGGTGTTAATTCTTCTTATCCATGAACATGGTAAATGCTTCCACTTATTAGATCATCACCAAAAAACCTCAAACAATCCTATTAAAAAATGGTTAAACCTGAATAGACGTTTTTCCAAAAAGTACGCACAGATGGTCAATAGACATATGAACCTGGGACTTCCACATGCCAGGCTGACACTCTACCACTGAGCAAACTAGCCAGGGCCTTTTCTTTTCTTGATATAGAAAAAAGCTACTATAGTATATTCTGACTTGTACCACAGTAAATAGATCATAAACCTGGAATCCTCAGGTCCCAGGTTCAAAATCCAAAGTTCACTGGCATCAATACTGGCTTAAGTGTGATATCATCAACTTAATCCCAAGGTCACTGGCTTGAGCCCAAGGCCACTGGCTTGAGCAAGGGGTCATTGGCTTGGCTGGAGCCTCCCAGTTAAGGAAAAACTAAGTGAAGCTACTACAAATTGATGCTTCTCATTCTCTCTCCTTCTCTCTCTCAAAATTATTTTAAAAAGAAAAGAAAAATGGTACTATAAAATTGTCATAGGAAGTGATCAAGAGTATGATTTTTCATTTGAATTTTTAATCAGTGTTTGAAAAATTGTAATTTGTTATGATTTATTTTCTGTCTAAATAAGTATTTACTTTTAAAACTAGTTTTGTATTTGTAACTTTACATCATTCAAACTATGGTACACTCATAATGCATCTGAGTTTTATTGTTTTGAGAATAGAGAATAGATTTGAATAAAAATAATACCCATTGAACAATGACTCATTAAGTGCAATTTCATCCTCATAATGACCATTCAAACTAAATATTATTATACCTGTTGTATAATTGATGAAATGAGACTCAGTTTCCAGTTATTCTTCTGGGATGTGATAAAGCTGGATTTAAAGGTAGATTTGTCAGATATTAGAGTCTATGCCCTTCCCATTATTTACATGGTAACCAGAAATGTGAATAACTAGGATAAGATTGGGGAATTAAAATATAACAAACTAATAAAATGTAGTGTTGTGGGATGATGTTTATTTGCAGAAAAACTCTTTTGTATCTTTTTTCTTACTAATTTTACTAATTGATCATTCCCATGCAAATACACATGTTCTCATGTCATCTCAAAAGCAACAGTATATGCATGTAATATTGAAATATTCAGTGTTTCTGACTAAATACTATATTGCAGTTCATTTATTGGTCCAATATAAAATGCCACATCATTCATTGCATTGGTAAAAGCAAGCATATGAATTGCTATTAAGAAACCTCAGAGAAAGAGGCAATAAATATGTTAATAAAGTCACAGGCCTATATCAAAACTGGAAAACTAGTTAAATACCTTTCATTAAAACAAATGTTTTGTCCATAGCCAATATGAAGTATGTCGATTTGGGCTTCTTGGCTTGACTCCACTTTTAGTCAGTAGGCATCTGTCTATTCTCTGTGGCAAGATGTCCACTGGCTGGCACTCAGATTCTTATGTAACAGAAGGAAAATAGCTAAAGCAAATGCATGCCCTTCTCACATGGGAATTTCTTTTGTGTATAAATATATTCTCTCCAAGGTTTTTCATTATATTATATGCTTCCACCTCTCAAAGATGTTTTTAGTATCTCAAGAATTTGAGATTAGAATATTTTATGAAAGTGGATGTACTTATTCCTTTTGGATCTTTAGCATTTACAGAAAAGGCAGATTAAAAGTCTATGATTTTTTGGCTGACCAGGTGGTGGCACAGTGAATAAAGCATTGGACTGGGATGCACAGAACCCAGGTTTGAAACCATGAGTTCACTGGCTTAAGCATGGGCTCACCAGCTTGAGTGCAGGTTCCCTGGCTTGAGCGTGGGGTCACTGGCTTGAGCATGAACTCATAGACTTGAATCCATGGTCACTGGCTTGAGTCCAAAGGTTGCTTGAAGCCCAAGGTCACTAGCTGGAGCCCAAGGTCGCTGGCTTGAGCAAGGGGTTACTCATTATGCTGTCGCCTCCTGGTCAAGGCACATGTGAAAAAACAATAAATAAGCAACTAAGGTGCTGCAACAAAGAATTGATGCTTCTTATCTCTCACCCTTTGTGTCTATCTGTCCCTCTCTCTGTCTCTTTCTCTCTCTGTTACTGTAAAAAAAAAAAGTCTATGGGTTTTTTGAAAGAAATTAATATTTATTATCCCCTTTCCCCACAAACAGATTATTTTTCAGAAATATGAAGCTATTATCCATGTCCTCATCAATAACAGTTTGTAGAAAATAAACATAATTCATATCTTGTCAACATACTTTCATCATTCTTTAAAACAATGGCCATTTTATTTTTCCCTATAATCAAATTGTATTGGTTTTTCCAGGTCAAATGTCAATGTAGATGCCACAGTATGACATTTCAATCATCATTTTATTTACAGAGTGAACACACCTTTGTTGTGATGTAAAGAATGTCCTATGACAGACAATAATCTTTATAGGAGGTAATTGATACTGGATTAACACCAATTGTTTCCTAGGATGGACTACATGTGAATTTCTGGGACACAGACTGATCTCATAGTATTTTATTTTTCCTGTCCTAATCTACATACCTGTAGTATCCATTTTAGCCTGAATTTGTCAAGTTAAAGTATTTTTTGAAAGCTTATCAGCTTTTAAAAGGATTCATTTCTACCAATATTCCACCAATACAAAATAGAGATAATAAACAGAGTAGTGTTCTAAAAAATGATCTAAATACAATGCCTATTTGTAGCTAAGTAAATGCAGAAACTTGATCTGGGTGTCTATATGGCAAATTCTTCAAATGTTCTTGGCTTGTGCCTTAATATAGAACTGTGATACAGATGATTAAAGCTCCTGTAGTAAACTGAATGTTACATAATTTGATTTTAGTACATTTCACTAACATCAGGGACACACATCTTAATCTTAAGTAAACAATATTTCAGTATTTTGAGACGTTTAAAATTTTTTCTTTTGTGTATATAAGAAACTAATAAAATTATATTATGCTACCCTGACGCAGGATTGACGATACTCTAACCAACTGAGCTACCTAACCAGGGCCTATTTTTATTTTTCTTACCCAACTTTATTCTTAAATTGAATTTTCCTTAAATTTTGATTATACATTGTCGAGAACTGTATCATCTGAATCAACTGTTGAAGCTTGGTATCAAATAGTTAACCACAGAGCTCATTTTGTGAATTTAGAGACATTAAAACAAACAAACAAACAAATAAAAAGAACAAGCTTAAAGTGATCACTAAACTGTAATCTTAGCATTTACATATAGCAAGAGCATACAAGGCACTAGTAACTATTATTTATACAAATGACTGGATGGTGAAGTTATGATTCAACTACATCAAATTGGTAAATCACAGTGAGCTAAAAGCAAATCACAAAACCAATGGAATTATGTGCGTATTAAGTGGGGATTTATTTGTAGAATAAATTATGTACTCTGTTATTTAATTTTTCATTTTTTAATATTGTTTTTTTAACATTGTATCCTGGAGTGGATAATGGGGTCTGAAGAGACAAACATAGGAATGTGAGCATTACTCCGGAGGACTGGGGAAACTACTAGAATGGGGAATTTCAAAATAGATCAACATTTTCCTTCTGATCCTTAAGTTTATTAGCAGTAGGCAAAAAGATAGACTTAGGCATTTCTTGAGGAAGGTTTTGTGTCATTGATTCTTACACCAACTTTGCTTCATTTAGCAGGATACAGCTCTTATATAAATTTTAAGAACTAGAAATTGTTACTCAGAAGCTATGTCCATTTTAATATGGCATAATGAAAAGCCTCAGGCATATATAGATACTTAAATCCATATATAAATATTTTTATATTACATGCAATGTATATTTCATATGAATAATGAGAAAAACATGCAGACAATGTTTTCCCATGCCAAACTGGAACGTACCGTAAGAACTCCGACAAGAGTCTACCTGTATCTGCATTAGCTTATAAAAAAAAAAAGTGCTGTATTAAATTTGGCTTTCCTCCTTGTTATAAGTACCATGAACCACCATCAATTACAGATATCAGGTGATCTGAAAAAAGTAAATATCAAAAACAAATGGGAATGTTTGAAGAACATTTTCCTGTGTTCCTTATTTGTATGAATTATGTTAACAAGCACCTAGTGTTCCATTTTAACATGGTTAAAATAACCTTGTCCTAAGGGGAAGATGAGACTTTAATATAAGTGTTGAAGTACCCTCAATTTCTCACAGATTTTCAAAGGCCTTGAAAAATAATCTATCTTCTTGCAAACAATGCTGTTTCATAGATAACATCAATTCATGAACCAATCAATGAAGAAATCTATGGACAACCTTCCCATTTCAGAGATAAAAAAGAAAGCCTAGGCTGTCCATTGGCTTGCCCAGTCTTCCAGCTGGCAGGGGGATAACTACAAACTGGAATCTCCTACCTCTCAGTGCTCTCCGATTTGCAACCTTGCATAGCCTGAGACCTACACTGGCTATCAGTGTATCCTTAAAAAACAACAACAACAACCAAACACACAGAATCAAATATATGCTATGTTAAAGGAGAATAGATTAGAAATTTCCTATGCTGTACTGTCTCTGACCCCTGAATATTATTGGCAGAACATGGTTATTTCCCACAATGACATGGTATTGCTCCACCCTAGAAGAGGTCTATTTCAGTTTCTCTACTAAATGATTTGACCAATAAAGAAATAGTTGTGTGTAGCAGCTTGTTGGTGGTTATAACATATAAGGTGGCCCAGGAATTACTAATTATAATATCTAGTACAATTTTATGTATACAAGCCATGCTCTGTAAATATTTGATAATAATAATGTTTAACATCTGTTTGAAATGTTCTCAGAGTAAACACAACATGGTTATGTTGTATGATCACAGCTTCTCTGCTTCAGAAACATGCTTAGTGTAGAAATCTATTTTCTGGATTGCCTTTGGTAAAGTGCTAATTATAGGCAATGGAAGGAAATGTCTATATCCATGCCTTTTCCATATCTATGTTTCTTTTGCTCAAAGAGTTCTCTAGTTTTTTAAAATCGTGAATATTATGCCATAGTATATTTTAAACTAATTTCTGCCTCTTCTTGCCATGCTTCACCTTCCCAAAAATGGTGGGATAGAGCTGGAAACACAACTGTTTGCAATTCAAGTAGACCCCACTAGAGTGCATTGTATGATCCCCTCCCCACACACATAAAAATCTTATTTAACAAGTTTTTAAAGTCTCAGAATGAAATCATAACTCTAATCATCAAGGAACAATTGCTGAACACTTAAAGCTAATATATGCATTAAAAATGGTGGCTTAGAAAATAAGAACAAGACCACAGAATTTAAGTTTAATGATTTCTAAATATGCTGCCCATGTGGGTTTGCTCCAGGGAATGCTAATGGTACATTGTTCAAATGTAAATCATTTTTAACATCTTTGTGTCAATAAACAAGCACAGATTAATTTCTTGAAGGTGGATACTACAGAATCTTACACTAAAATGTGGTGGGCATCAATTTTATGTTCTGATAGAATGGTGAGGAGAGGTTACATGTTTTAGGACAAAAGAAAACAAAATCTAGCACCAGAAAATCTAAACGTTAAAAGAGACATTATGGAAGCCCAAAGCATCTACAGAAGCACAGCATTAAAACTTGGTTGATGGATATAGGTAGTTTTAAATGAGAAGATAAATCCTCCCAAAGTCTTTGAGGTAAAAGGTAATGAAACTCAAACCCAGCTGCATGGATGCTGCAGGGATTGGTTGGGACTCAGAAAGAGCACAGACAATAACAGCATTAGAACACACTGGCATTCTCTGGGCTCTTAGAAACCTGGTAATGTTCTAAAGGTTAACAATACAACAAAAAGTCGATATTGAAGAACATGTCAGAGCAATAAAAAGGAGAGATATTTAACAGTTGAACTTTTATTGCAAGAAAATGACTGACTGGCTGCTGCAAAACCCAACCTATGAGGTCTTTACATTGTCCGTAACTCTATCAAATCACTGAAATCCTGCTCAGGTGGCAAATCATATGCCTGGAATCTATGCCTCAGGGAGAGGCCGAGTGTGGTCAAGATTTGGGTGGAAATGAAGGTGAATTAGGAGAGATGGCCCCTGGCTGCATAATTCTGAGAAGTATTAGAGAATACTGAGAATGATGTCATTAAAAACAATGCTTCTCCAGTTATATAGATTCAATGGCTAATTATACCATATATTAGGGAAATCTTGGGCAAATAAGTTTGTAAAATTTGTGTTATTTGATTTTGCTCACTTTTATTGTTTAAAATGACCGCTGCCCAGGTATGGGATCTGTGAAACTGCTAATTACCTTCCTGCTTGGGAAAGGGTTTTGTTATGCTAATGTGTGCTGGAGGAGGGGTTTTCGCCCCAAAAAGTTTTAAGAAGAAGGAGCAGAGAAGAAAAAGCACTCAAGATGGCAGGGTGCTGAAGAAGAGAGTTTGTGCAGAGATGAGAATGGAGAAGGTATGCAGATGGGGAAACAGAGGTGAGGGCTCTTGTGAGCTCCACTGAGCTGGTGGGGGGCCTTTGATTCTAGGATAAACCAGAAAATATTCTCCTGGCCATGGAACCAGAGAATGTGTGAGTGGGTTTTGATGCCCCATGTGTTTGTTTTTACTTGCCAGCCGGGTGCGAGGCTAGAATAAAGGCATGACCCACCAGTTTTGGCTCTGCAGTGTCATTACCATCTGTCTAAATCTAATGGGAATGTGCACCTGCCTGGCTGTGATGGTGGTGGCCCCTGGCTTTACAGAAAATAAGGAAAATTTACAAAGAGAATCAAAGAAATTGGAAGGATGAACACCAAAAGCATAGGCTAATCAAGGGGAACTTGTGTGAATGTAGCAGCCATAAACTACTACACAAGTTTTAGATTAATTCTTATTTTAAAAAATGTCTTTGAATGGATGAGCCATAGAATTCATATGCCCAGAAGTAATGACAAATCATCAAATCTTTATGCTAATTTTTAAACATGATAGCCCTCTCATATCAATTATGTGTATATAAGAAATGAATACCCCAGTTTAGTGCCTGCAAAGGCAGTCAAGTGATATATGACAATTGTTGAACATGGTAAAATGGCCAGATGAGTTTGCAAATATTTAAACCAAAACTATAATATGGGAAGTAAACATTTAATATTTGACAACTGAAGGATATCTCTCTGGATAAGAAGAAAGATAATTTCAATAGAAATTTAAATATTCCAGTAATGTTTATGAAGATGCTAACAGAACTGACTGAAAGGCTACAGACACCTGCCTGAGCTTTGTGGTCTCCTGGAAAGGCAGTCATTCCATACTGGAAGGTAGGAGGTCCCATGGTCAAGAGAGGTATCTCCAGGTAAGGGGAAGAAAACAAAACAAAACAAAAAAACACAAACATTTGCAGAGAAATCTCACAGCAGTGCATCCAACCAGAATGGGACAGACCACATTCACTTCCCTGCCCTAGACAAACCATGACATTCAGAATCACTGAGTGATCTTGGGACCTTACATGAATCTGTATTTTCACAGAGAATAACTGCCTTCTAGATACTCACTGCATGTTTCACCCATAGGAACACAAGTGCAATAGCAATTTATGAATAATTTAAGTTGAATTGAAATCTAAGTAGCAAGAGCTCTGAGACAAGTTGGTAACTGGAGTGCTTTATTTTACTTTAAAATTTGGAAAAAGAATTTTAAAATACAGTATGTTGTTTTTAGTTAACACTTCTCCTATCTTAGTCATTTTGCTCTTGCTTTCTTTGCCTGTCTTGACCATTTGTCCGTTAAAACTCTTTATAAACCAGTTGAAATGAGTATGAAGCCATGTAAAACATACTTTAAAAAAATATGTCAGGTTATTTATGCCTGACCAGGTGGTGGCGCAATGGATAGAGCGTCAGAGTGGGATGCAGAACACCCAGGTTCCAGACCCCGAGGTCGACAGCTTGAGCGTGGGCCCATCTGGCTTGAGCAAAAGCTCACCAGCTTGGACCCAAGGTCGCTGGCTCCAGCAAGGGGTGGCTCAGTCTGCTGATGGCCCGCGGTCAAGGCACATGTGAGAAAGCAATCAATGAACAACTATGGTGTCGCAACGACAATGATTGATGCTTCTCACCTCTCTCCGTTCCTGTCTGTCCCTATCTATCTCTCTCTCTGACTTTCTCTCTGTCCCTGTAAAAATATATATATATGTCAGGTAATTTAAAATAACTAAATGTACAAAATTAAAGAGTGGTCAGATCATTTTATGAAAGGAAAACAGGGGAAAGGAATTCTTCCCCTTCCTACTTGGAAGGATTCTGTTAGAGGTATACATGACACTGTTTTGCATGATTAAAAGCAAACATTTTGTATAAGTCTGACCTCATTTAAAAAGAGATTAAGTATAGATAAATAGATTACACATGTACATAATTTAAAGTATTAAAGGATACACCAAAATTATTTTATATTAATTATTTAAATGCAAGTGGTATATTTGTGGCTGATTCTTGCTTCTTTTTACCTATTTATATTTTCCTTATTTTCAACAGTTACCATATATTACTTTGAAATAAGAAGATAATTAAAATTGTATTTAAAAATAAAATCACCAATTTTTATATAAATGTGCCTGGCATAGTTCAGGATGTCAGACTGGTGACTCAGAGGGTACTATTGGATCTGGCCACTGTATTTTGGGATTTTTTTTTTCTTTTCAGTGAGTCATGGCAGTTTAATCAGAGTGAAATAGGGCAGAAGGGGAAGGGCAGGCATTTACTGGTGGAGCACATCACTTCAGGCTCTCGCCTCACCCCACCAAGATCTTCAAGAGCACTCCAAATCTGTTGACCTGAGTATGATTTATTTTTAATTGTTCCACCTGTGCCTAATTTGTCTCAACTCCCACTTTGCCTAATTATTTCTTTTCTTCATTCTTATCTCTAGCCTCCACATCTCCATCTTTGCCTCGTAAGTAACAACTTGTGTCTGGCTTGGCTGTGTTCTGGCTAAACATTGCACCTGATACTTCTGAAGATTTCTTGAGAGCTCTATTGTGTCAAAGGATTAGAGGATGCAGCTCCTGGCCTGGCTGACCTATTTGAAGAGCTCAATTCAGGATTCAAGCAAACAGCACTGGGTAGAGGACATCCCAGCTGTAATGCGATTTCTTAGCATTCTGATCATGGTGACTGATGAGGAAGTGCAGGAGTGTAATACCAGAAAGTTAGACAGGGTGGGCAGTGGTTCCTGGGGAGGTCTATCCACAGGATCAAGGCTCCAGTTACTAGGTTAGGTTTACAGGACAATCTCCAAATTGAGGCAAGAGCCAAACAAGAAGAAGGCAGAACCCTGGTACTCATATCATAGAACTGGTGAACTAGGCAAGTTAATGTAAGGTCTCAGAATGGGGACCCAGACAGGTAGGTGCTCAATGCTAAGAAGTAGGGCCACAGGACAGCTTAAATGCAGAGCCTCACTCTCAGAATATAAGTAACATAAGAGGAAAGTTTCAACTCTAAGACTGGGACAAGAGCTTAGGGAGTTAGTACCAAATCTCATTGCAGCAGGGGCAGGTGGAAATGAAGCAATAGTATTGGCTCAGGAGCCAGGATTGGTTAAAGAGCAAGGCCAGGAAGAGGCTTGGAGAATGAGTAGGGAGCCCATATTGAGACTCCAAAGGGCAAATGGACAAAGAAATATTAAAGTGGATCAAAATCAGAGCATTCTGGATGATATTGAGTGTCATTCAGCCATATTAACTCATTTGAAATTAATTTTCAAGTACCCATGTAACAAATAAATACATATTTGTTACAAAATTTTTAAGTTAGCCTGACCAGGCGGTGGCGCAGTGGATAGAGCGTCAGACTGGGATGCGGAAGACCCAGGTTCCAGACCCTGAGCTCGCCAGCTTGAGCGCGGGCCCATCTGGCTTGAGGAAAAAGCTCGCCAGCTTGGACCCAAGGTCGCTGGCTTCAGCAAGGGGTGGCTCGGTCTGCTGAAGGCCCTCAGTCAAGGCACATGTGAGAAAGCAATCAATGAACAACTAAGGAGTTGCGACAGCAACAAAAAACTAATGATTGATGCTTCTCACCTCTCTCCGTTCCTGTCTCTCTGACTCTCTCTGTCCCTGTAAAAAAAAAAAAAGTTATTATAGATTAGGTTAAAAATCCTTTTTTGATAGCACCCCAACCTGTTTTACTTTCTACCCCTTCCCAGTGATAACCCAGAAGTATCATCATTAACATCCTTCCTGACTGTATGATTTTTTTTAGCTAATTATCCCCAAAGATCTTTCCAAATACTTAGCAATTAAAAAAATGACCGAAAAGAAGTACGTATTTGCACCAATGTTGAATGGCATTTGTTGAGGGTGCCTGGCTGTTCCTCTGTCTGGAACTCAGCTTGCTTGCCTTGCTAGATCCCCCGAGGAAGCACTCTGCATTGGTTATGGCTACAGAGATAGGCAGAGGCCCAATGATAATGACAAAATGATGTTTGAAAGTATTTAATATTGATATTAATACCAACTCAAGTAAACACTATTAGAAAAGCCAGAACTTTGTTGAACTCCTTGCATTTATTTTATAGTTTAATATTTTTTGTACTTTAAATTACTAATGGAAGAAGAGCAGTATCATCTCAACGTGTGGAGCTTTGGATCTCCAAGCATGAAATAGGTCACTGGTATTACGATATGATGTCATGTGATTCCCACACGCCTCCTTTTTGCACATGCATCCACCCTCAATCAAACTAACTTGAGAATTTTCTGCTGTAAAATGATAATAGTTTAGTTTAAGAATTTGGTCCTTAACTAAAAAATGTAAATACTTGCTAAGATGGGTTATACAATAAATCAGTGTCCACCATGGGTAGTGAGGAGGGAGAAGAGGTTGCTGGGGAGAAGCAGAGGAGGAAACGAATAAGCCCAGAGTTGGGAGATCTGGGGCTCCAAAGACAAATGTGACCATCATCTTGATTTGTCTGTGACTATACTGCATCTTCAGAATGAGCGTTATATTTTCTGCAGTCCCTTTAACGAAGAAATGCACAAATAATTCCACTGGCTTTCCGATGGCTATTAAAACTTGGTCTCCAGGTCCTGGCTGGGTGCTCAGTGGATACAGCATCATCCTGGTGCACCAAGGTCACAGGTTTGATCCCCAGTCAGGGCACATTATGAGAAGCACCCAATGAATACACAACTAAATGGAACAACAAATTGATCCTTCTCTCTGTCTCTCTCTCTCCCTTCTTCTCATCCTTTCTGCTTTCTTTCTCTCTCAGATCAATGGGAAAATTTAAACACACACACACACACAAAGAAAAAACTTGGCTCGCAATTTTTTTTTTTTCGCAAGGAAATAAAACAGATGATAATAAGCAAGCAGTGAACAGTTTCTTGTTGTGTGCACACAGTATTATCAGAATTTTCTATTTTATAACCCACCCAGGAAGATTTTTATATATATTTAAAAGCTAAAAAGTGAGAATGGAGATATATTAAGCAGAGAACAATGGAGAATTAGAGAAAATTATTGAAATTTTATATTTTTCACATTTAGTTTTTAATAAAAACTAATGTTTATGTGAGCAAAGACATGGCAGATATTTTTCCTTTTTACTTTAACTTTAAATTAATTTAATATGTATCAATGTATTACCTGTTTACATATTGGTCTATAACTTAGAGAAATTTAAATTTGTCTGTGAAATTATTATTTCAAATTATGGCATTATGGCACATCTTAGTCAAATGCAATAAATATTAATAACCATTGTGCCAGTAAACAGCCATGAATGTAGATATCATGAAATTTAGAAAGTACATCCAACTTAAAAAGCACTGAAGGTTATTTTTGATCAATATAAATCCTTCAAGGTTATCTGAGAAACCTTACTATATTTATAGAATATCCTTCTACATATCCTTCAATTTGATAGTTACCACTTTCTTCTAACCAAAGACCTAAGGTCCCTTCAGAATTAAAATATGATTAAAAACAACTACTTACTTGGCTTGTAAATAATAAGATTAAGTAGTATTAGAAACTTATTACAAATCCTTGAACCTAATATTGTATAAATCCAACATAAACTCTTGAACCTTTGAATAGTGCCATGTTGGTTCTTGCTCTGTAACAAACCACCTCAACTCTTAGTGACTTGGCCACCACTTATTTAGCTTTTAGTGCTGAAGTTCAATAATTTGGACTGGGCTCAACTGAGCCATTACACTGATTTGGGAAGGCTTGACTAGTCTCCACTGAGGGTCCCTCAGGAGTCTGTAGCTGGCCTACAGGTCAGCTAGAATTTTCCAGGTATCGACCTTAAGTTCATTGATCTGCATTTCCATAATGCACCCTCTAAAACCTGACTTTTAAAAAATTGTGGCAATATTTTTCTACCTCAGGCACCTGAACTCTTCACATGAATCTCCAAGCGTAACTACAGAGGCTCTGTGTTCATAAAGCTGGGAGGGGGTTGGAGAACCTTGGGTATAATTTGTGTGTACCTGTAAATTTAAAGACATTGAAAGAAGCAAGTGATTCTTTCACTTGAAAGAGGCAATGATTGCCTCTCTAAAGCTGTCTTCCATGGCCTCTTAACTACATTAGTCCCAGTTTATATACCATTTTTTATGGAGAACTAAAAAGAGAGTTCTGTATTTCTCTACCATCTGTTAATATTATACCATCTGCCTCAAGTCTTGATCACACCTCTTTTTTGTTTTTTTTCCCTAAACTTATAAAATAATGATTACTTGAAAACTATTTTAAAATACTGTTAGCATACTTAAGATTTAGCGCTGGAAGCATTCTAATATTATTTTCCTAGGTTTATGTCATTCTCACATATTGATACTGGAAATTTTAGAAATATAGAAATTTTTCATTAGAAGTTGCTCTTGATGTTGTCTCAGTCTTTTACAATGTTAGTAGTGTTAACAATACAGGATTATCTAATATTTTCCATTTACTGGCATGAGGCTTTCTGTAGATGACAAGAATTACAACTTCAGTAATAGCATATCTGCCTCTGTGTGTGCATGGGTCTTCCATCTTCTCCATCTAACTGGACACAGTATGGGACATTTGACATCACTTCTGTTTTCTTCCATTTTATCTCTCTTCTTTTCACCTCAATGCCTGTCAAACTTTCAACTCTCAAAATCATAGATTTCCACATTTCTACTATCCCATATGTTCCATTTGTTCCACCTGAGCCAGGCATGCTTTTCTGTTGCTTGATTTTAGCTTCAGGTGCCACTCTGCCACATTGGGTGATAATTAAAATATCATCTTTACCTTCTAGTGCTAATATCCCCAATTTCTTTTCTCCATTGTCCATGATCATATAGCTATCCCAGGCTCTAGTTATTCTTCCTTCCTATTATCTTTCCTCCCTCCTCTTTCTCCCTTACTCTTCTTCCTTTATCAGATGTTTATTGAATAACTACTACATGCCAGCTGCACAGGATACATCACTAAACAGAAACTTATAATTGTTGGAGCTTACAGATTTTAATCAAAGATGGAACTTTTGATAGTATTTAAAGTACTTGCTTATTTATATACCTTAAGAAGTAAGTATTATTTGTTGAGTTCCTAGCACATACAGAGCACCAGACTAGGAAATAAAATAAAGTAGTGGCATAATGAAGAGTTAGTTTACTAAAAGAAAAAGAGCTTTGAAGTCAAATAGACCTGGATTTAAAACACTTCAATGGTGCCCTGTGTTGGGCTTAGGTGAGTTACTATAGTCTCCTCCTCATCTATGAAGGGTGATTACTACATTACAGTGTGGTTATGAGAACTAAAGATGTGTAACATCCTTTGGATCTAAAACGTACAGCTTTGGGCCTATTTAGTGTGTTAAATTTTCTTGAGATCCTTTTACTCTCCCTTCTATTCCCATCCTGTTGAGGTTTTCTTATTGACCTCTACTTCAGCCATACTACTCAGTCACTATATGTCTCAGGCCTGAGTTTGTCTGAGTAATGATACATGCCAACACTAAGATAATCATATAACCTTTCATTCAAACTAGGACAATTTTGATACATGTAAAATGTAGTCCTACAAACTATACTAGAGCAAGAGGTATCCACACACACTATTTCAGGCAAACCTGGTCACCCTAGCAATAACAAACATGATGATAAATATCCTGTATATTGATGTTGTGATTCCCTCTTTTAGCACCAGGAACGAACGGCCTTATGGGGAACCCATTGTATTTTTAAAAATATAAATATTAATTATACTCTATATTTTTTTGTTAAATGTGTTTTGGCATACTAATCACTGCTATCAAACTACTGTATTTAACAGGTCAACTCATTTATTTGATGAGTATCTATTTTGTAGTTAATGTTACCTGTTATAGATGCCAGCACTCAGTAGTAGCTCAAAATATGTCTATTACATATGATAGGTTTGTAAGTTTGAATTTCTGTACAAACTAAATATGTGAAGGGAGCTATATAACAATTAAATCATGACAATCATAGTAAGTCATGTGAAAATATGTGTAAATGAGGATACCATGCTTCACAACTCAGGTCTTCAAAATCTTTTAACCCAAAACCTTTTCTTCTACATTTTATGATGCAGAACCCTGAGCTTAAAATTGATACCCAACCTTGGCTGGGTTGCTCAGTTGGTCAGAGCATTGTCCCCATATGCTAAGGTTATGGGTTAGATCCCCAGTCAGGCCACATACAAGAATCAACCAGTGAACGCATAAATAAGCAGAATAATAAATCGGTATTTCTCTCTACCTCCCCTTTTTTCTCTCTAAAAATTAATCAGTAAATATAAAAAATAAAAATAAAATAAAATGGGTATCTATTTGTGTCTTTAAATAGACATGAGATTTGGATGTGCAGGCTGAGAAAATTCTGTCCTTATGCAGAAATGGTTTATCTATCCTCTTTTTATGGAGATTAGAGTATGCCTATATTAATGCAAAACTACCCATGGTATCTTTCCCAAAGTTTACCAAAAATATATATATATATATCTTTGCCAACTATTGAGTATCTTCTTCCCCTCAATAACATAGCTATTTATAAAAAATGAAGTTTGTTGCATTTTATCAGTGTCCTGATGTACTTTGTCATGAGAGATTAACTATTTCAATGTAATAAGAAGCTAATTTAGAGGAAAATCATTATGTTTTCTTTGCTACATGAAGCTACTTTTCTTCAGAAAAAATAATTGGAAATAGATTTTATACTCTTCACAGCAAAAAAGAAGTTTTTTCCACAATTTAATATAATAATATTTGAGGTCTGTATTGCATTAGAAAAGCCTTCCATTTTCCTCCTTGTGACAGTATTTCATTGTGTTCCAAACACTATATTAAGTGAAGACCATCTCTGCCGTCTCCTATGAGTTCCTGGGATGTGGTAATGTTCTGCTGTCAAGTTCATAAGATGAAAGGCATCTTACTGAACCTTTTCCTAAAGAATCAAGTGCATCTAAAGCAAAATAATTGGTCAGATAATATCATGGCTAGTGTCTTCCTGAGAGAACAAGTGAAGAAACAGCACTAAACTCATTGTCCTCACAGCCTCCTAAAACTACCAAACTTATGCATCTTAAAGACCACATGTTGGAGACATGCCATTTCAAGTCCACTTACAGGAAGCTATCAGAATCTCCTTGTCTACAGCAGTCATTTTGTCCTTTTAAGGAAAAGCCATGGCAGGTGGCAGAGGATTTCAGACACTTCATAGTTTGGTAAATTTTAGTTTTGTTATCAGAGAGATTAGATAAGATCCTTCTTGGTGAATATATCTGGACAGTGTGCATAGTGGTAAGCACCTAAGTCCTGGAAAATGACTGCCTGTATGTAAATCACAGACCAGCTGCTCAACAGCTATGTAATCCTGAACTAGTTACTTAACATCTCTAGTTGTAAAATGTTGATAATAATTGTACATGTGTCAAGTTATTGAAAGGATTAAATGAGCTATGAATTGTAAAGTGCTTTATAAGAGTGCCTGGTATAGTAAATGGTTAATAAATATCAGACATTATTAATATCAAACATTCTTATCAGAGAGGGCAAATTGTTAACATGTGTACTGCCATGTCCCCTACCAAGAGCACAGTCTTCTACTGAACTGAGACATAGGCTCCAAATCCTTTTAACAGAATCTTTCTGAACATAATGGCCCAACTGGCCACCCCCAAGTGACCTTGATGAAACTGACATCACAAGAAACAGACAGCTAGTAATAGTGTTCACTCAAGAGCACATCCTAAAATGCATTCACAAAATGGTATGTCCAGGCATTTAAGGTGGTTTTCTATGGTGTGGGAGCTGAGTTGGCTGACAACAATAGGGAAGGCAGGCTCCGTGTGGCAGGCAGAACTCCCCTTTCCTGGGAGATTTCATGTGCATTCATTTCAACTGTGATGTGATTGACAGTGATTGTGTAAAAAGCATCTCCTGAATAAGACTGCAACTGATATTCCACAGAGATTTTTTTGGGTTTTTAAATAACTATATTTCCACACAAATGTTTCAGAAATTTGGTTTGTGTGTTTAAAAAAGGAATTCTCAGATTATCTTTTTAAAGTCAAATATTAAGATTTTAAAGTTCAGCTCTTATAAATTAAACATTATTTTATTTATTTTATTTTTAATTGAGTTTTTTTGCATGACACTAGTTAAAATTATACAGGTTTCAGGTGCACAATTTTACAACACATCATCTGTACACTGTATTGTGTTCAACACTTATTGATTTTAGAGAGAGAAACATTGATTTGTTTCATTTGTTTATTCATTCATTACTTGATTTTTGTATGTGCCCTGACCAAGGATCAAACCTGCAACCTTGGCATATAGGGATGATGCTCTAACCAACTGAGCTACCCAGCCAGAACCAAGAGGTTTTATAAAAATAATCCCTTGTACTTTACATCCTTTGACTCACTTTCTCACACAAAGCTTATTTTATTTAATTTTTATATTAACTACATGTTAATATATTTTTGTATATATTAAGTAAACCTATTAAAATTAATTATATTTTTATTTATACTTTTTGAATGTGGGAAATTTAAACTTACATATGTGCCTCATACTATATTCTTCTTTCTTTTACTTTTTTTTTTAAGTGAGAGGAGAGAAGATTGTGAGACAGACTCCAGCATGGGCCTGACTAAGATCCACCTGGCAACCCCTGTCTGGAGCCAATGCTTGAATCAGCAGAGCTCTCATCAGTGCCTGAGGCCAACACTTGGGGACCAACTGAGCTACCCTCAGCGCCTAGGGCTGATGCTTGAACCAATCAGGTCACTGGCTGCAGGAAGGGAAGAGAAAATAAAAAAAGGGAGAGGGAGGGGAAGAGAAGCATATGGTTATTTCTCATCTGTGCCCTGACCAAGAATCGAACCCAGGACATCTGCATGCTGGACCAAGGCTCTATTCACTGAGCAAATCAGCCAGGTCCTCATATTATACTCTTATTAGACAGAACTTGCTAAGACCCTTTCTAGTACATAGTACCTTTTTTACCCCTATAAAGCGTATTTTCAATCAGAGGTTAAAAGGGGGGGGGGCACCATTCTTTTTACCTAGGGCAGTGATGGGCAATCTTTTAAGCTTGGTGTGTCAAAATTATCCAATAAACCAAGCATAACTCGGGTGGTGTGTCACTTCGAGAAAAACAGCCTAAGCGGAAGCCCCAGAACTAGAAACTCTGTGCCAGAGTTCTGTTGTATTGGTCTACAGACCTCCCGCACAGAGTGTTTACACTACAGCAAATGTTTTATCCTCAGCTACTGCACCTGGCCATGCCGGAGCCGAGGATGAAATGTCCTTCTCGGCATGTGGCCCCATACTTCTCTGGTATGCGGCCGCGTGTCATCGAAAATGGCTATGTGTGTCAGTGCTGACACGAGTGCCATAGTTTTGCCATCACGGACATAGGGCCTTAAACATGTCAAGAGAGACATCATGAGAATTTGGCATGACCCATAAGATCATTTCCTTTGTATTAATGATGGGTTTATGCATGAGTGATGTAGAAATTAATATAAGATGATTCTTTAAGGTGAACAGAATTTTAATAGGTGAGAAAGCTACATAGGCAAATTGTAATAAATTATAATAAAAACATGATAGGTTTTGAGTTAGATTATTTCCAGATAGATGCAAGTACAAATAGAAAAGGTCAGTTAAATGTACTTCCCAGAATTGGGTAAGTGGTTAGTGGCTGGATTGAATATTAGAAATAAATACTCCTGCCTTCTAGTCCATTGTCCTCACCTCAACATCTAATAATAATTTAATACTTTGGATTTACATTTATGCTATCTTATGCTGCAAACACAAATTGCTCTCACATAAATTATCTCACTTTTCATAAAACAATGATACTCTTCCCTCTGGTTTGGTTGGCTGGGTCATGGGTACCTGCACATGCTCTTGATGTATCTGCTTCAAGATAAGGGCTAAGCAAGGGAAAGAAATGTCATGTAGGTAGTTTCAAAATATTTGAAGAAAGTTTGAGATAGGGAGCTGTCAGTTTTGTTTTCCAATAGAAATCTAAAAACATCTTAACAAAAGTTCTGGAATCTTATTTATTACAAATGGGGAGTAAATCAATGAATTGAGTGATATGCAAGAAACCATCAAACATATTAACTTAAAGGAAGAGTCGTCTTTGGGAAAGGACACATTAGAAAATTCAAATAAGGACAGCAGTTTATTTCTTGCTTGTCTCTGATGAAGATGCATTCTCTTTGTGAAAACTGATTTATGCACTGATATAAACATTGTTTCTCTATGGCTTTGTTCTATTTCTTCTCTCATAGCACCAACAATTTTTGACATGGTATATATTACATGCTTAATGGAACATAATGCACCAAATATAATCATCACAACACAAACAGCTACTACCTTCACATTGTAGTTTGGGAAAAACCACAAAAGAGCATGTCATTAAATATTCAGCATGTAACTTCACTTCTTTGTGTCAGGAACATAGTACCTCCCTAGGAGTGTACTCAAAGTGTAAAGTCTGTGTGTTTTCCCCTTATAACACACATGTTCTCTAAACAGGGCTGTTTCTATTTAAGGAGAGACGAAACTGAATCCAAATCCTGCTATAAATTCCTTGCTTGCTTTTTTGAGTTGTGTTACAGTGCATTGTTACTGCAAGCTAATAATATCAAGTCCAAGAACGTATGAGTTGATGCATTGATTCTTTTTGGTCAAATTAGTAATTTATATTTCTCCAAATTTGGTAAAAGTCTGCAAATATTCTCCCATTTATTTTTTTGAAGCCAGTAGTTTGTATTCTGTGAACTCAGAATTCTTTCTTGATGGCATCAGGAGAACTGGGTTCTAATTCAGGTTTGTTGCTAATTCACAGACACCCTGAACAGGTAACTAAGTTTACTGTCACTCAGGTTTGTCACCTGTAAGGTGAGATGTTTTATTGGATGGTTCCTAAGATCTTTCCTATTTACAAAATTTTCACTCATGAAATTATTTTAGGACACATTCTTTCAGCATTTCCTTGACCACATAAACAATAACTAAATATTGATAAATTAGAGATATATGCAGGTCTTATAGGACATGTAAATCCACAAGGAAAAATAAATTAGGATTGGGTCTGGCTTAAAGTTATTTAGAGGCTTCTCTCAGTTTCAGGAGAAAATAAATTTTGACTAGAGTCAAAGACTACAATGATGTTAAACCATCACATCAGAGTTTGGTTTGTCCAGTAGTTGAATTCCACCTGGTTCTGCTGGAGGGTTTCTAGTGAAGAGTCTCTAAAATGTAAATATCTTGTCATTAAAATCAGCAGAACTATGGTACATATTGAAAGTGTGCTTTTTAAAAATTTTCCAGAATTTTTCTTCAATTTCCCTCTGTTAGAACTAGGGAAGGAATAGACGCTTTGGAAAATGAGGGCCTTGAGAATGGAGCAAGGGAGGGGAACTAGCGTTGAAGACCCAGCTACTTCTCCCTTAACTGGTTATAACATGTGATAGAAACAATGTTCTTTATCTTGTGGTTACTGAATACAGTTCAATAAAGTTCTCTAATTAGTTTTTTGAAGTAATAATTTATTTAATTAATTCATTTATTTATTTATTTTTTGAAAGAGGCAGAGAGAGAGAGAGAGAGAGAGAGAGGAACATAAAGTTGCTCCTGTATGTGCCCTGACTGGGGAATAAAACTGGCAACTTCCAATGCTCTGGAATGATGTTCCAATCTGCAGCCAGGGCTTAATTTCTTTTTTATTTTTAGAGAGACAGAAAGAGGAAGGGAGAGAGAGGGGCAGGGGAAGGGGAGTATTCATTTGTTGTTCCACTCAGTCATGCAGTCATTGGATGCTTCCTATGTGTGCCCTGACCAGGGATGGAACCCACAATGTTGCTGTTTCTGGATGATACTCTTAACCGACTGAGCTAACAAGGGCCATAAACTTAACCGACTGAGCTAACAGGGCCATAAACTTTATTTTTAGAGTAGTTTTAGGTTCACAGCTAAACGGAGTGAAAAGTACAATTTCCATTAACCCCAACCCTCACACACACACATACACAGCCTCTCCAACTACCAACATCCTCACTGGAGTAGCACATTTGTTGAATTTAATAAACCTAGATTGACACCTCATTATCACCCAAAGTCCATAGATGACATCAGGACTCATTCTTGGTATTATACAGTCAGACCATGGGTTTTTAGAAATGTATAAAGATAAATATCCACCACTGTACAGGCCTTGGCAAAAATAGGTTTACAGTTGTGGGTACACAAAACACAGAGATTATTCTAGTATTATTATTTATTAAATTACTGTATTATTTTCCATAGAACATCTGTAAAACTACTTTGGCCTACCCTATGATAGTGTACGAAATAGTTTCACTGCCCTAAGAATTCCCTGTGCCCTGCCTATTCACCCCTTCCTCCCCACTAACCTTTGGCACCACTGATCTTTTTACAGTCTCTAATGTTTTACCTTTTCAGGAATATCATATAGTTGGAATCAAACAACATGGAACCTTTTCAGATTGACTTCTTTTACTTATTTATATTCATTTAAGTTTCTTCCATGTCTTTTCATGGCTTGATAGCTCATTTATTCTTTTTTTTTTTTTTTTTTTTTTTTACAGGGATAGAGATTGAGTCAGAAGAGGGATAGATAGGGACAGACAGAGAGGAACGAAGAGAGATGAGAAGCATCAATCATTAGTTTTTCATTGCCGTTGCGACACCATAGTTGTTCGTTGATTGCTTTCTCACATGTGCCTTGACCGCGGGCCTTCAGCAGACCGAGCCACCCCTTGCTGGAGCCAGTGACCTTGGGTCCAAGCTGGTGAGCTTTTTGCTCAAGCCAGATGGGCCCGCGCTCAAGATGGTGAGCTCAGAGTCTCGAACCTGGGTCTTCTGCATCCCAGTCCGACGCTCTATCCACTGCGCCACCACCTGGTCAGGCTTATTATTCTTATAAGTGAATAATATTCCATTGTGTCTAAAAAGGCATCACCATACAAAAGGACATGTAGGTTTTCTTCTAGTTACCTTAAAGAATTTGTATAGTTTTGCATTTTACATTTAGGTCTATGACCTTTTTTGTGCAGGATATAAGATCTGTGCCTAAACTCATTTTTTTCTTTTTTTTGTATGTGATGTCAAATATTCCAGCACCACTGTTGAAAAGACCAGGAGGTGTTTTATTGTTTTGTTTTGTTTTTGTCAGTTCTTTCAGATTTCCTAGAGATATCATCTGCAAATAAAGCCAGTTTTAGTTCTTCTTTTACAATAAGTATACCTTTTATTTCCTTTTCTTGTCTTTAAGTAAGTTTTTTTAAAATTTCTTTTTATTTATTCATTTTAGAGAGGAGACACAGAGTGAGAGAGAGAGAGAAAGAGAGAAAGGGGGAGGAGCTGGAAGCATCAACTCCCATATGTGCCTTGACCAGACCAGTGCAGGGTTTTGAACTGGAGACCTCAGTGTTCCCAGGTCGACGCTTTATCCACTGCACCACCACAGGTCAGGTTCCTTTTCTTGTCTTAATGTGTTAGCTAGGACACATGGCAAAGCACTGGTGAGAGAGACATAGTTGTCCTGTTCCTTATTTTAGCAGGTTATGCATGTTCCATCATTAAGTATGATGTTACCTGTAGGGTTTCTTTGTTGTTGTTTGGGGATGTTTTTGTAGATTTTCTTTATGAGGTTAAGAAAGTTCCTCTCTATTTCTAGTTTACTAAGAACTTTTATTGTGAAAAAGTGTTGAATTTTTTAAAATACTTTTTCTGCATCTAGTAATATAATCGTGATTTTTTTCTTCTTTAGCCTGCTAACATGATAGATTACATTAATTGATTTTTGAAAGTTGAGCAGGCCTTACATACCAGTAGTAAATCTCACTTGATTGTGGTGTATAATTCCACCCCTCCCACCCCCCGCAAAATGAGAAGTGGTAGGGTGGGGGAGGCAGACAGACAGACTTCCACATGTGCTCGGCCGGGATCCACCTGGCATGCCCACCAGGGGGCGATGCTTGGCCCCTTTGGGGCATTGCTTCGCAGCCATTCGAGCCATTCTAATGCCTGAGGCAGAGGCCATAGAGCTATCCTCAGCATCCGAGCCAACTTTGTTCCATTGGAGCCTTGGCTGCGGGACAAGAAGAAAGAAATAGAGAGAAAAGCGAGAGGGAAGGGTGGAGAAGCAGATGGGCACTTCTCCTGCGTGCCCTGGCTGGTAATTGAACCCGGGACTTCCACACGCCAGGCCAACGCTCTACCACTCAGCCAACCAGCCAGGGCTATGGTGTATAATATTTTATATATATTGTTGGATTTGATTTGAATTACTAATATATTTTTTAAAGATTTTATTTATTCATTTGAGAGAGAGGAGAGAGAGACAGAAGGAAGACACAAAGTGGGAGGAGCAGGAAGCATCAACTCCAATATGTTCCTTGACCGGGTAAGCCCAGGGATTTGACCCAGCAACCTGAGCTTTTCAGGTTGACACTTTATCCACTGCGCCCCCACAGGTTAGGCTGAATTACTAATATTTTGTTGAAGATTTTTGCATCTATGCTCATGAGAGATGCAGGTCTACAGTTTTCTTTTCTGGTAGTATCTTTGTCTCATTCTTTTTTATTTTATCTTCTGAAAGAGACTGTAGAGAGTTGGTATAGTTTCTTAAATGTCTGAGAGTATTCACTAGTGAACCAATCTGGCCCTTGAGCTTTCTGTTTTAGAAGTTTATTAATAATTGATTAAATTCCTTTAATATACATAGGCCTATTTAGATTATCTATTTCTTCATGTGTGAGTTTTAACATATTGTGTCTTTTAAAGAATAGGACCATGTCATCTAGTTTTTCAAATCTGTGGGATAGAATTATTCCTTGTATTACTTTATGATCTTTTTAATGTCAGTGGGATCTCTCATGATGTCCCTGATTTCTAGCTTGGTTGGTTAGAACATTGTTCCAAGCTCAGAGGTCGCCAATTTGATTCCCAGTCAACAGATGTTCTTGTCTCTTTCATGCTCTTTCAATTCCTCTCTCTGAAGTCAGTAAACATTTTAAAGAATATATATATATTTTTTAAGGACAAGAGATAGCAAGTGTTGGTGAGGTTGTGGAAAGAAGGTAACTTTCATGACTGTTGGTAAAAATGTAAATTGGTACAGTCACTATGAAAAACAGCATGGAGGTTGCTCAAAAAATTAAAAATAGAACTACAGCATGATCCAGAAATTACACTTCTGGGTATTTATGCAAAGGAAATGTAAACAGGTTATTGAAGAGACACCTACACTGTCATGTTCACTTTAGCATTATTCACCATAGCCACAATATGGAAACAACCTAAATGTCTATGAATGGATAAATGGGTAAAAAAGGGTATGGTATCTGTATACCATGAAATATTATTCAGTCATGAGAAAGGACATCTTGCTATTGTGACAACATGAACGAACTTCGAGAGCATTATGACAAGTGAAACAAGCCAAACAGAAAAAGGCAAATATTATATATCTCACATATGTGTGGGCTCTAAAAAAAAAAGGATGTCAAACTCACAGAAACAGAAAGTAGAAAAGTGGCTGCCTGGGGCTGCGTGAAATGAGGAGAGATTGGTAAAAGGTTATGAGTTATCTGTCATAAGATAAATAAGATCTGAGGATCTAATAAAACATGATGACTATAGTTGATAGCACTATATTATATAAGAAAGTAGAACTTAAATGTTCTCACTTCCCAAAACCAAAAAGATAAATGTGTGAGGTGATGAATGTGTTAATTAACTAGATTGTAGGAATCCTTTCACAATGTATGTGTATGTCAAATCACCACCATGTATACTTGCAAGTATTTTATAATTTTGTTTGTCAATTATACTTCAATAAAGCTGAATATATATATATATATATATATATATATATATATATATATATATGACATTCCCCTAAAAATCATTAGATTTTACACACCACACTCATTATTCTAGGTGGCAGTTTTTTAGTTTCTGCTTTTTATAAAAAAAGTATTCAAGAATTAAAAGTGAGTCTTAATAAATAAAGAAACCTGACTAGGCAGTGTAGCACAGTGGATGAAGCGTTGGCCTGGGATGCTGAGGACCCAGGTTTGGAACCCTGAGGTCACCATCTTGAGCATGGAATCATAGACATGAACCCACAGTCACTGACTTGAGCTCAAAGAGTCACTGGCTTGAAGCCCAAGGTTGCTGGCTTGAGCCCAATGTCGCTGTCTTGAGCAAAAGGTCACTGGCTCAGCTGAAGCCTCCTCCCCCGCCTCCATCAAGGCACATATGAGAAGCAATCAATGAACAACTAAGGTGCCAAAACTATGAGTTGATGCTTCTCATCTCACTCTTTTCTTGTCTATCCCTTGCTCTCTCTCTCTCTCTCTGTTTCTCTCACTAAAATAATAATAATAATAATAAATAAATGTGAGTCTTCCTCCCATTTAACATGCTAAAACTCACCATTATTCTTGGAAATTTTGGTCTTCTCCAAAGAAACATGTTTTGGGGACTTTTTCCCCCCAAAATTGTTTTCTTTATGACAGCTACCACAGAACTAATGAATTTGTGTTAACACCTAACATTTTTTCATGCATTTCTAATTATTCCCTTAAAAAATACATTAAACTATTAGTCATGCTTACAACTATATATAATCAGATCATTATTTTTTATCAGTTTTTTGGGGGGGTCTCACATAATCATATTAATTCTCATTTGCCAATTAGCATCTGAAAATATTTTTAAAATCCTTGTTGAAGATTCTTTCAAGATATTCTTACTGATAAATCCATAAGGTACAAAAAAATCCATAAGGTATAAAGAAGAGTTCTACTTCTTGGCACTATAAATCATAATGCCTATTTTACAACAATAAAATAATTGTTCAAATACAGAATTAGAAACTCTTTATCTACCATTTACTATTTTACAACTTTTCCTGAAAACATTTATATCTGATACTTGTGTATCTTAAAAACATTTAGTAATCAATTTCTTAAAGCCAAAAATAAGTCTTGACTACATTTATTTTTTGCTTTATGGATTATATCAAAAGTTTAATAGAGTATTTAACGTTTTTAACTTCTTTAATTAATTTCATCATTTTAGCACCAAAAATTTATAGTCTTCCCTCAGGTCTCTCTGTTCACTCATACATAATTCACAATGACAATGCCACAGAGCAGCGGGTGAGCCCACAGGAGGGAGGGCATGACAAATCATGCCCCCAGGGTCTGAGCTAATGGAAAGAGAAATGGTTTCCTTTTTTCCATTATGGCATGGACTAAATACTGAAGTAAGCAGAAAAGCCTAGGGAAGTGGGAACTTGTGGTCTAAAACAAGTCTTATTTGCTCTTTAACTTTCTTTTCCTCCTATAATTCTGGTTTCCAATACCAGTCTGTGGGTGTTTTCCCCACACCACCAAGCAACTTTTTGATACCAGCGGGCTGTCCCACAATTCAATTCAATTCTGATACTGTTTACCTGGAGAGAGTGTCAGATCCCAAAGGGTAAGGGCTCAGCCCCACACGACTGCCTCCTATTCCAAATGCCAATCATCACAAGTCCAGGTTGGCATCTGTGCTTCTGACCTACCAGCTATAGATTAGATTTTTAATGTCCTCATCTTTGGGTTTGATTAATTTGCTAGAGTGACTCACAAAACTCAGAAAACATTTTATTTATATATTATTGGTTTATTATAAAAGGATACAACTCAGAAGCTGCCAGATGAAAGAGATGCATAGGACTAAGTATGGGGAAAGCACATGGAGATGCCAGCCACTCTCCTCACTTCTCCATGATCTCACCAATCCAGAAACTCTCATAACTTCACCCTTTTGAGTTTTATGGAAGTTTCATTACATAGGCATATTGGCCCCTGGTGACTGATTCAATTTGAAATCCCTCTCCCTTTCTCAGAGGTCAGGGGTATAACTGAAAGTTTCTTTCTTTCTTTAATCAAAAAATTTTCTACTATCGACATTCTATTTTATTTATATACTACATTTCCCCGTGTATAAAACCTTCATTTGGGGACCCAAAATTTGAAAAAAAAAGTTTTACATACTTATTGAATTCAAGTTTTATTCATCATAATATTCATACAATTCCTCATCACTGTCAAAACTCCCATCCATTAGCTTGTCTTCATCTGTGTCTGACGACGAATCATTGTCTTCAACAAGCACAAAAACAAGCGTGAAAAAGCAGGAAATGCAAGTAAAAAAATCTACAACCACTGTATAAGACACACCCAGTTTTTAGATGCCAAATTTTTTGAAAAACTATGCGTCTTATATGTGGGGAAATATGGTATATTTCATGTCTTTAGTTTATTTGTTATACGTGGCACATATAATCTTTATATCTCAGTCTGACCATAACAGTCCATTCCTATATATTTTTCTTTTTTTTATTGAATTTATTATGGTGACATGAGTTAACATAATTTTATAGGTTTTAGGTACCCAATTCTACAACACATACTGTACAACATCTCATGTGTTCAACCCACCAAGTCAAGTCTTCATCCACAACCATTACCCACTCTATGCCCTTTTCCACCCATCTCCTCAATCACCACACTGCTGTCTACGTTCATGAAGTTTTTTTTGTCCTTTTTGCTCTATCCCTCCATCTCTCTTACCCAGCCTCCCACTCCACACAGCTGTGAGCCTGCTCTCTATGTATGAGTCTGTCTCTACTTTGCTTATTAGTACATTTTGTTCACTAGATTCCACATATTAGTGAAGCAATCCCTCTTCTGGGAATATATCCTAAGAGTCCTGAAACACTAATTTGAAAGAATATATGCACCCCTATGTTCATTGCAGCGTTATTTACAATAACCAAGATCTGGAAAAAGCCCAAGTGCCTATCAACAGATAAGTGGATAGAAAAGCTGTGATACATTTACACAATGGAATACCACTTGGATTAAAAAAGAGGAGGAGGAGGAAGAGGAGAAGGAAGGGGAGGAGGAGGAAGAGGAGGAGGAAGAGGAAGAAAAGAGGAAGAAAAAAATCTTATCTTTTGTAACAGTATAAATGGACCTGGAGATCATTATGTTAAGTAAAATATGCCAATTAGAGAATTACTGTTAAGTTTCAACCCTCCAATTACATGGTTGGTTCTCTGGGCAACAAGTGCCCATCTCCAGGTGCAATGAAAAGTCACTTAATTAACATAGCAAAAGACAACTTGGTCACTCTTATCATTTAGGAAATTCTAAGGCTTTTATAAACTTTGTGCCAGAAACTGGACCAGAACAAATAGAATCAATCATAAATCACAATGTCGCACCTCTTCTCTTCCTCTCTCCCATCTCCCTGCTTTTACTTAAGGGAACAGAAATTCATTCAGATTAGTTCCCATAAAGATATATAGTGACAGAAAATAATTTGACTTTGGGTGATGGGTACAAAACACAATCAACAGTTCAAATGCTATAGAAATGTTTGCCTGAAACTTATGTACTCATTGATCAATGTCACTGCATTAAACTTAATTTTCTAAATAAAATTTAAAAAAATTTTAATGTTAGAATACAGAGATTCCACCTTGGAGTTGGGACACTGAAAGTACTAAGGACCATAGAAGTCTCTCTCTCTCTCTCTCTCTCTCTCTTTCTCTTTTTCCAACACCCAGAAGACCAGATGTTTCCCCTGAAGAGAACAGCTCCTCAGATCTTGATCACTCTGGGTCTCCTATCATCCTCTTTCCAACTTGTTCTATCACTACATAAAATACACAACATTTTACTACACTGAAGGTAGATGAGTTAAAGTTACATGAATTTATAGCAATACATTCTTTTGACATTCCATTGGCACATGTAATGGCATTTTATGGCAATTCGGAGGTCGTATCCTACTTTGCTTGAACTTCCATCTTGTTGGGCAGATAAAATATATTATGCTCACTTTGTTAAAGATGGTGCTGCCCACATGGAAGCCCATCACCCAGGTGATATTAATTGCACTTATGCTTGGGATGGGCATAGTTATATTATTGTGGGGGGGGGGAACAGGCTGTAAGCAGGCAGGGTCATTATAGCCGAAGGCTTAGTTTTAAGAGTAAGCTTTTCCCCACACACTTGGATGATGTCGGGTGGTGCACTCTCATGAGGAATCCTCCCATTATGCCTCAGATAAGTGACTTTGTATCAGAGACTTTCTTGTTTGTAGGTTGGATTAAAGGTGTGGATTTCTAAACTATAAAGTGGGGCAGACCGGGAGCTTGCTCTCTCTCAGTTCCTGAGATTGGCATTAGAGAAGAGAGCAGAGAAAGGCCACGTGGAGGAGGCCAGGAGAAGCAGCCAAGATGGTGGGGTGTTGAAGGAGAAGCCAGTTTGTGCAGAGAGAAGGAGATTGGGAACAGAGGTGAATAAGACTGGTAAGCTAGAAACCTTTGATGCTAGGAAACTTGGATAAATCAGTAGCTTTGTGAGCACTGAATGAGTGGGTTTTGGAGCCCAGCATGCGTTTTTACTTGCCCGCCAGGTGCAAGCTAGGATTAAAGCTGATGGCTTACCAGTTATTGGCTCTGTTGTTTCATTACTGACTGTCTGAATCAAATGCAAAGCTGCACGGGCCAGGCAGCCGTGATGGTAGCCTTGGCCACTGGCTTTACATTTGGCATAGTTTGTGGCAGGATTCAATACAGTTTGGTATGGAGCCACCACCACCTTTGAGCAGTGGAGTAGAGGACTGGCTGCTGTTATGGTTCCCCATAGCTGTTTTTTTGGGGACTGTAGGATGGCTGATTTTTACAGCCATGTGTGAGGAAACCAAAAGCTCTATGGAAGAGGCTGCCTGGGACCTGCAAACCGAGCAGTGGAAGGAGCTGGAGGAAACATGGGAGAAAGAGATGCCGACCCTGGAGCTGGAGGAAGCACTGGAGGAGGAGACCAACCACATTTGCGAGATTAGCCTTGAAATGAAGCAGATGCTGGAGGAGGAATCACAGGTTCATGAGTTGCAGATTGCCCTGGATGTTTTGGAGAGCCAGCAGTGGTGGAAGACCAAGGTTGAGGCCAGGGCTGGAGCTGCAAGGCCTGTTGAGCAGAAGGTAGTGATGGCCCAGGGCTCAAGCCCGGCAGCAGAAGCTGATGTTTTCAGTTCCTCTTTGGGGGATGAAGAGAATCAGGCTGGAGTTGCAATCCGCAGTCTCTAGAAGATGAGAGCCCAGCTGGAAGGAGTACCTGCTACACTCCTGGTAGGTCTGTGATTTGGGGACATAGGGGTGGATGCCATCATGCTCCCCAGAGAAGAGATGGAAATGCTGACTGTCATTGCCACATGCTTCTCTTTAGGACAGTGTGAGACCTGCCATGATGGCAGGAATGAGGGGGGAGGCTAACACCCCATGTGCGTGGATTGATTTCCTGGACTATGACAGAGTGAGCACAGGCTCCTTTGTTGGATGAACTTAAGGATTTTGGACAATGTGAAAAACCCTGATGGAGGTAGGGGGTGGCTTTAATGGAGGCCCTCTTGCCCCGGGAAGCCTTTCAAATGGCAAGAGAGAAGGCCGAGGACATTTTGCACTTTTGGCAAAGTGCTCAGAGACTGGTGAAATGTACCTTTGCAGTTGTTGAAATTGTATGATTTGTCATATATTTGTATAATGTACCTAATTTTGCTGTACAGGAATGTCAGTGGTATAGATTGTGGATAGTAAAGTGAGCATAGGGGTGGATTGTTGGGCAGATAAAATATATTATGCTCACTTTGTTAAAGATGGCGCAGCCACATGGAAGCCTGTCACCCAGGTGATATTAGTTGCCCTTATGCTTGGGATGGGCGTAATTATATTATTGTGTGGGGGGAACAGGCTGTAAGCAGGCAGGGTCATTATAGCCGAAGGCTTAGTTTTAAGAGTAAGCTTTTCCCCACACACTTGGCTGATTGGATGATGTGGGGTGGTGCACTCTCATGAGGAATCCTCCCATTATGCCTCAGATAAGTGACTTTGTATCAGAGACTTTCTTGTTTGTAGGTTGGATTAAAGGTGTGGATTTCTACACTATAAAGTGGGGCAGCCAGGAGCTTCCTTTCTCTCAGTTCCTGAGATTAGCATTAGAGAAGAGAGCAGAGAAAGGCCACGTGGAGGAGGCCAGGAGAAGCAGCCAAGATGGTGGGGTGTTGAAGGAGAAGCCAGTTTGTGCAGAGAGGAGATTGGGAACAGAGGTGAATAAGACTGGTAAGCTAAAAACCTTTGATGCTAGGAAACTTGGATAAGTCAGTAGCTTTGTGAGCACTGAATGAATGGGTTTTGGAGCCCAGTGTGTGTTTTTACTTGCCCGCCAGGTGCAAGCTAGAATTAAAGCTGATGGCTCACCAGTTCTTGGCTTCGTTGTTTCATTACTAACTGTCTGTATCAAATGCAAAGCTGCACTGGCCAGGCAGCTGTGATAATGGCCACGAATACTGGCTTTACACATCTTCCTTGCAATCCAGAGCTATTTCCTCTCAGCTTCTTTGGTTAGTGAAAAAATGAAATACCTCCTCTTTGAGCTACATGTTCATCCATCTCCAGGTTATATCTACCTAACAACTTGAATCCACTTGAACTATTACTTACATAATTTGCTTATAAAATAGTTCCAATTACCTATCCCTGGATCAGAAACTTAAAGTTATGCATGCTGGATCACTTCTTATTCTAAAACTTTCTCTCAAATCTCCCAAGTTTTCCCCCAATTTTCCCAGTATTTTTTTCCACCACCTATGGTCTTCTTGGTCCCCAAGGAGCCCCTTCTCTGAGGCCAACATCTGGCCTGTACTTTCCACTCAATAACACATGAAGTGTCATCACAGCACCTCTTCAGAATGCTAATCTGAACTGTGCTACTGTCTAGTGTTCCTTTGATTTTGTTGGGAGATGGGATTTTATTTTGTACTATATATTTAAGTATATTGGCAGGATGGATGGGAGTCAGGGACATCCAAGGAGCTAAAACATAAGTTAGGAGGTCAAAGCTGTCAGAGAGTGAGAAAGAGAGAGAAAGGGAGGGAGAGAGATACTCTGTAAAAAAAATTTCTACCTGCTTTAGTAGTTTATGCTTTCTAGTCACTTAATATATTGTTAAATTAATGGAGGCAATAATTTTTCCCTTCTTTCTACAGAAGATAGTGGTGATATTTGTTACAAACCTACTTATTTATTCTCTTATCCTCTAAACAACACTAGGGTCATCACCGTCTGACACAAAACTTTCACCATTCAACAGAGCCATGCCATTTTGTTTGTTTAATTACAGTGTTTACTTTTACCAACACCCAGAGGCCTATTAGTGAAAGCACATTTTTAGGAATCTAACAGATAAGCAAATATATCCTTAGATGACAGACACAGCTCTCCTGTCTTGTTTTGTACAACAACAACAACAACAAATAGCACTATTACACTTACATATTATTTAAACATTTTTCCTGCCTTTTTTTCACTTATATTTGTTTTCTGGAGAAGTGACATATTATTTCTACTTATCAAAACCTTAAATGTAATTTCTTTCAGAGGCATTCATGTGAATACCCTCTGAAAATCTGTAATAATATCAATTCCTCCTTCATGCTTTAAAATAGATTTATAACTGAGAAAATAAGCAAAAAGCTTAGGGGGCATAGGCAGGCTACTGAATAATTAGAAGGCTATAACAGTAACCCAGCAGGACTTTGATTTGGGGAACTGCACAGATGGCCTCATTCTTCCCAACAATTAATGAAGAAATAATACAAATCTTATGCAAACTTTTTAAGAGTATAGAGAAATAAGAAACATTTCTCAACTTGTTTATGATGCCAGCACAACCCAAATAGCAAAAGCTGACAAAGACATTGTAAGAAAAGAAAATAATAGTTCAATATATCTCATGAGCATAGAAGCAAGAAAACTTTTAAATAAATTGTTGGCTATTTATATGAACAAAATAAATGAACCTTGACTCTTAATTCACACTTATTCCAAATAGACTGTAGATATAAATATAAAAGTTTTGAGAATAAATCTGGGAGAATCAAACATGAAATATTTACAGAAATAATGTTCAACAGAAAAGCACACTCTACATTCTTCCATTTTATAATTTTATAAGTTCAAAGAAAGACAAAAGTAGTTTATGATGATAAAATTTTCTTTTTAAAAAGCTCCCAAATTATTTCAATGTTTACCTATGTTTGATAACCCCTTGTATACATAGGAGGTAACTAAGGTCCCAGGTGTGGGGTGATTTGGCCATATTCTCTCTTGATTCTTAGCTTTATATTAGTTGTATGAACAGTACTACCTCCGGCATTTGAGAACATTTTTTCTAACAGTTCTTGATTACATGTGCTGTTAAACAAACTCCCAAATCTTAAGCTTTTTATACTGCCCCAACAAACCCACTCAGTGTAGATTCCATAGGCTGCCTGAGGGATTACTTTATTTGAGTTAGTGCACATTTCTGTTTCCTTTTCCATGAAAAATTTCTTAGATGCTTTTAAATATTTTTAAATGGCAGGCGCATAACAATATCCATAACTAAACATGAAGGAAGTAATATAGATTTTCCTTAAGTGTCATTTTATATCTCTACCTTAGACTAGTCAAACCAGTGCTCTAATATCCTAGTGCTCATCTTCCAAATTCTTTGGCTTTAACTTTATGTTTATATTAAAAATCATTTAGAAATATTCTGAAAAGACTCAGGATAAAATATGAGTTTCTCCATCAGGAGATTGAGAATACAGTCTTTGGTCAATTTCAAAATATTATGAAGAACAAAGCTGGGAATAGCATACTCTTTGATTTCAAACTATATTACAAAGATACAGTAATCAAAGCAGCATGGTGTTAGCCACAAGAAAACAAAACAAAACAAAACAAAAACCCCTGAAACAGACACAAAGATCCATGGAATAGAATAAGAGCACAGAAATAAACCTGTGTGTTTTGTCAAGTAACTTATGACCAACACAATGGAGAAAAGAAAGCCTCTTCAACAAATGGTGCTGGGAAAACTGAAAAGCCACATACAAAAGAATGAAACTCGATTACAGTTTGTCTCCTTGTACTAAAAGTAGTTCAAAATGAATCAAAGACCTAAATATAAGACCTGAAACAATAAATTACATAGAAGAAAACATAGTTACTAAACTCATGGACTTTAGTTATAAAGGGCACTTTATGAATTTGATTCCAAAGGCAAGGGAAGTGAAGGCAAAGATAAATGAATGGGACTACACAGACTAAGAAGGTTTTGCACAGCAAAAGAAACTGATAACTAAATAAACAGACAACCAACTAAATGGGAGATGATATTTTCAAACAACTCAGATAAAGGGCTAATATCCAAAATATACAAAGAACTTATAAAACTCAACAACAAAGAAATAAACAATCCAATAAAAAAATGGGAAGAGAACATGAACAGACACTTCTCCCAGGAAGAAATACAAATGGCCAACAGATATATGAAAAGATGCTCATCTTCACTAGCTATTAGAGAAATGCAAATCAAAACTACAATGAGATACCACCTCACGCCTGTTAGATTAGCTATTATCAGCAAGACAGGTAATAACAAGTGTTGGAGAGGCTGTGGAGTAAAAGGTTCTCTCATCCACTGTTGGTGAGAATGTAAAGTAGTACAACCATTATGAAGAAAGTATAGTGGTTCCTCAAAAAACTAAAAATAAAACTACCATATGACCCAACAATCCCTCTACTGGGTATATACCCCCAAAACTCAAAAACATTTGTACATAAAGACACATGCAGCCCCATGTTCATAGCAGCATTGTTCACAGTGGCCAAGACATGGAAACAACCAAAAAGCCCTTCAATAGAAGATTGGATAAAGAAGATGTGGTACATATATACTATGGAATACTACTCAGCCATAGGAAATGATGACATAGGATCATTTACGACAACATGGATGGATCTTGATAACATTATACTGAGTGAAATAAGTAAATCAGAAAAAACTGAGAACAGCATGATTTCATACATAGGTGGTACATAAAAAAGAGACTAAGAGACATGGACATGAGTGTGGTGGTTAGAGGGGGGGGAAGGAGGGGGGGGAGAAGGGGGAGGGGAGGGGCACAAAGTAAACCAGATAGAAGGTGACAGAAGACAATTTGACTTTGGGCGATGGGTATGCAACATAACTGAATGACAAGATAACCTGGAAATGTTTTCTTTGAACATATGTACCCTGATTTATTAATGTCACCCCATTAAAATTAATAAAATTAAATTAAAAGAAAAAGAAAAACTTATGAACAAAACCTAATCTTATTGCCTGTGTTCTAGTACCACTCCTGCTACTGTGTTCTGGCTTCTCTGGTGCAGAAATAAACAAAGGAGTAATGGAGGGGCAAGGCAGATTGGGCACAGAGAAAAGTCAAACTGTGGCACAGGATGACATAGCCCCCGCTAATTCTGTGGTTAGTTAGAGCACATACTGTTCATCATTGTGGTGTTACACTGGACCTTTATATCGCCACCACCATCAGTCACTGGATGTTGTCTCTGTAAAGGGCATGGCCTTAAGGGACCGGGCTGTCTGAAGCTGAGCAAACCCAGAAGGTGCTGACAGCTGGTATATTGAGTCCTTCCTGGAACGAGGATGGTTTCCACCACAGAGATCCATGAGGACAGACAGATTATGTCAGGTCTGAAAGGATCCCAAACCTCCAAAATGACCCCAGATGTCACTTGAAAGGCTGTAGGTTTTACTCAGGATTGATCTTAATTTGAAGCCTAGAATGTGGGCCAAAACTTCCCCATTTACTTTGGAAAATATTCCAAAATCTCATGGTCAAAATACTTAGTGCAGTGTAAGGTCACTAAGAGAACTTTTTGAAATGTACTTTTGAAAGAAATTTCTAGTTTGGTTTTCAAGAAAGATTACACATAGAAAAAAAGGTTTTGGAGGGAAAAATTGTTAATTCTAACTAAAGTATTTCATATCAGCAGGAGAAAAAGGATTGAGTGAGAAAAGAACTTACAGCATCTCATAGGAGTATATTCAAACTTAAGCCCTGTTTTAGATATTAATTCCTGAGCCTATGAAGTTTAACCAGATTCTAGGGGTCTAGGGACAACTTTCTGCTAAAAAAATATTTTTTATTTTTTTTATTAAGTGAGAGGTGGAAATGTAGAGAGACAGACTTCTACATGCACCTTAACCAGGATACAACCAGCAAGCCCTTTACCAGGGTGATGCTCTGCCCATCTGGGGCTTTGCTCTGTTGTTTGGCAGCCGAGCTATTTTTAGCACCTGAGGTGAGGCCATGGAGCCATCTTCAGAGCCAGGGCCAAATTTGCTTGAACCATTTAAGCCATGGCTGCAAGTGGGGGAAAAAGAGAGTGAGATAGAGAGATAGAGAGGGGGAAGGGGTGGAGTAGCAGATGGTTGCTTCTCCTTGTGCCTTGACTGGGAGTTGAACCAGGGACTTCCACATGCCAGGCTGATGCTCTACCTCTGAGTCAACCACCCAGGGCCTAAAACAATCTTTAGCCTTTTCCTATCTCCCTAAATCTATATGAGAATCCCCAAACTTCAGTGCCCAGAATGAAATTTAAATTCCATTCTGGGCACTGAAAAGCTTTAATCATTAAATCTATTAAATACTCCTTGAAATTAAAGCAAAAACATAGTTTAGTTATAAATTTAGAGCTTGTGTCATTGCTTTAATAATTCAAATACTATGGTTTGATTCTTTCAATAATGTAAAAGTGGATGGACTATGAATCTTATTGTAGGAGTTCACATTTCATTCAAGAATGACTAGAGCAGTGGTTCTTAACCTTTTTTGAGGTACCGAACCCACCAGTTTCATATGCACATTCACTGAACCCTTCTTTAGTGATAAATACAATATGATTTCTTTTTCCAAATTCAAGACATAGGTATATGTTCTTTTACTGGTGCACAAAATGAGCTGTGCATGAAAATCACCTTGCTCAAAGAACAAAACCAACAAAGTGCATGAACTTACAACAAATTACGGTATTACTTTATTCTGGCCTCCGCGGCAGAGGCTTCTTCGAACCCCTGAGACCGACTCATTGAACCCCTAGGGTTCGATAGAACCCAGGTTAAGAACCACTGGACTAGAGTGTTTCTTAGGGTCTGTGTCTTGAACTGAAAATGAAGGTTCCCCTTAAGTACTAAACATATTCTTGGAACTCTTCCTTTTATTCAATTAACTTGATTAGGAACAATTCAGGTGAAATGTCTCCTCTTGCTAAATCATACCACCCAAAACTTTTGTCAAGTAAAGCAAGCTTAACATTATGTCCTCAGTCCATCAAAGTAAATGACAATATCCAAATTCTTTTCACTTTTTTTTTGCTTTTTTCCCCTCTTTCTAACTGATTAATTAATCAATTAATTAATTAAATTTATTTTTGCCTCCTCAACTATAGTATAAGGTCCTTCAGAGAAAAAAAAGATAACTTAGATCTCACTGTTTTCTCTTGCTTTCAGGGCCAGGCACCAGTCCAGCGGTAAACCAGTCCTTGGGGTCTGGAAGAGTGGGACAATTAAATGTAGTGTTACACTTTGGTGGGGTTGAAGCTGTATCACATATCAGACTGACGGGCTTATTTAATTAGTTCCAGTGAGAAGGCAGGAGAAAGATGTAGTGTCAATAAAATAGAACTTGGTCAGCAAACATGATTCCTTCAGAGTATAATTCTCCTTCTTCCTCCTTCCAGGGTCACCATTTAACCATTCTCTCCACACTGATAATCACAATCTGGCAGTGGTCTCTTCCCACTTCTGCCTTCCAGCCAAAAGACTCAAGTTGATAAAATTATTGATAAGGAGAGAATAAAGAAGGGGCCCTCTGCAACCCATTAGCTCTCAGTACCACCTACCTATGGAAACACTGCCTTAATAGTAAGGGATGGAACCACAGGCCTCCCAAGTTGCTGGGGGCCTCACAGTTCTCTAGAACCCTGCTACTCAAATAAATGTTAGTCTCAGAATCAATCCCCATGGATGGACTTTCAAATCAAAAGCTTTACCATTTTTATGGAGGTGTAATATAAAAGAAATTTAAAAACCAACCACCAAAGAAGAATGTGAAGATTATTTGAAGAATGGGTAAGATCAATATATTCCAGCAGTCTGAACACTTTAGAACAGGCAACATCTACCTTCCTGATTGTAGTTCCACAAAGCACCTGAAACTTCAGAGCATAGAAAACAGACATACTGGCAAGCCAGTCAAAATTTCCCTCAGGGTCATATGTAGCAAACAGAAGAAGATGGAAATCTCATTTTGAGTTTAGGGAGAATGGTATCCTCATCCAATAAAACCAAGTTGCTGTGGTTCTCCAACATCACATGCCTCTACATGTCACTCTGAGCATAGTCCAGACTTTGCCATTCCTCTCAAGAAATCAAGGGAAACATCCCTGAAAGTCACTAACCCACAAAGTGAGAAACCCTTCATGAGTAGGACTATGCTTACTATTATGTTATGACAGAGAAATGTTTTATGAGGAGCATTAATAAAAGGTCTTCATTATAAAAATAAATAAGCCTGACCAGGCAGTGGCACTGTGGATAGAGTGTTGGATTGGAATGCAGAAGACCCAGGTTCGAAACCCCGAGGTCACTGGCTTGAGCGCAGGCTCATTCAGCTTGATCACGGGCTCATCAGCTTGAGTGCAGGGTGGGTTGCTTGAGTGTGGGATCATAGACATGACCCATGGTTACTAGCTTGAGCTCAAAGGTCACTGGCTTGAGCCCAAGGTCGCTGACTTGAGCAAGGGGTCACTTGGTCTGCTGTAGCCCCCTGGTCAAGTAAGGTGCATTGAGAAAGCAATCAGTGAACAAGTAAGGTGCCGCAGCAAAGAACTGATGTTTCTCATCTCTCTCCCTTCTTGTCTGTCTGTTCCTAGCTGTCTCTCTCTCTGACCCTCTGTCAAAAAAAAAAAATTAAAGAGAGAAAGAAAGAATAAAAATACATGGTAGATAGAAATGCATACTCTCAGGCCCCACTCCTTTTCTACTGAACCAGAACCTGTGGTTTAACAAAGTCACCAAGTCCTTCACATACACAGTAAAGTCTGAAAAGCACTGGAACATTCTTCATTATGTGCATGAGAAAACTAAACTCAAGAGAAGGTAGGTACCCAAACAAAATGCATCAGTAAAGATATGCTGATTGATTAATTCATTGACTCTGGAGAAGCAATAACATCAAAATGTATGATAAATATTAGTGAGAGCAGGGTTTTAGCTACTAATGAAAGATTTACCAATAATTGAATGAGAAATCCAACTACCCAGCAATACATGAGAGTATAACTCTTCAGTTCATTAATATTTCTAAGCACCATCAAAAGGACTATGCAGTCAATATTTGCATTAAATGAAATAAAAATATTTCTGTTTGTGTGTTTGTTGCTTTGTTAGTTTTTGCTTGTGTTAGGTCACTATCTATATTTCTAGGAGTTGCTAAGATTTCTAAGGTTTTTATTCTTTTCATTGTTTAAGTTTCGACCTGGTCAGTTATTTTACCTTTAGTAAATGCAGACCCCTATATATTTGTTTAATTACTTGTTTTAAAAAAAGCTAATTAAATACATGCTCTACATGGAGAATACATAAGAACATTTCAAACAACAGAAATTATCCACAGCCTGCCCAGGCAGTGGTGGTGTGGATAAAGCGATGACCTGGGATGCTGAGGACCCAGGTTTGAAACTCCAAGGTCGTTGATTTGAGCGCAGACTCATAAGCTTGAGCACAGGTTCACTGGCTTGAGCCCAAAGGTTGCTGGCTTGAAGCCCAAGGTCTTTGGCTTGAGGTCAATGTCACTAGTTTGAGCAAGGGGTCACTGGCTCAGCTGGAGCCCCCCAGTCAAAGCACATATGAGAAAGCAATCGATGAACAACTAAGGTGCTGCAATGACGAGTTGATGCTTCTCATATCTCTCCTTTACAGTCTGTCCCTGTCTATTCCTCTCTCATTCTTTCTCTTGCTAAAAAAAAATTACCCACAAAATTCCCACCCAAGAGATATACAGTTAATGCGTTCATATCTGCAAAATTTTTATGTGGTTGCAATGATATTTTATATATAGTTTGGTATGCTGATTTATTTTTAATTATGACAAAACATATTCTGCTCACAAAAATTAGGGGATATTTTATCACTTCATATTCATTTTGAAATATCCTCTAATTTTTGTGAGCAGTATATTATCGTGTTAGCTGGAATATAATAAAAACTTCATATAATCAAACATAAAATCATAAGTCCTTTTTATAATTATAACATTAATAATTGTATAAGAATGGTATCATAATTTATTTAATCATTTCTTCATTGTCAGACACTTAAACTATTGGCAATTTTTATTTTTCAAATAAAGAGGTGGAATAAAACCATCACTGTGTGTAAAAGTTTGTTCATACTTTGATATAGAAGCATTTTGAAACCCTGATTTACTGAGTATTAATTCTGTATGGGAGTGATAAGCAATTCATTGCCTTTATTCAAACCAATGTTGAAAATGATTTTTTAATGTAGACATTTTAATATGTAGAGCTTTCTTTGAGAAAAAAATTTATATAGCCAAGACTATCTTAAGCTTACTGAATCCTTTGTTTGCTTCTAGGTTTAGAAAATATTCTTGTTCTCACAGATATGCTATTTATTTCTATTTTTGTCTAATAATTTTGTCTTGACTTTTAGATTCAACTCTGTAGTCCTTTTGGAATTGATTGTGGTATATAATATGAGATTAGAATATAAAGGGATTTTTCAAATTATGAGCCAATTGTTTTAGCATAGTTTATCAGATGTTTTTCTTTTCTACTCATCTATTATAACACACACACACACACACACACACACACACACACACGTATAATTCTATTGTCTATTCTGGAGTGGGCAACAATGTTTTTATTATTGTAACTCTTTGATATGTTCATATACATGATTGGAAACTCTTGCTGTTCTCTTGCTGTTTTTCTATATATTTTCAAAGTTTGGGCTTTTAAATTGTTCATTTCTAATATTGTTATGATGAGAGAATTTATTTTTCCTTATTTAAAGCAAAAATTATTAATTATGTTTAAATAGTCAATTACTTTCAATGGTTCCTTTTATTATTTTCTGAACTCACAATTGTTTCCTGGATTTCATGCCTCCATTTTCCATCCAGTGCTAATTAAAACTTTTTAAAACTTTGCTTGACCTGTGGTGGCGCAGTGGATAAAGCATTGACCTGGAACACTGAGGTTGCTGGTTTGAAACCCTGGGCTTGCCTGGTCAAGGCACATATGGGAGTTGATGCATCCTGCTCCTCCCCCCTTCTCTTTCTTTCTCTCTCTCTCTCTCTCTCTCTTTCTCCTCTCTCTAAAATGAATAAAAAGTACTTTTAAAATTTAGAAAAGTCTGTCAGAGGTAAGCTCTTTTTCTGAGTATGTCTGACTTTCTTCTTTTAGTTTCACCCCACTTTTGTATAATTGTTTCTCCACCCACACCTTTTAATTTGACAGGTGTGCTCCTTCAGTGCTTTAAAGACATCAATTCCATTGCTTTCTAGCAGCCATGGCTGAGGGAAAGTTTGTTGCCAGTTTCAAAGTACACTTTTCAATATATGAATTCTGCCTTTTCTGCTTGGTAGCTTCAACAATTTTAGTTTTCTTTTATGTCCTTCAATTTCACCATGATACATCTTGGTTTGAATTGATTTATTCTGCTTGCTATTCATGGTGTAGTTTTGTTATGAGAACTCATATATCTTTTTTCAGTTTAGCTATTATTTCTTCAAATATTATTTTTCCTCCATTCCCTTCTTTTGTAACTTCTTTCACAAATATATTAGAGCTGCTGTGCCTATTCTGCATATCTCAACTATTCTTTCCTGTATCTTATCTCCTTATCACTCTGAGCAAATTCTTCAGTACCATCTTTTTAACTTACTAATTCTCTCTTTAAGTAGGTCCACTATATAGTATTTTATTTTGCAGTTTTTAATTTCAATAAATATTGTTATTTTCATTATTTTTAAATATTCCTTTTTCATGACCATTTGTTTATTTTACATATTTATATTGTGTTTTCTTGTTATTCTGATTCCTTCAACTAGCTTTTTTAGCATTGTTAATATATTCATTTTAAAATTTTTGTCCAACTGTTCTATAATACTGTTTTAATCTGAAGTCAATTCCATGTCCATTATTGATTTTCTTCACTGCCCTTCTGAAATTAAATTGTTTCACCAATTGTAGAAGTTTGGTCCTATATCTGTAATTAATTTTTTTTTTTTACAGGGACAGTGAGAGAGTCAGAGAGAGGGATAGATAGGGACAGACAGACAGGAACGGAGAGAGATGAGAAGCATCAATCATTAGTTTTTCGTTGCCGTTGTGACACCATAGTTGTTCATTGATTGTTTTCTCAGATATGCCTGGACTGCGGGCCTTCAGCCGAACGAGCCACCCCTTGCTGGACCTTGGGTCCAAGCTGGCGAGCTTTTGCTCAAGCCAGATGGGCCCACGCTCAAGCTAGCAAGCTCGGGGTCTCAAACCTGGGTCCTCCACATCCCAGTCCGATTCTCTATCCTCTGCGCCACCACCTGGTCAGGCGAAATTAAATTTTTTATATATGGTAGACTTTTGTTTGTGGCTCAACTTGAATGTAAAGTTTTTGGTTTTTATTTCTTTTTTCACTCTCTTGTTTTAGCTATTTATTTGTTTTACATTTTATCTAAAATTTCTATATGTTTGAAAAGAGTGAAATGGGGAAATATGCCCTCAACAATTAATTGTCATATGTCTTCTTTTTGTATTAATATTGATGTAAATTCCTCCAAATGTTACTAAGATTGTGTTTGGATATCTTAAAATGTTAATTTGGAAGAACTGATATGCTTTTTAGACTTTCTGACCAGAACATGGACTTGTGAATTTTCATTTAATCAAGACATCTTTTTTCTATCTCTCCATAAATTTCTATATCTTAATGCTTTCTGGCATAATTAAATCCATAGTACTGAAAACAGGTTTTTTTTTGTTTGTTTGTTTGTTTTTTACAGAAACAGAGAGAGAGAGTCAGAGAGAGGGATAGACAGACGGGAACGAAGAGAGATGAGAAGCATCAATCATTAGTTTTTCGTTGCCATTGCGACACCTTAATTGTTCATTGATTGCTTTCTCACATGTGCCTTGACCCGCGGGCCTTCAGCAGACCAAGCAACCCCTTGCTGGAGCCAGCAACCTTGGGTTCAAGCTGGCCAGCTTTTGCTCAAGCCAGATGAGCTTGCGCTTAAGTTGGCAAGCTCGGGGTCTAGAACCTGTGTCTTCCGCAAACCAGTTTGACGCTCTATCCACTGCGCCACTGCTTGGTCAGGTGAAAACAAGGTTCTTTTTTTAAATTTTTAAATTTTTTTATTTACAGGGACAGAGAGAGAGTCAGAGAGAGGGATAGATAGGGACAGACCTACAGGAACAGAGAGGGGTGAGAAGTATCAGTCATTAGTTTTTCATTGCCGTCGCAACACCTTAGTTATTCATTGATTGCTTTCTCACATGTGCCTTGACCACAGGCCTTCAGCAGATGGAACAACACCTTGCTAGAGCCAGCGATCTTGGGTCCAAGCTGGGGAGCTTTTTGCTCAAGCCAGATGGGCCCGCGCTCAAGCTGATGAGCTCAGGGTCTCCAACCTGGGTCTTCCGCATCCTAGTCCGATGCTCTATCCACTGCACCACTGCCTGGTCAGGCGAAAACAGGGTTCTTGATCAATATTACTAACTTAAAATTTTTTGAATGTAGCCAGAATGAAGGAACATTCAGACTTGATGTGATATTTCTCCTCACCCGCTATGGGTTTCTTATATTAATTAATGACACTCTCAATTTGTTTCTTGCTATCGAAGGATGCTGTGAGCAGTGCTTTAGGCTCTGTGAGAACATCTTCTTAGACTAGTTTCCCACAGTCATCTTTTTTCTTTTTTAAGGACAATGTCAAGGTCCAAGGCCGTAAACACATTGCCATCAACCAAGAACAGAATTGGCCTGTAGGGTTAGAGCTGTAGCAGTTATTGGGAGGCATGTCTGGGTGTGTGTTTGTGTATATTTGTGCATGCTAAAGGACACCTGTTTATAAATCTTTGGAGGAAGAAATTTTTTATCATAATTATCAAGCATTACTTCCCTACCTTGCATTTATAGATTTTTAAGTATTTGTTCTGAATGCTAATTTTCTGGCAGAGGTGGGGAACTATAGTAATTTGATGAAAAATGTCATTATGTTCATATTTAATTTATTTAAATTTGACTGTTTAGTCAGTAATGATAGCTTTCAAATGTTTTGGTAACATTTTATCAGCATGCTGTATGTTTGAACCTAAATAACTCTTTTTATTTTAATTTACTTATGTCATGTCTGCTACCTTTAAAAGAAATGTTACTTGGCCTACCACTCACCACAGAAAAATAGATTTTAGATATAAATTATTTGTTCTGAGATTTTTCTAAAAATAATAGTTTACAAATAAAATAATTTCTGAACTATTTTGCCTGACCAAACAATGGCACAATGGATAGAGCGTCGACCTGGGATGCTAAGGACCCAGGTTTAAAACCCTGAGGCCACTGGCTTGAGCCCTGGCTCATCCAGCTTGAGTGCATGGTCACCAGCTTGAACGTGGGATCATAAACATGACCCCATGGTCACAGGCTTGAGCCCAAAGGTCACTGGCTTGAAGCCCAAAGTCGCTGGCTTGAGCAAAGGGTCACTGGATCAGCTGGGCACTCCCCGTTCCCCCATTAAGGCACCTATGAGAAAGCAATTAATGAACAACTAAAGTGCTTCAACAATAAGCTGATGCTTCTCATCTCTCTCCCTTCCTGTCTGTCTGTCCCTCTCTGTCTGTCTCTCACTCTCTCACTAATAATAATAATAATAATAAGTTTCTGAATTACTTCTTGAAATGACAAATAATGTTACAAATGTGACAAATAATGTTACACAAACACACAGATACTTTTTTCAAAATAAATATCCTAAAACTTAAACTGAATCAAAGTTTCAAGATATATAGATTATGATGACAGCAATAACGACAAAAACCACATCAAACCAAAACAAAATCTCATCAGACAGAAAGAAAAAGCCAAATTGTCTTGAAATGTAACATATGCTCTATGTGTCATTTCTTTCGCAGTCACAAAATCAATCTGCTACAGATAAAATAGTTTCAATCAAGCATTTTTAATTAAACTACCTTACTATAGCATCCCATTATTCTAATTAAAGAACTAAACACAGCATTATAGACACTTCTTAGGGACTTAAAACAATCCAACAATTATACGTAAAATCCACATTAAATGAAAAATCCAATAGATTAAAGTGAGTTATAGGAAGGAATTTCTGAAATGTTAGTAATTCTTCACTGATTACACTGTGCAACACTTCAAAGGTCATGAGAAGACAAACCAAAAAGAGATTCAGCACATTCCTTTGGCTGAATTATGCCCTTGTCGTTTGCCACAAATCATTCAATGGCAATAGAGTATTGAAGGGTAACAAAAACTAATCTGAGTTTTTTTTTACTCTGTTTATACTGAATGCATATAATGAGTACTGTCCTATGAAAACCATTGAAGCAGGAAGCAATAAATATGCTATTTTATTGGTAAAATTTTTTAGAGTCAGTCTTTAATAATCACACAAAACTACTAGTTCAGAAACCACCTTTCCAAGAATAAAAGGAATTCACTTTGAAATATGTCATAAGTACACCTTTTACTCTCAAAGACCAGAAACTACATGAATCTAGAGCTCTTCTTCTAGGTTCTGCAATGTTCTTTCAACATTCCTTCTGAGGATTTAAGTGGATTTAATTTTTACTGGAACAAAATTTAATAAAAGCACTCCTCATTGCAAAATGTCAATGATTGGAATAGTTAACACAACACCAGCTTTCAGCCTCTCATCCAGTTTTTCATTACAAAAGGATTTGATAGCAGCACCTTTTTCAGGTCACCCCTTAAATCCTTAAATATCAACTTTCTTCATTTCAACTGTCATTCTACCGTCTTACCCAGCCCCTTCTTACTACTAGTCATAACATTACAGTTACTCATATGCATGAGACAAAAGATAAGTAACAAGTAGGTTCTCTGCAGGTTCAGGAAAGTATGCCAAGTTGTGGATTTCTTGAGTTACTGAAATTCAGTATTGGGACAGATGTTAACAGACATTTAGTTTAAACTCTTAAGTCCTCTGTAATATCCCCAACAGATTGTATGCAGTATCTAATTAAGCCAGTTTAATTCCAAGGAATTCATCATCTTTCATGACGGATCATTTTCTCTTGAATAGTACTAAAGTGACTATTCAAATGGATGCCTGGATTTATATTAAAGAATTCTATTCTTTCTTTTCCAAGATAGCACTTAACATTTTTAACATAACTATGACATCTACCTATTTCTTTGTTGCTTCCACTTTCCAAATTAAGCACTGGCACATTCTTCAGTTTCATTCCCTCACCCTTCCTTATCTGAATGTACTCCAATTTGCCTATATTCCTCTTAAAATGTGGCTTCCAGAACAAAATAAGTTTCAGATATCATCAGATCAATGACAACTGAGATAAGGCTGCCACCTCTCTATTGTAACTTCTGTTTTTGTGGTTTTGCCCTTTAAAATGAAATTTGCTTCTTGGGGAGTGATATCAAATTGCTGTTTCATTTTGAATGTTCAATTAATTAAACTTCTTGGACCTTTATATTTGATGTCTTGTTGAGCCATTCTCATTAATCCAATCTTTATGTTTTTGAACATATATATATAAATTTTTTTATTTGCAATAAAATTAACTATCAAAAATAGAATTAAAAATGTTTTGAATACCCACAATTCCACCATCTAACAATGACAAGTCAACTATGAAAATTTTTCCCTTGTCTTTCTTTAGTAGTAATCACACCACAGATACCATTTTGCACTGTTATTTCATTTTACATTATGTCATAAGTATGTTTTCATATTTCTACATGGATTCCAAAATTTTCATCTTTTTAAAATACTCTACAAAAATTTCCATCGAGTTAATATACTGCAGTTTTTATTACTATAAAGTATTCCCAGTGTTTATTACTATAAATAACTTACTTCATTTAGAAGCTCTGGCCAGATAGCTGGGTTGGTTGGAGTGTTGTCTGGAAGCATAGAGGTTACTGGTTTGATCCTTGGTCAGGGCACATACAGGAACAGCTCAATGTTCCTGTCTCCCTGTCACTCTCAATAAAATGAAATTAAATAAATAAATAAATAAATAAATATTGGGTTTTACTTCTTAGTGTTAGAAAACAAAGAACAGTTATTATTCTTTTCTACTCTATGCCAAATTTCCTATCAAATGCTATGCAAGTGTCTGTTATAACAAGGCCTCAGCTTTCCTTTCCCAGATCATTTCCTCCTGCCTGCCTCACTTCCTCCAAGTGGGGTTAACACCATCTACATCTGTGTTCCAATAGCCTTTTGTGTTCGTGCATCAGTAAAAGAGCACAAGTAAGTATGAAGAGGATGTATAGTTTATCACACTGTTCATAATTGTCATTTACATGTTTGTCTCTCATCTAGATTATGAGGTTTTCAGGGAAAGCATAAGGTCTTCATTTTTGTATTGCTAGTACCTAACATAAAGGGTAAGTGTTTTATGAAAGAATAGAGATACATACCTATTCCATCTTGCCTACAATGGTATTACCATTAAAATGGTAACTTGCTATTTTTAAAAGATGCGTTCCATTCATTATTCTTAAGTTTGGGCATCTTTTCACGCATTTTCAATCACCTGTTGTGTGATTATCTATGCTCTTTGCCATTTATGTGTTGGCATAGACCTTTATATATCCCTCATCAAGCTGAATGGTCTTTTTCATTTAACAAATGCTTATATTTCATTTATTATTTCCCAGGTATTGCTCTGAGTGCTTTAAAAATATCAACTCATTTAATCCTTGCAAAACTCCTTTGAGAGGCATGCTGTCAGAGGCATAAGAAATTCAGTAACTTGTCTGAAATCAAACAGATAGTAAGTGGTAGAGCCAGGATATAAACCTGGGACTTCAGAGTCCTTGCTCTTAACCCCTATTTTATGTTATGTCTATTTATATTTTAACATTAACTTTCTGTGACATTCCTTGTAACCAATCAATTAGTCTGCATTTGTGCTTTTTTATTTTAGCTACTTTATTTTTAGTTGCATTAACACTTTGAAAGTAATTTCAATGTCTAGGACAATCCAGAGCTAAACTAAATTATGATTCTCAAAGCCCTTCTCTTTCAAATAGGTTGTTTTCAATGTTGATTTGCCCAGCCTGGCATCTGACACCCCAAGTGGGTCCTAACCATCCTCACACCCACTGACTCCTTCTGCCCTCCTCCCCACATGCAGTCATGATTATGGAAATCTTACCTTTGTTTTTAACATGTAGTTCACTTTCATTCATTTTTTTTTTCTTTTTTTTTTTTTCACTTTCATTCATTTTTGTTAGAACTGAGATTCACTTATCTATAAAACTGACTTTCTCTATAGCTTTTTTCAACTTACACTTCTGGGGATTGTGCTCCTATGGTTGGATGTCCTGCTCACCTCAGTCAGACTTCCTGGACACTACTAGGCAGACTGTACCTTCTGCTGAGAAACTCCTACTGCCTTGTCCCAACTATCAGACAAAACTATAGCAACAATAAAAGATTTCCTTTGGGTCTGAGGCCACCTCACATTTTGGGTATCATGATCTTAAACTGCCATAGAGACATGGCATTTCTTAGAGTGCTAATGAGGACCTCTACTTTCCAAATCACAGCACAGTTAGATACAAGCCTATGCCCACAGTCAGGATCCTGTGCCATTTCTTGCCTTAGGTCCTATTGTTCACAGCCCTTCTGCAGAATTCCAGCCTGCCTGCCTGCATTAAGATAACCGATGGTCATTTTCTTCATGTTTTGTCCTCTTATTTCAAAGTGTAGAAAGTTATCAAACCTTGAAAGACATTGAGACTGGAAGGCAAGTGTCATGCTCTTTCATTAAAGTTTAATTTCATTAATTCAAACCCATTAGTCCACCTTTCAGCAGGCTTCTTCCTTTTTTTTTTTTTTTTTGGCAGAGACAGAGAATCAGAGAGAGGGACAGATAGGGACAGATAGACAGGAAGGGGGAGAGATGAGAAACATCAATTCTTTGTTGTGGTTCCTTAGTAGTTCATTGATTGATTTCTCATATGTGCCTTGATGAGGGTGGGGGGGTTACAGTGGACCGAGTGACCCCTTGCTCAAGCCAGCAACCTTGGGCTCAAGCTGGTGAGCCTTGCACAAACCAGATGAGCCCGTGCTCAAGCTGGCGGCCTTGGAATCTCGAACCTGAGTCCTCCACACCCCAGTCTGACACTCTATCTACTGTGCCACATTTTAAAAAAATAAATTTTTAAAAAGTTTATTGATTTTTAGAGAGAGGACATGGGGGAGAGGGAGAGAAAGAAAGGGGAGGGGTAAGAAGCAGGAAGCATCAATTTATAGTGGTTGCTTTCTGTATGTGCCTTGACCGGGCAAGCGCAGTATTTCAAACCAGTGACCTTAGCACTCTGGCTCTATGCTTTATCCACTGCATTACCACAGGTAAGGTTCAGCCATCTTCTGAAGATGAATTCTGTTTCTCAATACATTCACATCAGAAAATTTGTCATCTAAAACTTGATAAAAATGTTTCTTGTATTTTCATCAAAACTGCTGTCAAATATAAGACGATTTATATTACTCATGTCTCCTGTCTCATTGGAGACCTAAGGATCCTTACGGCTGCACTGTAAGTCAGGCCACATTTCTCTCTCTTGACCATTATGCTGCCATATGAGACTTTGGAAAATGCTGTCCAGAAACCCAGGTACATCATTTACATAAATTTGCCTGATGAAACAATGTATTTGTGTTAAGAAAGGAAAACAGTCCCTAGGGATTTTTAAATATGTTTCATTTTTTATCTTTATTCTTATTGTATTTCTCGCTCATATTTAGAAGTTGTAAAGACCCTGGGTGGTGGCTCAGTGAATAGAGTGTTGGCCTAGCATATGGACGTCCCAGACTTGATTCCTGGTCAGACCACACAAGAGAAATAACCATCTGTTTCTCCATTCCTCCCTCTCCCTCTTCTCTTCCTCTTTTTCTTCCTGAAGCCAGTGGCTCAATTGGAGTGTGGCCCCAGGTGCTGAGGATAGGTTCTTTGGAGAACATCAGCCTCAGGTGCTAAAAATAGCATAGACCCCAGACAAAGTTGCGGGGGGTATTTGCTGTGTGGATCCTACTGGAGCTGCATGCAGGAGTCTGCCTACCTCCTCTCACCTAAAAAAAAAAAAATTGTAAAGTTCATGTGGGCTCTCTCTAAATGGCTATTGGTCTTCATCTCATTCTGACAGTCTCTGTCTTTGAAGTTTTCAGAAGAGAAGCTATCTTCTAGTTTTATAGTGTCCCACGGTTCCTGTCAGTCTGCTAAATTTTTTAGGACAACCATAAATATTTCAGAAGGTAGAATTGACTGTTACTTTATTTGGTTCATCAGACATTTCTTGATCACTAGATTTGCAAAAAAAAAGCTTTCCATTAAGTGTTATAAGTAGAGAATTTCTTTAAAGTCATCAAAATAGCATAAGTATTATTTTGAGAAAAATACAATGGAAAGTTGTTTTTAAAATTAAGTTCTTCCAGTTGTTTATAAAAATATATCTCTTCCCACTTCATCCTAGATGACTTCTGTCTTCATATGAAACCCTCTCAACACTTCTAGCCCATCATTTTATTGACCTGTTTAACAGTGATTTCAGGTGAGACTGAAAGCAGGAAGTTCCAGATAAATTTACAGCTTAGTAGTGTAATAATGACTTACACGATTCAACTTCTGCCCCAGAGGTGATTTTGTATTATAAAATAATTGTTCAATAGCTCAGATATAAGAAAGTAGTTACACAGCTATGATCTTAAAATTGGCAATGAAAGCCCTGAAGTGCTTGCATGTCATAAATTCCCTCCTGTCCAACATTAACCCTAGCAACAGGGCAAGTACAACAGAAAGGAAAACCTTTTACCCCCCCTATGAAATTCTTGACATTTTTCCGTTGTTTCAGGGACTTTCGTAGCCGAATGCACACACACTATTTTAAATTAGTAATTTCTTTTAGCAAGATCTCATGACATTTTTCTCCAATGTTTCAAAGATAGAATTACTAGTTAAACCCCTCACCATTCAGAAAGCAGAACCCAATACAGATTTCTATTTTCACATTTATGTGATTCTTGGCAAGGTTCATTCTATTCATCCTGATTTGGTAATTGTTGGACAGATAAAATATATTATGCTCACTTTGTTAAAGATGGCACTGCCCACGTGCAAGTTTTAAGAGTAAGCTTTTCTCCACACCTTTTACTGATTATATGATGTAGGGTGGTGCACGCTCATGAGGAATCCTCCCATTATGCCTCAGATAAGTGACTTTGTATCAGAGACTTCCTTGTTTGTAGATTGGATTAAAGGTTTGGATTTCTACACTATAAAGTGGGGCAGACTGGGAGCTTGCTCTCTCTCGGTTCCTGAGGTTAGTATTAGAGAGGAGAGCAGATTAAGGCCACGTGGAGGAGAGGAGAAGCAGCCAAGATGGTGGAGTGCTGAGGGAGAAGCCAGTTTGTGCAGAGTTTGTGCAGGAGGAGATGGGGAATAGAGGTGAATAAGTCTGGTGAGCTAGAAACCTTTGATTCTAGGAAACTCAGATAAGTCAGTAGCTTTGTGAGCACTGAATGAGTGGGTTTTGGAGTTCAGTGTGTGTTTTTGCTTGCCCGCCAGGTGCAAGCTATAATTAAAGGTGATGGCTCACCAGTTCATGGCTCCATTGTTTCATTACCGACTGTCCAAATCTAATGTGAACCTGCACTGGCCAGGAGGCTGTGATGGTAGCCGTGGCTCCTGGCATTACAGTAATCTTTTTCATTCCAGAGAACAAGACAGAAAAGAATGAACATCCTGTCATTAGGAAATTCAGTAATTTGAATACTAGAAAGCATAAAATGAAAAAGCTAGCACTGGATTTAGCTCCTTAAGTTCAGTGTTTTGTTTTGTGTGCATGTATGAGAGGTTTTCTTTTCTTTTCTTTTCTTTTCTTTTCTTTTCTTTTTTCTTTTCTTTTCTCCCAATGCTTCACTGTGTGGATAAAAAAGGGGCCATATACTTAACCTGACAAGCTCAGAAAAAGCCTGAATGGTGTCTTTACAAACTCTGGGATCTAAAGTAAACACACAGGATGGTCTAAAATAGAAACTTTTTAACTAAAAGCATTTATGGTGAGTAGTAATGTCCTAGGGCAGTGGTTTTAAACCTTTTTTGAGGTACCAAGCCCACCAGTTTCATATGCGCATTCACTGAACCCTTCTTTAGTGATAAATAAAATATGATTTCTTTTTCCAAATTCAAGACATAGGTATATGTTTTTTTACTGGTGCACAAAATGAGCCGTGCATGAACATCACCTTGCTCAAAGAACAAAACCAACAAAGTGCATGAACTCACAACAAATTATGGTATTACTTTATTCTGGCCTTTTCGGCAGAGGCTTCTCCGAATCCCTGAGACCGACTCATCGAACCCCTAGGGTTCGGTAGAACCCAGGTTAAGAACCACTGTTTTAGGGAGTTATTCTCTATCTGAAGAAGGTCAATGTTTGCTTTGAAGGCTGTCTGTTGCCTTTTGCATCTACAATAATGTATCTGATAACATGTCTTTGATGTGTGGGGGTAATCTTTTCTCTGACACCTCAGGGCAGGCATCCCACCAGAGCAGGAAGCAACAGACCTTTTCATTGTTATTATTATCATGTTAATTAACCTGTGTTGTGCTACCCTATATAAGAGAGGTTTTAATGTATACATTTTTACTTTTAAACAATCCCAGAGATTTCCCCATTTTGCTTTCTCCTACCTCCCTAATCTATCGTCAATTTCATGTAACCCCCTTACGTTTTTCCCTTTGATTCTAATGTATAAAATAGGTAGTAAAACCGCCATTTTTCAGAGCACTTTCTCAATTTGTTGAGAGTTTGCTTTCTGGCAATTGTCAACAGTCAAATAAACTCATAAATAATTCTTACAGGTTTGGAAGTTGTTTTACATTGACAACCGGCAACACCAAGGAAGCAACTGTTTCCTGATATGAAAGGTATAACATGTCATCAAGAGTAACAGGTTCAAACCCTGCTCTTCCATTTGCATGTTTTGGTGTACTGTAGAATCTTGGCCATTTCCCCTCAAAATCCAATCATAAAAATAATCTAGGTACATACATGACTGCCTCTGTAGTAACACACATTTCAATTCAGTTTAGTAATTGTTGGGCAGATGAAATATATTATGCTCACTTTGTTAAAGATGGCATGCAGGTTTTGAGAGTAAGCTTTTCCCCACACGCTTGACTTATTGGACAATGTGGGGTTGTGCACTCTCATGGGGAATCCTCTCATTACGCTTCAGATAAGTGACTTTGTATCAGAGACTTCCTTGTTTGTAGATTGGATTAAAGGTTTGAATTTCTACACTATAAAGTGGGGCAGGCCGGGAGCTTGCTCTCTCTCGGTTCCTGAGATTAGTATTAGAGGGGAGAGCAGATTAATGCCACGTGGAGGAGAGGAGAAGCAGCCAAGATGGCGGACTGCTGAGGGAGAAACCAGTTTGTGCAGAGTTTGTGTAGAGAGAAGGAGATGGGGAACCGAGGGGAATAAGACTGGTGAGCTAGAAACCTTTGATGCTAGGAAACTCGGATAAGTCAGTAGCTTTGTGAGCACTGAATGAGTGGGTTTTGGAGCCGCCAGTGTGTGTTTTTACTTGCCCACCGGGTGCAAGCTAGAATTAAAGATGATGGCTCACCAGTTTTTGGCTCCACTGTTTCATTACCAACTGTCCGAATCCAATGCAAACCTGCACTGACCAGGTGGCTGTGATGATGGCCTTGACCACTGGCTTTACAGTAATGCTTATAAATGAGCAATCAACACCTTTGCATACTTAGCTAAAGAACCAGTTTAATTGTGATGTTACCTTTTCTCATAATTAGGCACAAAGCAAAGCAGTAAAATAAGAACATTTTGGCGAAAAGATATTTATAGACATTTTAGAAAACATTAATGGTTTTATTTTGTAAAGCCAGTAGTCGGAGTCACAATCACAGCCACTTGGCCAGTGCAGGTTCTCATTAGATTCGGACAGTTGGTAATGAAACAACAGAGCCAAGAACTGGTGAGCCATCAGCTTTAATCCTAGCTTGCAAAAATCCAGCGGGCAAGCAAAAACACACACTGAACTCCAAACCCCACTCATTCAGTGCTCACAAAGCTACTGACTTATCCGAGTTTCCTAGAATCAAAGGCTTCTAGCTCACCAGACTTATTTACCTCTGTTCCCCATCTCCTCCTGCACAAACTCTGCACAAACTGGCTTCTCCCTCTGCACTCCACCCTCTTGGCTGCTTCTCCTGGCCTCCTCCATGTGGCCCTTCTCTGCTCTCCTCTCTAATGCCAATCTCAGGAACCGAGAGAGCAAGCTCCCGGTCTGCCCCACTTTAAAGTTTAGAAATCCACACGTTTAATCCAATCTACAAACAAGAAAGTCTCTGATACAAAGTCACTTATCTGAGGCATAATGGGAGGATTCCTCATGAGAGTGCACCACCCCACATCATCTAATCAGTCAAGGGGCAGTGTCATCTTTAACAAAGTGAGCATTATATATTTTATCTGCCCAACACATTTATATGTATTACAGAGTGATGAGTGTAATGGAAAGCATTACATCCCCATGTTGCAGTGATGGGTGAATTTGGTCCTGTGGCAATGCAAATAACTGAAAAAAATAAACTTGCCCTTTGCTGTGTGCTAACAGAATTACCATGTGGTCATGCACCATAATTAGTGACACTTCACACTCTCAGGAATCTTAGAGTGTAGAAAGCAAATGGACACAAAATAAATATTATCTAATTCACCAACAATTCACATGCACATGTGATAAAGTGGTTCTTTTTAGGATAGCATGCATGGAATGAGATCTGCAGCATTTCTCAGGGGCAGGCGTTGGATATATAAATATACCTCTCCAGCTGTACATTGGGCCTCTCTCTGTTTCTCATTGTCTGTTTCTTTTCTTTGTAAAGCCACTAACCTTACTGCTTATTCAAAAACAAGTTACCTGAAATGACTGTGTTCTTCAGATTAGAATAATGAATATGTATTATTTTATGCTACTATGAAATCGATTTAGTATGCTGTTGGCAGATAAAATATATTATGCTCACTTTGTTAAAGATGGCACTGCCCACGTGGAAGCCCATTGCCAGGTGATATTAGTTGCCCTTATGCTTGAGATGGGCGTAATTATATTATTGTGTGTGGGGGACAGGCTGTAAGAAGGCAGGGTCATTATGGCCCAAGGCTTAGTTTTAAGAGTAAGCTTTTCCCCACACCCTTGACTGATTGAATGATGTAGGGTGGTGTATTCTTATGAGGAATCCTCCCATTATGCCTCAGATAAGTGACTTTGTATCAGAGACTTTATTGTTTGTAGATTGGATTAAAGGTTTGGATTTCTACACTATAAAGTGGGGCAGACTGGGAACTTGCTCGCTCTCGCTCTCGGTTCCTGAGATTAGCATTAGAGAGGAGAGCAGATAAAGGCCATTTGGAGGCCAGGAGAAGCAGCCAAGATGACAGAGTGCTGAAGGAGAAGCCAGTTTGTGCAGAGTTTGTGTAGAGAGAAGGAGATGGGGAACAGAGGTGAATAAGACAGGTGAGCTAGAAGCCTTTGATGCTAGAAAACTTGGATAAGTCAATAGCTTTGTGAGCACTGAATTGAGTGGGTTTTGGAGCCCAGTGTGTGTTTTTGCTTGCACGCCGGGTGTAAGCTAGGATTAAAGCTGATGACTCAACAGTTTTTGGCTCCGTTGTTTCATTACCGACTCTCCAAATCTAATGCGAACCTGCACTGTCCAGGCAGCTATGATGGTGGCCTTGGCCACTGGCCTTACATAAGCCTTTTAAAATAGATGAATTGTTTATTTTAAAATAGATGGTTTATCAGCTGTGAGAGCACTACGTATTGGATTATTTTGGATATGGAAATCATTGCCTAGTACACCACCTTCAGATTAAAAGCTGTATGAATAATATTTTATACAGTATACTTTATATACAATTACTTATTCATTTCTGAGGGTCTTCATCTGCTCTTAAATAGGATATTTTGCATGATGTATACCAGAAAATCAAATCAACATTTTTTTCATTTGTCTCATTTTGAAGAATTGAACTATTACTTTATAATCTGTACTCCTACTACATGGTTAGTGATTGACAAGCTTCACTCCAGTGACTCAGCACTGCACAGAAACTTCCAAACAAATTTGGGTTAACAAGCTCCTAACAGGCTGCTAATGCCACAAGGGCAGGGATCAAACTCTACTTACTTACTACCTCTGTGACATCTAGGAGAGAGTCTGGCACATGACAGGATGTCAAGAAAGGTATTTTGGAACTGAGGGCTGAATGAACAGCATCTGAACAATGAACAAGAAAAAGAGATGAAACAGAAAAGGCTGGGAAGCTGCAGGAGCCCTCTGGGAGCTGCTGGAACCTGACCTGAGGAGACAGTGAGCTCCACTGTTTACCCTCCCCTCCACTTCTATAGGGTGGGCAAGAGACCTATTTAAGTGCTTTAGCCTACTTGCAAGATCACCTGAGGACACTTTCAGATACACTGACTGGAGCAAGAGGAAACAATAGGGTGTCACCACACCTGCCTGGCCTTCCTGCTGAAAGGCCATAAAAGCCTGTCAGGCTCCAAGGAGATTCCCAGAACTCCCCAGCACAGAAAGCTGACACAGAGGTTGCTTCTCACAAGACCACCCTCAGTACAACAGAGCAAAGACTCTACAGAGAAGACTGGAGCCTAAAGGGAGCTCTCGGGGAATTATCGAGGTCTAGAGGGGCCCCACTGTTTAGGACCCCCTCTACCTCCACAGGGTTAGCAGGAGCTCAATCCAGATGCTCTGGCCTACCTGGAAGGTCGCTGCAGTGCATTCTTGGATACATCCTGTAAGCTCATTTCTACCTGAATTGAGGGAGCAATAGGACATTACTACACATATTTGGCCTCCCCACCCAGAGCCACCCCAGCTTGGCAGGTAACCAGATTATAATAGAACCTTCAGTTCTGACAAAACTGTTTGTTATATATTGACTTGTACAAACATGGCTTATAACTACCTCAGCAATTAAAAAGCTCACTACAAGCTCAACCATACTATTGTACTCATCAAAATAATATTTATAAATCATTTTTTAATGATTCATAAGAAATTTTCATTTTAAACATGAAAAAATTAAAATATCATAAGAACACAACCATTTGCTAATTATTAAAAAACATACTAGAAAGAAAAATACCCAAATAATAGATGATTATCGCTGGATGGTAGAATTATTGCTATTTTTATTTCTATTTTTCTATATCTTCTAAACATAAAAGTATAAAAATTATTATATGTTTAGTTTTAAAACTTTTATATTTAAAATATTAGCCAATCACTATTCATTTTTCATTTATTTTGGCTCTAGATAATTGTTCAAATCACCTTTGTATAATATCTATATTTTCACAAATGGCTGGGATAAGAAAGTCATTTTATTTGCATAAATGTGTGTCAATATTTTATGAAAGTAGAAGGATATCCTACACTAGAACTTGTCATCACAAAAAGGAAAATGAATATACACTTATGTAAAGCCAGTAGCCACGGCCACCATCACAGCCATCTGGCCTGTGCAGGTTCGCATTTGATTCAGACAGACAGTAATGAAACAATGGAGCCAAGAACTGGTGGGTCATTAGCTTTAATCCTATCTTGCACCCGGTGGGCAAGAAATATACACAATGGGAAAACACTTCCCTTTCCATTCAGGGATCCCAAAGCCACTGACTCATCCGAGTTTCCTAGAATCAAAGGTTTCTAGCTCACCAGACTTATTCACCTCTGTTCCCCATCTCCTTCTCTCTGCAGAAACTCTGCACAAACTGGCTTCTTCCTCAGCACTCTGCCATCTTGGCTGCTTCTCCTGGCCTCCTTCATGTGGCCTTTTCTGCTCTCCTACGGCATGGGCTTCTCCTAGAACGTAATCACTCTTCTCTAGAACAACGTGATCTCTCTTACTTTTAAAACATCTTGTTGCGAAAGCCCTCCCCCAACACATATTAACATAATCACGCCCATCCTAAGCAAGAAGAGCAACTAATATTTTCACCTGGGTGATGGGCTTCCACGTGGGCTGCACCATCTTTAACAAAGTGAGCATAATATATTTTATCTGCCCAACAACTTAGAAATGTCTATTTATTTTCTAAGTTTTTCTTTCCTTTTTAACTTTTTTTTTTAATTTATTGATTTTAGAGAGAGAGGAAGGGAAAGAAATTGAATGACAGAAACATCAGTGTCCCATTAGAACCCAAGCTCTACATCAATCAGGTGTCCCTGACTCGACTTCCCCATGCAGTGGGACTCTCCTGCTTATCAGCGGGGCTGGCAGCCTCTTCGAGACTACTCTTGAGGCGGCTATGAGGATACCACTGTTAGGTGCTACCGGAGGAAAGACACGACCGACACACAAATTAGTTTCAATAATCACACAGGCAATTTATTACTCACAAATCCTTTAGGCGTGCCTCGGTAAAGCTTAAGGGGGCCCCATGGGCATGCTCCTCTCAGCTGGCTTTGGTCAGAGCTCAGATCGGCGTGGATAAGGTCCACATCAATGTTGGAGTCTGGGCGACTACTGCAGTATGGGGCCCCTCAGTTTTAGTACCTTTTCTGGCCAACGCCTTCTAACAGGTGTCAATCTACAGGATCATCACTTCAAACCACCTTTTTGGGAGAATCTCCTCTACGTCAATCTACTGAAATGCTTACATCAAACTACTTTTTAAGATGTTCTTTTTACGTCAGTTTACAAAATTAACGTAATTAACACCAAGCCACTTCTTATCTATGTATAACTTCACACACATATTAACTGGGCCCTGTTTGAAAGTTGGAGTCTGTTAATCACATTACAGAGTTATGGCACTAAGCCACTATACTAATTCCTATCCAAATGGCATAACTTTAATAATTATTTTTAATATTTTTAATTAATTTTATATATCTTCCATATTTTTATATTTCTATATATTTAATTACTATAACCTTATATTACTACAACAATCAGTCTGTTCCTGTAAGTGCCCTGACCGAGGACCAAACCAGCAACCATTACGTATAAGCACAACACTGACCAACCAGGCTATCTGGCGAGAGTTAACTTCTTCCTTTTTAAAAGAAAGGCTTGTAAATATCACATCTGAGTTCTATATTTCCCGCATGCTAACCTGAATTAATTAACTATAACTTAGTGTGTGGTGCATGGGGAAAGAAGACTTGCTTGCATTTTTTTTTCTTTTCTTTTTTTTTAAGAAAAGGAATTGCTGTTAGAAGTTGCTGAAAGTTTCCATTTTTAGGGTGGAAATATCAATTAAGTTTTGTAGCAAATTTCCTTCATTTTTGGGAACTTTTAGTTACATAAATTACCTAAAATTGTTCCTGAAGAGACTTGTGAAGTTACCATAAATCTGATTGTAGTTGCTGTAGAACAGCTTCTTGTTCATTTGGGTAATGCAAATAGCAGCATTTTTTTTTTTTTTACGGCAGATTGTGCCTTTGCAGAGTTAGAGAACTGCTTTTCCAAAATATGGATTTAAACTGAATATTAGTGCCCTCCATATATCAAGATTAGAATACCCAAAAATTGGGAAATAATTTTCAACTATTGTGCTTGTATATTCTGAGTCTTGACTGTCAGCCCTTTCTCTGTCTTCTGCTAAAGAAATGGGAGTTTTCCATGTCAATCTAGCGGGGACAAGATTGGGTGGGCCTGGGGGAGGAGGGAGTCCTCTCTGCAGTATGGGCTAAAGAAGGGGGGGGGCTGAAGTGAAGGAACATGGAGGTTAGACCTTGGCTGGAGTAGTGAACTGGCCTCCATACACACAGGAATCTGTAGAGGGCTGGGTAACAACCCTGACACTGGGTTTAAACACCCAATGTAAGCAATGTGGGCATCAAGTCCTATTACTTCCCAAACAGTCAGCAAAGCCTTACTAAGCAACATTGTCGCTCACCTCAAAGGGATTTCAAATGGTTAAGAGAAAATATGTGTCTATACTTGGAGCAAAGAGTTAGTGCAAAGAGAAGGAGATGGGGCACAGAGGTGAATAAGGCTGGTGGGGCCTTTGATTCTAGGAATACTCGGATGAGTCAGTGGCTTTGGGAGCCACTGTGTGTATTTTCTCACCTGCGGGTTGCAAGCTAGGATTAAAGGTAATGGCCCACCAGTTCTTGGCTTCATTGTTTCATTACCATCTGTTCAAATCAAATGCGAACCTGCACAAGCTAAGTGGCTGTGATGGTGGCCGTGGCTACTGGATTTACACATACATAAATTAGTATGTGTGTGTATATATATATATATATATATATATATATATATATGTAATTTTAAAACAGAGTTTGAGACTTTTAGTTAATCAGATGACCCATTTTTAGTTCTCAGTTTTACTTTTAAAATGTGTCTAGCAAATGTGTCACTAAAAAAAAGTTTTATATATTGTGCTTTCATTTTTTTATCTGTTGCTTCACTAAAAGATTGTCATTCCATTCTTGTAAGTCTCTTACCATTAAAAAGATTTTTCTTATATAGTCTTCTCCTCCAAGCTAACAGTCTCTGCTATTTCTAAGGAAAGAATTGTGCCCTCTGCTTCAAAGAACACATCAAATTGCTTCAAATAATAAGAGTAAGTCAACCTTAAGCTACTGATGGGCTGTAGGAGTTTATAAATTATCAAAAATCCTATTAATAGTCTCAGCAAGCACACTTCTGAGGAAAGGCCTGAATCACTTCTCCTTGCATCTGCACAATGACTCCCACTCCAGCGTTTTGGTGGAAACAACCCTGGTCAGCACCTCAAGGAGAGTGTAGCCTGAGGTAAATTTATGTTGTTTGGCTAGATTGGCTTCTCATATTTTTCTTTCTTTTCTTTTTTAAATTTTCTTTCTTTCTTTCTTTTTTACAGGGACAGATAGAGTCAGAGAGAGGAATAGATAGGGACGGACAGACAGAAATGGAGAGAGGTGAGAAGCATCAATCATTAGTTTTTCATTGCCATTGCAACACCTTAGTTGTTCATTGATTGCTTTCTCACATGTGCCTTGACCGCAGGCCTTCAGCAGACCGAGTAGCCCCTTGCTGGAGCCAATGACCTTGGGTCCAAGCTGGCGAGCTTTTGCTCAAGCCAGATGGGCCCACACTCAAGCTGGTGAGCTCGGGGTCTCGAACTTGGGTCTTCCACATCCCAGTCTGACACTCTATCCACTGCACCACCGCCTGGTCAGGCGGCTTCTCATGTTTCTTGAAGAGCAGAAGCAGGGCATCCACTGACATCTAAATCCAGGCCTTTTTTTTTTCTCTTCACCTGTCAGGATGGGATCATTTTTCTACATTATCCTCAAACTTGGTAGCCTGGGAGTCCTAATGTGTTATTACTATTTGGTGGTAGTGGCCGGGTTTGCATATCTGGAAGTTTTTTTCTCCCTCAGGGCTTTGTGGAAGGGACTGGGGCCATTGTGGGTTTATATTAACCCTCTGTTCTGTTCTTGCCATCTTGCCCTGGGGACAATGATGTCCTTCACATAGTAATATTTTCTGTAGCCCCTCAAGAGCTAAGGCTGAGCTCAGAGTACAGTTCACCCAAGGAGGTCACAAGACACAGTGGTGTGTCCTGTGTGAGGAACACAGTGGTAGGGGGGCCTGTGAGGCGTTGAGGGCTTTCCAAAACCCCCCAGGCACATAGTGCAGGAAGCTAGAACTCCTTAGGAACACAAAGGCAACTGCCACAGAAGCACATCTACGGGGACTGTACCTCCTTCCAGCATCAATGACATGCTCACTCACCTCACAGTTAGAAACTGAAGGAACTGTAACTGCTTCCCACCTTGTGAAGTTTGGAGTTTCACTTTTTCAGATGTAAGGGCCCTTCCTGTGGGGAAAGAGACTTGTGTTTGTGAGTCATTCCAATACTGTGCTGTCTTCTCTCTCTTGTGTCCCACTCAATTGCTTGGCAATCATTTTCGTTTCCCTCTGTCCCTCACACCCACTTCCCGATAAGCTTTTCTCTTTTACTTCCGTCCCTAAATTATTCCTTTCATCTTGTCAAGATGCACTGTATTCCTCTTAATAAATTGAAGAATGCCAGTCTGAATTTAGAGCACATAGAACCCCAACCAAAGAGACAGACTAACCCATACTTGGAGGATCTGCACATTCACCTCAGTCACTCCATCCTTCCTGAATCTCAATTTTTGGGGATGAAGCAGTGAGTGTTGTGAACAGTAGACTTTGGAATCCTTTGTGTCAACTCTAACTCCATCCAGAGCAAGGACTCTGTCCTTTCTATCTTTGTCACCCAAATGCCCAGAAAAGTGTTTGATAAAAAGCAGGTGTTCAGGAACTGCATAATAAAGGAAGAATTGAACTGATAATGAAATGACCACATTGCATAAATAATGGAATACCAATCTTAGAAAAAGCAGTAAAAGAGAAAATGTATTCAACTTTTTAGCCTATCACATTTACCAAATTTTGCCTGACCTCCTGTAATGCTGGTGGCCGTGGTCATGCAGGTTCATATTGGATTTGGGCAGATGGTAAAGGAACTATGTGAGCTGGAGGATGGTGTGTGTGGGGCATCTGTGTTAGACTTACTCACGGGGTTACCAGCTCCAAGCACTTTGCCTGATTGGTGTGTGGGTGTATAGCAGCTCCACGAGTATATGACCTATAGAAGGTTATGGGTGCTCAAGAGAGATTGGGGATTGCAGATGTGTGGATTGCCTGCCTGCCACTGTGAGGGGCCATTTTGCTTTTTGTTTTCCTGAGAGGCAGTTTCCTTTGCCTGTGTGCTTGTCCTACATTGCGAGACTTTATTAAATGGAATAGCCCAACCATTTCTGGCTCCACAGTTTTTTTTCCCTACCATCTTCCTGAATCCAAGATAAACCTGCTTGGCCTCGGCCACCGGCATTACAATGGGCCATTTTGTTTATTACAGTCTCACAATGGCTTACAAACAAATAGGGAAAACCACTTCTCTTTCTCAGGGCTGATGAGCAAAAAGGTGTGAGGGGGACCCCTTCTCCAGCAAACAATAGCAAAAATGGCCCCTCCCAATGGTGGCAGGCAATCCACAATCTACAGTCTGCTACCCCGAGGGTCAGCACTGGCAGCCCTCATGCCTCAGTCAGCCAAAGTACAAGGAAGCAAGCCCAACACATTTGTTTGCCCATCACTTCCCAATGATTTCAACACTTCCATTATATATATAAAATTTATTTTAGAGAGAAAGAGGGGGTGGAAAGAGAGGCTGGAACATAGATCTGCCCTTGTATGTGTCCTGACCGGAGATTGAACTGGGAACCTTTCCACTTTAGGATGATGCTCTAACCAGCTGAGCTATCCAGTCAGGGTCCATTATATTTTTTATCTTAGTGATCCTAATACATTCCCACAAAGAAAATATTTTGATTCCATAATTTTCTTTCTAAAAATTTTTTACTAGAATTTAGTGGCTTGTAATCTTTTTCTATCCAGGGCCAGGGATCTTTAGATCTTTTATGATAAGAGCACCTTAATATGATAAATATATATATATATATGGTAATTATATAAGCTAAATAAGTTTTCTCAGAGCATTTTCTTTCCTTTTAGGTCTTGTGGATTCATTTGAATGTCTTCAGAAAACAATGGTTTTTAGTCTTTGCCCTAATTCCAAAGTGAAACTCAGGCAATAAAAACTGCAGTCATCCTAGGATCTAACATAAGCAAAAATGCATTGGAAAAATTTATTGGACAAAATCAAGTACTTTATTTACAAAACCTGCTATATATAAGGAAATGGCCTTTTCATCTTCTGTTGTTTTTTATAGAAGCCACTACTATGGTTATTCCTAACATTTACTATATACAGTATTTAAAACTAAACATTCACTTCATGTTATGGTTTCTGGATTAAATTTTAAGCTATAAAGAAGAAAGATTCTTTTACTTTTGAAAAAAATTATTAGAATCTTAATTAAAAAGTGAACATTTTTATCTTTAGTTTTGCCACCAAAAATTTTTACTGTGATTTATATTTTCTTAAATTCTGTAAATACACATTGTTATATATACTTGATTATTGCATCACTTTTTCCTGTAGGACAAAAAATATGTGTTTTTAAAAACAAAACTAAATCAATGTAAACTAAAATTTACCCTTGACAAGGATAACTATGAAATAAGAATAAGTGAGCCAGATAAATGACATTAAAGATTCAAAAGGTAGACCAAGCTCTAAGATAATGAGGGAACTGGAAATTAGCTAACATGTTAGATCGGAAGTTTGGGATAACCAAGGGATCTCAGTGGAATGAACAACCAATAGAGCTTATGGAATTTATGTCTCAAGTATTCCCCAAAGGGAGAGATTTCTCCCTCGTTAGAGTTACTTAACAGGATTGTTGTCAGAGGCAGAAGGATGTTCTAGCTAAACATTTGTCTATCTTGGGCACAACACTCCTTTATTCTTACAGTCTTTCTTTTCATGTGGCCCTGGTATTTCAAACTAGATGGTTAACTTATTTATTTTTCTCTGTAATATAAAAATAGGCATTTTTCAATTTAGTTTCCAAGCTTTGGGATATTTGAGAAAATTTGAATCAATCATTTATTTTACTTGTAATAAGACTACATAAAAGTTTGGTCCATCTGAACATGGTTTGAGGGCCTTCAGTTTCAGACCCTATAATAGGGTTAGTTGACATTAATTCCTCCTCCCTGCAACACACACACATACACAAACTTTTTTTTTACTATTATAAACCCACTAGGACTTAAATGTGATGGAGATACACTAAACAGAATAGTCTTAAATTTTTATTTTGTTCAGGCTCACATAGCAATTGATCTTAAGGAGAAGGCTACATTCAATGTTTAAAAAACCAGGAGAAAGAATTTATAATTCACATATAGGTAATATACATATCAAAGAACATTTCAAGACTAAATATGTTTAATACAAATAAAAGATACAAATCTTTTCTCATTAAGAAAAGAAGGAGGCCCTGGCCAGTTGGCTCAGTGGTAGAGTGCTGGCCCATTGTGTGGATATCCTGGGTTTGATTTCTGGTCAGGGCACACAGGAGAAGTGATCATCCGCTTCTCCACACCCCGCACTCTTCTCTCTCTCTCTCTCTATTATTTTCCCTCTTGCTGTCTTGCAGCCATGGCTTGATTAGTTTGAGTGTGTTGGCCTTGGTTCTGCAGATGGCTCTATTAAACTTCTGCCTCAGGCACTAAAAATAGCTTGATTGTAAGCATGGCCCCAGATGGGTTGCCAGGTGGATCCTGGTTGGGGCACATGTGAGAATCTGTCTCTTTAGATCCTCTCCTCTCACTTGGAAAAGAAGAAAAAAGAAAAGGAGGAAATAAAATCAGAGAGCAGAAATGTATAACTGGCTGTGTCCACTGCAGGCATGGTGTGTGGTCTGTTCTACTCACTAGCTTGTCTGTGAGTAAAAATGTCCTGTAGGGAGAGGTCAATATATTGTAAAAAACTAGAATGTAGGAGTTTGTGTAAAATGTTGTGGGAATATGGAGGATAGGCATCCACCTCACCTTTTGAAAGGACAGGGGTTGGGGTGAGGCTCTCAAATGTCCTGCTTCAGTGCATTCTGCTGAGGCTTTGGGCTTTGTCCTGAAATTAATGAGAATTTCCTGTAGAATTTTAAACAGACAAAGACTGTGACCAGAGTTCTCTTTTAGGAAAGTCACGTTGGCAAGAAGACAGAAGATGAATTAGAGAAGAGCAAAAGTGGAAACGGATATGAGCTGAGAGGCTGTCCAGGAGAGAGATGGCAAGGGTCTGAGGGAAGACAGACAGGTGGACCGTGAACTGTGTGCAGGAGGGAACATATTTAGGAGGCATTCACTAGGGAAGTGGTAGATTGCTGTGGGGAACACAGGGAGGGAAGGAATCCAGAATGAAATCAGCTGTTCGCTTAGGCCAACTGGTTTCCTTCTGGTCAGTGGTCTTGTGGAGTCACAAGTTTGGGAGATGAGTTCAGTTTTTCATCTCAGTATTAGGACTTAAAAATTTCTTTGTACAACTGAGCCTCAAAATCTATTTATGTATTATTCAAGACAAGCTAGATTATTCCATGAAGAGAAATTATTCCAAAATTTCCGTGACTTAAATAAAGGTGAATTATTTATCCATGATCTGTATCCTTAAGTGGTCAGCAGGGAGCTCCATGTCATGCCCGCTCGGGGAGTGGCTGACAGGCGGGCTGCTGCTAACTGAAGCACTGCCTGGCAAACAGAAAGAGAAAGGCGGCCAAGTGTGTGGTGACTCTTAAAGCTTCTTGCCAGAGTGACGTATCTTATATCCACTCAGTTCATGAGCCAAAGGTCACACGGCCACAACCAACTTCAAGAGGGCCAAGAGGGGAGGGTGCAGAACTGGAGTATTTGGAGAAGAACAGTAATTGCTACACTTCCTAGCCTATAATCATTGTCTAAGGAGACTGATTGCCATGAGAAGAATATACCCTAAAAGTGTTGCCCAAATACCTTAACAGTCCTTCCATTTAGGCCATTTAATTTACTAGTATATTAAGTTCACTCAAGCAAATAATACTTTTCATTATTATTTTCTTATCCTAATCTGGTACATTCTCTCTCCCTAGCCCAACAACGTGAATCCTACCCCATTTCAAGCATGCTTTATTCATTCAGCAAATACTGTACATTTACCATGTGTCAGGTCTGGTGATATACTAATGAACAGAGCATCCTTATCAACAATCTGCTTAAGTCTATCAGGAAAACAGAAATTAAACAATTAATTACAGAAACAATTACTTACTTAGAATTGCACTAAGAACTGTGAAGGCAAATATAGTGTGCAATGAAAATCTAAGAACAGGGGATAGTTGAGGAGGTGGGGATAGTCAGCTAGTTGGGAAGTTGGGCAGGTATAAGTCCAGGGAGTGATTACAGGTGAAGAGAAATTCTTGAGGAAGGCCAAAAAGTGGAAAAGCCATTGGCACTCAAGAGGGAAACCAGTATGGATGAAACAGAATAAGAAAAAGAAAGAGACAGGGGGCTGGCGGTTCAGCCAGGGGTGAGATCACAGAGATTGTCATAAAATAAATTAAGGGGATTGTACATTATGATAAAACAATAGGAAGTCATTGAAGTTTTAGGCAGGGCAATGACATAGTTCTTACAGAGATATATAGATGTATGAGGGCTGTTCCAAAGGAAATTTGTAAGAGTAATGATCAACGTATTATATGCAACAGTGGTTCATTCACATTTTTCAGGTCTTTACTTAAATGTCTCTCCTCCACATATACCCCCCAACCTTTGACCATTCTACCTACGATTACATTGTCATTCTTCCCATACCAGCCTCCTACTTTTTTACTTTTCCTATAGTACTTTCAATTTTTAACATTTTTAGATAGCTTATTTATTAGTTTATTGTCTGTCTTCTCTTGCTAGGATGTAAACTCCACAGAAGCAAGGATTTTTTTCCTAGAAAGTGCTTGGTAAATGGGTTCTCAACAAAATTTGCTGAATTATTGACATATCACATTATTACTTAAAGCTATATTGTAAGGGGGTATATTGACCAGTGTTTATGATTCAACATACTTTATTTAAAATAACTATTTCCTAACTATGTAGTCTCTAGGCAAAGCATATACTATGATTTAGTTCTTAAATATGAAAACCGTGGCTATAGCAGAAATTAATCATCTACTTATTCAAGTTTAAGGAAAAGTGTTTTTAGTTGATAAAATACAACATATAAATACAGTTTAGTTGCTAAGAAAACATTGAGTAAATTTTAGAAAGATATTATAAAACTTGGTCAGGAATCATGAGTCACAGTGACAGCTTAGCTTTCTTACAGTGTTGCTACATGTACCTATCAAAATGCACTGCTGTGCTAATGAAATTATAGCATTTCACAACACAGCAGTGATTAACCCTTTAAATCCTTTGAGCTATTGTAGCCTTACTTGAAGGTTTTTTAAGGACTAATACACAGTTGGTAAGTCACAGCTTATGACAATGTCTAGAATTCCTTGGAGAAAAGCTAGCTGATTTGTAAAAAGTGCCAGGCACTCTTTTTTCTGTGTGTCCAACCTCATATAATCAAAGGGGCCTTAAGACTCTCCTGCTTTATTTCATACATTAAATTTTTCATATAAATTCACCCCTATTGCCAATGGCCCTACTACCCATGATTTCCCACTCATTTATTAAGCTCATTTATTGAGCATCTACTATGTTTTAGGTACTGTGTTAGATATTGGTCCCTTTATTCATTAGCTCATTCATCAGGCATCTGTTTATCTGGATTGAGGAGAGGCCCATATTTTAAAAAACAAAATGAATCTATTACATAGGTAGGAAATAAATTGATCTATAAAAATAGAGAAGGCTTAGGTAAATGGAGGAAGACACATTTGATTTTTATTAAAAAGAAAACACATTCACCCTGGCTGGTTGGCTCACTGGTAGAGTGTCAGCCTGGCATGTGGATGTCCCAGATTGAATTCCTGTCCAGGGCACACAGGAGAAGTACCCATATGCTTCTCTACCCCTCCCCTTCTCCTCTTTATCTTTCTCTTCCCCTCCTGCAGCCAAGGGTCCATTGGAGCAAAGTTGGCCCAGGTGTTGAGGATGGCTCCATGGTCTCTGCCTCAGGCACTAGAATGGCTCCAGTTGCAATGGAGCAATACCCCAGATGGGCAGAGCATCGCCCTCAGTGGGCATGCATTCAATAGTCTGTCTCTCTGTCTCCCAGCTTCTCACTTCAGAAAAGTACAAAAAAAAAAAAAGAAAGAAAAGAAAAGAAAAAAGAAAACACACTTTATTAGCTCTTATTCTTTTTGTTTGTTTGTTTGTTTTTTGGTGACAGAGAGAGACAGATAGGGACAGACAGGCAGGAAGGGAGAGAGATGAGAAGCATCAATTCTTCGTTGTGACACCTTAGTTGTTCACTGATTGCTTTCCCATATGTCCCTTGAACAGGGGGCTAGAGCAGAGTGAGTGACCTCTTGCTCAAGCCAGCAACCTTGGGCTTCAGGCCAGCAACCTTTGGGCTCAAGTCAGTGACCCTGGGGTCATGTCTATGATCCCACACGCAAGTCAGTGACCCTTTGTTCAAGCTGGTGAGCCCGCGCTCAAGCAAGCGACCTCTGAGTTTTGAACCTGAATCCTCTGCATTCCAGTCCAATGCTCTACCCACTGAGCCTCTGCAGGCAAATTAGCTCCAGTTTTAAATGTTATTTTGCCTGTAAGGGTAAAAACAAGCAAATAACATATATATGCACACTAAACCAAATATAGACACCAAAAGTATATTTTTTGATTACATGTTTAGCATTATAAGGAAATATGTTTGCATATTATTAATAGTCTACTTTCCAAACCACTTGAAGACAACTTACACATGAAACTGTAGTGCAAGATAATATGACTAAAACAGGGCCATGAGATCTCTTGCCTCTGCACCCATTCTTAGAAATTGGGCTACTTTATTCATATTTTCAGAATCAACGTTATTCCAAGTCTGAACCAAGTCAGGTAGTATTTAAGAATGATTTTTAATCCCGCTCTACATTTTCTCTCTCACCCGCACTCCTACCAATATTGGAACCCTGCCCTAGCCCCTACCCCTGCCCCGGGCCCTGGCCCTGTCCTGATGACTGGGCTCTGCTTCCTTATGACTCACATACCTAAATAAGTAATTACTGTATGCCTGGTCCTCAGCTCACATAGTATGTGCAGTTGCGCTTAGGCATCTGTGCTTCAAGCCCTAGAGATGGGCTGAGGCCCATGTCCCTTTTTATTTTCAAGCTTCTTTAACTAAAACAGCCAAAATAAAGCATCAGAATATATGTTTTCAGCAATAGTTAAAGTAAGCTATTTTACATAAACTTGCTATTGGTGATAAAAAAAATAGACATATGTTATGCCAGAATATTATCCCAGACATGTAAAAAAACCATTCTATTAGCCCAAAGTATCTTTCAGGATTATGAAAGTAGCTCATGTTATTTTCTCATCTAATTCTGCTAATTGTTATTCTTGAAATTACCATGTAGGAAGCAATTTGTTCACTATGGAATGAGCACATCTCTACTGATTTGATTTTAGTCAAGCCTCTGTGAGGTAGCCCTACTGCGATCAGGGATTTTCATCTAAGCTGTGGGGCTGGAAGGCACAGTCATTGTCTGATGACAGGTACTTTCATTTTCCTGAATTGAGTAGGCCAAGATGAAGCTCACAAAGTTTAGAATTGGTGAGGTATCAAGCTCTAGATCAGTGGTTCTTAACCTTTTTTGAGGTACCGAAAACACCAGTTTCATATGCGCATTCACTGAACCCTTCTTTAGTAATAAATAAAATATGATTATTTTTTTTCCAAATTCAAGACATAGGTATATGTTTTTTTACTGGTGCACAAAATGAGCCAGGCATGAACATCACCTTGCTCAAAGAACAAAACCAACAAAATGCATGAATTCACAACAAATTACGGTATTACTTTATTCTGGCCTCTGCGGCAGAGGCTTCTCCGAACCCCTGAGACTGACTCCTTGAACCCCTAGGGTTCAACAGAACCCAGGTTAAGAACCACTGCTCTAGATGTATGTGTCTAACCTTACAGATGACAGTGAGACTTAAACCTATCATAAATGTCACATCCAGCTTCTGAGATGGTCACAGTGGAGAACAAAGTGGCAATATAGACTCACTAGCTATGAGTTCATTGACTGCAGTCAGACCCTGTCATTGAAATGATTTCCCGCACACACAGCTGTATGAAATGAAGCAGATTAGGACATGGAAATTTCTCCATGATAGCCAGTTGAAGCTCAGACTGCAGTTACAGAAAGAACAAAAGATATTTTAAGGACTTACAAATGCTTAGAAAGTTGCAAAGCTTACTAAGGGGCCACTAGGGGATTATAGCCCCTGAAGGATGATGTACTTAAGCAGATCTAATCACCAATAGAATTTATAAGCAGGAGATTGTGTATCTGAGGCAGGTCTCAAACAGAGACAGCCATACAAACCATTACTATAGTTGGAGATCAATCAACAATATTTATATACACAGTTCAGAAAAGGCTTTGGCTCCTAATAGGGAGCATGTGATAATGGCAATCAATAACATCTCCAAGTGCAAAGGACAGCAGCTAGCAATAAACCACAAAGCTGCCAAATAATGTCCCTCATTGGATAGCACCAGGCTAAAATCCCCAACAAAACTTCAAAGAGGCAAACAGCAGTATTTATTATCTCAGAACTATGATCATCTTCAAAATTGTGTAGACTAATAATGAAAAATACCTTCATATCCCTAGAAAATAATGCTACATAAATGCTAAGTTTATTGACTTACTTATTTGTTGCTTTTTCCCCACAAAATAGAAGCTTTAGGATTTTCTTGTAATGCCAATGTTTGTTCTTCCTTATCAGTAAAATCCTGAGTGAACTTGATGGGCTACAGAACAAAGTCAGTAACAATGGAAACAAATTGGCTGTCGCTCTACGTCTAGATGTAAGAGATGCACCATTGACACTAATTGAGGTGCCTTTTAGCCAAATGCACATCTCTGATAATGCCCATCTAGAAGCATCTGATAAAGAGACATAATCAGCATCTCAGCCCATGAGTGATGAGTGATGCAGCCAGAAAATTTGACTTTTCCTTTTACAAATACATCTAAAATCAATCAAAACGACAATAGAATTAACCCAGTTTTAGGTTGAGCAAGACAAAATTTTAAGGACAGGACATCCATTGGCCAATAAATTTGAAGAAGTAAAACAGTCAACTCATTTTTTAGTTTTCCATGGGGAAAAAATGGCACTGTAACACCATAAGCTTTCTTTCTTTCTTTTACTTCCTATTTAAAAGTGAAAATGTGATTTTCCATTGAAAACTTGGTTCTCCACATTAACATTCTTTTAAAAAGGTAATTATATTTTTTGTTTCATTATACTTTAATTTGGGGATTATCTGGATAACTTTTTAATGTGAGGTTAGCATAATTATTTGAATAAACTTTAAATGTAGAGTGTTCTAGTGGTCTAAGCCTCCCACAGCAATGCTTTGGCCTATGTAATGAGTCCCAAATATCTGAAGCATTAGTTCTTGAAAAAGGAAAACACTTGAGGCAAGTGGAAAAGAAATTCAATACTGTTAAATGCATTATGCTCTAGAAAGAGTTAGGCCTTACTTGTTTGAGACACAATTAATTTAAATAGTAACAACATTTCATGCTCATATGGTTGTACTGAATGATCCTCAAATTTCCTAAACTTTCCATTTCTCCTTAATATTCTCTGTACTGAAGAAACAGAAGTGGTTGACTGATATAATTATAGCTAATAATTATATACTTAAAGTTATAGTTGATCTATGTCAGTGGTAGTCAACCTGGTCCCTACCGCCCACTAGTGGGCATTCCAGCTTCCATGGTGGGCGGTAGCGGAACAACCAAAGTATAAATAAAAATATAGATTTAACTATAGTAAGTTGCTTTATAAAGATTTATTCTGCCAAACTTAGCGAAAATCCAACATAAAGTACTTGGTAAGTAATTAATATTATATGCTTTAACTTGCTGTAACTGTGCTTTATAAATTTTATAAAGTAAAGTTACTTTCCTACTTTATAAATCACCATTACTGTGGAACCAGTGGGTGGTTGGAAACTTTTACTACACTAACAGAGATACAAAGGTGGGCAAAAGGTTGACTTACCCCTGATCTATGTCATTATTTTTGCACAAGAACTTTTTTTGTGTGTGACAGCGACAGAGAGACAAAGAGAGGGACAGATAGGAACAGACAGACAGGAAGGGAGAGAGATGAGGAGCATCAATTCCTTGTTGCAGCTCCTTAGTTGTTCATTGATTGCTTTTTCATCTGTGCCTTGACCAGGGGCCTACAGTAGAATGAATGACTCCTTGCTCAAGCCAGCAACCTTGGGCTTAACTCAGTGACCTTGGGCTTCAAGCCAGCAACCTTTGGACTCAAGCCAGTAACCATGGACATGTCTATGATCCCAAGCTCAAGCCAGCAACCCCGCGTTCAAGCTAGTGAACCTGCACTCAAGCTGGCATCCTCAGGGGTTTGAACCTGGGTCCTCTGCATCCCAGTCTGATGCTCTATCCACTGCACACTGCCACTGCCTGGTTAGGGTGCACAAGAATTTTATTTATATATTTATTTATATACTCCAAGTGAGAAGCTGGGGGAGGCAGACAGACAGACTCCCACATGCATCCAATTGGGATCCACCAGGCATGCCCACTAGGGGTCAATGCTCGGCCCCTCTGGGGCATTGCTTCACTGCAACCAGAGCCATTCTATACCTGAGGCAGAGGCCATGGAACCATCCTCAGCGCCCGGGGCCAACTTTGCTCCAATGGAGCTTTAGCTGCAGGAGGGGAAGAGAGAGATAGAGAGGAAGGAGGGGGTAGGGGTGAAGAAGCAGATGGGTGCTTCTCCTGTGTGCCCTGGCCAGGAATTGTATCCAGGACTTCCACATGCCTGGCTGATGCTCTACCACTGAGCCAACCAGCCAGGGTGCACAAGAACTTTTTTAACTGACAAGTAACGTGTGTTCTGGTTACACAATTCGAGGGAATGTGAGACTATCAGACCTCCTCCCGGGACACTGCTGTGGTCCTGGAGCTGTACAAAGACAAATGCATGGCCTTTTTAGTGTCTTGCAATGAATTATCAAATAGAACCCTAGTCATTTGCCCTAAGCAGCTGAAAACCTAAACCAAGCTGTAGACAAAGCCAAACAACCACCAAAAATTGAGGAAAAAGTAAAATAACAAAAGGAAAACTTAAAGAGCTCCACACTGAGTGGTGAGGCATACTGGCTCAGCCCCCACATACACTTTAGTTAGAATTTTATTTGGGAAACTTCCTTCTCCAGACTGACTTTCCTGATTAATCTTCTCCTTTCTTTTTTTATTTTTATTTTATTTTTTGTGACAGAGACAGAGAGACGGATAGATAGGGACAGACACACAGGAAGGGAGAGAGATGAGAAGCATCAATTCTTCATTGTAGCACCTTAGTTGTTCTTTGATTGCTTTCTTATATGTGCCTTGACCAGGCGGAGGAGGGGAGCGGGGGAGGGGCTACAGCAGACTGAGTGACCCCTTGCTCAGGCTAGCGACCTTGTGCTCAAGCTGGTGAGCCTTGATCAAACCAGATGAGCCTACACTCAAGCCAAGGACCTCAGGGTTTCAAACCTGGGTCCTCTGAGTCCCAGTTTGAAGCTCTATCCACTGCGCCACTGCCTGGTCAGGCTCCTCTCCTTTTTTAAAGAAAACTGTTCTCACTCCCAAGAATTCACCTGAAATCATCTCTGTAGATTGGATAAAAAGAGAAAGAACGGCAGTTTGTAATATCATTACTGTACAGTCACTATTTGTATATGCATATGTTTTCTACTTTAGTTTCCTGAGAATAGCAAAAGCTCAATCCAACCCATGATGATATTTGAAGTAATCTGGTTTTCACAGCTTAGAAACTAGACAATTTATTAGTTTATTTTCTAACTTTAAAAATAATATTTTTAAAATTGATTTTGAGAGAGAGAGAGAGAGAGGAAGTATAAAGACAGAGAGAGAAAGAGAAATATCAGTTCATTGTTCCATCCATTTATGCTGTCATCTGATGATTCTTGTAGTACCCTGACCAGAGATCAAACCCACAATCTCGCCACGTTGCAGCCAACTGATCACACTCATTGGGCTTTTATTGTGCATTACATTGTGCTATTGGCTTTATATGCCATTATCTTATTTGATGGCAATAACAATCCTTCAAGATATATATTATGATTATGTCCATTTTACAGTTGAGAAAATTGAGCCTTAAAGGTTATAGAATTTGCTTAAAGTCACACAGTTAGTGAGGGTTAATGCCAGTAAATCAAACCAGGGCTTGTCCAATTCCATAACCTAAGATATTATTATTAGCTACCATGTTTTCCAGACCATGATTTTTTTTTATTAATTTTAATGGGGTGACACCAATAAATCAGGGTATATATATACAACTAAAACATCTCCAGGTTATCTTATCATTCAATTATGTTGCATACTCATCACCCAAAGTCCAATTGTCCTCTGTCACCTTCTGTCTGGTTTTCCCTGTGCCCCTCCCCTCCTCCCTATCCTACACTCTCCTCCCTCCCCCCGCCCCGTAACCACCACTCTCTTGTCCATCAGACCATGAATTTTTAAAAAGGACTTTTCTAAATAAAGAGATAATTAATACTATAAAATGAAATTGGATCATAATACTATCCTACCTTTATAAGAAGCAATAAATAAAAAATGAGTACAGTATAAAAAACACTGGATTGGAAGTTTGATAACTGGAGTTTAGGACTGGTTATGCCATTATCTCACTACATGATAGATGCAAACTCAAACTCTCTAGTCTTCAATTTCCTCATCTTTAAAAAGGAAGGGCTAAAATAGAGGATTTCAGAAATATCTACAAATCATATATACTCAATCTGGGTTCATGAAAGATAAATAGGAGTTCACCTTGTATGTGAGAGAGAATTTAAACCACAGGAAATAACTTACTGTGTTATTTTAATTTACCCTCGAGTAATTTTTTGATCAGTTGCCAATTATTTGGGGTGTAGTTCCCAATAAATTTTAATTAAATCATTTAACATCATATTTCTGAGAGTATAGGTTTTTCTCTATAGGATCTTCACAAAGGTTTACTTTTGTGTGTCACAGTGGTAGTTGGTCCCCCATAAAACCTCCCAGTAATGGTCTCCTCCCCGTCCATCTCCGCTCTCTCTGTAACTTGCTTTTGTCCAATATATTAAAACAGAACTGATACTGTATGACTTTGGAGTTAGGTCACAAGAAACCTCACAGGTTCTTCCTATGTTTCTCAGAACACTCCACCTTGGGATGCTCCTGCTTGGAAGCCAGCCACCACGAAAAAAATGTGACTCCCTGGACCACGCTGCCATAATGAGTCCAAGTCACATAAAGATGTACTGTATCAATGCTTTTGTCAAAACCTCAGTTGAGCTCAGTGAAAAACCAGCATCAACTCCCAAACAGGTGAGTGAATAAGCCACCTTGGACAGCCCAGTAGAGACCTCTGAAGACTATATAGCCTCTGCTCTCACCTGATGGCAACTACATGAAAGACTTCAAAGGAGAAGTACTCCACAGAGCCGTTAATTCACAGAACTGTGAGAGAGAATTTAAAAATTGTATTTTTAAGTAAAGGTTTTTTGTACAATAGGTAACCAGAATAACCACATTAGACTTAAATTAGGGAAACAAAATGAAAATACCACATTGACATTGTTTTAAGTATTACCATGCATGTAAATTATGTCAGTTACCATGGAATTCATGTCTAACCTTAATGTTAAGCAGAACAAAACTTAATAAATATGTTTGTCCTGTCTTAGGATATACTGTTTTTCCAGTTACTTTCATTCTTCAATATCTTGAATGGTTTCCTGGATAAGATGTACTTCCCTAAAATGATCTACTTGTTTGAATCTCAATCTTACCGATACTTTGTACAACCTACTATTTTCTTGCTACATTTGAATGCTTATCAATTTATGGTCCCTTTCATTTGTCATCTTATAAAAGAGAAGCAATATTTTTATCTCTATACTAGTGTACTAAGGATATCAAAATTTGCTTTTTGTTGCCAGTTGCTTTTGAGTTTGAATAGACATGTCACATTTGCATGTGTGGGTGGCCATGTCCCGATACAGTTATTTCTGTATATCACGTTTTTTTCTCCTTTGACAGAAAAGTACCCCTAGAATGAAATCACCCTATAGTTTTACCTTAAGAACATTGTAGGTTTTAGAGAAAAATTTGAATTTTCAAACTCCACCTCAGGTTGTTACCTGAGATGATGGAATTCCCTTAGCTTTATTTCATTTACTTTTATTCACTTGTCTTACATATAAGAGGAAACTAAGAACTTAAAGAAGTTTGGCCTCACATGCTAATATAAATTGTCAGTCTACATGTAATTTTTGTTGGTTTGGTTTTTCTCTTTTGATATTCAGAAGAAAACATGCAATTAAATCAGAGAGCTAGTGTTTTGGATGCCTATTTTCTGATGGGGAGAGCGACTGAAAAATCCTTTAATTTGCAAAAATATAGAAAGTCAATGCATATTCTTGCTTAAGATTTATTAAATATTATTTATAGTGTGCCTGAGCCTTCAAGACCCATTTGATCAAGAATACTACACTTAGGTATTTCTCCAAGAGAAATAAAAACACACCTCCATTAAAAAACAAAAAACTTATACTCATCCTGACCAGGCGGTGGCAAAGTGGATAGAGCATTGGATTGGGACACAGAGGACCCAGATTTGAAACCTTGAGGTTGCTGGCTTGAGTGCAGGCTCATCTGGGTTCAGTGCAGGCTCACCAACTTAAGCACGGGGTTGCTGGCTTGAGCATGAGATTATTGGCTTGAGCCTGGGATCATAAACATGACTCCATGGTTGCTGGCTTGAGCCTAAAGGTTGCCAGCTTGAAGCTCAAGGGTTGCTGGTTTGAGCAAGGGGTCACTTGCTCTGCTGTAGTGCCCCCCCCTTTAAAGGCACATATGAGAAAGCAATCAATGGAAAGGTGAAAAGCTAAGGTGCCTCAATGAAGAATTGCTGCTTCTCATCTTTCTCCCTTCTTGTCTGTCTGTCCCTCTCTTTGTCTGTGTCACAAAAAATGCCCCACAAAACTTGTGTTCAAATATTGCAAGCCAATACTTATTCTTGCTGAAGATTTATTAAATACTATTTACTGTGTGCCTTAGCCTTCAAAAGGAAACTTTGATGAGTAATCCTTTCTCTTTCTCTCATTGTATTCCTTTCTTTTAATCAATTTGCTTTCTTTTAACTTAGGGTAAAATATTCATGGTCATATGACTAATTTTTCCTGGATATGAGAACTTAGTGTTTTTTTCCTGGATATGAGAACTTTGTGTTTTTTTTTAAAAAAAACTGCTACTATTTTTAAAACTCAATAACACCTTCTTCCAAAATAGCCAAAATGCTTGACCAAGTGGTGGCACAGTGGATAGTGTCAAACTGGGATGCAGAGCACCCAGGTTTGAAACTCTGAGGTCACCAGCTTGAGCGCGGGCTCACCAGCTTGAACACAGGGTCGCTGGCTTGAGGATGGGATCATAGACATGACCCCGTGGTTGCTGGCTTGAAGCCCAAGATTGCTGGCTTAAGCAAGGGGTCACTAGCTCTGCTGGACCCCCCCCCCATCAAGGTACATTTAAGAATGTAATCAATGAACAATTAAGGAGCCGCAACGAAGAACTGATGCTTCTCATCTCTCTCCTTTTCTATCTGTCCCTATCTATCCCTCTCTCTGTCTCTGTCTCTCTCTGTCACAAATAAATAAATAAATAATCAATAACATTTTAAAAGTCAGCTCTATCCTTGACATAATTTACAAATTTATATATGATACTTCTGTAGTTGGGAATTTTCAAATATTTCTCTGCTACCTCCTCATGATGGAAGGATGTCCATATGTGCGATACTCTTCCATGCATAGTACTAGAGACAAGAGTAGTATACCAAAGATAGTCTGTGGCTTCCTATACGTCTCAGGGTTATCTGTACCTAATTTACTATATGCAAGTTTTCGCTATTGTAGGCTTAACTGTGAATCTACTCAATATATTCTTTTTTTTTTTTTTTTTTTTTTTTAGAGAGAGAGAGAGAAGGACAGACAGGGACAGACAGACAAGAAGGGAGAGGAATAGGAAGCATCAACTCAAAGGTGTGGTGCCTTGATTGTTCATTGATTGCTTTCTCATATGTACTTTTACCATGGCAGTGGAGGGGGCCTTCAGCTGAGACAGTGATCCCTTGCTCAAGCCAGTGACATTGGGGTCATGTCTATGATCCCATGCTCAAGCTGGCAGGCAACCTTGGGGTTTTGAACCTGGGTCCTCAGCATCCCAGGCTGACACTCTATCCACTGCGCCACTGCCTGGTCAGGTTTAATTTATTCTTAAAAAGTGAATTACTCACAGATTGTATTATTTTAACTTTAATTTGAAAAATATTACTTGGTCAAACCTCTTAACGATTAGCAACATAAGTGACACAACATCTCTATTGGACTATTGGAGAACAACTATTCTACACTATTCTCTTGTATCATGTAAATTGTCTAATTTATTGATATATTGTTGTTCATAACATTCTCTTATCTTGTCAATGTGCTTAGAATCTACATCCACCCTCTCATTTCTAACACTAAAAATTTGCATCATTTCCTTTTTTCCTTGATCAGTCTGGCTAGGGAGATTATTAATTTTATTGATCTTTTTTAAAAAGCGAGCTTTTAGTTTTATTGATTTTATCTGTAACTTGTTTATTTAGTTTTTCTTCTTTTTCCAAGTGAGAGGAGGGGAGATAGAGAGACAGACTCCCACATGGGCCTGGACTGGGATCCACCCGGCAACCTCTGTGTGGGGCCAATGCTCTTCCCATCTGAGGCCATGCTTGCAACCAAGCTATTTTTAGCACCTGAGGTAGAGGCTGTGCACTCAGGGCTAATGCACCTGGGGCTGATGTGCTAGAACCAAATCAAGTCATGGCTGCAGGAAGGGAAGAGAGAGTGAGAGAAGGGCAAGGATGAGGGTGGAGAAGCAGATGGTCACTTCTCCTGTGTGACCTGACCAGAATCGGACGTGGGACATTTACACACTGGCTGACACTCTATCACTGAGCCAACTGGCCAGGGCTATCTGTTCTTTACTTTTACAAACTTTACTCTTTTTTATTTCCTTCTTTCTGCTCATGCTCAATTTAATGTATTCTTCCTTTAGTGTTTGTCGGTTTAACATTAAATAGTTGTTTTTAGGTCTTTCTTTATTCCCAAAATAAGTATTTTACTTATTTTTAAATTTTTATTTATTTATTTCAGTGAGAGAGTAAGGAAGAGAGAAAGAGAGGCAGGAACATTGACTGTTCCTGTATGTGCTCTGACCAGGGATGGAACTGACAACCTCTGCTTTGGGACGATGCTCTAATCAACTGAACTATCCGGCAAGGGGCCCATATAAGTATTTTAACACTAAAAATTTCCCTTGGGTCCCTGCTTTACCTGCATCCTACAGATTTTAATGTGTTTTATTTTCATTATCATTCAGTTTGAAGTAATTTCTAATTTCTCATGGGAAACTTGACCCAAATTAAAATGTGTTGTTTAATTACCAAATATTTAGAGATTTTAGATATCTGTTATTGATTTTTAGCGAAAATTCATAGTAGTAAGAGACCAGTTTGAATGACTGTAACCTTTAAATTTATGAGACTAGCTTTATGGCCCAGCATGTGGTCTATACTGGTCAATATTCTATGTTTACTCAAAAAGAATGTATTCCACTGTTGTTGGGCAGAGTTCTTATAAATGTCAATTAGTCAAATTTGTTGGCATTGTTCTTTCAAGTCATCTACACCTGTACTCATTTTCCATCTACCTATCCTATTAATTACTAAGAGTGCTGAAATCCTTGAGTATAATTGTGGATTTGCCTATTTCCCCCTTTAATGCTATTAGTTTTTGCTTCAGCGTATTTTAGAGCTGTTTTTAAATATGTACACCTGTAGAACTGTTATATATCCTTGATGAATTTTCATCCTTATGCAATATATCTCTTTATCCTATAATTTATTTTGCATGCTAATATTCCTTATTATGAAGTCTATGTTGTCTAATTTTAACACTGCCACTCAAGCTCTTTTTATCAGATTTGTTGAGGTACAATTTACAGATAATAAAATTAACCACAGATTTTAAGAAATATATCCAGTTGTGTAACCATCATCACTATCATGATATAGAATGTTTCTATTACTCCAAAAAGTTACTTTTGGCCCCTTTGCAGGCAATCTCCTCCCCAACCCCTAGCACTTGATTTCTGTCTCCATAGTTTTGCCTTTCTCAGAATACTATTTAAATGGAATTACAACAATAAGAAGTGTTTGGGGTTTGTGCTTCTTTGATTTAGCATGATGCATTTGAGATTCAGCCTTGTTGTTAAATTGGTCTTTGTTATTGCTTCGTACTGTACTCTTTCATTGTGTAGAGATACCAATTTTTGTTTAGCGCTTTACCATTAGAATAACATTTGTGTTTCTCCCAGTTTGGGATCATTATATAAAGCACTACAAGATTTGAGTACACATTTTTTTAACAGTGACAGAGAGAGAGTCAGGGAGAGGGATAGATAGGGACAGACAGACAGGAAGGGAGAGAGATGAGAAGCATCAGTTTTTCGTTTTAACACCTTCAGCAGACAGAGTAACCCCTTGATCGAGGCAGCAACCTTGGACTCGGGGTCTGGAACCTGGGCCCCTCCTCATCCCAGTCCAACGCTCTATCCACTGCGCCACCGCCTGGTCAGGCTTGAGTACACATTTTTTAATGGAGATGTGTTTTTATTTCTCTTGGATAAATACCTAGGTGTGATATTGCTAGATCATATGGTAAGACTAGCACTTGAAACCTAACAGTGGTAGTCTTGGGCAGTCTTTCGTTTCCTCATCATGCTTCTAATTAATGCTGGATTCAATTCCAAGAGTTAAGAAATACTGACCATTGTACCAGGTGAAAGAGAGGAGGATACAAAACTTTGATACTATAGGTAGACATTTTACAGCCTAGAGTCCAAATAGAGGCCACCTGTAGTGAGAAATAATGTCAAGAAAAATTACAACTGAAACCTTGATTTTGATTCTACTTTGAAAACTTAAAAGTTTTTTAAGGTTAAGGTAAATTGGCAAAAATTATTTTTTAAGAGTAAAAAGTTTTTCTTACACACCCAAATGATTATTGTCAATATAATCCGGGACTCCCTTGTTGGCTTTGTTAATTCGTCCTTACAGCAGACCTTAGTATCCGTTTGAGACTACAGTGGCTAGAATTACCTGCCCACCCAGGCTTCCAATTTTAACTAAGGCCATTAGAGGGGTCCAAGGAGTTGAGGATACACAGGTAACGAGTGCCGTTGGCCGGCAGAAGATGACATTTTAAATTGCCCTGCCCATCTGGGCCACTGCTGCCTTTGACAGGAGGACGTATGTGACAAGTAGGGGACAAGGGTCTAGGATCAGCTGGGCAGAGCGCGACCACACCCTAGCCTTGGCCTTCACGGAGAGAAACTCTAGAAGTCGCCGTGCAAGGCTGCGTCAACGCCCCCGCCGGCCCAGGCGCATCCAGCAGTCGGCGGGCAGGTGTGTGCGGTTCGCGCGAACAAAGTGCCTGCGGGATACAGGTCCAGGGGACAGAGGGACGCCTGGAAGAGAGTGGAAGGCTGGGTGCATGTTGGCCTCCCTTACCTCCCCGCCTCCCTCTCCTCTCGCGCTTACCCGGGATGGTCGCGCGCGGCGCCCGATTGACTGAAAGCGCCCAGCCCGAGGGGTTGGCGTGTGTGAGTAGCTGGGAGGGGGCCGCCAGGAGGTCCGTGGAGAGCTCGCCCGGGTTTGTCCGCTGCCGTCACCTGACTCGTTGAAACAGCCACAGCTGAGGTGGGGGCGGGGATGGGGACGCAGCGCGGAGTGCTAGAGAGACGCGGCGGCGCTGGCGGAGGAGGCGGCAGGCGGGCACTGGCTCCTGGGGCCACTGACGGCGGGCTCAGGGACCGCGGAGCTGAGGGCAGGGGCCGCGGAGCTGAGGGCAGGGGCCGGGCCAGTGCTGGACGTATCGCGCCCCGGGGAACCGGGTCCACGCGCGGCCGCACACACCCACCCGGCGCGGCTTCCCTCGGCGGCCCAGGCTCGGCTCATCCTGCGGCGGGCGGCGCCGCTCCTGGGGCGGGGTGAGTACCGCGGCCCGCCCGGCCCCCTCCCCTTCGCAGGGCCGCGCCGGGGATCCGGGAAGGATAATCCTAGGGCGCCGAGAAGGGCAGCGGCCGGGTGACAGCTCTCCGGCGCGCTCGAGGACGGGCGGGGGGCTGGGCTGTCACCCATCTGTGCCCCGCTGCCGGGAAGGGCGAGGCGCTCGGAGACTCCGGCGCCTCCGCAGAGCGGAGTGGTTTCTGCAACGGGGATTTGGGGGCTAAAGGGGGTTCCCGGGCGCAGGGCCTCGGCGGGGCTTTGGAGGATGCGGCGAGGAAGGAAGGGGAGGCGAGGGCATAACATGGCGCAACATTAGGATAATCTCCACTGCGACCGAAGGAGGACGAGCCTAGTGCCGCAGCAGTGCGAGGAGGAGGAGGGAAGCGACCAGGGCTTGGGTATCCGATTCATTCTCCGAAGGCTGGGCGCTGCAAGGTGGCAGCGCTGCTGCGGGGAGGTGAGAGGTGGGCAGCCGGTGGGCGCGATGCCCAGGGAACAACCCCGAAGCACACTGGTCGGGCACCCGGGGATCAGGTTGCAGGCAAAGTGCTGATTGACAGGGGGTCGCCGAAGGGGTGAGATTGGGTTGGGAAGAGATGGGGGCTAGATGCTGGAACTGGAGCCTTCTCTGGGGTTCCGTGAAGGACCTACCCTTGCCCTAACCGCGTCACACAGTGGGGCAAAGCGCGTTGCCGACTCCAAGAGGTAGTACTAGGGTGGGAACGGAGGACAAGAGAGCCGCCGTGCGGCTGGAGGAGGCAAGGCCTGGGTGCTCTGAGGGTAGGGTCTGTGGCTTAAAGCAGGACCATCTATCTCCCCTACTTTCCCGCAGAAGAGGAGGCAGTAGACGCGGCCAGAGAAGATGTCGGGCCAAACGCTCACAGATCGGATCGCCGCCGCTCAGTACAGCGTGACAGGCTCCGCTGTAGCGAGAGCAGTCTGCAAAGCCACCACTCATGAAGTGATGGGCCCCAAGAAAAAGCACCTGGACTGTAAGCATCTCTTTATATAAGTGGGACATGCGCGTGGCAGAGGCGCCTTGGATGCTGGCGGCGCGGCCTGGGCTCGCTGTCCATAGTGCTGCATGCAGCCTTCAGAACTCTCAGCGGGGTTGCCCCTGAGCTTGAAATCTCCAACCCTGGAGGTGTTGCCTTGTGTCAGCCCTGAAACCTCGTCTTCGAGCCATTTTTAACCCTTCCTGGTGACCTCTAAAATATATGTATATTATATGTAATATATATCTTAACAATATATATTAAGAAATAGTATATTACATAGAGTAATACCGTAAAATACTGAGAAATTGCACATTCTTTATTAGACACTTTTCACGTCTTTTTTTTTTTTCCTTTCCATACTGCCCTCCTTCACCATGGTAGAGGAAACCAGGGGGTGCACAGTCATAACAACAAAAACGAGATGGATTTATAGAAGGTCAAACTTGTCATCCCAGTTGTTTCTTAAATACATTTTGAATAGTTTTCAGATAGTGATTTTTTTTTTTAGTGGCGCTGCTGAGATTTGTGTGTGAGTGGGGGTGTTATAAATGTGTGTTGTATATAACCACACCAAACTAAAATAAATTCAGGCTATTGAATGAGGAAATTGTACTTCAAAGATAACGGCGATTTCATTTTACACTTCCTGGCACACTTCTTTGTCCCATCCTCAGAAACTGCTGGGCAGAATAACTAGACTGTGGTCACAAAATGGACGTGCTTTCCCAGCATTTGGGGTGGTGTGATTTTAGATGAAAACATTTAATTCATAACTTTTTTTCATATTGGTTATTGATGAGAAAAAAAGTAGTTTAGAATCTGTATATTTCTGAAATAAATGTTTTGTTTAACTGGTAATCTGTTGTTATTGAGGGGCAAATAGAGACACTTAGAAAAGGTTTTCACCTGCTTTGGGTAGTGAGGCTCCTAAAAAGTAATGCTGTGTCCTGACCTGTGGTGGTGCAGTGGATAAAGTATTGACCTGCAATGCTGGCCAGGTTTGAAAACCTGGGCTTGCCTGGTCAAGGCACATATGGGAGTTGATGCTTCCTGCGCCTCCCCCTTTCTCTCTCTTTCTCTCTATTTCTTCTCTTTCTAAAGTTGAATAAATAAAATCTAAAAAAATAAATACATAGCACTGTATCACAATATATTCTGCAGTTGCTGTTCGTCTTTTTGACCTGCTTAGGATCTGACCTGTTACGAAGTTTGTTGGTAAAGGTCAGTGTTGGCATGAGAGACACAGATGTAGCCATACCCATTTCACATCTCACTATCTTTGCTCATTTCCGGTTTTCTTTTGCTTCAGGCTTTTCCCAGTGTCTTCCATGTGTAGCTGAGAAAATGGCACCCATGTGAGAATTGACTCTAGTCCTATCTGTATAAGCTAAGTTTAATGAAGCTTACAGTGGACATTGTAAGGGTTCTCCAGCCTTGTGAAGCTGTTGTCTCATAAAATTGAATGATTTTGCTTCTAGAAACTTGTCTGAGAGGAAAACACCATTATTCCTTTCCCAAGGGAATTCTTAACGGCATTTGTTGATTGTGGTATCATGTGTTATATATGCAGTACAGGATGAGAGAGGCCACCAGGGCCAGGGCACCTAACCGAAGTGGAAACTATAAATTCATGACCAGCTTGTTTTGCTGCAGTGTGCTGAATCATTTGGCCATCTTTCCATCAGTTTCCCTAACTCTGGAAGGATGACTCATGTCTTAAACGTATGTGTCAGTCTAGCAAATACTCGTAATAAAAAAACTATAGTTTATGGACTTGCTAAATGTCGTGAAAATGATAAATTAGTATATTGATACAATTCAGAGAACATTCACAGATTTGACCACTTCATTAAAACATTTTCAGATATAGACTGACTTTTCCATATCTGAATATGTAGTCAGTCACCCTATAATCCTTAAGATCTCAAAAAGTACCTTAAAATTTTTTGAGGTAGAAGGTTTTTCAGTATCTGCAGCATATGTTGGTAGATGGGGTGATTTTGAAGATGTGGAACTTAGGGGTAAGATTTTGTATTTAGAAAGCAGCTGAAGTGGGAGCTGTATTGAATTATTAATGTGAGTAAACATATAAGCTAAACTTTTATTGAACAGTCACTGGATGCCAGGCACTGAGCTTTACATTATTAATTTATCACTGCTTAACCAGTTCAGGGAGGGTAATTACCTTTCACAGCTTTTAACCACTCCACTTAACTACCATCTGTGGTTTATTTAGTAATATTCTCTGTTGGGGTGGGGGTGGGGGGAGGAACCATATTAGCCTGAAAAGTCTAATCTTCAAAATACCCATCCTGTTTGTAAGGCTTTCTGTGAAATTGAGTATCACAATCTGCGTACTCATCGCAGTCTCTGAAATACCTGAAAAAAATTTAATTCTTTCACTTAAAAAAATGAGCAAAAGCCAAGTACTAAGAAGTATTGGTTTTTCTTTTTAACATTTTACTTTTTCACTAAGTCATAAATTATCTTCACTTAAAACCAGCCTTAGGGTGGAATTTGGGAAGATAGATATCCCATTACTGATATGTTCTAATTTAAGGAAAGATGATATGGAAAACCTGAATGTACATTATGTTATATTTATATGCATTGTAAGAGGGCATTTTCGCTCAGGATTTCTTGTAAAGTTTCTTTAGATAACAGTAGACTGCATTTATTCACAGGTTTCCAGTAACATACCAGTTATAAAAGTGAGTCGCACCTGTCAGTAAGCTATAGAAGCACATAACTAAGTTTCCCTATAGGCACTAAAGTATTTTTAAGTACTTAGTGTTTTAATTTGAAAAATATTAAATACTAGTTGGGAAAACCAAAGCACACAATGTAGAGTTGGGTATTTGAAACCAAAAAAATTTAATTTATAATTAGTTGGATTTTTGTGTCACTTTTTAATTTAGAGTTTAGGTTGGAAGATTATAAGAATAGAATATATGGTTCTATGATTTTTTTTTAAGATATTTGGTTAATTAAATGGGCTCAAAGTTTTTATGAAAAGTAGACTTACTGTTAATAAAGTACTGGTTTAAAAGCTAATTTTTTTTCTCTTTAGGTTGACAGACCAAGTTAATTATGGTGATAGTTATGGTGTTAATTATGGTGATTTATAAAATGATGCTTAGATTTATAAAATGATGCTTACTTGTGCATGATTTACCCTTCATTTTTCTGTATCAAGACCCACTGTTTCTTCATGAGTTCACCAGAAGACCCAGCTCAAGTGTGGAGATGGTGGAACAATCTGAGTATTTTTTAGGCAGCCAAGAAGAGATGGGGAAAATATATTTCTGAAAAGCTTTTCAAAAGTCATAAATCCACTGGTCCGATCTCTGTGGTCCTGTGACCTTCTTGGATTAAGTTCAGCATCCCAGTAGGGAGAAAAAGAGATCATGTGAGATCTAGGGGTTGGTAGGAGCCAAGGAAGCAAAAGAGTGGCTGAGTCAGGCAGTAGTAGGGAGCTTGTTTCAGAAATGTCTTAGAAGTGACTAGGTGGCTTTACATCAGCTAGTGGGAAAATTGGGATTTCTTTCTGGATCTTTTCATTTGCTTATGTTTAGAGAAATGGTATAATATTAAATATATTTGGGTCACTTTAGGTGTTTTTCCTCTCTGTCAGTCAATAAAGTTAGCAGATATTTTCTTAGAACAAGTATAAAATTGGTAACTCAAATTGATGTGTTTTTTTTTACAGGGACAGAGAGAGAGTCAGAGAGAGGGATAGATAGGACAGACGAACAGGAACAGAGAGAGATGAGAAGCATCAATTATTAGTTTCTCATTGCCGTTGCGACACCATAGTTGTTCATTGATTGAACATGTGCCTTGACCACGGGCCTTCAGCAGACCAAGCAACCCCTTGCTGGAGCCAGCGACCTTGGGTCCAAGCTGATGAGCTTTTGCTCAAGCCAGATGGGCCCACGCTCAAGCTGGCAAGCTCGGGGTCTCGAACCTGGATCTTCTGCATCCCAGTCCAACACTCTATCCACTGCGCCACTGCCTGGTCAGGCCAAATTGATGTTTTAAAAGTTGCCCTAGTGGCCTGACCAGGTGGTGGCATAGTGGGTAGAGTGTCAGACTGGAAGGCGGAGGACCCAGGTTTGAAACCCCAAGGTCCTCTGCTTGAGTGTGGGCTCATCTGGTTTAAGCAAGACTCACCAGCTTGAGCCCAAGGTTGCTAGCTTGAGCAAGGGGTCACTTGGTCTGCTGTACACCCCCCCCCCCCAAGGCACATATGAGAAAGCAAGCAATGAACAACTAAGGTGCCGCAACGAAGAATTGATGCTTCTCATCTCTCTCCCTTCCTATCTGTACCTCTCCCTGTCTCTGAAACAAACAAAAAACGGCCCTGGCTGATTGGCTCAGCAGTAGAATGTCAGCCTGGTGTGTGAAAGTCCCGGGTTATATTCCCAGCCAGGGCACACAGGAAGAGTGCCCATCTGCTTCTCCACCCTTCCCCCTCTCTTTTCTCTATGTCTCTCTCTTCCCCTCCTGCAGCAAATGCTCTATGGGAGCAAAGTTGGCCCAGGTGCTGAGGGTGGCTCCATGGCCTCCACCTCAGGCGCCCTCCACCTCAGGTGCCCTCCACCTCAGGTGCTAGAATGGCTCCAATTGCAGAGGAGCAACACCCCAGATGGACTGAGCATCGCCCCCTGCTGGGCATGCGGAGTGGACCCCGGTGGAGCGCATGTGGGATTCTGTCTGCTGCCCCCCGCCCCTCCTTCTCACTTTGGGAAAAATACAAAAAAAAAAAAAAAAAGTTGCCCTAGTGATTTAAAAATTGTATATATGGAAAAATATATAAAATTATGTATGTAATGAGTAAATGCAGATCTTAATTGCAGTATTACCTTGCAGCATTTTAGATTAAAATTTTGGTACATTGCCATATTAGTATTAATGTTTAATAAATGGTCACTGAAGTCTTATTTGTAATTTAATCTGGGCACTTAGTTGCCATGGATAGCCTTCTTAGCTTTTCAAAAGTAAATATCCCTTAAATATCTTGCATCCTTTCCTCAAATTGATCAGTGCTAGGATAGGGTGTTCTCTGGAGCTTATCTTGGTTTCAATAACTTGGTAAAGAAGGTCAGAAGTGACATATAACCCTGTTCCCTCAGGGCCGAGGACTTTTCTTACAGATTTGTATTTTAGGTGACTCAGCTCCTGAGCCAGCCACTACTTAAGAGAGCTTTCACATATAATCTTGATGAAGTTAAATAATTTGAAAAGCCACATTTTTTGCTATTAAATATATGGCACAGTCCTTTCTCTTTACAGAGAAATATTTTGTTTGCTTGTGAAGGGAAATGCTGGCTCTCTTTTTTCTTAAGTGTTTATGTGATATGTTCTATCTTTTCAAAAAGGGGAGAATAGTCAAATGGTATACCAGTGTCCATTGTGTGATGACCCAAAAGTAAGAAATGATGGAGTCTTCCTGAGAGCACAGACCAGAGAGAAAACTGTATCCTGAAGCCCACAGCCTTTCTGTAGCTTTCTTTCCTGCTCTCCCCAGGGGGCAGGGAACCCCCAGCATTCCCTTTGTGTACAGAAGGTTTCTCCCTTATGCCTTTTTGTGGAGGACCTAAAGGATTTTGCTCTGTGCCATTCCTAGCTGCTGAGGAGAGAGAAGCTGGATCCTTGCCTGGCTTGTGCGGTTTTGCTTTTTGGCCTTCATTGTTTTTCTAGAGTTGGCCTTTTATTTTAAATTATGATTCTCCTTCTTTCTACATCATTTATTCTCTCTGCCGTTGGTATATTGACCTCTTTTTCTATCTCTCATAAATATTTCCAAGTATCTCCATTTGAAACAAGCTAAACCACCTAAACACAGCTCTCCTTGGACTCTGTTACTCTTGCAGCAACCTACCTGCCTGCCATCCCTTGCTTTTCTTTCTCAGCCAACTTCTTGAAACAATATCTCACCATTCCAAAGAAAACAAACCCAGCTCGACCCCACTTTGGATAGTCTCTGTCTTTGATTGGTTTAATTCATGCATGAAAGATTAGAATTGCTTTGAGGAAATCGGCATTACCCATCCAGTTGCCCGAGCCATGAACCTGAGAATTACCCCTTATCTCAAATTCAGTGGGTGGTTAAGGAGTAAGAACTCTGAAATCTCCTTCTTTTAGTTGTCATCTGTCTTGCTTGAGATTAGTAATAAACCTCACCTGAAAAGATTAAAAATAGTACAACCTCACTTTTGTTGAGGAACACGTGAGATAATTTGTGTAAAATACCTAGCCCAGAGTTTGACATATAAATGTGGAAAGAACAAGAGTTATTACTCCCGTTAACCATGACTAGTACAATTGTTGCTACTACTAGTACCATTATTGCCAGCACCACTACCATTATTAGAAGTAACACTGAAATCCTTAGTAATTTGCCCTTGCTACTTCTCCGTGCTTGTTTTTGTCCCCTCCTTTCAGTCGCTTCAGTTTTTACTTTAATTCCAACTTTTCCCTTCAATAATTTGGAAGCTATATATATGATTTCTGGGTTTTTTAGTAATTACCCTTAAAATTTTAATATGCATACTTAAAGACTAAAGTAGATCAGTTATTTCATTTTTTTCCTCCCAAACAAAAGAAATTTAGAAACTTTTCACTTCAATCATCCACTGCTTACTTACATGCTATTATTGTCCAGTGTTTTAATTCCATTATAGTTTCAACCCCCAAAGCTAGATATTGTTATTCAATACAGACAGTGTTTATTTAGATATATCCACCTTGACTTCTTTGGTCCCCATTCCTCCATCATTTTGGCTATTAACCCCTTATCAGATGTGTCATGGGGTAATACCTTCTCCCCTTCAGTAACTTGTCTAAGATTCTTATTCATTTACTTTCTTTAAATAATTTTTTTCCAATTATAGTGGAAATACAATATTATATTAGTTTCAGGTATAGAACATAGTGATTAGATATTTATATATCACAGGAAGTGATCACCTTTATAAGTCAGTCTGGTACCCATCTGGCACCATACATAGTTATTTCACTGTTAGTGACTATATTCCATGTGCTGGACTTTACATTTCTGGGACTGTGTTTATAACTGGCAATTTGTACTTCTTAATCCTTTTCACCCATTCACCTGGTAACCATTAATTTGTTCTCTGTATCTATGAGTTTGTTTTATTTGTTCATTTATTTTTATTTTTAGATTCCACATATTAGTGAAATCATATGGTATTTGTCTTTCTCTGACTTATTTAATTAGCATAATACCATTTGGGCCCATCCATTTTTTTTTTTTTTTGCAAATGATAAGATTTCATTCTTTTTTATGGCTGAGTAATATTTGATTGTATATATGTACCACTGCTTTTTTATTCATTCATCTATCAGTAGATATTTAGGTTGCTTCTATATCCTGGCTGTTGTAAATAATGCTGCAGTATATACAGGGGTACATATATCTTTGCAAATTAGTGTTTTGGATACTTTTGGGTAAATACCCAGAAGAAGAATTGCAGAGTAATATGGTAGTTCTATTTTTAATAATTTGAGAAGCCTCCATAGTGTTCTCCATAGTGGTGGCACAAGTTAACAATCCCACTAACAGTTCATGAGCCTTCCCTTTTCTCTACATCCTCACCAAAACTTGTTGTTTGTTGATTTATTGATGATAGCTATTCTGACAGGTGTGAGATAATATCTCATTGTGGCTTTAATTTGCATATCCCTGATGATTAGTGATGTTGAACATCTTTGTGTCTGTGTCTGTTGACCATTTGTATGTCCTCTTTGGAGAAATATTTGTTCAGGTATTCTGCCCATTTTTAATTGGATTATTTGTTTGTGTGTGTGTGTGTGTGTGTGTGTGTGTTGAGTTGTATGAATTCTTTATAAATTTTGGCTATTAACCCCTTATCAGATGTGTCATGGGGAAATACCTTCTCCCCTTCAGTAACTTGTCCTTTTGTTTTATTGATGGTTTTCTTTCACTGTGCTAAACTTTTTAGTTTGATGTCGCCTCTTTTTATTTTTATGATTTATTTTCCTTGCCTGAGAAGACATATTGAAAACCAAACAAACAAAAAAACACTAAGAGTGATGTCTAAGAGTTTACTGCCTATATTTTCTTCTAGGAGTTGTATGGGTTCAGGTCTTACATTTTAAGTCCTTAATCTATATTGAGTTTATGCTACTTTATTTTTTATTGATTGATTTTACAGAGGGAGAGATATAGAGTGGAAACATTCATTTATTGTTCCACTTTGTTTTTTGTTCATTGTTCACTTTCTGTATGTGTCCTGACCAGGGATTGAACCCTCAACCTTGGTGTTTTGGATGATGCTCTAACCAACTGAGCTAATTGGCCAAGGCTGAGTTTATCTTTGCATGTGGTTAGTTTATCTGTATATACAGTTTTAGATTGACACTTATTTTCTCTTTGAAGATAATATTTTACTCTTGACTTCCATAGTTGCTTTTAAGAAGTAAACTATTATTCTACCTGCCTTTAGGTAATCTCTTTGTTTTGTGGCTGCTTTTTAAATGTTTTCCTTGTTCTTTGGTAGTGTATGTATATTTAGATGTAGCCTTTTTTTATTTATCCTATTTGGAACTTTTTGGATTCCCTGAATCTGAGAATTATGTCTCTCATCAGTTCTGGAAAATCTCAGTGTTTCAGTTACCATTAATTGTTGTCTATACTCATTCTCTTTTATTTTCTTCTTCAAATAAGGTTATACATATGCTAGACCTTCTCATTATATGCTTATATTTCTAAATATGCCTTTCCGAGTTTCTAATATTTCCTTTACTATTTAGCATGCTTTGTTCTTCATGTATCTTCCAGTTCATTAATTCTCTCTTTAGCTATGTCTTTCCTGTTTTAACTCATCTTTAGTTTTTAATAGTATTCAGTTACATTTTTCATTTTTAAAATTTTTCATTTTTTATAACAGTTCTTGCTCACATATTTGAGTTCCTCTTTTATTTCTTTACCATTCTGTACATTTTTATTGATAGATTTTAGAGCTACAGAGACAGAGATAGAAAGAGGGGGGAAGAGAGAAGCATTCATTTGTTGTTCCACTTAGTTCTACATTCATTGGTTGCTTCCCATATGTGCTCTGACCAGAGAGCTAACTCAAAACCTTGGTGTTTCAGGTTGACACTAACCAACTGAGCTAACCAGCCAGGGCCTCTTTACCATTTTAAACACAGTTCATTTTATACTCTATCTTCATTACATGAAGTTCAGTGTCTGTTATTATTTTTGCCTAACCCTCAGACATGATTTGTTTCCTCATGTGTTTTGTAATTTTGGACTTTCAAATCATGTTGGCTAGGACTCCATCTGTGGGAATCCTGAGAAGTCTAGGATCACCTAGAGAGGGTTTGTGTTTGTTCCTGCTAGGCCCACAATGCTAACATCTTGGGAGCATCTTAAGTTGATTTATGCTATTGGAGTTTCTCATCTATTACAGGTCTAGGTCCATATTTTTAAAACCAAAAGCTTAGAAGACCTTTTTTAGGCAAACCATTTGGTGGCAAAATTTGACCTGATACAACCACTGTACTACCTACCATGTGGGTTTATATGTTAAACTACAGAAGTATTGTTATATTATGTAGGCTATCCAGATTATACTGGTTGTTAATTAATATATGGCATATGTATTGTATTACTTTTGTAAAATCTGAAATCTTAAATTCTGAAACATATCTGGATCTGAGGATGTTAGCTAGAGGACTATGAATCTGTAGTCTAAATTTTTATCACAGTCTTGTAAACTATGGTTACAAATGCCTTAGAGATCATTTTTCCTTCATCTACCAAGAACCTAAGCTGAGTAGGACAAGTTTTTCTGTTGTCTTTCTTTGCTGGAAGTTGTTTTTATTTGTTTGTTTCTCCTGATTTTACTAATGGGGTAACTCTTTGAGGATCCTAGATTTATATGGAGGTCTTAGTTCCAGTTAGCCACCTTGCTTATTCCCAGAGACCTTGTCTCTTGTTCCCCACAGGACTCTCGAAATCTAAGCCTCTGTCCACTGAGATTAACACATGGCCTCAGGGAGTCTTCTCTTCAGTGTCAGTTTACCATGTGGTTTTCTTCGGAGTTCACACAGATAGTTGGAAGGATGCTTGTATTGTTCATTTGGAGGGTTTTTTAAAAATTGTATTTAGAAAGTTAGATTTAATGGGGTGACATTGATCAATAAGAGTACATAGGTTTCAGGTAAACATTTCTATAACATTTGAACTGTTGATTATGTTGTATATTCATCACCCAAAGTCAAATAATTTTCTGTCACCGTATATTTGTCCCCTTTTACTCTTCTCCCTCCCATCCTGCTTCCCCACAACCTCCTCAGGAGGACTTTGTTTGTTTTTTTGATAGGATGTTTCCATTTCTAGCACACAAATCGACTATTTTACTATTCTCTGTTCTTGCCTCTTCCCCACCAATCCCCCCCACCCCAGACACACAAATTACAGTTCTTTCCTGGGCAACTTTGCAATTCATTAGATTCATTATACTCTGTATTATTTTGGGGCCTTTGCACATGCTGTCTCTTTGTTTTAAAAATCTCATTTCTAAAACCGAGGTTATTCATTTCTTGTCAGTGCTTAGATGGGCCTCTGTGAATGTATCCCTATCATATCTCTCACAAAGTTGTGGTGGGATTCTGTTCAATAATTTTTATTTTGTTTTGTTTTCCTTTTTGTTTTTCTTTTTTCTTTCTCTGGTTTGCAGTGGAGGCTGCCTTTTTCCTAACACCAACTCTAGCATGGGAGCATGTTTTGGTAAACATTTACTAAGTGATTGTTTATTACACATTTTCCAAATTTTAGACCGTTTTTTCCTCATTTCTATTTAAAATTTTTACCTTTACTTGCTAACTTTTCAGAAGAGCAAGGAGTTACAACTTGAACCATTTTCTCTCTAGGTTATGAATAGAAGTATAATATTAGAGGAAAACAAACAAATAAAAGAAACATTAAATTGCCAATATGGAGAGTTAACATTTGTTTCCTGAAAATCTCTCAATGCTTGCATTCTTGTTATATGATAAAAATTTAATTTGTGGGAAATTATATCCCTGATATGAAGAGTTTTTTGGTTGTGGTTGTAAAGCATAGGAGCACTTCTCTTGGTGCATATCATCAGTGATTAGATAGTAGATGATTAAGTTTTAGTACCAGAGATAATTCTTTGTTAGCATTTTGCGTATATGTGTGTACACATTTGCTTTTAATTTGTTTTTAGTTGGATACTGTTGCATAGCATTGCTTTTCAGTATCCATTTTATAATTCATAAATATATGCATTACAAATAGTAAGGATAGTTGTGGAAGAAAAGCATTATTTCAGAAATAGCTACATACTTTTAATTTCCATTGAAATTATTATTCACTATGTCTATAGTGATATTAGTCACTAACATGATAATATTACCATTAACAACTTGAGAGTTTTATTGAGGAAAGGGGACAAGTTTAAGCTAAAACCTTGGATTTTTTTGTCTTTGTAAAGAGAGCAAAAAATGTTTGCATGTTTAGTTTAGCTTTTAATTTTCTATTTGGGAACATTAGAAATTACTTTCAGTATTGCAGCTTTCAGTAGCTTATTTAACACAATCCAATTATTTATTCATTTAACAAATATTTGGGTATTTACTAAATGCCAGGAATTGTTCCAGGAGTCAGGGATACCATGGTGAAAAAACACATAGCTTTAGGCATCAGAGAGCTTGTAACTTAGTAAGGGAGACAGAAAATGAAAGTAATAATTACAGGTGGTTAAAAAAGCACCAAGTTTTAACAGGAGGCAAAGACTACAGCGGAGATTGATTGCAGAGGAAGTGATGTTTAAATCCAGACTTGAAGAATGAGTGGGATTTACCTAGGTGAGTACAAGGACTGCTGCATTGTCTTTGCTAGGAAGAAGCTCAGAGAGAACAAGGTACATTTTAGGAATTTAAAGAAGTTAGGGGTTGCTGCAAAACTGAGTTGAAGAGAACTGAGAATGTTAACAGATAAAGTCTGAGTTATGAACAGGGGCCAGATCTGGAGGGTCTTCTGGGCTGGAGAGAATCTTAGATGTTGTCTCACCTCTTCATTTTTACAAATAAGGAAGCTGAGTCCCAAAGAGGCAAAAATCACACATTCTATATGTGTTAATACTGAATAATTCTTATCTGCCTTGAGTAAGTACCCTAATGAGTCATTGCTTTGTTCACCTAATTCTAATTATCTTTCCAGGGTAGGGCAGAAGTACACTACAGTTGTTCACATGGAAAATAATACAGTAATTAGTAAATAATAATATAAGAATAAACTCCATGTTTCACATACTTACAACTGTGAACCTACTTTTGCCCCACCCTGTATATGTCAGAAAATATCCTCTGTGTGGGAAATGTAAAAATATTTAAACATAGATAGATAGATAGATAGATAGATAGATAGATAGATATGTGCACACACATACACACACACACACACACACACACACATTTTAACAGTCTGAATTCAAATTCACTATAAATGCAAATATAACCCAGGGTACTTCTTACACAGTGCATAGCATAAATTAGTCCCTGTGGTGTTTCAGGACTCATCCTGTTAGTCTGACCTCTTTTAATCTCTTCCCTCTTCTTGTCTATTGCTTGGTTCTTGGGTCATGTTTTTGGCACAAAAGAATGCTACTTATGTCACTGATGACAAGGGAGCCTATAAGATTACAGACGTGTGTGATTTAGTTAAAAGTCTTCTAAAAAGCTACATATTAAAACAAACTTCAATTTAAAGGCCATTTACTTTGGTCTTATTACTGTGGTGACATAATTATAACATTTTTAACTATCCATCACTAAAATCATAGAATTTTATAAATCAGGCTTAACTACTAAAAATCCAAAACCCATAAATAACTCCCACCCCCAAATCACCATATATATTAAGTATATCTAACTATGTTGTTGCCATACTTTACTGGGTTTGTTTTTAGTCTGTTAACAACTGAAGGCAAAAGAAAACACACAAAAAACTGAAGTTATTAAAGGGTAGGTGAAGTAAATCCAACTAAAATATTTAGTGGAAAATTTAATCTTTCTCCTATTCTTTGCAAAGCCAGTTGTTTTCATATCACCTTGCTCTATGATCCTCAGGTGGATATTAAAAAAACATGTCAGAAAAGATTCTATTGATTCTTCCTTAAGAACTGAAACTAAAAATTTAAAACCTTTTTATAATCTCACTGTCTACTTGATTGGTGTCAAATCATAGAGCTTAGAAACCCTCCATCGTCTAGCTAAATAATTCGGTTAGACCGAGGCTTAAAGAAATTTTATTATTTTTGTTTCCCTAACCCAACAGGGTTGGAGTGTATTCAGTGTATTCATGTTTTTATGGCCTCTACATGACAGATCTTAACATTGAACATTCTAGTTTGGGCTGCCTTTGAATGAGTGTGATCTTCGCCATGAAGCCTCTCATGGAGGACTAATGCATAGGCTGAACTGACTCTTTAACATTTGCATTTCCTCATTACTTTGTGGTTTTCTACGTTTTCATTTTCTTTTTTCCCCGAAGAGTTCTCATCATGGTTACAAAGGGGTCACTTAATTTTGGTTATCCTTTGTTGCATTTTGTGAAGAGCTGTGTGCTGCAGTAACATTCCTTGGTCAAGGGTCTGTTCTGTAAGTGTCTCAGTGAAACGGAGATTTGACTTTGGTCCTTCAGATGGATAATACTAATGATCGCATTTAGTATGCTATAAGTGCAGAAAAAAGTGCTTCTTCGGTTGAGTTCAGTAATACTTTTTCAAATGGAACAAGAATATAAATTGAGTAGTCATTTGGGAGAGCATATTGGCAGTATTAATCAAAACTCTTGAAAGTCCTTTGACCCAGCAGTTTGACTGCCACAAATTTATAACAGAGGAATGAAAGGAAAGATAGAAAATATTATACATTCAATGTGGGTGCTTCTTGCAGCATTGTATATAGGAACACAAAATTAATATACCTAAATGCCTAGTTAAAAAGCGATGGTGTAGCCAAACAATGTGATACTGGGCAACCTTGAAGAATTATATTTTTAAAAGTATTTGTGACATGGAAAGACAATTTATGATATATGATCATGTTTTCATTCTTTAAAGTATGTATATGCCCATAATATATAATTTAGTAGAATATACAGGGATGGGCAACAGCAGGTTTACAGTTGTGAGTATATGAAACACAGAAATTATTCTTGTATTATTTATATGAGGGATGGCAACTTGAGTACTTACGAGATTGTACCTAAGGGCACTGTGCCATTGTGACATTCTTTTGAGTTCTTAGAGCTATTGTAATTGTCATCACCTGCATGTCTTTTGCCATATGAACAACTGTAAACATACTTTTTCTCACTCCTGTATGTCAAAATATTGTCTGAGGGTTGAAGAATATTTACTTTTCACTTTATAACCATGTTAATCATGACTGTTTAGATTGCAAGGTGCAGGGATATAAATCAAACTAGTTTGGGCAAAGAGAGGATCATTCTGGCCCTTGTCACTGATCTGTGGGAAGGGCAGGGGCAAAGCTGTGCCTCTCTGGCACATGTTCGAGATTCCCCCTCCACCTGCTATTTCTCTTGTCTCCATTTCACACAGTAATGGTGGAGCACCTGCTTCATTCTTTCAAGCTGTGTATTTCATTTTCCTAGGCTCACATCACCACAGCCTCACAGAGAAAAAGGGACTCTCTTCCTACAGCTAGCATTTTAAGAAATCAGAGGAGAGAATTCTGATTTGCTTTGCTTGAATTTGGTTTATCTGTGAGAGTATGTGGCATGACACTATGATTGTCAGTCTCAATCAGACTTGCTTAATTGGGAATCCCAAGAGATAGTGGCCTGATAAATTTTATTCCTTCTAGGGATTCTGTCACCCAGGTTTCAGATGCCTTCGCTGAATTCTAGGCATCAAACTTAGAAAGGCAGACAGGGGAGTAAGGTCCAGGGCTACACATAATTTTACCTGTATTCCATTGGTAAAACCTCAGTGGCCTTGCCAACAGGTAGGAGAGTTGGATATGAAGTCCTGCTGTGAGTTCAGAAGGAGAAGGAAATGAGATGTACCGCACAGCCTTGACTTCACCATAACTAAGGGAAAAGAAATTGGATTAGGGCTTTTCACATATACCTTTAAAACATTTATTTTATTTCACTGTGATTGCCAGAGAATTCACTGTTGTAAGAATGTGGTTGTTATGCCTGACCATTTGCAATGCAACAGATAGAGTGTCTACCTGGGACGCTGAGGTCCCAGGTTCAAAACCTGAAGGTTGCCAGCTTGAGCAGAGGCTCACTGGTTTGAGCATGGGATCATCAACATGATCCCAGGGTCGCTGGCTTGAGGCCTAAGGTCACTGGCTTGAGCAAGCGGTCACTGGCTCAGCTTGAGTTCTGGGATCAGGGCATGTGTGAGAAGAAATCAAAGAACAACTAAAGTGATGCAATTATGAATAGATGCTTCATTCTTCTCATCTCTCTTCTTTTCTGTCTCTGTCTCTCTCTCTCTCTCAAAAAAAAAAAAAAAAGACGGTGGCCATTCTTTTTTCAGTGACACCAGGCAATCTGGAAATTGATGACTAATGGCTGGCCAGTAAACTCACTGTATGTTCATGCTTGGCAGACATTGCAGATTGACCCTGGCATTCTTTCCATCAAAGCTTGATTTGGCCTCTTAATACATCCATATACAATGTTTTTTATTTCTACTGTCAATCATAGGTGACACTTAAGATGGAACAGATTTGCCATCACTTGTCTAGGCTGTTTATCCATACTAGATAATGCGAACTGCTCACTGATTTTACCTAGACTCCCGGAGTTGGCATTCATCTTGGATGGTTCCAAATCCAGAATTCATCTGCCAGTGACCTTGTCTTTAAAAGTTAGTCATTCGTGTGGTTAGACCATGGAAAGAAGTTCTTCCCTGCTCTGTTTAATAGCAAAAGGGAGGCTTTGTATTTTGCATTTAACAGAGACCATTTATAGCTACTGTGAGACAGAAAGGATGTTTTGAATTTTTGCATTTAAAATCTAAAGTTTCGCCTGACTTGTGGTGGCACAGTGAATAAAGTGTCAACCTGGAACGCTGAGGTCACCAGTTTGAAACCCCAGGCTTGCCTGGGCAAGGCATATATGGGAGTTGATGCTTCCTGACCTCCTCCGCTTCTCTCTCTCTCTCTCTCTCTCTCCCTCCCTCTCCTTTATAAAATGAATAAAGAAAATCTTAAAAAAAAAAAGAAATAAAATCTAAACTTTCTCCAGGCATCAAGTTTGGTATTAATCAATTGCCTTAAGATATAAGTTATGCAAAGCATATCTGAATTTTAATACCAAGAAATTTTCCTTGAATTGCTACTCAGGTACAAGAACATGGATATAGTTTCTTTTTTAATATAAGATGATTTTGATTGACTTTGTTTTATGTATAAGCATTAGCAGTCTGTCTTTTCCTGTAAGATTTAAGTGAATTAAAATAAAGGATCAATTGCTGTTATTCTCATAAGCCCTTTCAACACTTATTACTGCTTTGCAGAGGGGAGAAATGTCACCAAAGAGGTGACAGGCTACCCAAGGTCCCGCAGCAAATGAGGGGAGAATTCAGGACGCTGGTGTTTATTGTTAGAATTGAAGACATTTTGAAAAATTATTAGCTGGATAATTGAATCATTTTAAATTTTACATAGAAAAACTTAGTCCTTATAGCTAACAAGCTGTGTTGTTAAGAATTCATAATATTTAATAAACTAGTTAACCAGGTACAATATAACTTTAGAGAGGTTATAATTCTTAGAGCTTGTCAAAATCTTAATTAGGTCATAATTATGAGCTGTTTTATTTTTAAACAGTTTGTGCGTTTTTATTGTTATATATTTCTTAAAATTGCTAAACTTCACTATAAAAATTGTAAAAAAGAACATTTACCTTGTCTCAAGAGTACTATTTTTGAGTTAAACTTTTGATTTTAATAACTCAAGCATTATCAATAGTAAGATCATTCGAATGGACATACATAAGAAATGGAATATTAGCCATTTCTGCATCATATTATGACTCATATATCAAATCTTGGTTTTCTTATATAAACGGTTATGTTGTAGTTTAAATAAATTTTATGATATGAAAGTTCTTAGAAATATTAATGCCTTTCCCCTGCTAATTTAATATTTATTTTCAGTCTCTGGGTAATAGGGGAATCAAGCTAATACTACGTATTTAATTTTTCTTATAGTGCATAGCAGAAGAGATAATAATGAAGTGTTAGAACATGAGATAGAAAAGCAGAAATTGCCAAAATTATAAAACTTACCTGTCTCTCTTGAGTTAAAGATGCCCTATTCTTGTTTCTAAACATACGCCTATGAAAAATACATTGGGTCTTATACTGTCAGCCTTTTCTTTCCTTGAAGGTATGTTAGTCACTATAGATAGAACCAACTAGACAAAACATGTTCAGTGTATCTATTGCTTTAGCAGAGAATTAAGTATTTTATTATTAATGTGTAACTGAGCTGAATTGTGTTTTCTCATACATACAAACTTTCTTGGGATAAATGCTTCCTTACTAATTTTGAGATTTCAATATATGCTCTAGTCATTTACTGAGTTATGCAGCAAAAGAATAATGAGATGATAGGTCTCTTAAAAAGCTGTGTAAAAGGAGAGGCACATTTGTCTTGAATCATAAGATTATTCGTTTCTCAAAAAGAGGTCTGTTTATCATAGTAGTATTAAGAGGCACTCCCTGGAAAAAATTAAAATACTCAAATTAAGTTATGCTCTGCATCCAAAATCATTTGGAAAACCCTCAGTATATGATGCTCCTCTTTATCCTTATGTTCAAGAAAACTTAATCTGAGTATTTTATATATCAAATATGCAAAAAAAATTAACTAATTGTTTAGTGATAAGGTAGAGTAGAAGAAAATTGTTGAGCTTAATAAAAAGCTTTTAACATATAAAATGACAATAAGGTAAATAATGCGAAATAGAAAAGAAGTAAAAGGAAAAAATGAGAAAAATTATGGCGAACCTCTTAAAACAGAATTTTATAACCTGAAGAAAATGCAGAGTTAAATGTCAAAATAGAACCTGTAAAATAGAAACTATTGAAAGGTGAGGCAGCTGTCACAAAGAAATCAGTGGTTTGGAAACAAGTATTTGACATGAGTTAATAGAAAATTAATGATGTGCTATTTATACTCATAATTTTTTGAGGAATGATGCCAAAGATTGTTTTCTAAATTTCAGACTTTTTTCTTGTCTTTACTATCTTCCCTCTTGATCTTTGTATTTGTATTGGAGAGTGACTGGAACACCATCATACTAAAATGAGTTAATTTTTACCAGGTTTTATCCCAAAATTATTCATAAGTTGCCACTTTTAGCACTTATTTTGCATTTATTTTTTCTGGTAATCTATCATTTTTTACCATTCTCTGTATGAGCAAGATGTATTAAGGTTCTTTATTATTGCTATATTCAGCAAGTGCTTATAGAGGACCATAGAATATTCTGCTAGGTGTTGGGTTTCTTGTTCTTATGATTTTATAATTTGGTATGAGTGCCAAAATAGAATTTTTCATTTCAAGATTTTAATTGGGTGAATTGTTTGAAAGCTGTGCCATGCAGTTTCATAGACATGATTTAAAGACCTCAATATAAACAAATATAAAGGGATGACAAACAGTTTAGTTATCATAGCTCATCTGTCCACAACCAGCTTCTCTTTCTTTGGGCGGTCCTAATAATTTTTGACCCTAATGTTGCTGATAGGCTAGAAGAGAATGTGCTAAGCTACACCCTGAGCCATAATGAGTGATACATCTAAAGGTGAAAGATCCTGGAGAATAGCTACTTTTGCTACCTCTGAGCAACACTTGATTTCATCAGGAGCTCTGTTAAAGCAGAGGGTCTGTGACAAAACAGAGATAAGACAGCAGCTGCCATGGAGAGCCTCCTGGGATAGACATAAACAAGCCAATAATAATATACCATTGTAAGTGATGTAGTGGAGGTATGACCAATGTCTTGTGAGAGCACAGAGGAAATGGCAAATATTTCCTGAAAGGCATCAGGAAAGGTTTTTCTGATGTTTAGTTGGATATTGGGAGATAGGAGTTTTCTAGGCAAAGAAGCATGTTGGGGATAACGTATTTAGTGTGTGGTGAAAGGAACAGAGGTGGGGTAGGCTGCTGTGTAGTAAAGAATCATAGCAGTGAACCCTAGTTTTATTTTATAAAGCATTGAAAAGCCCTGGCCAGATAACTCAGTTGCTTAGATTGTCATCCCGTGATGGCAAGGTTGTGGGTTTGGTCCTCAGGGCATATACAAAAGTCAACCAATGAATGAATAAGTAAGTGGAACAACAAATTGATGATTCTCTTCTCTCAAAAAATATCAGAAAAATAAAATAAAAATAAATAAAGCAGTGGAAACCAATGTAGAGTTGTTTAATTTTTCTATTGATTTGAGAAAAAGGATGGAAGAGAGGAGGGAGGAGAGAGAAAGAAAGAGACGGAGAGAAAGAGATGTATCAACTTGTTCCACTAAGTTGGGCACTCATTGGTTGATTCTTGTATGTGCCCTGAGCAAGGATCAAACTCGTAACCTCCATGTGTTGAGATGATACTCTATCCACTGAGCCACCAAGCCAAATCTACCAGTGCAGCGTTTTTAACAAGAGAGTTCCATTATCAGATTTGTTTTTCACAAATATACATCTGGTTATATAGAAGGTGGCTACAGTAGGGATAATGGAGACTAGATAGAAATACTGGAGAGTCAAGTGATAATGAGGGCTTGAGCAGGGAAAGTACCAAAAAGATAAAACAGAAAGGCTAGATTTGAAAGGAAACTCTGCCACTGAAGTTATGTGGCTGTATTTGAAGGGTAAAAGGAGATTGGAGATCAGCATAATGTAAGATTTTAAGCTGGGCAAGAGAGGCAAATTTATGAGTTTGAAAACATTTTTAGACTCTTACACTCAGCACCTCCAAGGCTGCACTCCTTACTTTCCTCTCAAACCTGTTTTTTATCTCGTGTCAGTCATCTGACTCTCAGTTGATAATAGCAACTTCATCCATCCAGTTCCTTAAATCATTAATGTCATTCTTGACTTCTGTCTTTCTGTCCTACACAAATTCAGCGAGTCAGAAAAATGTTGGTTCTACCTATCTGTAAAACATACATAGATCTAACCACTTTTCACTGCCTCCACCAGCACCATTCAATCCAAGCCATCATCATCTATTCCCAGGGTTACTACGATTGCTACCTAATTCTGCTCCGGTCCCTCCCCTATATGCAATACTGTATTTGCAACACAGCAGCTACAATGATTCTTTTAAATATAATTCTAGTCATAGTGCTGCTATGCTTAGAGACTCCATATTACTCACTCAAAAATCTAAAGGCCTAATAATGGTCGTCAAGTCTCTGTAGGTTTGGCCTCTGCCCCTTCTGCTTCACACTGGGCTCCAGATGCACTGGTCTCTTACTGTTTCTGAGTAAGTCAGGCAGTTCCTCACCTTGGCACCAACTGTTCCCTGTCTCAAATGCCCTTACCTACTGGTATCTGCATGGTTTAGTGAAATGGCCTCTGCCCAAGATGGGCTGTAGTACAGTAGGAGAAAAAGAAATACATGTAGAAAGAAAATAGTGTTATTAATTCTGTTATTGATTATATTTCTTTGGCCAATTATGATATAGATAGGGTTGGGAAGTTCTGACCAACCAGTTACATTTTAGCTGATTTTCAGATGAACTTCATCACAAATATAGGACTCTTTTAGAATATTATTTCCTGAAGGGCATGGAATAATTTTCTCTTATTTTTTTTTCTTAAAACAATTATTTTAATGTCACAGTATTAGGTAAGAACAACTAAGTCCATAAAGTAAACATGTTCACTTGAAGTACATGTTCATTTTACCACAAGTATGCCTCACACCTCATTCTGCCTGCATTGTTAGTTCATCACACCACAGCATGAGCCAGGAAGTTAACAGCTGGCTTCAGTGAGGCATGGCATTAGAATATCCAGCTAACCATAGTCAAAGCAGCCATGTTAAATCCTGTATTATGCCTATTCTTTAGTACCAAAACTTGAAAAACTTGACTTTTATCAAAGACTTAAGAGTTCATATAAAAATTATCCAAGCCTGACCAGGTGGTGGTGCAGTGGACAGAGTGACAGACTGGGATACAGAGGACCCAGGTTCAAAACCCTGAGGTTGCTGGCTTGAGCACGGGCTCATCTATCTTGAGCGTGGGCTCACCAGCTTGAGCACGGGGTTGCTGGCTTGAGTGTGGGATAATTGACATGACCCCATGGTTGTGGACTTGAGCCCAAAGGTCGCTGGTTTGAGGTCCAAGGTCACTGGCTTGAGCAAGGGGTCACTGGCTCGGGTATAGCTTCCCAGTCAAGGCACATATGAGAAAGTAGTCAATGAACAACTAAGGTGTCACAATGAAGAATTGATGCTTCTCATCTTTCTCCTGTCCTGTCTGTCTGTCCCTAACTGTTCTCTCTCTGTCTCTCTCACTAAAAAACAAACAAACAAAAAATAAATGGTAAATTTTACTATGATTGTATGGAAATATGACCAGCTTATTCTAAAGAACAGTTTATGCAATAGAAAGAGTGCTTAATTAAGTAGCCAACTGACATCTGACAGACTTTATCTAATTTTGTGTGTTTTGCAGGCCTGTATAACAAAAAACCCAAGTGAAAGTCATAAGAAAAAAAAAATCAGTGTTGACTATAGGAGATGTCAAGAGTTAGGCAGTTGAGATAAAGGCGGAATGCATTCCAGAATTGTCCTGATTGCGCAGAAAATAAAATAAAGTGAGGCTTAGAGAGTGTCCATTGCTTTTGGACAGTTTAGTTGTCTCTGCTGCCTCCTGAGCAGAGTGAGTAGTGTGATGGGGATGATTGTCATTTTGTAGAGATTCCTACAGGCTACATTTTTCTTTCTGAGATGGCTAGTAATCTTTGTCATACTATATGAATCTTTCGTGGACTTTTGTATTAAACAAGCCTCATCATCATTTCTTTTTTCATCTTGGATCTCTAAATAAATGGGAGAAAAGAGCTGAAGAGAAACATAGAAATAGATATCTCTCTCTCTTTAGACTGCAGGGTTGTCAGAAAGCTACGAGGCTGTTGATTATTCCACAGGGCCTGGGAAGGTGGAAAACCCCATCAGAATCGTGACTGCTCTGGGTAAAAATGAAATGCAAGTCACTAGGATAGGACCTGAAAGCCTCCAGAGAAAAGGAGGCAGCAAGAGTAGAGCAGTTCAGCAGCATTGCCTCGGAACCTACCATTGTTACAGAAATTATTAGGTTGAATTATATAAAATTGCTGATGTTGTTAAATCATTTTTTGCCTGACAGAGATGGTAAGTTAGATCTCATCTGCTTATACTAGATGGTAAATGTCAGCAGAATGTGTTCCTGATACTAAATACACTCGTAAACTTTTTCATTTAATTTTTTTATTTTTCCAAAGTTAGAAGCCGGGAGGCAGTCAGACAGACTCCCATATGCGCCCTACCGAGATCCACCCAGCATGCCCACCAAGGGGTGATACTCGGCCTCTCTGGGGTATTGCTCTGCTACAATCAAAGCCATTCTAGTGCCTGAGGTAGAGGCCACAGGGCCGTCCTCAGTGCCTGGGCAAACTTTGCTCCAATGAAGCCTTGGCTGTGGAAGGGGAAGAGAGAGATAAAGAGGAAAGAGAGGGGAAGGGTGGAGAAGCAGAGGGCTCTTCTCCTATGTGCCCTGATCAGGAATCAAACCCAGGACTTCCACACGCTGAGCCGACGCTCTACCACTGAGCCAACCGGCCAGGGCTACACTTGTAAATTTTTGAATTATAACCCCTTTGAAAGCTGGGACCTATTATTCTTGACTTGGTGAGAGATTCCCTTTTCTGTAAATCTTATTTGGTACAAGAGCAAATGCTATACATGTATATTTATTTCTTATAGACTGTTACTCATATAGCATGGTCCTTTGCCCACAACAGAAACTGGAGAAAATGTTTGTCAGAAGCTGGGACATTTCCTAAGGGCCCTCCTCTGGCCCGACTTCAGCTCCTGAGATCTCTAAACTCTTACACTGGACAGACATTTCTCAGAAAGAGCCAGTTTTGCTGTAAAGGAGAAATTGGACAATGTTTGGAGATGTTTTCAGTCCAGATGACTATCCTGACTGGGAGAGGGAAGGTGCTTATGACATCTTCCGGGAATGCAGCTAAACATCCTGCAATACACAGGACGGCCTCACAACCAAGGACTATCTGGCTCAAAATGTCAGTACTGCCAAAGCTAAGAAACTTCTTCTAGACTGAGAACCAGGGAACTTAAGAAAACACAAACAAGGTTGTATATCATAGTTCTTACTGGTGAGCGTGAAGAGTTTATAAGAGGAGGACAGAACTGGGAAGAATAGTTTGCAGAGAGTAGAATGGAGCAAAACTAATAGCCAAAATAATTTGTGTTTGTGAAACTACTTTTCTCCAGAGCCAACTCAGAGCACTTAGACCTGGATAGTGTAAAAGAGGAGTTGGATCACCAAAGAGTAGATTTTTGGTGGAGTGTAACAGTGTCCAGATTTTTTATACCATTTGAATGAAGGGAAATGAAAATGAGATAAAAAGTTATAGAATAGGGTAAGAGGGAAGTAACTACAACAGAAAGTTTGAAAATTTAAAATCTTATTTCCCTTACTTGGTCTTTTTCAATTATTTAGTTGATATAGCTACTATTCTGGTTACTAATGTGTATGAAGGTCTAGACACAGAACCTGGTACATATATAAATGGGAAAAAGAATTGTGATATGATTAACTCTTCAATCCCAAATTTTTGGATTTTATTGAAACACATGAGAGAGGAAGGATCAGCTTCTTCTTTCACATAATTTAGCTGTGTGACCCAGAAGGTTTTGTAAATATATTTGAGTTGAGTTGCTCTTAGCTCTGAGAGCCATGAAAAGATGTTTAGAGGTATCTTTATAAAAAACTGTTAAGAATGAATAATATTTAAGCATTATCTGTATATGGAAAAAATGGTTGTATTTTGATTTAGCATATATTTATGAATGAAAATATAAGTGGATATGGGTAGTATGGAGCCTTGGCTGCAGGAGGGAAAGAGAGAGATAGAGAGGAAGGAGAGGGGGAAGGGTGGAATAGCAGATGAGCACTTCTCCTGTGTGCCCTGGCCGGGAATCAAACCCGGGACTTCCACACGCTGGGCCAATGCTCTACTGCTGAGCCAACTGACCAGGGCGAACAGTGAAGCCTTTTAAATCTTAAAGTTCATTTTTCTCTACAACAGTGTTTACATTCTCCAGGTATGTCATCAGATCCTATATTAATCATAATGCACCTGAAGTTTATGATGGGCTTTCTAAAGAAATGAATCATTGTTATAATGTCACTAAGGTGTGAAATACCACAAAAGGCTTTTCCTCTTGGCCCCCTGAACTGTAGCGGGACTAGGAACTTGATTCTTTTTTCCACCAGTTGGACTGATGAGTGCTGTGTGGGGTGGCCTGGTGGAGGTCTCAGTTGTGCAGGGCCTGGAGGAACAGAATAGAGAGGGAGGGGTCGGCATCCCAGGGCTCGACGTGCTAACGTACCTCTCTGCTGCTACTACCTGTAATAGCTGATTTCCTGACCATTCTTCATTTTTTCCCCCTGCAATCACTCATCAATAAATGCAGTCTCATAAACTTCTCTTCAGCATTTCTAAAACATTTTCAGTTTTTTTTGTTTTATTTTCTCCCTAGGAATTAAAGATATCTGTGAAGGAGAGGCTTATATATTCTTTTCATTTCTCCTAATTCTTTTTTTCTTTTACTGATATATGCATGATTAAGAGTTAAGGTTGTATTCCTAGGTATTTCAGAAAGAAAAGAGAAAGGTCTTTTTGGACATTTCCTTTTAGGGAGTTCTGAAGAAATGTCTAAAGAAGAAAACAGTAAGACTTTGGGTAAGGTGAAGGGGATAGAAGAATAATGGCAGGCATTACCAAGGATTCGTCCCCAGGGGAGGAGCAGGAGTAGAAGGTAGATGAGACCCAGCCCTGGACTAGCCTTGGGAGACATCCCAGGAATATGGCTGTAGATACAGTGAAGAAGAAAGGGCCTGCTTTCTTTTGCAGGAGTTGCCAATTAGAGATACCATTTATTTTTAGGAAACATACGTTTCACATATGTGGGTAGGGAGCTTGTGTTGGAGCAGACAACTGGTGCTCCTGCTGCCTGAATCCTAACTATGAACTATTGCTTTTCTTTATGGCTTGGGAACACTCAGAATGGAGGTGTTGTTGAACATAATGAACTATCGAAATGATGCCTGAAAGTGTAGTCATGAGGTGGTGAATATAAAGAGTTCACTGGAGATGAAACAGCTGTTCTTTTCTTAGAGTGATAGGCAATGATAGGCTATGGTAGAGTATGAGGAACTTGGCTTAGAGATTTCAAGACATGCAGGGTTGATTAGTGTTGGGATATGGTAAACTTACTAACATGCCCAGTTCTTTTCTGGAGACTCCTAAACTGTTGTTTTGAGATCATTTCAATGTAAACCTGCTTAAACTGTTTTTCAGTCCAGGGCTCTGCAAAAACAACAACAACAACAAAAAAACAACAAAATAAAACAAAGCAAAATGTAAGGCCATCATGGAAACAGGACATGAGTTAACTTACCTGACACACTTGAAGACTAGACATAGGTAGTTGGTCATCGTGTGGCAGTAGCAGGAAATCAGAAACCTGAGCTGCACGTATCTCCTCAATCTCCCTGGCAATGAAGTCAGCAAAGGCCACCCTTCAGCAATTGCTGCCAATTTAGAGAACTGGCTTGAGGTTCTTTGTGGATTGCCCAGAACACTATGCTCTTCTGTTTCAGTGGTCTATTACAAATGTCATCTACCTTTATGATGCTCTCTACTTTTTATGTGTCCTTTTAAAATTCTGCTCATAGAAATTGTCATCTGGTCCTTAAAGTACAGTCCTTTTGAGATCCCCATTTTAATTTATAAGAAAACCATTGGAAGAATATAAAATAAAAGAGCAATGTAGTATTATGGCTGGTGAACAGGTATGATTATTTCTATCTCCTGGATAAAGACACAGTGCTAAAGAAATCCAATGACTTGTCTAAAGGTTATATTGTTAATGCCAGAACCAGCTGTGTACAGATCCTAAAAGGCAAAAAGTAAACTTTCAATTAAAAAAATAATTTTCTACCATCCTAAAGTTAATTGAGGGTGGAATAGTTGGCACATGAACTGCTTACTCACTCCCTACCCCCAGACCTGAGCAATAGTGGAATATGGCCTTGGATTCAGTCATGCAGACAGATGGGATACTTGTGCTGGCTTCCTGAATCTCTGTGAGTTGTGATGCTGCATTTATTCAGGAAGCATTATTGTCAATCTCTCTTCTACCTCAATTGGTCAGAAGAATCATGGTAATAATGTTCAGCCTTGAAAAGTTTCTGTTGTAACTGATCCATGTTTAGAGTACTTTGAAGGTATAGTTTGCCATGGTGCTTAAATGTTGACATTAACTCTGAGGACATCTTTTTAAGTGTTTCAGATAATAGACCATACCTTTGTCTCCCTAACTTTACTCCTGCCACCCAGTCTGGACTCCATATAGCCACCACAGTAATTCTTCATAATATAAGTTGGGTTATGCCATTTCCCTGATTAAAACCCTCAAACAACTTCCCATTGCATTTTAATGAAATACCAAGTCCTTCCTGTGATCTGTAATGAGTTAGGTTATCTGGTTTCGATCAATTATCTTTCTGCCACTCTCTGTTTTACTTGTTGTTTTCCAGAAACATTGGCTTTCTTCCCATTTCTTGAACCATTCAGTCATGTTATCACATTAGAACCTTTGCACTTGCTGTTTGCTGTACATGAAACATTCCATCCAAAGATAACTGTATGACTGGCTTCCTCAGTGCATTTTGGCCTCTTTAAATATTATTTCCTTGGAGAGGCCTTTTCTGATCAATCTATTTGACACAAATGCCACTATTACTTTCTATCCCCTTTATTTCTTATCACAGTACTTATCCCTGCCTGACATTTTTTTTTGTCTGTATACTCCATTTGAAAGATCTGTGAAGGGAGATGATACCTGTTTTGTTCACTAATGTATCTCTAGCTGATAGAACAGGGCCTGGCTTATAAGCATTCAGAAAACATTTGTCAATGAATTAGTTAATTGAATTAACAGAGTATGCCAAGTGTTTTGATATAGATAGCCAAAGATAGATCTAAGTATAATTGTATGTGTATATATTTTTATTAGTGTATACTATATTATGTATGTATAGTAAAATATATATCTATATATAGTCATATATATATTTTGGATAGATAGGAAGGATGGAAGGAAAGGATGGGAAAGGAAGGAAAGGAACGGAAAGGAAAGGAAAAGAAAGGGAAGGGAAGGGAAAGAGAAGGGAAAGGAATAGGAAAAAAAGAGGGAAAGGGAAAGGAAAATAAAAAGAGAGAAAGACAATAATGCAACCAAAGTATCTAGCACAGAGCCTGACACACTGTAAGGGGTGGATATAGTGTATCAGGCTCTGTGCTACTACTCTGATATCCTTCCTTTATAATGTATCAGGCTCTGTGCTAGATACTTTACTTACCTTGTCCACTTTAATAAAATAGCTGTCATATACGTGCTATTATTATCCTCATCACAGTAGTGCAGAAAGGGAAGTTAAGAGTGGCAACTTTGCTCAAGATTGGACAGTTATTAAATAACAGATTGTAATTGCACTAGGTCTGGTCTGGTTCCAAAGCCTTAACTGAATGGCTTGACTATGCTGTATCTATAAGGCACCTTCTAACTTTGCATCTGCCATAATTCTATAGGGAACAAATATCAAAATGGGATTTTAGGGAATATATATTTCTACAAAGGACTATAAAGAAATTACAAAATATACATATTTTTCTTTGAGATGAAAGAAGTTACCTAAATAGTTTAGCAGCTAGATTACATTGAAGTACACATGTAGTAATATAAAAGTAAAAATATAATTTTTATTCAGCTATAAGGGTAAGTGAAAAAAAATTAAAGCTCACATTTTATACTTTCCTATTTAGAGAAGAATTTATTTGAAGAAAGATACTGTTGTTATTGAGCTCTGCACATGCTGTTTATCATATTGGGTACATTTACAAAGTGCTTTCCTTTATCTCTGTAAACTCATAGCTATGTGGTGATTATTTTATTTCTGCTCCATTCAACCTTATGATCTACAGGTAGCAATGGAGAGTCATCACTTCTTGCTCTTGCCATCCCACCTGTGCTCTCATTTATGTAGTTGTCAGCACCTCCCCTTTAGGCATCTCTCCCACCTGAACCCTCACTGAGTCTTTTCATTTCACCTGCCCAGCCCTGCCTGGACTTGCCACAGTTCTTCCTGAGTCTCGCACAGCAGTGGGAAAAGAAGTAGGTGATTACAAATTTGAAAGCTATTGGGGTTTGTTGCTATTTTAATACAGTGAACAATTATTTACAACTAAAAGTTAAAGTTGTTTTCCCACTTATATCTATTTATTATATTCTCTTATTTTGATGATAATATCTTTCCTCAGTTGGATTTTTTAACATGTTTGCAATTGCTTAAAACTACCAAGAAAGAGAGGCTTGCACTTTGTGGAAAGGTAGAGTAATGGGGTTTGAATTTATCCTTTTTTTTCCTGAAGCAACTGAGAAACTGGACAATGTTTATCAAATTACTTTTAAACACAAGGTGAGGCAAAAGTAGGTTTATAGTTGTTTGTATAGAAAATAATACAATAATTAATATATAATAATACAAGAATAAACTCTGTTTCTTGTACTCACAGCTGTAAACCTTCTTTGCCCCACCCTGTATATTGGACATCAGGAAGTAAAGGACACGATCCCTGAGAGAGTTTTAGGACTGTCCCAACTTGTTGTCAGGAGAGAGTTTCCAGGCTGTAGCATAGGATGGAGGACCCCACCTGGATCCTAGTGATCCCCTGAATTGTGGAGATAGAGCTGACTCTTTGAGACTGATAAAAGTGAAAGACCTATATCTAGACCAATCAGAAAAAAAAAGAAAGATGATATAAATGATCAATATCAGGTAATTTTGAGAGAGGTGACATCCTTACTCTCTGCAGAAGGGAAATAAAAGAATATTGCTAACAACTAGATGCCAATAAATTCAACAACTTGTATGAAAAGGACAAATTTGTTAAATGGCACAAACTACCAAGGCTCATTCAAAAATAAACAAACCTTAGTAGCTCTATATCTTTTTTAAAAGTTGAATTTACTGTTTAAAAAGTAGTCTAATGTAGAAAACTCTAGATGCAGATAACTTTATTGTGAAGTATACCAAACATATAAAAGGAGGTAATACCAATTCTATATAGACTCTTACAGAAAATTGAAGATGAGAAAATACTTCTCAACTTATTCTGTGAGGCTAGAATTACTGTGATACCCACATCAGAAAAAGACAGTATAAATAAAAAAATAATAGACTAATATCCCTCATGAACATAGATGTAAAAATTCTTACAAAACTTTAACACATCAAATACAACAACAGATAAAACATCATGACCTAAGGGGTTTAATCCAAGAATGCAAGGTTGGCTTAAGGTTTGAAAATTAACCAATGTAGTTCACCATAATAACAGACTAAAACAAACAAATAAGAACTATCACCTCAATAGATACAGAAAATATATTTGAAAAATTCAATATCCAATCTTGGTAAAAACTCTCAGCAAACTAGGAATAGAAGGGCACTTCTTTAACCTGACATAAAACAATAGAACATCTATAAAAAATTTATAGTTGATATTATTACACTTACTAGTGAAAAATGAATACTTTACCCTTAAGATCAGAAAAAGGCAGGGATATCCTCTCTCACCACTTCTATTCAAAATACACTAGAGATTCTAGCTAGTACCATAAACAAAAAAAGTATCAAGATTGCAAATAAAACTGACTTTATCACAAATAATGTGATCATCTATGAAGAAAATATGATAGAATCTACCAAAAATAACTGCTGAGTTTAGCAAAGTTGCAGGACATAAAATCAATATATTGTATTTCTCAATATTGGCAGAGAACAACTAGAAATTGAAATGGAAATACAGTACCATTCATGATATCAAAAATATGAAATACTTTGAGAATGTATCTGACAAAATATGCATAAGACTGAAATGTTAAAAATAATTTTATTGAGATATAAAACTCATAAGGAAATACAAAGGATCTAAAAGAACCAAACTAACTTTGAAAAGAAACAAAGTTGGAGGGCTAACACTACTTGATTTCAAGAATTATTATGAATTTACATTAATCAAGGTAGCATAATACTAAGGTAAACATAGACAAATAGATCAACCCGAAGGATAGAGTACTAAAATACACCCAAGATGTGTGTTCAATTAATATTTTACAGAAGTTCAAAGGCAATTCACTGGGGAAGAATAGTTTTTCAACAAATTATGCTGGAACAATATGATATTCAAATACAAAAAAGGACCATATACTCATATCTTATATCATTTGTGAAAACTAACAATGTATTTTAGACCTAACTTTACAGCCACAAAATTATAAAACTTCTATAAGAAGCATAGGACAAAATATTTGTGACCTCGACTTAAGCAGAAATTTCTTAATGATACCAAAAGCATAATCCATAAAAGAAAAACTTTATAAATTGGATTTTATCATTAAAAATCACTGTTCTTTGAAAGACATTGTTGAGAGAATAAAAAAAAGAACCACTGCCTTGGAGAAAATATTTACAAATCATTTATCTGATACAGGACTTAATGCACTATAACTAAATAATAAGAAACAAACAGTTCAATAAAAAGGGCAAAGAATGTATACCAATGACAAATAAACTAATGAAGAGCATATGAAAAAACATGTTTAACTTTATTAGGGAAATGCAAAGAAAAACCATGAAGAGATACCATGTGGCACTTGTTTGAATGGCATAAACAAAACAACAACAACTTGATGCTCATGCAAGTTGGAATTGTAACATGGTAAAACCATTTTAAAAGTAGTTTGACAGTTTCTTAAATATTTACTTTCAAGTAACTTAAATATTCAGCTCCTAGGCAGTTACCCAAAGGAAAATGAAAACATATGTTCATAGCATCTTTACAAGTAATAATCAAAAACTGGAGTGTCCCCAAATGTCCATCAATAAACCGATGAATAAAAGTTTTATGTCCATTAATTAATACATGTCATCAATAAAAAGGAATAAACTCTTGATCCATGAAATAATAAGTCTTAAAATAATTATGCTGAGTGAAAGAAGCCAGACTTGTCCCCTGTTCCCCCCAAATGTGATTGATTCTCTTTACAGAAAATTTAGAAAATACCAACTAATGTGTAATGGCTGACAGCAAATTGATGATTGCTAAGGGACAACGGGAAGGAGAATGGGAAGAGGTAAGAAGAAGGAATTATAAGAAGGCTTGAAGAAGACTTTGGATGTGTTTATTATCTAGATAGTTATCACTAATAATTTTATGAGTGCATGTTTATCAAAATTAACCAAATAGTATATTTAAATATGTGCAGTTTCTTTGTATGTCAAAAAATTGTACTTCAATAAAGCTATTTTTAAAACTACCAGAAAGATACAATATCTGTTTCCCCAAGTTCCACTAAAAATTTGAATTTCTAGAATTATTTTTAATTGACTTTATTAAGGTGACATTGATTAATAGCATTACATAGGTTTCAGGTGTGCCATTCCATAATGCATTCTTGTACACTGCATTTTGTGGTCACCACCCCAAGTCTCCTTCCATCACCATTTATCCCCCGTTTACCCACTTCTACCTTCCCCCGCCCCCTTTCTCCCTTTAATCACCACACTGTGTCTATGCACTTTTCAAATATGACAGAGATATTTAGTATTTAGATTCTCACAATTTTTGAGAATATTTTCCACATGTTTATGTCTATGTTTATTTTTTTGTTGTTTATTTAAAATTCTTTAAATGGAAACCTTTCGTTTGGTGAAGAGGTAAAGCAGTGGAAACTCATAACCTACTGATAAGAATATAAATTGGTGCAATCACTATGTAAAAACGTTCTGTAAAGTTAAGTTTGTGCATGCTCTACAACCTAGCAATTCTCTTTTCAGGCATATACCAAGAATAGCAGCCCTCAAACAGTTCACCCTTAGGAATTGTTGTACTCTCAAATTATTGAGGAATTCAAAGAGCTTTTATTCATGTGAGTTATGCCTTTAGATAATTACTGTATTAAAAATCAAAACTGAGAAAGCTTAAAAATATTTTTTTTATTTTAAAATAACAATAATAAAACAAGCAACATGTTAACACTAATAATACTTTAAGGGAAAATAATTATTTCCCAAAAACAAAAACTACAGTGAGAAGAGTGCTGTGGATTTATATCTTTACACATCTCTTTAATATTCTTTTCAATAGAAAAAAGATGGTTGCTCATATCTGTTCTTGTGTCCAGTCTGTTGGGGTACATTGTTTTCGTTGAAATATATGAGGAAAAAATGGCTTCATACAAATATGCAATTAGAAAAGGGAGAATCATATGAATAGCCTTGTCAGTAAATTCTGAATATTTTTCTTTGATACTATGTTACACCATAACTCTCTCTAAGTGGTAGTTTCGTAAATTTAAACTGCAGTGTTGAATCTAAAATCATATTAGTGACTTTGATGCTGTTACATTAAAATCCATTGGTCTATCTGTACTTAGAATGATTTGAATGCATTATTTTATATCATTCTACACTTGGCATTGGGAAAATACTGGTTCACAGAGCTATTCACATTTTCCAAAATGTTCAAACGTTTTGTTATGTAATATCAAAAAATGATATTCATTAAGGTCAGCAATGATCTTATCAGAAAAGTTTTGAAGAACTGGAAAACTGTTACGCTTACTGTGGCAGATATAAGTTTTCTAAAATTCTAAGTTTTACATGAAAGATTAAATTTTATCATTGGCAACAAGTAGAGTCATTCTTTTCTTTTTTAACTTACAGACTCACTTTATTTTTAAGAAAATAAGTGCTGAATAAATATCAAGTCTGAATCACTATTGGTTTGAAGTCTATTGTTCTTTCAAGTAAAAACGTGATCTATGAAAAGACTGGTTAGTTCAGCTCACAATTCAGTTTTTCCTTGAGACAGCCATTGATCTTTGTTATGAATCAGAAGTGCTTTATGCATTCTTCACATTTAGTGACAGAACAGGGTGGGCAAATATTTTCTGTAAAGGGTCAGAGGGTAAATACTTTCCTTCTTTTCTTTTTTGGTCAAATACTTTATCATCCTTAAAATTTTATTTTTCGCCTGACCTGTGGTGGCACAGTGGATAAAGCGTTGACCTGGAAACACTGAGGTCGCCAGTTCAAAACCCTGCACTGGTCTGGTCAAGGCACATATGGGAGTTGATGCTTCTAGTTCCTCCCCCCTTTCTCTCTCTCTCTCTCTCTCTCTCTCTGTGTCTCCTCTCTAAAATAAATAAATAAAAAGAGATTAAAAAAATTTTTTTTTAATTTTATTTTTCAATTATAGTTTACATTCAATATTATTTTGTTTAAGTTTCAGGTGTACAACATAGTGGTTAGACAATTATATACTTTAGAAAATGGTTCCCATCCCCATATTTCAAATACCCACCTGGCACTGTACATAGTTATTACAATATTATTAACTGTGTTCTCTATGCTCTATTCCCTCGAAGTATTTATTTTGTGACAGCCAATTTGTAGTTCATCTTTTTCACCGACCTCCACTGTAAATTCTGAATAGAACTTACATCCTTCCCACACTGACAACCATCAGTTTGTTTCTATTTTGTTTGTTTATTTTGTTCTCTAGAGTCCACATGTATATACCACATATAAGTGAAATCATATGGTATTTCTTTCTCTGACTTATTTCATTCAGCTTTATACCCTCCTTCCAGGTCCATCTATGCTGTTTCAAATGCTAAGATTTCATTCTTTTTTATGGTCAACTAATATTCCATTGCATATAACATAGATACACACACACACACACACACACACACACACACACACACACACACACACATATATATATGCTTTTTTATCTACTCATCTATTGATTGACATTTAGATTGCTTTTATGTCTTGGCTATTGTAAATAATGCTGCAATGAAGATAGGAGTGAATATGTTCTATCAAATTAGTGTTTGGTTTTCTTTGGATATATACCCAGAAGTGGAATTGCTGGGGCAAAAAGGCAGTTCGATTTTTAATTTTTTGAGGAATCTCCATACTGTTTTCCACAGTGGCTGCACCAGTCTGCACTCCCACCAGCAGTGCAGGAGGGTTCCCTTTCCCTTTTCTCCACACCCTTGCCAGCACTTGTTTGTTAGTTTAATGATGATAGCCTTTCTGACAGGTGTGAGATTATCTTTCACTGTGGGTGTTTTATTCGTTTGTTTTTAGATTTCATTTATTCATTTATTTTTAGAGGGGGGGAGAGAGAGAGAGAAGGGGGAGGAGCAGGAAGCATCAACTCCTATATGTGCCTTGACCAGACAAGCCTGGGGTTTTGAACTGGTGACCTCAGCATTCCGGATTGATGCTTTATTCACTGCACCACCAGTCACTGTGGTTTTAATATGCATGTTTTTGATAACTAGTGTTTTTGAGCATTCTTTCATATACCTGTTGGCTACCTGTATGTCCTCTTTTAAGAAGTGTCTTTTCAGGTCCTCTGCCCATTTTTTAATTGAATTGTCTGTTTTTTGGTGTTGTATGAGTTCTTAATAAATTTTGAATATTAACCCCTTATCAAATATTTTATTGGTGAATATCTTCTTCCATTTAGTAGGTAGCCTTTTTGTTTCAGTGATAGTTCTTTTGGCTGTGTAAAAACTTTTTAGTTTGATGTCTCATTTATTTTCCCCCTCCCTTCCTTCCTTCCTTCCTTCTTCCCTCCCTCCCTCCCTCCCTCCCTCCCTCCCTCCCTCCCTCCCTTCCTTCCTTCCTTCCTCCCTCCCTCCCTCCCTTCCTCTCTCCCTTTTGTGACAGAGACAGAGAGAATCAGAGAGAGGGACAGATAGGGACAGACAGACAGGAAGGGAGAGAGATGAGAATCATCAATTCTTCGTTGCAGCACCTGAGTTGTTCATTGATTGTTTTCTCGTATGTGCCTTGACCCGAGGGCTACAGCAAAGTGAGTGACCCCTTGCTCAAGACAGTGACCTTGGGATCAAGCCAGTGACCTTGGGTTTCAAGCCAGCAACCTTTGGGCTCAAGCCAGTGACCCTGGGGTCACGTCTATGATTTCATGCTCAAGCCAGCGACCCTATGCTCAAGCTGGTGAACTCACCCTCCAGCCAGATGAACCTGCGCTCAAGCTGGTGACCTTGGGTTTCGAACCTGGGTACTCTGTGTCCAAGTCCAACGCTCTATCCACTGTACCATTGGCTTGTCAGGCTGATGTTGTCCCATCTGTTAATTGGCTTCCATAATTTCACCTTTCTGGGCTCCTTTTTACCATTCTGACTATTCTTTCACTTCGTTTTTTTCCATTGATCTCTTAAACATTGGTCTTTCTTAGCTTAGATTCTTACTTCTTTTCTATTATGTATAACCTAATTTTTATTTTCCTTTGTATGATCTTTGGGTAACTGATTCCACTTTCATGATTTCAGCTCTCATTTTACTGAAAGTTTATATCTGGGCCAAATGTTTCTTCTGAACTTTAGGACATATCTCTAGTCTACTATCAGACATCTCAAATTAGATTTTCAAGAGCTATTTCAAATATATCAAAAATAGTTTATATCTTGTTTGAAAACAGCTCTTTCTATTTCAGTAAAACACATTGACTGTACCACAAACCAAAAATCTTGACTTGTTAGAATTCCTTTTCCCTTCACCTCTTACTATCCATTTACTTACCTACAAAACCTGTCATTTTTACCTCATAAATATCTTTCCATTCATTATCTCCCCATATCTCCATTGCCTTTTGTTTAGTTTAAGTTCACCTCTTCTCTGACTCTTAACTGAGTTTTCTAACTTGCCAATTTTATGTCTTCTGGTAGTTCCAGGCAAAGATAATTATTCCTTATCTTGTACCTTTGCTTGCCTTGCAGATGGTATTTAGTAGTTGTTGAATAATGTGTTTGACTATAAAAGTGAAATCTCCTTGGTAGTTTTCTAGGGGTCCCCTTAGTTAAGTTTTAGTATATATGCTGCCAAAATGAGCAAAAGGGTCCCTTTCAAACATAGGGTGAAGGCCAAACTCTTTAATGCCGTGTGTGATATCCCTCACTGGCCATTCCCTAGCTCTTTAGTTAGGTTTCTTCCCACCAACTGTCCACTTGGAGCCATCAGACCATCACAGTTATCCAAGAACACACTATCTCTTATGGTTCCACACTTTGCATATTTTCTATAAATATACTTCTCACTCCTTTCGCATGTCATAGCTGAATTTAGGGTCCTTCCCTGGAATCTTTCCTAATATCCCACTGTAGTCTCATAATGCAGTTTATGTATAATATTATTTACAAATATTTATTTTGAGCACCTACTTTGTTCAGACCACTTGCAATTCTTATAATAGCTCTGAAAAGTAGTAATTATTACTTGCATTTAAAAGATGAGGGCCTGAGTCAAAGATTTGCCTGGAGTCACACATCTAGGTAGGGACTGAGCTAAGCCCTGAACCAGGGCTCTTTCTGCTCTATTATGTTGCCTCTCTTTATTCATCTCTTATAGAGATTTCTCTATTATCTGAGCATATATTTGTCTCCTCTGACCAGCAATGTATTTCTGTATTTTTAGAGCCCAGTTCAGTAAATACACAAATGGAAGAATTTCCACTGACACAGAATTTCAAGTACAAATTAGTCCCATGATATTGTCTCAGAAAAAATGTTATAGCATAGTGATTTTTCTTTTTCAAACAACTGTTTATATTTTGGGCTAAAGCATAGTTTTTGTACACTTTTCTCAACAAATATTTATTGCGCACCATGCTCTGGAAAGTGCTGCACAGGAAGCAGGTGTTGGTATGACTGTTTCCATCTTCAGGGAGCTGTGCTATGGTAAGAACTTATGACAGATTCATGTCTAATCTGAGCACCCAACAAGAACAAAATTCCTCAAGTTTTAAAACAGAGGGAGGTTACATGGGACTGCATTTCAAGGGATCAGGAAAGGTTTCTTGAAGGATGAATAGAATTCCAATAAAGGAAAATATTGAGGAAGGAGTGGTAAGGGATAGGGATGATGACTGGAATTTAAAATAAATATAGAGTAAGAATTAAGTGTTGTTTGGTCCACTTGTGATTCAGAACAATTATTGATACTCTTTAGTCTAGAACTTAAGAGTAATTTCACTGATGTAAAATAGAGGAATGCATAGAACAAATATATAGCTTGATGATTACTGAGTGTGGATTTTGAGTAAAGAAAAGCATGAGTTAAAAAAAAAAGAAAGAAAAGCATGAGTTCGTCTCTGCCTTTGTTGTATGGCATTTCCTAGAAGCTGGGTATTGCACCTAGTTCTCCATGGTGGGTGTGGCCAGCAAAAGAGGTCTAACCTGTTGTTTCCGCTTAAATTTGCACTTCCCCAGCAAGGCTTAGATTCTTTTTGTTAGCACGTGATCTTTTGTTGCCTCAGCTAAGTTTCTGACAACAGGCACTACGTCTTCTGAATGCTGGGCAGCCTCTCTTGGCCACAGTGTGTGTGTGTGTGTGTGTGTGTGTGTGTGTGTGTGTGTGTGTGTGTGTGTGTGTGTATTTTTTTTTCCTGAGGTAGACCTGGAATCATACTGATAGTGAATGTATTATAAAATTTTATTCTCTTAGAAATTCAAGTCAAATTATAGTAATTTAATGCATGCATGATGTTCTAGAAAGCTTAGACAGGTGTAGTGAAATTTTTTTCTTTCACTATTCATTCTCATTCTGACACTTATATGACAAATGTACTGTATTTGTTAGCATCTATCAAAATTAAAATTCAAGTGAGGCATGCTTTTAGCCAGTGTTTCAAAAAATACATTTATGTTATTGATTTCAAGTGGTGTACAGAGTAAGTGTCCACGTGTTTAAGACAATTATGCTTGGAGGGATGACAAAGAGATTAGGCTAGGCTTAGCTTTCCTGGAGTTTGTCATTTTAAAAAATGACATTGGTGCCTAACTGGTGACGGCGCAGTGGATAAAGTGTCGACCTGGAACGCTGAGGTCGCTGGTTCAAGACCCTGGGCTTATCTGGTCAAGGCACATATAGGAGTTGATGCTTCCTGCTCCTCTGCCTTCCCCCCTCCCTTCTCTATAATGAAAATTAAAAAATAAAAAAAAATTTAAAAAATGACATTGGTAATGAAAACAGATATATAAGGGAATTCCAAAGAAAAATATAAGCTCGAGAAAAAGCAAATACACTGGGTAACAAATATATTTATGTACCCATAAATATATGTGTATAAATAATAGTTTACTCTTTAAAATTTGTATTAACTATTCTCAAAGCTATTTTGGCCCCATATTTTAATAAAGAGATTTAAAATTTGAAGTGAAATTTTATATGTAATGATTAATATCATTGATTGATATATTCTACTTTCCTAGATTTGATCCAGGCTACCAATGAGACCAATGTTAATATTCCCCAGATGGCCGACACGCTCTTTGAGCGGGCAACAAACAGTAGCTGGGTGGTTGTATTTAAAGCATTAGTCACTACACATCATCTCATGGTGCATGGAAATGAGGTAAACTAGCAAACGTTTCTATTTCTGGTGGGGGAGAAAGGCTTTTATGGAAGAGTATGATGATGACCTAAGACCCTTTTCACTAATTAGAAGAAAAAAGAGGAAATCTATGGTTCAAGTTCATCTAGAATATATTTTAATCTTTTTAGCTATTTATCAAAAAAAATAAATGATGCTAAACATTTTATTAGAGATATTTAAGTATTAAATATTATTGGTACCTAAATGTATATACCATGTAAATGTATTATTTGGGCAAAATTGTTAGGAAAAAGGAACAATAAAATTATTTTTTCAATTAGAAATATTCCTTTATGCCTTTAAGAAAAAATTGCTTTCATAAAAATGTTTAATTTCAAGAAATATTAATAAAATGAAAATTACCCACTTTGTATAGGATGCCTACTGAGTCCCATTAAATTGCATGTTTTTATTTGTACAGAAATGAAAGATCATATAGTTTAATCTAACTCAGTGAGTATTATTCAGTATTTTTTTTTCACCCTCAGGGAAAGTCTGGAGACTAGAAAGATTTAGAGAAAGAGTAAGAATTTATAAAAATTAAAATAGTATCAGAAATTATTTAAAAGTATGATTTGAGAATATTGTTATTTAATTCTGTTTTCTGTTTTTCAGAGATTTATTCAGTATTTGGCCTCTAGAAATACACTATTCAATCTCAGCAATTTTTTGGACAAAAGTGGATCCCACGGTGAGAATACTTACATTTTCTTCTTATTTGTTTATTTTTTTGCTAATGTTTTGATGCAGATTATTTTTTTATTTTTGAAGTGTGGTTATTATTGTGAAATATTTGTAACTGATAGCTCCCCTGAGTAAGAATAAAAACAAAAGTATGTAATTAGTTTATACTAGTTTTTAAGTATCTTATTTTTAGATAATTTAGCATATAAATTCTATTTTCATTTTGTTTTTGTCTTTTTAATGTTAAACTTAAAAAGTAACAGTGAGTATGCTAGACCAAAGTTGTTTATAAATGTCTAAGAAGTGGAGAAATGAAAGATACTTTCCCAATAAACAAACATAAGAGTCCTAAATAAAGGTTCTTTATAATCATCTATTTATTTTATAATAATCATCTATTCATTAATATAAATGCATATAATGCAATCATCATTCATTCATCATATTTACTGGTTGCTATTATATATAAGGCAAACATTTATATTTTACATGAAGTCTAAAACAGGCTGTCATTTGAAACAGTGAATAAAAATGTAAGGAAATATCAGAACAGACATTCTCTACAAGCATGGTAGCATAACTAAACTGAATAGTCTTGGAATGTCTCATGCCAAGAGTATTTTTGCCTGCAGTAGGATTTTAAATGAGACCTGTCTTTCACACTTATTGTATTGACCTCATCCTAGAATTATTTATATTTGGGGAGTTAAAAGAAATTGGTATTAAGCAAAGCACAATTGAAGGTGTTTTATTAATTAGTTTTATTTTCTCTGCTCCTTCCCCAGGTTATGATATGTCTACCTTCATAAGGCGCTATAGTAGATATTTGAATGAAAAGGCTTTTTCTTACAGACAGATGGCATTTGATTTTGCCAGAGTGAAGAAAGGGTATGCTTTCTTTTTCTCCTATTTGAGCAAAATAAGTCTTTAAGGCGTACTTAATTTATTTTAGTTAAACTTAAATGACAACTGATTTTGATCATGAAGGCCCAGTTTATAATTACCTGGAAAAGAAACTTAATTGAAAATATTATAGAAGTTAGCCTTGAAGTTGTAATATGCATTACTTTATATTTCCTTGCATAAAATCTGACATGATACACAAAGTTAAAATGGTATAACTTTTTATTTGTGAAAATCAATCCAAAATTTTTAAACACATATATACCTTTAAATAATTTTAAATAGAGAGAATTTAAACAAAGTTAATTTAAAAGAATAGTGGCTGTAGTTGACAATAATTATTTGAATGTGTTTTGATTGAGGTTAAACTGAACTGTGTACACGGTGGAGATCTGTTTTTGAGAGGTAATACCATCCTAGTATTATACACACATATACACCATAATGGAACTAATTATTAATACTAACCATTGATTAAGAAAATCTCATTGAAACAGAAACACATTTTAATTCTTAATTAACATTTATTTCCCTCTGAATAGATGTTTGAGTTTAATCAGAATTGTTCAGCCAAAAATTTGTGGAAATTTGTGTCTGTTTCTAACTTAAGAGAATGACAAGGTATTATAGAGTGTATAATTTTCGAGTCTCAGGAATCCACACAAAAAACCATAACTCTATTTTTCTAATAGCTTATCTAACCTTAGCTTTGAAATATTTTATCATGGTGATGAACAATATAAACTTGTGTGTTCAAAATAAATTAGTTTCTTGTGTGTGAACATTTTATAAAATTAAGATTTTTACTGCATCCTCTACTTACTAGAGATGATTCTAGATCATACACCTTCCTCTGACTTCTTCCATGGCCCCAGGAAGTCATTGATGATGTTCCCAGCTGTACTGTGACCTCTCCACCCCAGGTCCACAGCCTTCTTAGAAACTTCTGCACTCCTTTATAGGCACATAAGGACACTTGGGGATGCTTTCCTACCATGGAAGTGGGAAAGATCTTGAAAATGACCATCATCAGCTTTTTCACGTGACCTGGGCATCTTCCTCACCTATTTCAGTACTACCACTGCTTGACCATCAGTGGATGCAGGGCCTCCCTAATAGACCTCTGGGCATTTACAGGGCTCATTGCCCCCTCTGAGGCCTCCTCTGGCACTAACCTCCAGTTGTGTCCTCTACAGCTAGTTAAGCACGTGCCTGTTTTTGGCCAAACTATGCATATCAGCATGCATTTTTTTCTTTGCTGATGCTTTATAATATAAGATCTGTATTATCAGCACTATAGGTTTTAAAGATTTCTAAGACATATTTTCTCTTTTTCTCAGAAACAAGTAAACTGACATTTAGGAAACTTATATTTTTAATACTCTTGTCTCTGTTATAGATTTAAAATAATCCATTTAGAAACTCAGCTGACCTCTTTTATCCAGACTAGTTATTTTCTTCCTGAGGGAGGTGCAGAGAGGAAGCATTGCCTGGGTAGTTGAAGAAGGAGAATGGATAAAAGGAAGTAGTACGGAGAGGGGGGTCAACTACAACCTTTTCGTGTCTCAAAATCATTCCACATAATTAACAAAAAAATAAGGGGACAACAGCTTAAAACAATACATATGGTCTTAAATTTTTCATGTACAAAAAGTTTTACCTTTTTCTTTTTTAAATAATTGTAGGGCCGAAGGTGTAATGAGGACAATGGCTCCGGAAAAGCTATTAAAGAGTATGCCAATACTGCAGGGACAAATTGATGCACTGCTTGAATTTGATGTACGTATCTCACTAGCAAACATTTCTCACCCATCAGTATTGTTTATTATTTGAAGGTGGGCTACAAGTGAAGTTGGAAATATCCCTAGGAAGAAGATTTAGAGCTCGCTAATTTAGATCAGTTAGACGAACACTTAATTGAAGCTGTTGGCATGATAGAGATAATTGTCCAGACTGTCTAAGCAATTTACCAGGTCTTTACTTAAGTCATGGGGAAATGTAAGCGATGTGTTCTTGGAACCCCAGGTTTAGAGCAAGATGATGGTCTCCTGTTGTCTTTGACAGAATGTAGCTGCAAAATAGACATGACCCCATGATCGCTGGCTTGAGCCCCAAGGTCATTGCATTGAAGCCCAAAGTCACTGCCTTGAGCATGGGGTCACTGGCTCAGCTGGAGCCCCCTGATCAAAGCATGTATGAGAAAGCAATCATTGAACAGCTAAGGTGCCACAACTAGAAGTTGATGCTTCTTATCTCTCTCCTGTCTGTCTGTCCCTGTCTGTCCCCGTCTGTCCCCTTCTCTCTCTATCACTAAAAAGAAAGAATTAAAGAAAGACTATAAATATTATAAATAACAAAATAAACACACACAAATGATCACAAGTAAAATTGGAGATATCTGACTAAGATCAGTGGATTGTACCAGTATCAACATCCTGGCTGTGATATTTTAGTATAGTTGTATGATTTTTCCTTTGGGAGAAACTGGGTAAATGGTACCCAGGAATCTCTCTTTATTTTTTACAACTGCCATGTGAATTTACAGTTACTTCAAAATTAAAAGTTCAATTAGTACACATTTGTTTCATTAAAATGAAATATTCTGATGTGTAGTAAAAGTCTTAATACATATTGTTAGTTTTCCTTTCTTTTGGTGGTGGTTTAAATTTTTTTTTAAATATTAATAACTTAAATTTTCTTTTACAATTAATGGTTTATTCTATATTTGAATCCTAGCCACAACACCCAACTTCTCTGAGACTTTAGTAGAAGTAGCTAATCATCTTGTTTTTTGACAGATTTTATAGTAAGGGCTTAGCTAGGTGTTTATGGCTCTGCTTCTCTTAACTTTTTTTTGTGCATTTATTTCTGTTTGCTTTTCTTGCCCTCAATAATGGTAGCGTCTTAAAGGAGAAAAGTCGTGAAGGGAAGAAAAACAGAGCTTGAGAAGTTGTGAACATGGGTTGGGGGATGAGGAGAAATTATTCTTCTTTGTTTTAGTGATTAGAGTTTTTGGTGGACGGGTGAATGCTGTTAAGTCTCAAGAATTGTGTTGGGGTAACTGGTAAAGTATTTGTTCACCACACTATTCTTCCTCATTGAGTTACTGCAGGTCCCTGGAACCTGAACTCTTCCACAAAGAACATTACATAGGGGAAGTGGAAGGATATAATATAATGTAGTAAAAGCAACAAAAGAGCATATGTTCAAAAGTTAGTTTTGATTGATCTATGGATTCCTGATCAAACAGAATCTGTGTGTGTGTGTGTGTGTGTGTGTGTGTGTGTGTGTGTGTATCTTATAATTGATAGGATTAACTTCATTGACTTAAATTGAAGCAAGAAAAATCCCATCTGTCTTTCAATATTCGTAGAGCTACTAAAAGAATTACCCAATGTTTGTAAGATGGGGATGGATTTCTCAGTAATTATTTGAGGCATTTTAATGTGCTCTGAGAAAAACTGTCATTTGATGATGCGATTTAACTTATTAACTTTTCATCTTCTTTTAGGTGCATCCAAATGAGCTAACAAATGGTGTCATAAATGCTGCATTTATGCTTCTTTTCAAAGATCTTATCAAACTTTTTGCTTGCTACAATGATGGAGTTATTAACCTACTTGGTAGGTAGAACTACTGAATGATCTCTTTGAATAAAGACTGTATCAGAATGCAAAGATTTCGATATCAAAGACTTAACATACATAAAAATCTAAATATGTGATGCATTCAGGTCACATTTCTCTGTGTATTATCACAGCAGTCAAGATTAAACACAGGAAACTCAAAGTATTATAGATGTTTTAAGCAGGAAGAGATTTCATACAGGAATTTTGGTGATTACAAAGTTTTGGAATGACTGGAGGAGTAGGTTCTAAGCTTTGCTTCTTGGAATAAATCCCCTAACAGTTAATAACTGGTTCATTATGCTAACAACCACCTCTGATGCCACCCCTGGAGATGTGCAGGGACCAAGAAACCTCCGCCACTTCAATGGTGGGAAGGGCCACTCTAGCTTCTAAGTTCCTAGACCCATATATCGATCCATATTTCAGAGTATATACTAGAACCCCTAAGGTATGTTCTTAGAGAAGGTCTGAAATGGATTCTTCTGCATGCCATTCTGTCATTATGTAAGGCCTGCCACCTTTGGACTGAGGGGATGCATGCTAAGACTGATGAATTCTGTGGAGTCTGTTGTTTCACTTCGTGTGCTGTAAAAATAGAGGCAGTGTTGTGTGAGATACCGTGACGATGAGTAATTCCACAGATGGTGGTGCTGGCAGAGCAATGTGGGCAAAGATAATAAATCCCATCCAGGCTAAGCTGTCTGATATGTTGCAAAGAGATTACTGCTCCCCTCCCCTGGACTTCATGCCTGTCCTGTTACTTGGAGGGTGACTCCATACTCCATGGAGACTGGTGCCCAGTGGAAGCTCAATACTGACCTTGGGTACTGGAAGACTGAAGACTGAGTAGTGACACTTGATTCATCTACCTATTGAGTCCTCTTCCCCCTAATTATTGAGGGCCTTTCTGTGGTATATGCCTTTGGCCTACATTTGTTGGAGATATAGTCTCCTGCTCTTTATTCACTCTGTAAGGTCCATCTAATACCTTTACTCCAGACCTCTTGTCACTAAACTTCCAATTTTAGTTTTTCCAAGTCCCTGGTCATACAGGCCAAGAGTTAGTTACTGCGAATTTTTGTGAGTGTTTACATGTGTCTCATCGTATTTCCTTTGACATACAGTGAAAAATCAGATAGAATATTTAAAGGTTGGCCTAAAAGATTTCCTTTACTGTCAAAGTCACCCCTTTGTGGGAATCTAATGATTCATTAAACCACTTCCAACCGGCGCCCGTGTGTGAAGTCATCTCTAAACTAAGCTTGAGTTCTGTTTTCCCTCGGTCAACTGGTCATCAGCAGGATTGGAGGGAGAAATGGCTGTACAGAAGAGGAGGTGCCCTGGGCATCTGAACCATATTCCTACAACCTACGTAGGTATTCAGGATCTGCCTGGGAGGCTGATCTCTGATATACCACAGCCATTTGATGGTGGAACATTCTTTTACTTGTCCAACTTTATGGTTCAGTATATTAGATAACACTCGAGGTCTCATGATTACTTGATATTCTATGATCAGATTCTAAGTCTCTAGAAGCAGGCCATTAGCAATTTTACCAAAGGGTATTAGTTACTGTCTGAAGAAGACATGGCTCTGCTCCACAGCACTAGAGGCTTCTATTTTATTTTCCTGATGGAGTGTGCCGGAGGTGTTCTGCAGCATTCAGACCTGCTGCAGACGCTTTGAGTGCCTTTTGACTTGCTGGAGCAAAGGCCCGTGTGGCTGCAGTTTGGAGCAGTTGCAGAGCTTTCATTTGCAGGCTACTGCATATTTGATTCTGTACCAGATACTCTTGTGTAGAGCAGTACACACGTGTTGTATATGTTACCTCCAAAACCTTACCACTGATAAATGTGAGCTCTTGCTAAAGTTTTTTTCTAGCCATCTTCCATTCTGCTATTTCTGTGTGTTTTTCATTGCAAAACCTATTATCTCCATTATGATGAGTCCCAAATCTATTATGTCAGTCTAACCTTTATTCTGAGCTTTAGTTTCTTACTTGTACACACTTAAATTTAGATATGATATTCTTACCTAAAACTTAGCAATATATAAAACTGAACTCTTGAATTTACCCTTTCTAATCTTTTTGTTTCTGTTTATATATAATTAGTTTTTTAAATCTAATAATCTTTGAGGTACTCATCTTACTCAAATCCACACCCAGTTGATTCTCATACTCTCTCACCAGTGTACCCTTGTTTTATTCCCACAACTGCTTCAAGGACATTGGCTATATTGCCTCTACTGTTCATGTAACAAGTAAACAAGTTAAGCCATATGATTCTCCTCTATTGTCTTGAAGAGCTACTTAAATGCTACTCTGTTATGTTGAATTCACAGATAGATTATAGTAAGAATACATTTTTTCTTCATATTAAAGCACTAACCATTCAGTACATGTTTATTTTATTTTCATTTGAAAAAGTTGAGTGGCTATGATTGAGAACAGAAAAGAAGGAGAGTTACATCTTTTCATATTGAAGACCTGACTCTGAAACTGGTAGAGGTATATTCTTGTTTGAGTGGCTTTTATTTGGCATTGACAGATTGTCCTTGTAAAAGTAACACTCTAGCATATTGACACACTTAGTATCTTAAGTGTTTTGAGACAGGTATGTTTTTTGTTCCCTAGAAAATGCTAGGGATTAACTTCATAAATATATTATGGGTTGGTTTTAATCAAGGACTTCATGACCAGTTCTTCGCATCTAATGCTGGAATCAGTATCAGTGCCCCAAATCTTCACAGGCATATTTATCCTATATTGAAAATCAAATGTTCAAGTTAGCAGATGCTTCCCTTACTGACTGATGGTCATTAGGAATAGTCCATGTGCAAAGTCTTGGTTTGTCTTTCAGGGATAAGATGCCTGTTCATGTGGCTCCTTCTTAGGACAGGTTTTCTGGGAGAGGTAATACTAACACGACGGGAATTTATCAATGCTGTACAAAGATTCATGTTACAAATGTCAAATTTGATCATTTCAAATAACTGAAAATCAACGTGTGTTACCTTTAGTATAAAAAAAGGCAGAGGCTTATTTCTGTTAAAGTATTGATTTCTTTAGAACCTGCCCTGGTTTCTTAGGGGACAAGGGAACCGCACAGTTTTGCATACATCAGTACATGGTATTTTTCTTTATTATTATCACTGATACAGAACCAGTTATGAAATTATGACCTAAAACCATGATGCTTGAATCTCTTTTGTTGCTGAATCAAAAATTACAATAGACAAAATTCAAAAAGCATCCAAAGGAGATAGAGAACATTTGCTTAAAATTTTGATGTATTGGTTTTAAAAGGAAATTGAGATTATACAGTTTGATTTCTCTTTTTGTGTTATTGTGAAGGTATGATGCAAAGACATAAACTTAAATTATAATAAAGAAAGGTAATTTAGACATTTAAAAGAAATTGTTTATGTGAAGACTGCACCACAAGAAAAAAAAGTAAAATATGGTTTACCAGAATAAGTCCCTTTTTTCAAAAGTTCAAACTAAAAAAGATTTGTTTCCTTAGTGCACCATGATCCTATCTATAGCATTAAAAAAGAAGATAGTGTGGATAAAAAAAATATACTTAGCTTTACCCATGTAAAAAAAAAAAAAGTTACTTCCTGCTCAAATCTTAACGAGTAGTAAACAGTATGTATTTATTTGCTTCATCCTTTTGCTTCCCTTGAACACCCTGCAGGGGTGGTCCACACTGAAAGTAAAATCACAAAAAGACTGTCAACAGAAAGTAATGAGTAGCTACCCTTAATAATTCTTTGTATAATTATATTTATTAAATCTTTCTGGAGAAAATTAAAAATACTTTTGAGGTAGTAAAATTACATGCTGAATGAAATCAAGAATTTTAAAGTATGAGAGAATATAGGTATAGCATGTGTTTAACCATGTGCAGATAAAAAATAATGATGAGACTGAGCCATTGGTTATGACCCAGAGTTGCCTGGGAGCTGCTGTAGACAATGGCTGACCATGTCTCCATCTGCAATATCAGTAATTATTGACTGAATGAATTGATGAATGACTACCTGGCAAAAAACACTGATAAAGTACTAGTTTTCCTCAAAACAGGATGGAGAAAATGTACTCTCATGCTACAGTGGTAATAGAACTGTAGTACCTTAATGACTGTGAAGTTTAACCTTGGAGGCACAGAAGAAAACAAGAAAATTCTCTGTTTTTCTGTATAAAAAGCTACAGGTTGGGAAAGAGGATACGATTATAGACTAGAAAGTCATAAAGAGTTTGGAAAACCAAATCTCTTTCACAAAACTTCACTATTTTATAACTAAAAAATACATTATAATGTTTGAAAGAAATAATTTGCAACAAATAAAAGCAAGTATTAATTTATAAGAAGTGTAGATATGTTAGAATATTCTCTAATTTAGGGAATTTTACAGATTATTGTTTTATGGTGTATAAATTATTGGTTTATTATGAGCTAGTAAGAAAATAAAAAGTCTGTTCAATGCCATCATAACTTTTATGATTGTTATCACAAAGAATTTGGAGCTGTTTTCCAAAACAGAAAATGGATATACGGACCATGAATTTAACCTGTTGTGATACTTCATGTGTTCTTCTACTTTGACTGTATTTTCATTATTTACATTGTTTCATGTGAGACACCTTAGAACATAACACCTTTTTAAGACTATTCAGGTCTCCTGATTTAGGTGCATTAATACCGCCTACAGATTTTAGTGCCAAGTGTTTTGATTCAAATATTAATTTCAATTTTAAGTAATAGTATTAATATAAACAGAATAAAATTGAATATAATACTATTTTCAAAATGCTTGTCTATCTTTTCTAGAAAAGTTTTTTGAAATGAAGAAAGGACAATGTAAAGATGCTTTAGAAATTTACAAACGATTTCTAACTAGAATGACGCGCGTGTCTGAATTTCTCAAAGTTGCAGAGGTAAGCTTTGTTGGGAATATAATTTTAAAATATTAGCTCATGTATCTGGAGTAAATGATAAAATTTATATTCTAGTCAGACACTCTGCCACGAGGTCACAGAGTATTAGGGTTGGAAGTGACCTTAGAAGTCATCTCATCCTACTTTTCACTCAGAGCTGTACTCTGCACTCTTGTATCTAGATCAGCTGATCATTCTATCTTCAAATGAAGATTTCATGGTTATGAGTTCATTTCCTGCTTTGCAAGGTGGTCCATTCCTCCATTTCACCTAATGGCTATTTTTTTATTACTTCCTTTTTATTGAACCTTAGAAAAAAATCCTCAGAAAAGTCTATCCATTGTTCTTAGTTTGTAAATGATAAATCATAAAATCTGACCTTATCAGTGATTTAAACACAATAAAAAATAAACTATAATTAATTTTATAAAATTTATAAATTGATTCTCAAGGACTTTTGTAATAGTCAAAATGACTTTGTAACTATGTGCCTGAGCATTATCTGTAAGTTGGTGTTTTCTCTATTATTAAATAAAATTATTGATTCATACTGATGCTAGAAATTATGACATTGTTATCATAGGCGTTTAGTAAGATGGGTTTTTATCTTACATGTCAACTAACTGATTGCTAGGACTGACTGGAGTGCTGTGTGAAGGGGGTTCTGAAGGCCTACAGCAAAGCATACAGTGCCGTGAACATGGAAGTTCATGTCATATTCTTGTAACTTTTGCTATTTTGAGAGTAGAGCACAAATCAAGCATTTTATATACACAATTCTGAAAGCACTCTAGTCCATGTGTTTTATTTCAAATCTCATTTATTCACAGAAGTAATAATTGTCAAGTTCAAAGTTTGAGTCCAAAGTAATATTGTAAAATGCTGTCTCTTTAGCTTTGATTCTTACAGCTTATAATCAGAACAAAAATGTTATTTTATATAACAGAAAACAAAAGATAAAGATTAACATATAAATTACGAGTACTTTAAAGCATGTTCATGTGGATTTCCTAATGGATTTATTGATGAGGGTGGTCTTTAAGAAAGGATAGAATTGCTTGAAACTTTGGCTGATTTTATGTTTTGTCTTTCATATGTTTTCCCATGGGTTAACCATAATTATCAATATAATGTAGTAAATTTGCCTCATTTCTTTCTGTGAAAATACAATTTTGCCTAAGTACCCAGAACAGAGGATTAGTTCATTGTTTCACTAATTCCTGGTGCACATGCTTCCCAGTTTCCCCATTTGTTATTGTTTATATCAGATAAGTAAGCAGCTGGCCATGTGACTGTCTGGAGTATATATTCATCTAATCAGCTTAATACAGCTCAGCTGAAGGTCTATATGAGAAAAGGACTTATTTATCAATTCCTTCTATTTGTACATATAAATTTTATTTTGTGTCTATTGATGTTAATACAGACCTAATTCAGGCCGTTGTAAATAACTGTTACAGAAATCAGGCATCACTTTGAGAGCCTGTCTTTAAATAACAGTAATAAATATTTTACTTTTACTTGAACATTGTGATTAATGTTTTATAGAACAGATACTAATTTACAAAATTAGTTTTAATAGACTGAACATTAAACCATAGTGGATAACAATACCATTTGTGTTTTCTTTCACATTTAAATTACATTGTTCATAATTTCAAACTAATCGTTTGAATATCAGTGTTTAATGGTATGTATGTAGTTGGTTAGTACCAAAATACAGTGTGTCCGTAAAGTCATGGTGCACTTTTGACTGGTCAACTGGTCAAAAGTGCACCATGACTTTACCGGACACACTGTATTTTGACAAATTTTTCTTTTCCAATTAGTACTTATGTAGTGTATGTATCTGTGACTCACACCCAGTAGCTATCCTGTGGTTAGTACCATTGCCTAAAGAGTGTGTAGAGGACTTCCAGAATGTCATTTAAAAAAAATTATACTGGCTATTAGGCGAATGTTACCAATACGTTGTTCGTCATGTTAAAAGAAAGGTAGAGTAGTGGAATAATTTCTATGGAAATAGTCAAATTTCTCAGAAGAATTGCTTAAAGTGCAGAAAACTTACCAGGTTTTATATTCTTATACAGTCATCCTTGGGTATCTGCAGGGGGTTGATTCCAGGACCACTTGCAGATACCAAAATCCAGAAATGCTCAAATCCTTTAATATAAAATGGCATTACATATGCATGTAAAGTACACACATCCTCTCATATGATGTAAATCATCTCTAAATTATGTATCTAATACAATGTAAATGCTTTGTGAATAGTTGTTATGTTGTATTGTTTAGGGAGTCATGACAAGAAAAAAGTCTCTGTATGCTCAGTACAGACACCACAAACAGGCCTAACTACATAGTGCATATCCACAATAACATAGCACTTTTTTTTCCAGAGTTTTGATCTGTGGTTAGTTAAATCCATGGATGCAGAGCCCTGGATACAGAGGGTTGACTATACTGAAGATTCCTAAAGCAGACTACTGAATCATTATAAAATGATTATTTTACATGTAATAGAACTTTCTGCTAAACACACTTTCCTTTTATAGAACCAAGTTATTCTTAGTTTGCTCTTTCAAGGTAAATACCAAGTCATAGGAGTTACACCTTCTAGAATATTTGCAGACAGAAAGTAATGAGATTTCTGTAGTATAATCACATCACACCTCAATCATCCAAGGTCAGCACAGTAAAAATAGCAATGTCAAGGAAGGATTTCTGAAGTGTGTCTTTTCCAGAATTATTCATTTAGTAGGAACATGTCCCCTTTCAGCAAAATGATTCCAATATTAGGAATCCATAACACTTGAACTTCAGAAACACTGACTCATATTTAATATTTTCATGTCTTATCTAAAGAGGTATTAAAATATGGAAATAAGTTGAATGTTAGTTTACAATATTCATAATTTGTATTAACATAGTGTGAATTTAGTGAAGCATAAGTAAATTCCCTAAAGCAAGAGTCCAGTCATTGGCAGTTAACAATCTGCATTATGGGGAGGAATCTCAGTATAAGCTGATCTAGAGGGATGAGGGCCAGTGCTCTGTACACCAGTGGTGCTTCACAGTAGGCAATTTTGCTCCCCCTTCCTTGCCAGGGTACAATGTTTGGAGACACTTTTGGTTGTCACAACCAAATAGCAATACAGAAACAGTAGGGAACTTGAACACCCCACGTGCATCCATGGCCAGACAGAGGAAGAAAAAGAGGGCTACTGGAATCCAGTGGGTAGAGGCCAATGATAATGTTAATATTCTACAGTGCACAGGGCCGCTCCCAGCAAAGAATAATCATCCCAAAATATCAATTAGTGCCCAAGTGAATCTAGACATAGAAAAGACAGAGCAAAGAAGTCAACTCAGACTTGACCTGTAAGTGAATTTTCCATCTTTTGTTTACCTTATTGTTTTTGTAGGAATCCAACATTTATGCTTCATGTATTTGCTTCTACATTTCCATTAGCATAATCAAAGCACTTCGTTTCTCAAAGAGAAAGACTTTGGTTTAACCCATTTTGTTTCTTTGGGACTCAATTCTATCATTTATATAAAAATGAGATAATTGAAATTATAATTTGCATTTTTGCCAACTTTTTATTTTGAATAATTTTCAAATCCACAAAAGAGTTGATAAAGTAGTATAGGTGAGCACCTATATACTCTCTTCATTGATTTACCTTTATTAATATATTTCTATATTTGCACACTCATCTGCTCTTTCTGCTCCTACCCCCTCCACTTTTTTACCCCAACTACTAAGGTTAAATCCTGTATGCTTTTACCTAATCATTCCACTTCTAAAAATATATTCTATAGATGAGTACACACAGGTGCAAAATATTGTGTGCAGCATTGCTTGCAATGGCAAGAGATTGGAATCAGCTTCAATATCTGTTATACGTGACTTGTTAAATAAATTACAGGATGAGGTAGCTATTTAAAAAATGAGGAAACTGTGTATAACTATAGATATAGAGATAAGATAAAGTGTTCAGTGAAAAATATAAGCTCAGTATATATAATACACATTTATTGTATAATAATGGGGGCTATAAAAATTTATATTGTTCTCATTATCTTGAATATACATGAAGAAACTCTGGAAAAAAATAACAAAATGATTCTCTCTGTGAAAGGAGTGAAAATACATCCTGAACAAGTTATGAAAGCTAAGTGTGCATTCTGTTGCTTTTGGTTAGAATGTTCTATAAGTGTTTGTTAAGTTCATCTGATATAACTTAAAAGCTGATGTTTCTTAATTTTCTGTTTGAATGATTTATAGATGTAAGTGGTATATTAAAGTCTCCTATCATTATTATATTGCTGTCTACTGTTTTATCTTTTAATATCTGCCTTACACATATTTGGGTGCTGTTACGTTAGGTGAATAAATATTTACAAATGTTATATTCTCTTGTTAGCTTGACCTCTTTATCATTTTATAACACTCTTCTTGGTTCCTTATTATAGTCTTTGATTTACTTATCTAATATATTATTCCTCCTGCTTTCTTTTTGTTTCCGGTTGCATGGAATATCTGTTTTTATTCCTTCACTTTGAATCTTTGTATGTAAGGACACATCTAAAGCGTGGCTCTTATAGTCAGCTTATAAGTAGATCTTGTTTTTTATCCATTCAGTAACTCTGCCTTTGATTGCAAAATTCAGTCCATTTGTATATAAATTAATTGTTGATAAGTATGAACTTATTGTCATTTTATTACATGTTTTCTAGTTGTTTTTGTAGTTCCTCTCTGTCCCTTTCTTCTTTTCTTGTTCTTTTCCATTGTGCTTTGATCACTTTCTTTAGTGGTATGCTTACATTTCTTTTTTATCATTGTTTATGTATTCTTTTTGCTTTGTGGTTACATATAACAGCTTATATTTATAACAGTTTATTTAAACTGATAATAATGTTACAAACATTCCATCCAAAAGCAACAGACTACACATTCTTCTCAACTACACATGGAATATTTTCCAAGATAAAGCATATGTTAGGCCACAAAGCAATCTTTTTAATAAATTTAAGAAGATTGAAATCATGTCAGCCATTTTTTCACATCACAATACTATGAAACTGGAAATAAGTTATATGAAGAAAACTGAAAAATTCAAAAATATGTGGAAATTAAACAACATGATTCTGACAATCAGTGGATCAAAGAAAAAAGCAAAAGAGAAATAAAAAAATAATGAGATAAATGAAAATGGAAATGTAACATACTAAAATTTATAGGATACAGAAAAAATAGTTCATAGTTATAAATGCCTACTTCACAAAATAAAAAAAGCCTCAAACAGCCTAACTTTACACCTCAAGGAACTAGAAAAAGAAAACACTCATGTTAGAAGGAAGGAAATAACAAAGATGAGGGCAGAAATCAATGAAGTAAAGACTTAAAAGACAATAGAAAAGGTCAGTGAATCTAAGAGCTCAGTCTTTGAAAAGATAAACAAAACTGACAAAACTTGAGCTAGACTCACCAAGAAAAAAAGAGAGAGGACTCAAATGAACAGAAACGAAAGCAATGTTACAACTAAAACTGCAGAAATACAAAGGACCATAAAAGACTATTATAAACAATTATTCTCCAACAAATAGGACAACCTAAAAGAGAGAGATACAGTCCTAAAAATATATAACCTACGAAGACTAAATTATGGTTTGAAATAGGAAATCCGAAGGGACTTATTACTTGCAAGGAGAATGATTTAGTAATCAAAAACTTCCCAACAAGGCCCTGGCCGGCTAACTCAGTGGTAGAATGTCAGCCTGGCATGTGGAAAACCCAGGCTATAAGACATTCATGAAAGAAATTGAAAAAAAACACAAATACGTCAAAGGGTATTTCATGCTCATGGATTGGAAGAATTAATATAGTTAAAATACTCATACTACCCAAAACAATATACAGATTCATAATCCCTATCAAATAGCCAGTGGCATTTTTTGCAGAAATAGGGAAAAAAATCCTAAAATTTAGAGGGAGAACCAAAAAAGGCCCCCAATAGCCTAAACAATCTTGAGAAGGAACAAAGGAACTGGAAATATTACACTGACTGATTTCAAACAATATTTTAAAACTATAGTAATTAAAACAATATGGTATTAGCATAAAAACAGACACATAGATCAATAGAACACAAGAGAGCCCACACGTACATGGCAAATTAATTTACCACAAAAGAGCAAAGAATACACAATGTGGAAATGTCAGCCTTTTTAACTAAAGGTGTTGGAAAAATTGACAAGATACATGCAGAATGAAACTGAACCACTATCTTATACCATATACATAAATCATCTCAAAATGGATTGAAGACTGGGACATAAGACATGAAACCATAAAATGTCTAGAAGACTCTTCTGACATAGGTCTTGTTGATGATTTTTTAAAACATCAACAAGAGAAAAAGCAAAAATAAACAAGTGGGGCTACATCAAATTAATATACTTCTTCACAGCAAAAGAAACCAACAAAACAAAATGGCAACATACCTAATGTGAGAAAATAATTGCAAGTCATATGTCTCATAAGGGGTTAATATCCAAAAATATATATAAAGAACTCTACAGGAACAGATTAATGTTACTTTTATTTTTTAAAAATTTTATTTAGAAAATTAAAGTTGACACGGTGACAATGATCAATAAGAGTACTTACTGTACATAGGTTTCAGGTAAACATTCTATAGCATTTGAACTGTTGACTGTGTTGTATACCCATCACCCAAAGTCAAATCATTTTCCTTCACCATATATTTGTTCCTGTTTACTCCCTTCTCCCTCCCCCTTGTAAACACTACTTTTATCTATGTCCATGAGTCTCAGTTTTATATCCCACCTATGTGTGAAATCATATAGTTCTTAGCTTTTTCTGATTTACTTATTTCATTCAGTATACTGTTCTAAAGGTCCATCCATGTTGTCGTAAATGACAACATGTGATTATTTTTTATGGCTGAGTAGTATTTCATTGTATATATGTACCACATCTTCTTTATCCAATTCTCTATCTAGGGACATTTTGGTTCTATTTCTTGGCCACCGTGAATAATGCTGCAATGAACATGAGAGTGTATGTATCTCTATGTACCAATGTTTTCAAATTTGGGGGGAAGATACCGAGTTGAGGGATTGCTGGGTCATATGGTAGTTATAGCCTTAATTTTTTGAGAAAGCACCATACTTTCTTCCATAATGGTTGTAGTAAATTGCATTCCCACCAGCAGTGAATGAGGGCTTCTTTTTCTCCACAGCCTCTTCAACATTTGGTATTATCTGTCCTGCTGATAATAGCCAATCTAACAGGTTAGAGGTAGTATATCATTGTAGATTTGATTTGCATTTCATGACTAACTAGTGAAGATGAGTGTCTTTTTATATATCTGTTGCCATTTGTATGTCCTCTTGGGAGAAGTGTCTGTTCAGATCCTCTCCCCGTTTTTTAACTGGATTGTGACTGAGCTTTGTGAGTTCTTTATATATTTTGGATATTAACCCCTTATTGGAGCTGTTGTTTGCAAATATCATCTCCCATTTAGTTGGCTGCCTATTTGTTTTGTTGTCAATTTCTTTTGCTGTTCAGAAGCTTTTTAGTTTGATATAGTCCCATTCATTTATTTTTGTCTTTCCTTTCCTTGCCTTTGGAGTCAAATTTATAAATTGTTCTCTATGGCCAGGTCCATGAGTTTAGTTCCTATGTTCTCTTCAATGTAATTTATTGTTTCAGATCTTATATTTAGGTCTTTGACCCATTTTGAATTAACTTTTGTGCAGGGGCACAAACCGTACCCAAGTTTCTTTCTTTGGTACATAGTTTTCCAATTCTCCCAGCACCACTTATTGAGGGGGCATACTTTTCTACTTTGAACATTTTTGGCTTCTTTGTCAAAGATTATTTGCACATATAAATGTGGTTTTATTTCTGGGCTCTTGATTCTGTTCCATTGTTCTGTATGTCTGTTTTTCTGTTAATACCATGCTGTTTTGATTATCATGGCTCTACAGTATAATTTGAAATCAGGTAATGTGATACCTTCAGCTTCATTCTTTTATATATAAACATATGTTTAAAAAACATATCTATATGGTTTTTTTAATTTATTCATTTTAGAGGTGGGGGGAAGGAGTAGAAGCATCAACTTTCATATGTGCCTTGACCAGGCAAGCCCAGGGTTTTGACTGGCAACCTAAGCATTCCAGGGTGACACTTTATCCACTGTGCCACAATAATTCTGGCCAGGCTACATGCATTTTTCTCAAGTTTGCTTTAGCTATTTGGGGTTTTTTATGATTCTATACAAAGCTAGTGACTTTTTTTCCTATTTCTTTAAAATAATAACATTGGAATCTTGATAGAAATTGCATTAAATTTGTATATTGCTTTGGTTAATATGGCCATTTTAACTACATATATATTGATTCTTTCAATCCATGAACATGGAATATTTTTTCATTTCATTGTGTCTTTTTCAATTTCTTTCAATAATGCTTTGTAGTTTTCAGTATATAAGTCCTTCACATCCTTTGTTATGTTTATTCCTAGGTATTTAATTTAATTTAATTTATTTTTTTGCAATTGTAAAATAAATTGTTTTTTTATTTCATTTTCCAAAGTTTTATCATTGGCATATAGGAAAGCAATAGCCTTTTGTATATTGATTTCGTATCCTGCAACTTTACTGTATTGGTTTTATTTTTTTAAGAGACAGAGAGTCAGAGAGAGGGATAGATAGGGAAAGACAGACAGGAACGGAGAGAGATGAGAAGCATCAATCATCATTTTTTTGTTTTGACACCTTAGTTGTTCATTGATTGCTTTCTCATATGTGCCTTGACCGCGGCCCCTCAGCAGACCAAGCAACCTCTTGCTCGAGGCAGCAACCTTGGACTCAAGCTGGTGAGCTTCTGCTCAAACCAGATGAGCCCGCACTCAAGCTGGCGACCTCGGGGTCTCGAACCTGGGCTCGTCTGCATCCCAGTCTGACATTCTATCCACTGCGCCAACACCTGGTCTGGCTGTATTGGTTTCTTTGATTCAAATAATTTTTTTGGCAGAGTCTTTGGGGTTTTCTATATACAGGATCATGTCATCAGCAAAAAGTAATACCTTTACTTCTTTCCCAATATGGATATCTTTTATTTCTTCCTTTTGATTGATTGCTCTGGATAAAACTTCCATAACTATATTGAATAAGAGTGGAGAGAGTGGACAGCCTTGTCTTGCTCCTGATTTTAGAGTAAAAGCCTCCATTCTTTCACCATTTAATATGATATTCAATGATGGTTTGTCATATATGCCCTTTATTATGTTTAGGTGCTTTCCTTATATTCCCATTATATTGAGTGTCTTAAACATAAAGGGATGTTGTATCTTATTAAATGCCTTTTCTGCATCTATTGATAGGATCATATGATATTTTTTCTTTGTTTTGTTCATGTGGTATACTACTTTGATCGATTTGTGTATGTTGAACCACCCTTGGCTCCTGAAATGAATCCCATTTGATTGTTATGTATTATTTTTTAATGTGTTGTTATATTCAATTTGCTAGTATTTTGTTTAAAATTTTGCATCTGTATCCATTAGACATATTGGTCTGTAGTGTTTCTTTTATTGTGTTGTCCTAGCCAGGTTTTGGTATTAGGATTATGTTGGCCTCATAAAATGTGTTAGGGAGTATTGCTTCTTTTTTTGTTATTTGGAAGACTTTGAGAAGTATACATACCGAATCTTTGAATGTTTTGTGGAATTCACTAGCGTAGCCATCTGGTCCTGGACACTTATTTTTGGGGAGGTTTTTGATAGTTGTTTCTATTTTCTCCCTGCTTATGGGTCTATTTAGATGTTCCACTTTTTCATGACTCAGTCTGGGAAAATTGTATAGTTCTAGGAATTTATCCATTTCCTCTAGATTGTTGAATTTAGTGGCATATAATCTTTCATAGTATTCTACTATGATCATTTGTATATCTATAATGTCTGTGGTAATTTCTCCTCTATTATTTCAGATTTTGTTTATATGAGTCCTTTCTTGTTTGTCCTTAGTGAGTCTAGACAGGGTTTGCCAACTTTATTGATCTTTTCAAAGAACCAGCTCTTTGTTGTATTAATTTTTTATAGTTTTTTTGTTGTTATTGTTCTCTTTTATTTAGTTCTGCTCTAATTTTTACTATTTCCTTTCTTCTGCTGACTATGGGTTGCCTTTGTTCTTTTTCTAGTTCTTTAAGATGTGATGTTAGGTTGTTTACTTTGGATCTCATTTCTTTATATAAGCCTGTAATAATATAAACTTCCCTCTTATTACTGCTTTCACTGCATCCCAAAATTTTCTATATGTCACGTTGTCATTTTCTTTATATATATATATATATATCTTTTGATCTCTGCTTTTATTTCTTCTTTGAACCATTCATTTTTTAGAAATATGTTGTTTAATTTTCACATTTTTGTGGGTTTATTTACTTCCTTTTTGCAGTGAATTCTAATTTCAAAGCTTATGGTCAGAAAATATGCTTGATATAATTTCAATCTTCCTATATTTATTGATGTTAATTTTGTGGCCCAATATATGGTCTATCCTTGAAAATGTTCCATGCACACTGGAGAAGAATGTATATGATGTTTTGGGATGAAATGTCCTATAAATATCTATGATGTCCATTTGGTCTAATGTGGTGGTCGGCAAACTCATTAGTCAGCAGAGCCAAATATCAACAGTACAATGATTAAAATTTCTTTTGAGAGCCAAATTTTTTAAACTTAAACTATATAGGTAGGTACATTTTTATTAACTTAGGGTACTCCTAAGCTGGCCTTGGCTAATCATTAGGTATTTTGTGGAAGAGCCACACTCAAGGGGCCCAAGAGCCACATGTGGCTCGCGATCTGTGGTTTGCCAACCGCTGGTCTAGTGTGTCATTTAGGGCCAATATTTCTGTATTGATTTTTCATTTGGATGATATCTAAAGCCATCAATGGTGTGTTGAAATCTCCAAGAACGATTGTGTTTTTGTCTGCTTCTATTTTTTAGATTAGTTAATAGATATCTTATACATTTTGGTGCTCCTTCGTCTGGTGCATACGTGTATATTAAGAAGTGTTATTGTCTTCCTGATACAATGTCCCCTTTATCATTTTGAAATTTCCATCTTTGTCTCTGGTTACTTTTGTTGTCTTGAAGTCAGCATTGTCAGATATGAGTATGGCTGGCTACACCTGCTTTTTTTGGATATTATTTGCTTGGAGAATCATTTTCCAACCTTTCACTTGAGTCTACTTTTGTCCATATAGTTTAGATATGTCTCTTGAAGGCAGCATACAGTTCAGTTTTACTTTTTGATCCAATTTTCTACTTTGTATCTCTTTATTGGTAAGCCCAGTTTATTTATATTTAGGGTAATTATTGACACTTGAGTATTTCCTATAGCCATTTTATGTTTTGTTTCCTGGTAGCTCTATGTCTTGTTTGGTTCTTCTCTGTTGTATTTCTATCAGTTGTTTTTGTTTGGTGGTATTCTATATTTCTTTCCTCAGTTTCTTCTTTTTTTAAGCTGTATATTTCAATAATGGCTTTTTGTGGGTGGTTACCATTAAGTTATTAAGATAAAAATTGTCATATGTACGAGAGTTCTTTGTCACTACAGATGTTTATCCTCTTCCCTTTTATATTATTGTAATTACAGATTATCCTTGTTTTTTATTGTGACCTTGTAGGAGCTTTTACTTGTAGTTTTGATTTGTTTTGTTCTTTGTGTCTGGTTGAATAACCCTTTCAAGTATTTTCTGCAGTGGGGGTTTTCTGGTGACAAATTCCCTCAGCTTCTGTATGTCTGAAAAAATTTATATTCCTCCTTCATATTTGAAGGATATAGGCCACACTTTACTTTTCTTAGTTGGTAATTCCTCTCTTTCAGTACTTTGACTGTTTGCATCCACTCTCTTCTGGCTTGTAGAATTTCTGCTGAGAAGTCTGATGATAACCTAATGGGTTTTCCTTTATATGTTAGGGTCTTCTTTTTCCTAGCTGCATTGAGGGTTCTTTCTTTGTCATTGATTTTTATCAATTTTACTACAATATGCCTTGGAGTAGGTCTGTTTGGGTTGTGGTAAGTTGGCATTCTGTTTGCTTCTTGGATTCAAGGCTCTAACTCTTTTCATTGGCTTGGGAAATTCTCATCAATTATTTGTTTGAATAGGCTCTCCATTCCCTTCTCCCTCTCATCTTCTTCTCATGTACCTATTATTCTTATATTGCTCTTTCTGATGGAGTCAGACAATTCTTGTAGAGCTCCATCAGTTTTCTTAATTCACAAGTCTCTCTCTTCTCTCTGTAGCATCTGTGGTTACTTGTCCTCAATGTCATGATTCTTTTCCCTCTCTGTCTTGTTCTATTAGCTAAACTTTCTACCTCCATGTTCAATTCATGTATTGAGTTATTTATCTCTGTTTCTAAAATTTTAGCATCTTTGGTTTATTAAATTACCTATTGGTGTTTTTTCTTACCCTTTGAATATTTTCAGAACTTCAGTTTTGAATTCTCTATCATTTAACTCCAAGTTTTCCATGTGATTGAGATGGCTACCTGGAGATTTTTTTACTCTCTTTCTGAACTATGTCTCTCCCTTGTGTAGCCATGGTATTCGAGTTTTTCTTCCTTGATGGCATTTGAGAGTGGTATTGTTAAGAACCTTAATAGCAACAACAACAACAAAAGAACTAAGAAAATGAAAAGTAAAAATTGAAAAAATACAATAAAAATATAAGAATTTTTTAAAATGTTAAGTAAAAAGAAAAAACCACAGAAAACAGATCAAAAACCAAAAATAATCTCAAAGAAAACACCCATACAGAAAATAAGAATTAAAAATATAAAAATTAAAGAAAATTAAGTTCAAAAGAGAAAAAAGAGTAAGAAGATATAAAAGGAAAAATAAATTTTGATTGAGAGGTTACTATTTTCTTCCTGTAGGTGTAGCTGTATTACAAGTTTTAGTTCACTGAAATTCCTGGGTTGTCCTCTGTTGAGATGTTGCTATTGTAATTATGTAGGCATGGCCATTATCATGTTGTTGGGTGGGGTATGTTGTGAGGGCTTTACAACTTGAGTATTTCAGCTTTTCTGCTTTATCGCTCTAACAATGGCGACCTCAGGCCTTCAGGCACTCCTCCCCACATCTCAACATACCAGGGGACCAGGCACAGAGCACCTCTGTTCTTCAGGGGAGAGCACAGAGCAAGCTCTGGAGAGCAAGCCGTGAGGTTTGTTTCTGCCACTCTTTGTAACTACGAGTTGAGGGAGGCAGCATCTGGGAGGCAGGGGGCCACACTTTAATTTTCTCTGTCTCTTCCAAGTGTGGGCTGCAGGCAGACTGTGGGAACACAGACCATGTCCCATGCTCTGCTGCTTCTTTGGTCCAGTATCTCCCCCTCTTCCCCTCAGTGTCACCACTCCTCCTGGCAGAAGGAGACCCAGTCACTGAATTTCTCTCTTCATATCCCTCAGACAAAACCCAGACATGCTGAGCTTCATATCTTCTCATAGTCGGGTAGATAAAAAAGAGAAACAGTCGCTCAGCATTTGCCTCTTCTCCAGAGCCCATCACAAATGCATTTTTTCTTTCACTCCCCTTTTCAAGCCATTTCACCTTTAGTCCATTTAAGTGCATGGATCTTTCAGGTATGCCTGTAAGTCTAGCTGGGGTTCCTTCACTGTGTTATAGTTGTTCATTTGTTGAAATTTCAAGGGGAGAGATCAGGAGTATCTCTCGTGCCGCCATTACTCTGATAGCATCTGTTCTTTCTCTTTCTCTCACATTCTTTCTCTCCTTTCCTCCTTTTGTCTCTCTCTAAATCAATAAAAAAAATTCCCAACCAGACAGCTTGGCTGGTTAGAGTGGGCTGATTCAGGGCCCATACAGGGATAGATCAATCTTCCCCCTCCTCTGTCTCTCTCTCTCAAATCAATAAATTAAAAATTTAAAAAAGAACTCATACAACTCAATAGCAAAAAAAATGGTTTGATTAAATATAGGCAGAAGATCAGAATAGACATTTTTCCAAAGGAGATATACTGATGGCCAACAGGTACATTAAAAGATGTCCAACATAATTGTTCTTTAGAAAATGCAAATCAAAACCACAAGGAAATATCACCTCCCACATATTAAAATGGATTTTTTCAAAAAGACAGGAAATAATATATATTGGCAAGGATGTGGAGAAAGGGGAATCCTGTGTCCTGTTACTGGGAATGTAAATTGATGCAACCACCATGGAAAAAGGTATAGAGGTTCCTCAAAAAAATAAAAATAGAACTACTGAAAAAGAAATTAGAGCTACTGTATGATCCAGAAATTTCAGGTCTGGGTTTTATTGAAGATAAATGATTCCCTGGCCATGTAGCTCAGTTGGTTAGAGCATTGTCCTGATATTCAAACTCCTGATTAGGGTACATACAAGGATCAACCAATGAATGCATAAATAAAGTGAACAGCAAACTGATTTTTCTCCTTCTCTCTCCTTCACCCCCTCTCCTCCTCTGCCTTCTCTTTTTAAAATCACTAAATAAAAAATTAAAAATAAATGAAAACACTAATGATAAGATATATGCCCCAAGTTCATTGCAGTATTATTTATATTAGTCAAGATATGGATACAACCTAAGTGTCCATTGATTCATGAATGTGTAAAGATATATATATATACACACATATATATGTGTACACACATGCAAATACACATAAAAACATACACACACCCAATTTCTTACTTAGCCATAAAAAGGAATGAAATCTTGCCATTTGTAACAACATAGATGAACATTGAGGGCATTAAGCAAAGTGAAATAGGTCAGAGAAAGAAAATACCATATGATCTCTCTTATATGTGGAATATATAGTAAAAGAAGAAGAAGAAAAATCCAAGCTCATGGGTACAGAGAACCAGTTGGTGACTGTGAGAGGTGGGTGGTGGAGTGGGAAAAATGGATGAACATTTTTTTTGGTGGAAAGGTTTGTTTAAATGAATTAAAACTATTTAAAATTTATTTTACTTTTTCTTTGGGGAGGGTGAGACAGGCTCCCTCATGCGCCCCAGTTGGGATCCACCCGGCAACCTCACCTGGGGCCAATGCTCAACTGAGTTATTTTGAGTGCCTGAGGCTGATGCACTCCAATGGAGCTATCCTCAGCACCTGGGGCCACATTCCAGTCTAGCCACTGGCCGTGGGGGGAGAGGAGAGAGAGAGAAGTGAGGGAAAAACAGATGGTCACTTCTGTGTGCCCTGACCAAGAATCAAACCCAGGATATCCATACGCCGGGCTGATGCTCTATCCATGGAGCCACCAGCAGGGCCTATAATATTTTTCTAAAAATAAATGAACATTTTTTTTGTACACAGAGCACTTACTGGGCACAATTAACAACTTAAATTTAGTCTAAGCAAATTTTAAAATGTTTTTAGCTGCTGTTAACCATGGAGGAAACCTTAAATTTTTCACTTCAGTTTCTTAAGTTCTGTTTTGGGGTCCTAACATCATTTTGGGTAATAACAAAACTATTGCTATATTATATGGAGTGGGAGAGTACTCAACAAGCAAATGCTCAAAGTAAGATTAATATATATAACAATTCTAAGCCATGTTTGATTTATGGTTTTAACTAATTCTGTGATGATCTTCAATTAAATTCGGATAAATTAATTTTTTTAAGATTTTCATTAATTTACTTTTTTTTTTTTAATTCACAGCAAGTTGGCATTGATAAAGGTGATATTCCTGACCTCACACAGGTGAGTGACTCTCTGAATGGAAGATTCAGTGTACATGAACTTATCATTCTGTAGTTTTTCATAAAAGGTTTTACTTAGATCATAGTCTTGTAAGTAATACATTTTAAATCTAGGCCATTGTTCTATAAATTATTCTAGCTCATTTTTTCTATCTATTGAATGCATTTCTAGAGATAATATGAAGATTTTTCTGCCCTTATAAACATAGTTTCTTCTTTAAAGGCAACTGAATTTACTTATTGAGCTCATCTCTCCATTCTTGAGCTTGAATCAAAAGGAAACCTTGAATTATGTTTAAAAAGTGTTTTATCATTGAGAAGGTGTTTGTAGGCATGATCATCAGAACATTTGAATTGTTCTTCTTGCTTGTCTTCTAGATTTCAACATGTTCCGAGTATGAAGGAGAGGGATAAATGGGGTGAACTCTGATATAGTTCTACAGCACTGATCTGTGTCTCCCTTATGAAGTGGAGGAATTTACACATATAAAATACTATTTCTTTATAAGTAGTAGTATAGTGCTAGATGAGTGATCTTTCTGGGACATATAGTAAGCAAAAACAATAGTGGGCTTCTTAATCAGCCTGTGATATCTAATTCTTTGACATCAAGAGGGTCCTAAGGTATAAAATCAAGGTCATTCACACAGAATTATTCTATGCCTTTTTTATAATTGACAGGAATTGTTTTTATTCAATCAGCTTATCACTGTGTTATGGTAAATTCCTATTCTAAATATGTCCTTCAACTAGAGACAGATGATAGAAGAGAATATAAAACTGTCTTATATATACCAATAATGAATGTATAAAGTTTTCTGTCTTTGTAAATTAAAAAGTTATTATTATTATTTTTTATGACAGAGACAGAGAGAAGGATAGAAAGAGGGACAGATAGGGACAGACAGACAGGAAGGGAGAGAGATGAGAAGCATTAGTTCTTCATTGTGACACCTTAGTTGTTCATTGATTGCTTTCTCATACATGTCTTGACTGGGGGCTCTAGCAGAGCGAGTGACCCCTTGCTCAAGCCAGCATCCTTGGTCTCAAGCCAGTGACCTGGGCTCAAGCCAGTGACCTTGGGCTTCAAGCCAGCGACCTTTGGGCTTAAGCCAGCAACCATGGGCTTATGTCTATGATCCCACTCTCAAGCCAGTGACCCCGCGCTCAAGTTGGTGAGCCTGCACTCAAGCCAGATGAGCCTATGCTCAAGCCAGTGACCTCAGGGTTTCGAACCTGGGTCTTCCGCATCCCAGTTCGATACTCTATCCACTGCACCACAGCCTGGTCAGGCAAAAAAAAAGTCATTGTAATCAAAGAAAATTATAATAACAAAAGAGTACCCACTTTTTAATAATATTCAAATGTATTTAATAATTTACTTTTCTTAAAATATTTCCATTTTAAGATAATATTGAGCTTAAATTTTTATTAAAACTAAAGAAACTGACAGAAATTGCCTCTGTATGTATATAATTAAAATACCAGTGAAACATGTAGAATTTATAGAACAAATTCATAGAATAAAATTCATAAAACAATTCAGAACATGATGGTGTTATATTTTTTTATTTAAATGTTGGAAAAGTAGCTCCTTCTAGTGTGTAGAATATTAGTATAAAATATTTTTGCTATAATGAGAAGATAATCAAGTATATTGTAGAATAAAAGAAAAACTAGCTATATTGTTAGAGAGGCTCTCAGTTAATAAGAAAATAGGTCCTCATTTGTCTTACCTAGTTTGGGTAGAGTTTGAAGGAAGACAGAAGTTTTAAAGGAATACTTAATACCTTTTTGTTTTTAAGATTAGAAAATTAAAGTATATCATTTAAAGAAGGATACACAAACTTGGGTTTAATTTTTTTAATGATACTATTATATTTATTATAACTTATATAATCTCTTTCAAGAAGTTCAGAGACATAGTATTTTATGTAATGACTTACACAATTTGGAAAACAGATAAAACCCTTAAGGTAAAATCTTATCCTGGGTGTAGTAAAAAGCTCTTCTGTGCTAGATATTCGTTAAAATCTGATATCTCATATCTTCTACTTTTGTTATGACCTTAAGAGGCACATTCACATCACTATTAATATTTATTTTAATATTACCTCCTCATTTAAAAAACTGTGTAGTTCATTTCTCCAGAATTTATTTTTATCTCAACGCAAGAGTATTCTGTGCTTCTGAAAATTCCTAATCAGTTACCTAATTGTGATTTCTGTTGGGAATGTGAGTAACAGAGCTAAACACACTCATTAGTTTTTATTTAGAGCCCCTTCCACAAGTCAAATGGAGTCTTCTAATTGAACTGGGGATTTAGACCCACTCAGATAGTATAGGCAGGTCTGCGCCAAAATACGAGCTGCCCTAGGATTAATCTTTTATGGTTAGATCAGAATTAATCTGGAGATGGGTCAGAAATGCTACTTTTTGTGGATTTAGTTTACATCTGTGAGATTAGGTGCTATTCTCTGACAGACTTCTCTGTAGCCATCATGGTACTGAATCTAGCTATGGCAATAAACAAAAACATGAGGGTTAAAGAAGAGATGGAGACCTCAGTGTTAGCCATTGACTGGGAATAGGAGTAAACTGCTAGTAACTGAAAAGGATTAGAATGCCTCTTGTGGCAAGATGGAACAGAGGAATTTAATAGGTACCTTTTAGGTTAGGAAATGCACAATAAATACCAATGTGGGCATCTGTAGCCCTCTTTAAATTGTGCATATAATGTCATTTTAAGTGCATTTAAATGATTTATGTATATTAATAAAATGTTTTGAGAAAGCATTAAAAAGTTCTGTTTGGAGTAGGCAGTGACTGTACTATCAGAACTGAGATATTTCTTTTCAGTACTTTCAAATGGTTTCCTAGATCTAACAATCAAAAATTTGAATGATCTTTTGGTTGCTTCTTTTTCCATTTAGTTTTTTTTAATTGAATTTATTGGGATGACACTGATTAATAAAATTATATAGGTTTCAGGTATACAGTTCTGTAATACAGGATCTGTATATTGTATTGTTTGTTCACCACCTCAAATCATCTCTTCCCCCTTTACCTCTTCTACCTCCCCCACCCCATTTTCTCTCTGGTGATCATCATACTGTTATCTATGTCTGTGAGTTTTGTTTTATTTTGTTTTGCTTAATCCCTTCACTTTTTCCACCCAGTCCCCCAAACCCTCCTCCCCTTAATGATGCTTTAGAATCTAAAGCATCTGAATTTTAATGGATGCTTCCTTTTTGATCCTAGACTCAAAATTATTTATGAATTTGTTCCAAGAAAAGAATTATTTTCAAAATATTATTTTCTGTTTGGTGTGTGTATACGCATTCCAAATTTAAAGTATTTCCATTTATGTAAAACATCTTAGGTTTTGATGTCAGGAGTTCTGGTTGATCTGAAAACTACTGGTAAAGAAAGATCTCCTTTTACACTGTACTGCTGAGGGATTGATAACTGTGATACATTGCTGTTATCTGTTAGCTTGCACAGGCTGACTCTCATTCTTTGGGTTGGTGTTTCCATCTGACTGGTCTATTGACTCTGGCATTTTTCAATATAAGCAACTAAAGATACCACTATGTATATTTTGTTCATCTTAAATTCTTTTAAAATGGCAGAGGCATTTTCAAAGTTTTGCTCCTTGGAAATAGGAGTTTTTGTTTATTGTCTGTTGTATGCCAGGAAATGCTCATGGCCCTAGTTGAGAAGAAGGCCAGTATTTCTGCACTCCTTGAACATTACTATCAAAGCAGGTTTTTTTTTCCTTCCAAATACATTTGGGGAATTTATTTCTATTAGACTTCAAAGCTACTTATAAGTATTATAAATGATGAAGAATTTTAAACCTCTAAGATAAAAGTGCTCCGAACTTAATTTTATGTGCAATGTATTGCAAAATAACTCCCCTTAAAGACAAAGGTTAATTTTGTAGTCTGTATTCTTGGTCAGATTGCCATTGTGACTGTTGTGACTATTAACTTACTTAAAATTTTTCTTCCTTAAATTATTAAGAAACTTGGCAAAAAGGATGAAATTACCAACTATGTCCCTGGTTTTGGTTTTTGTTGCTTATCTAACAAATGTTACAGGGGAAAATGCTACCTCTTTAGCTGTTGTTATCTTATATTGTTCTCTATTTGCTGACTACAAATAGCATTTGTCATTTTTTAGCAGGATTAGCACAGAACCATATTTCCTTTACTTTGTATTTAAAATCCAGAGGACCTGAGTTTTCTAACTATAGAAAGCTTCTATGGCTTGATACATTCTTTTTTACTGTGATCCCAATGGGAAAAAATGGAAATATGAGAAGTTTAAAGTTATATGCCCAGGCTTCCTAGGTTCCATTATGATGAAAATTATAATTATCATTATGACTATTTTACAGTTACCAGGTTTAGATTCACCTAAATGTTATGAAGCCATTTCTGTTTTCTTCCTTTTAAGGTTACAGTGTACATTCTGTTTATTAAATTAGCACAACTAATAGTTGACTATTTCTTCTATGGGACAAAGTTTATTTTATTTCATAAAAATTCATTTTTTATACTTAGAGGCATACTCCTAGTTGTAGTTTACTGGAATTTGTTGAGTCAACTTTCACCTGAGTTATGTTTTAAACTTTTAATTTTTATAATTTTCTATATTTATTATATCCCCTGATAGTCTTTATTCATTCTACACTATAGTCATTAACTTTTTAGACAATACTCACAGAGTTGTTCCTTTCTACCTTAAATTATCACTTTGATCACATTAATATTTTATAACTTAGTGATTTATATTTATAAATTTACATGTTTCTTAGTAATTTGTTCTTATAATAATCACATAATTGTTAAGACACTTTATGAGTCTATTTGTGAAATTAAAGTGAATATTCATTATTTCAGGCTTTCAAAATTAAAAATTTTAAATAACATTTTATTTTAATTTGTCACTATAAGTACAATATAAAATTATAGTGATAGGAATTTTCTCGAGTTCTGTGAACTATTTTTTCAACAGTAAGCATACTGAATTTAAAGTCCTTCAAAATTAATTTTACATAACTTAAATATAATTATCAAAATTCAGTGTACCTATAAATGTAGTTATATATTTCATTCACAAAATGCTATTTTTTGAATGCCTATGCTGCTGTTAAGGTCAGATTTGGATTAAAAGTTTCTGAGAAAGATGAAATTAGATGGGGTAAAATATTTGTATGAACCTGTTATTTTTCTTTCTAATATACAGTAAAATGCCATCACTTTATATTACCTAAAGTGTTATAAGAACAGTCAATCACTTTAAGAAAATCTTAATTGATAACTACTAAAGTTGTATTCTTTCTCCCACAACTCTTATCCCCTCTTTTATAATACAGTAGCAATTTTTTCCTGATATTTCAGTCAAACATGGATAAATGAGATTTTACTGTATTTTCAAATTTCTGTAAGTTTGTATTTGGGCACTTATATTTTTGACTTGGATACAAATATCTATTCATTTTTTCACGGTGGTCATGTGGAAATATATGGTGAAATTAATAAAATCAAGTTTGCTGCATATAAGTAATAGCTTAGAAAAAGTTTATCTGATGTCATCTCTGCACTGAAACCATACTGTAATACCATTTGTTATGCAGTGGAGTTAAGTGTATGTAAAATGGGCTTGTCTGAGATTTCTGAGAATTTAAAGATTTAAATACTAAAAGAACTAGAATGAAATTATCTCACATACATGTCGGAGCCCACCCACAGACCTCCACCCTACCAAGTTACAGTGATGTTCCAGTGTGTTTACTTTGAAAGCAAGCAATGCAGACGTTTATTCTTACTTTCTTATTGTAGGCTCCCAGCAGTCTTATGGAGACCCTTGAACAGCATCTAAACACATTAGAAGGAAAGAAACCTGGAAACAAGTACGCATTAGTTGTATATTCTAAATAAGGTGGAAAATGTTAAAGTCATTCTTTACAAGAATGCAATTTGTCACGATAAAACTTATATTACTGCAGTTTTAGGGTATGCTTTATTGTAATTCTTCTGGGTTACCTCAAAATCGCACTACATTTCATTAACTTATAACAGTGTGACCCTGTGTGTAGACAATGAATGTATCTGCAGACTAGTGCAGCAAATTAGTAGGCTGTACCTATGTTAACTGAATCTGCTGATTTATATATTTGTCCTTAGCAGGGATTCACAATATACAGAAAAAGAGTTGCTTATGTTTAAAAACTGAAGCTGTTTGTTATCCTTGGGCATGAGTAAAAACAAGCACAGATTCACAGGCAGATTTGAACACTGTTGTGTTACAACCCCACTGTGAAAAAAAAAATCCTTCATGTATAGTTTTTGGGCTCCAGACTCTTCCTACTTGGACCATTTAGTGTGGCATGCTGCTGACATTTTAATAAGAGCTTTTTCTACAGAGAGAGAGTAGCAATCAAACAGAGGCGAGTGCAAGTTTACTGGATTTTGTGTTAGACACATTTTTTTACTGTTTTTCCTCATTGCATGCAAAAAAATGTCCAGGTTCCGTTCCTTTTCTTTGCTCTAGCAGGTGTCAAACTTGTGAATTCACAAGACCCAGACTTGTGAATTCACAAGAGTCTGTGCAAGGCTTTTCACTTTGTTCCTTGCACAGATGATAATTCCATTAGTCTTGGGTGCTTAACCCCCTTATCTCTGTCTCTGTATATCTCACACATCCTGGGAGGAACTTCTCATGAAACCATCCTTAATCATGCACTGCCCTGTGTTGTGGCCAGTTTTTTTTCCACACATGTGGTTTAAGTAGATTGTCTAATTCTAAAGGTCGGGGACTATTTTATACTTCATTATCTTCACTTAACACTCAGTGTAGCTTTCTCCACAGAGTCAGTTTGAATTATCTTTGTGGGTCACCCTGGCTTTATGTTTACTTCACTTGGATTGACAGCAGCAGTTAGCAGGGACAACCTAAGAACTGATTATTGCTGGACTCTAGGCTGATCATGGATTTTACCTATGATGCAGCTATCAAAATGCAACTTGTTTCTGCTTTCTTCTACTGGCATTCTCCAAGAATCTAGAATAATGTCTTGATGTTACTGTTTGGTTTGTTGTTTTATTAGCTAAGCACTATTTCTGTCATCTTTTCCAAGTTAGTATAAAAATTATTGCGTGTTTTAAATTTTCAGGGATAAACAATAGTATTGGAATCTGTCAGGCAGCTATGGCAGAGCTATTTGGAATGATGGACCTTTCCAGGGCTTTGGCAGGTTTGTTACCACAGCCCAATGTCTGCCAAACTTCCACGCGGCCATAGATGATCAGCGTTTTGTGGATAGGTTGATGCCAATGAGAAAGACACGAGAATATATTAAGTCACAATAGAAGATGCCCACTTCCAGCTACTGCTGGGCCCATCTTGTATGAGAGTTTCTGGGAAGCCAAGTGAGTTGCCTGGGATTTAAAGAAAAGAAGGCAGGAAACCTGAGAGAAGTCCCTGCACCTGTGGCAGAGGAAACTCTTGAGCTAAGGAAACGCAGTATGCAAATCCCCAAGTGTTAGAGTCTCTTCCTTGGGCAATGAGGGCTGCACATCAGTGAAACGTCAGCATCACTGCCATCTTTCGCCCTCAGCTTCCCCCATACACCGCACAGATCCACACATTCCCCTTGTTAAATCTGCCAGGGCTGCAGTATCAGAAGAAGTAGCCTTCTGGAGTGGGTTTCATTAGATCTAACAATTTTAACATCAAATCTAAATTCGCCCCCTTGTGGCTGCTGCAAACTGTTTTTGGAAAATTGAGCTACGTATACTTACATTTTTAAGAGTAGTGAAGCAAAAACTTGTTTTGAATTTTCTTTTTCTGAGCATAATTTTTCTCTCTTCTTTAAACTTATTTTATACTTGTCAGATTTCTTTTCTAAATTGGCTGAGACCACATATAACTTGTTTTCTGCTCATTCCCTATTTTTAAAATAAATGAACTATGGAAGTTAACTCTTTTCTTCTTTGTATGTTTGTGCTTACTTGGGAACTTAAGTGAAGGGTGAGTACTGTATTGAGTGATTTTGTTTGCATTTTATTTTTACTAAAAATGCAAAAGAAACACTCTTCAAAGTCCACAATTGATGTTTAGAACATTTAAAACTGATTTCTGTCCATTTTACACATCTGTGTCTTTTTCATTATACTTTTTTATTTGTCTCCCAAGGTGACTGGCATAAAAGGTTTTACTTTATATTGGTCTTCTTGTATCAAGACTAACAATCTCTCTTAAATATATATATATCTTTTATATATAGATAAATATATATAATATATTCCTTTTAGTTGTCAGAAATCAGAGTTTTTTTATCATTTGTTTACTAATCAAAAGCTTTTTCCGTGTCATGTGCCAGAAGTGCCAAAAGAAAATTTTATAAATTACTTAAAGTTGTTTTCTGTGTCTTTAGTAGCAATATAAAATTATTCTAACCTCTAGTTAAAGTGAATGCATAAAACAGAGCATTTTCAAATGTCTACTGTAAAAAAATACGTATTCCTTTTATATTTAGTGCCTTAAAGATGCTGATATTTATTTTTGAAATTTCATGCAATACTGTATGATGCACCTTTGTACATTGTCTGTTTCTCTGGTTCCATAGAACAAAAGAGAGAAATTGATTTTATTTTACATGTGGATTTATTTACTAACTGTTGAGGGTGCAGGAAATGGAAGATAAATCTGTTGTAATTAGCAGTATTTAGAAGACAGATTTTTCACATCTGTGTTTTGTTTTTCTGGTGGTTTATTTTTATAGCTAACACTTATAACCAGACTATGTAAGGATTATTATTGTGAATAAGAAATAAAATTTTGGCCCTGGCTGGCTGGTTGGCTCAGTGGTACAGCATCAGCCAGGTGTGTGGATTCCTGGGTGCAATTCCCGGTCAGGACACACAGAAGTGACCATCTGCTTCTCCACCATTCCCTCTTCTCTTCTCTTCTCTTCTCTTCTCTTCTCTTCTCTTCTCTTCTCTTCTCTTCTCTCTCTTCCCCTTCCAATAGCCATGGCTCAGTTAGTTTGAGTGCATTGTCCCCAGGCACTGAGGATGGCACCGTGGAGTCTCCACCTCAGGCACTAAAAATAGCTCAGTTGTGAGTATGGCTCCAGATGGGCAGAGCATCAGTCCCAGACAGGTTTTGCCAGGTGGATCCTGGTCAGGGTGCATACAGAAGTCTGTCTCTCTCTCTCCCCTCCTCCTACTTGGAAAAGAAAAAAAAAGGAAATAACAAAATTTTATATTTTGAGAGCTTACTATTAACAGCGTAGAGGTAAGCCTTGACATTTGCTATGTGAATCAGAAAAATCTACATGTTTATCTGCAGCACTTTATAAAATCTAGAGTAGATTATTCTATTGTTATTCATTTCCTTCTAAAGTTATATTCGTGTTTTATTTTTCCCAATAATGTTCACTATGTGCTAAATTTTTCTAGCTGAAATAAAAATAAGTACGTCTTTAATAAATGTCATTATATATAAAATATTTTAGCATTTTCTTTCATTCAGGAGAAATGACCAATGGTAGGATAGAAAATGAATGAAAGGACAAGAAAAAAGCAGCAGTTTATGAATTGTGACAGGGAGGAACAAATGTGATAGGTTGGGCGTGTTTCCGTCAGGAAAGCTGGCATGTGTAACAATGAGGACAGGCTCTGGGCATCTGACAGACTTTGGAGTCTTTAATCCATCATTAAAGAATGATGAGACTGACTCTGGCAAGTTATTTACCTCTTTGAGCCTCAGAGCCCTCAGATTTTAATCAGTGATTAATGATCTTATTTAAAGTTATGGCTCCAATGAGATCACCTCTGGCTCTCACCTTTTTCATGAAATCTTGCCAAAAGCTGGATCTGGTCTATGGGAACAGAGATCACACATTGTGACTATTTAGTTTCACATAAAACAATTTTTAAGACTTTTGGTTAATTTACATTTTTATACAAAGAATAGTACATAAATGTATTCTCATTCTAAAACTCAGATAATATGAAATATGTTTCATTGCCTACACAGTGCTAGCTGTTGTGTAAAGTGCCAGGGATATAAAACATTGAGATGGATTCCCTTGCTTTTAAGAAGTTAGCATCTGATGGAGAATACAGGTATTTAAGCAGACAATTAAGATATAGTGCAGTAACGGGCATGATAGCTCAATGTGGGCAGTAGGAGATTTTCATTTGTTTATTCCATGGGGTAATAACTACAAGTGTCATTTAATAATAGCATTCATGTAGGAGCTTAGCAAACAAAAAAATTCTTGTGCCAATTTTATACTTAGATTTGAGCATGATATTCTTTAATGGCAGGTAAAGCAATTCTATCGTTTTTACTATATCTTTGTTATTGCTATGGACTATAGAATATGTTGGAAATTTTTATGTATTAGCTTGGAAATGCATTTCAAAAGATACTTGTATAACCTAATTTCTCTTTTCTGTAATAGTATTTCTCATTGTGTCAGTACCACTGAGCAATGCTTCATGAATATTGCTTGAAAGATAATTTCAGTTGGTTCATTCTTAGAAAGTGACCATGTCAAATGACTTCTATCCTTTCTTTGCCAAGCTCAGGCTGTTATTTTCTTGGATTTTTATTTAAACTTAATTTATTTCCTTTTCTACGTAAATAAGGGGGAGAATGATGGGAGTGGAGAAATTCTTAGCCAAAAACTCATTAGGGAATTTTCAATCTTACTAAATTTTTAGGTGCCTAAATAACTTTTTGTCAATAAAAAGAACACTGTGAATTCATTTGTTTCAGTGGACCCTTTGAAATAAGCAATATAGATAAAAGTATATCCTTTTCTTCATGGGATATGTTATTCTTAACCAAACTACACATAACCAAAGTAAGTGTTAGCCTTACGCTTCTGCCTTCATTATATAGCAGAAATCTGTATGTGCCCTTATGTTATGATAATTTTAAGTAAAAATTAAATAGAAAATAGCAGGCATTTATATGTAAATGAAGTTGAACATAAAAAGTATTTTTCAGGCATATGATACTACTAAATTTCTTTTGTTATATCCAATAAAACAAAAATTTATGATATGGTATAAAATTCCAGTTATTAACTCTCTGCTGATTTTGTTCTACTGTACCTGTGGTATTTTCTCTGAAGATAAGCAGTGAGACATCCCTGACATCCTATAATAGACCCTGACAATAGGCTTCTTATTGAAATGTATTCTTTATCCCTTTTGTTTTATCATTTATTTATTTTCCACCAACTCAGGTTAGTAAAATGTAAGCTTTTCAGGCAGCTGTTTCAGAAGCCCTTTGTAGAATGATGTGTAACAGCCACTACTCTCCTAACCTAATTAAAGAATGTACTGCTTCCTAATTTTCCTTCACTGCCATAGAAATAGTCATTGAGGTTACTGTTCTTTTTCAAGCTCTCACCAGTTCTAACAGGACAACAGGAATATTTTTCATAGATTTCATAATAGCCATGAAGAAACATACAAACTTCAGGAAGTTGAGGCACATTTCAGGAATAAGGCTTGTAAGGAATTTATTTTTATTCAGGTGTTCCTTTTATGCATCACAATTATGATTAATTAATTACAGTATACTTTAATCTGAATGAATTATCTAACTTCTTAAAATAATAAACCAGAGGAGTTTTTCTTAATTCTATAAAACATTATTTTTCCCAAGTTTTGGCAAAATTTTTAATATTCCAATTAGGACAATTTATTTTTGATGGACATGGGCAATAATGATCAACTTGAAGAATTGAATTGCTAGAGACGTAGGGAAAATTTTTTAATTTAAGAATTTCCAGAACTAGAGGGCACAGCAGCCTCCCAGCAGCCTCAGAGATGCAAAACTTTGTGAAGACCGACCCTGACGAGAAGACCATCATCCTTGGGATTGAGCCCAGTGACACCACAGAGAATGTCAAAGCTAAAGCCCAAGACAAGGAAGGCAACCGGCCTAACGAGCCGCCGGCAAAACAGCTGGAAGATGGCCCCACTCTCTCAGACCACACTACTCAGAGAGACTCCACCCTGCACTTCGGTGCTTCCTAGGTGGCCTCATCTAGTGCTCCCTCCACCAGCTCACCCAGAATTACAGCTGTGACAAGATGATCTGCCGCAAGTGTTCCATCCGCCTGCAACCCTGTGCTGTCAACTGCTGGAAGAAGTGTGGCCACACCAACCACCTGTGCCCCCAAGAAGAGGTTAAGTGAGGCCCTTCCACCACTTCGTTGGCCCGCAGGGCAGCCTTCTGCCTGAACCCTGTGACCACGGGGCCTCCATAAAGTTTCCCGTTAATTGACTAGACCAGTAAAAAGGAAAAAAAAAAATTAATACTGGAAATTTAGTGGATGGAAACCATTAGAAGAGGACATAATAATTGAGTAAAAGATGAAAAGTGTTTTTTAAGTAGTGTGTTCATTACTTTAAAAAATATATAATTTGTGTATAAACAAGTTAGTGTTCAAGCAATATTATCAAACTTATGTGCTTCTCCAATTGTATTCATGTATATTTAGTTTTAATTTTTTGGTTGCCTTTTAGATCTGGTGCTCCCTCTCCGTTAAGTAAGGTAAGTTTGTTTTTCATATTTTAACCATTTTTGAGGTAGAGTTTTGTGACATTAAGTGTACATTATTGTGCAACATAACTATCATCCATTTTTATAACTTTATCTTCCCAAAGTGAAATTCTATACCCTTTAAACCTTAACACACACACCCCTTTTCCCAATTCTCAGACCCTGCCAGCCACTATTTTGCTTACTGTTTCTATGACTTGGAGTACTCCAGGGACCTCATATAAGTAGAATCAATGAGTACTTATCCTTTTGTGATTGGTTTATTTTTCTTATCAGAATATCTTAAAGGTTCATCCATGTTGTAGCATATGTCAGAATTTCCTTTTAAAGGTTGAATAATGTTTTATTGTGTCACATTTTGTTCATTTATTCTTCTATCAAAGAACACTTGAGTTGCTTCTACCTTGTGGTTATTTTAAATAACATAGCTGCTATGAGCACGAGTGTACAAATATCTGAGTTCCTGCTTTCAATTATTTCGGGTAAATATGCAGAAGGGGAATTGCTATATCAAATGGTCATTTTATTTTTAACTTTTTGAGAAAAAGAAAGCTAAGTTTTTCGGTATTGTCCTTTATATTTTGTAATATTGTATATTAGTATATTCAGTGTAATATTGCAATGCCTACTTAGTCCTCTATTTGGACTAAATTTTTTTAAGTTGAAGAAATTTTCATTTACTTATATTACAACTGAAGACAAACATATCTATGTAACAAATGTTACTGGTTACAAAGCACTGTCACATACTCTGAATTACAGCCCTGTGACACAGGTAAAGCACATAATAATATATTTGTTTTAATCGTAAATTAACAAATTGTAGTTAGGTGTCTTTCTACCAGCACGCCTTTTAGTCAGTCTGCCTTAATAAATTTATTTCTTTATTTCTCTATCCCTTTTATAGCTTGTTAAAGGACGGGATTATGTTTATCAGTGACAGGAGTATTTCCTTCAATAGATCTGTAGTTTATATTTGCCATTGTAATTATTTTATTATTAATTTTAATTTATAGTGTTTACATGAATTCAAGTGTCCCACTGAATATAACTTTCTCACCCCCACCCCCATGTCCCCCATTAATCCCCTTTGTCCCCCTCCCCCTAACTCCCTCCTCCCTTCCTTCTGGGATTTGCTGCCCTGTTATCTGTATCTCTGTGTTATGTATATATAATTTCACTAATCCCTTCATCTTCTCTGATCCCGTCCCCTCATCCCCCTTCTCTCTGGTCCCTGTGACCCTGCCTCTATTCCGTTCCTCAGTTCACTTTGTTAATTAGATTCTACATATAAATGAGATAATATATTTGCCATTGTAATTTTTAGACCAAAAAAAATGTAATAAATGTGTTCTTTCCTCTTTGGATAATTTCCATTAGGTAATTGCTATCATTACAGACATGAAGACTGCCATGGTGGGCCCCAGACACCCTATATATACTGTGCCACTGCCTGGCTGGCTACCTAAGATCCCCTCGGGAGCTTGAACAATCAAATAAAATAAACAAAAACAAAAGTTCCCTGGTGATTCTGTTACAAAGCCAGGCTTAAAATTATTATGCCTATGTGAAAAATTCCAACATATGACTTCTGAGTACAGTGTGGTAAAATTATGGCATCCTTTAGGATGGTCTGTTTCTACATTTTGGCCAAATTGACTTTTATTGACTTTTTCTTTATATAATAAGAGGATTATTTTGATTCTGTTTTCCTAGCTCTCTTGGCTCTAATTTAAAACTTGCTGTTACAAGGCAGTTTTTAATGGTCCTTTGAAAACATTAATTTCTGTATTTATGTTGGTGAATTCATGCTGTCATTAAGTTCTCTAGTAGCGTTTTATTAACCCCACTTCCTGAGCTTATTCATCTGTATTGCTTTAAAGCAACACATATTTTCTATTAGCAGAATTGTCAATGTCCCCAATGGATAAACATATTTTAGTTAGTCTTTTCTGTTCTCTTGATAATCTTTCATATCCCATTTGGAAATTTTAAATTTTGAGTGAAGAGAGAAGTATGAGTTGATGTTTTCTGAGTAACTATATCCATTCTGTGCATATATGTCTGTCTCAAAGTGCTGAATGCTTAGCACTTGTGTACTATGGGATTTTGACTTCTTTATTAGTTATATTTTTGGACAAATAGCTGTTAGACAAATACTAGTTAAGTCTGGGAATTCCTATAAACTTCTTATCTCCTGTTATATTTTTTAAATTATTCTTTTTGAAATGTCTTTCAAGTTTGGTCTTTTTGAAGTCAGATGTCCACTTGTAGTGATATCTGATAACCCTCGCTTGGTCTTATACTTTTTGTGTATTTTACTTGGTGTTACATCTCACTTCCACTTACAGAACTATCAATGGACTGGCTTGAGATGTTCCACTAATCTTTCTCTTGTAAATTCATGGAGAATTAAATATACAAAATAAAAGAAAGTATACTTACAATAGTTATTTAATAAAAATTTTAATTTTAAATATGTTGGCCAACTGTTAAGTCCTATTCTTAAAAATAAACCAGTCCAGGACAATAAATTTTAACTCTTATTTCACTTTCTTTAGTTTTATTTTTGTCATATTAATGATGGGATATAGTCATGAAATCCCTAAGCTATCAATGACTTGAGTGTTTTCTGTTAATTGTTCTCTGTCATATGTGAACTATTTTGTAAGCTATATTTCTAGATTTTAAAAGCATCTGAGAAGGGCTTCACATTAAGTCTATTTGGGATGCAGAGGAAAAAGAATAGCCTTGGTTTTATACTAATTATTATAATCAATAACTTATAAAATTATTGGCAGCTAGCCAAAGATCTTTCCCCCTAATTTTATGTTCAAGAAATACATTTAGCCTGACTAGTGGTGGCACAGTGGATAGGGCCTTGACCTAGGAGCCTGAGGTCTAGGGTTCAAAACCCCAAGGTCTTCAGTTTGAGCATGGGCTCATCCAGCTTGAGCATGGAATCATCTACATGATCCCATGCTCACTGGCTGGCTTAAGCCCAAAGGTTGCTGGCTTGAGCCTAAAGGTCGCTGGCTTGAGCACGGGGCAACTGGCTCAGCTAGAGCCACCCCACATCAAGGCACATATGAGAAGCAATCAATGAACAGAAAGTACCGTAACTATTAATTGATGCTTCTCATCTCTCTCCTTTCCTTTCTGTCTGTCTGCCTGTCTCTTTCTTACTTAAAATAAATTAGCTTTGATTTTAAATATGTAAATGGAAGTCTTTAAGATGTGAGGCCAAACATTTTTATCATTTTACATAAATTACATTTATCTTTTAAAGTTTGTAAGATGTTTTGTCCAGTATTGATTATTTATTACAACTGTTGGTTTCAGGCTTTTTTCAGTGTTTCCTCCCAAGAGCAGTTAAATAAAAAATGCTGGGAATGTCTTGGGCCTGCAGAGTGGCAGTCCTCTTGCTCTGTGCCCTGCAGATTGCCTCTGACTAGAGTGTGTTGTGCATATTTACTTTCAGTCTTCTCCAGCCACAACTGTGACGTCTCCTAATTCTACACCAGCGAAAACTATTGACACATCCCCACCTGTTGATTTATTTGCAACTGCATCCACAGCTGCCCCGATCAGGTTAGTTAATAAACATTCAGTAAATGTTTGCAAGTATTTTGATGAGGTTGTTGTTGTTGTTTTTTAATTTTATTTTGATGTACTGAACCCAAATGATTTCAGAAATTGAAAGCTAGTCCTACCATGTACTATTTGGGGTTATTTTTAGGTACACCAAGTAAGTTCTACACGTTATATAATACCTTAAGCCTGTACCTGTCAGAGCAGAGGAAGGACCTAAGCTGTGGAAGTCACCTTGCTGCCCACACATTTGGGAAAGGAAGTGGAAAAATCATGCACACATTGCAAGTTCTTCTGAAATAGCTGATGTGGGAAAATGTTTTCTAAAACTAGTTTCTTCTTGTGGAAAATTTAAAAGGTTACCTTAAAGTGCTTTTTTTAAAAAAAAAGAAAGAAAAAAAGCAGTTATAGATTAATTAGCTGATGCATCCGAGGGAATCAAACTCTGGTGTTTAGGAAGAGATCACCGTGGTGTTCTTGACCAGCTTTTTTAGCACATACAGGTTGGAACAGCAGCGAGAAAGGTAGGGGTGACTGTACATTCTGTGAACTCTCACAGCTGCCTACAGTGAAGCCCCAACTCACAGGGGCTTCCTCAAATAATCATTTTAGGTCAGCTCTTTGTTTGGCTCTTTTGCCTTGAGAGGATTCTGGTCTCGTTTTGTAGTATCTGTGACTGATTGTAATTGCTCTATATTTAGAGACATAAATTTTGAGCTAAGGAATAAATCCAAGTAAGCACCCATATTGACTATGTGTGATACCCTGTGCTTGTGTAGTTTGGCTTTTTTATAATCTAGTTTGGTGAAACTAAGTTCTTTCTGCCTCTATATTAAGATAAGTTGCTTCTTATATAAGCTCTGACTTGGGTCATAAAAAATATGTTTCCTTATTCTGGCACTTAACGTCTGTTGTATTTAAGAAATGGGCATCACCTGATCAGGCGGTGGCGCAGTGGATAGAGCATTGAACTGGGATGCGGTAGACCCAGGTTCAAGACCCTGAGCTCGCCAGCTTGAGCACGGGCCCATCTGGCTTGAGCAAGGCTCACCAGCTTGGACCCAAGGTCATTGGCTCCAGCAAGGAGTGGCTCAGTCTGCTGAAGACCCACGGTCAAGGCACATGTGAGAAAGCAATCAATGAACAACTAAGGTGTCACAATGGCAATGAAAAACTAATTATTGATGCTTCTCACCGCTCTCCGTTCCTGTCTGTCTGTCCTTGTTTATCCCTCTCTCTGACTCTCTCTCTGTCGCTGTAGAAAAAAGAAAAGAAATGAGCATCAAACCGAAGCGAGTTTTAGGAGTTTTGAAACTTTTTTTTTAAGCAGCAGAATCCATTCTTCAAAAGAATATTACTTGGAATCCTATTCTGTGGAAAAGATAAAGATAGAACTGCTGTTTGTGATGAGGGTGGGGAACCTGGGACACTGATGGCTTGGTTTCTGGTCTGGCCACCTTTAGGTCAGTGCTCCTTAAACCTGAATGTACATGGGAAACGCTGAAGTACATTGGAATAGAATCTGATGTAGTAAGTAATGGAATAAGTCTGAGATGCTGCATTTCTGACAAGGTCTCAGGATGTTACAAGTTTAGAAACAACACTTTGATTAGCAAAACTCTAGGTCCCTCCTTAGAACCTCTGCAGACGGAGGAGGTTTGAAAAGTAGAGCCCCAACTTAATAAGAATAGAAACATGGAGGTATTTTTAGGTGAGGCCTCTTTGCAGGCAAACTTGTTATGTTGTACTTTATGGAGGAAAACAGGCACATTAATAAATATTTATTTTAACATCTTTTGTTTATAAATAACTTCTTCTCAAGACAAGAATATTTATTTCATACAAAAAATTAGAAAATGGAGAAAAGAAAAATAATTACCTGTAATCCTCTTACCCTAATACCTTTAATATTTGGATTATGTTTTCTTTTGTCACAATCCTCATAAGCAGCATTTCATAACATGTTAATAAAGTTTCACCTTACTTTCAGGCAGTTAGATTTTCCCTTCTCATTTCTGTTCTATGATCTGGTGATAGACCTATAGCTTAGCATATGATTCAACTTTGTTATTGTCTATAGAGCAAGAGTTGATAAACAACGGCCCAGGGGTCAAATCTAGTTCACTGTTTGTTTTTGTAAATGTTTTACCGGAATGATTGCACATTTATTTGATTATGTGTCATATATATCTTATTCTGTTCTATAGTGGCAGAGTCCAGCATTGACAGAGATCATCGAGCCCACAAACTTAATGTACTTAGTTAGCATCTAGTCCTTCACAAGAGTAGTTTGCCAACCCTTGGTGCAGAAGAACATATGCTATACTGCCATACTTTCCAAAATATTAGTCACTTATTTGATTTAAACTACACAAAATCTTTAATGTTTTCTACATAACTCTTTATTAAAAGCATATTCGCATTATAAAATTTTAAAATCTGATCTTCAAATGATATATTCCATTCAGCACTTCTAAACCATCTAGTGATCTCCTGGACCTCCAGCCGGACTTCTCCTCAGGAGGGGCTGCAGCCACCACGACACCAGCACCAGCACCAGCTTCTGGAGGAGCCACGTCTTGGGGAGGTGAGTGAAACCAGACAGCCATGCCACCCTTCTATTTCATTGTTTTTATTTATACTATAATTGTGATGCTTACCTTCTGAGAATTTAAAGTAGTGCTAGAAACTTGGAGAAAAAATGCTGAGATTGGCACCTGTCGATGGGATTCTGTACTGAGAGTAAGAGACAGAGACAGAAAAAGTACCTGTAATACAGCTGAAATGTTCAAATTGTCATATAATTTTTATTTTAAAAGTTGAAGCAAAGACAGTACTTTTCTTTGCTATTCTAAAATTCTGATTATATTTAGTATTCTCTAGAAATTTATATTTTCCTGCAAATTTATGAGATTATGCAAAGGCAGCATTTCTAATTTGTTTTTCTCAGGTATAGCCTCCTTCAAGGATTCCTTGACTATACTTGGTTTTATTCACATTGTATTTGCCTTAATGCAATTGCAATCTGGGATAGATGTTTGTTTGTGCCAGAAAAGATCGACTCTAAACTGATAGAAATTCTCATTTTCTTCAGGTATCTTGGGAAAAAAAATAAGTTCTTTCAAGTATTTGATTTTAAAACATATTTGATACTAATATAAAAATTAAGTCAATTACTGCATAATCCTCAAAGTTGAACAGAGTTTATTTTAAATGCTGTGCCCTATTGCATCAAACTATCAATATAAATTTTTTTAAAGTTTAAAGATGACTTATAGAGCCTGACCAGGCGGTGGCGCAGTGGATAGAATATCAGACTGGGATGTGGAGGACCCAGGTTCAAGACCCCGAGGTCGCCAACTTGAGCATGGGCTCATCTGGTTTGGGGAAGGCTCACCAGCTTGAGCCCAAGGTCGCTGGCTTGAGCAAGGGGTCACTCGGTCTGCTGTAGCCCCCCAGTCAAGGCACATATGAGAAATCAATCAATGAATAACTAAGGAACTGCAACAAAGAATTGATGTTTCTCATCTCTCTCCCTTCCTGTCTGTCTGTCCCTATCTGTCCCTTTCTCTGACTCTTCCTGTCTCTGCCACACACACACACACAAATAATAAATAAATAAATAAATAAAATAATAAAAAATAAAAATGACTTATAGAATTAGAGAAATAAGATTTAGAATAGGAGGTGCCCCATATCTGCAAAGCAAAAATAATTTGGCAACCATCCATGGACCAAAGTGCCTTTGTGGGAGCATTGAGATCCAAGTAGGAGGTTGTAAATTCCCAGTAGAGCCCAAATCAAAGAGGGTTCTTTTGAGATGACAGGCCTATGCCCAAGTGGGAGGCTGAATCCCAACCTTGATGTCCTGACTACAGACCTGGAGACACCATTGCCATCCCCCTATATATTGTTTGGCCTTGATCCTGCTACCAGCAAGAGACCTGGGAGGAGTTTCATGTGCCCATGCCTTGGGTAACAGCCCTGCTGACCTTGGTCTCAGCTGTGTTCCTTAAAATGGCCTGTAACTCAACTCTAGCCCATCTCATTTCTGGTCCAGGAGCATTCCTGCTCAGGGACCCAGTGGTGGCACATTAGTCTGTGCCCCCAGATGCAGACCTAGTGAGCTTTGTTCAACGTCAAATCCTGAAGGAGCCCAGTGGCTCAGCCCCATCCTTTCCTAGCCTCAGTCAGGAAGCAGACTTGCACACCTAGGGACCTGGTGAGAGACACACCCATTCATGTCTCCAGAGGCAGGTCTACACACTGTGGTCCTGACCCTGTAGCTTAAAGCTGCCCTCTGACTCAGTTCCAGCTTTACTCTGCTGTAATCTAGAGCTAATCCTACCTGCCCAGCAACTGAACAGCAGCCACACCCATTCACACTCCTGGTAATAAACCCACCATCTGTGGACCCAACTGCAAACCCTGATATGGACCCTTCTCCCAGCTCTATCTCTAATGAGAGCCTAGGTAGGATCCACCTCCAACCAAGGATCTGGTAACGGACCCACAGTAGATCTAGCAATAGCCATATGACCTGGCTTCAATCCCATTCAACTGCTATCCTGGAGGCAATCTCATCAGCCCAGAGACCTGACAGGAGAAGGTTGTTACCTGTCAAACAAGTTATTAAAGCCTAGAAGAGGTGTTTGCTTCTTCAAATGCCCTGATACCAACCAAGGGCTACATAGATCAAAAAGAATCAGACAACAAACATGACACCACCAAAGGAAACTAATAAAGATCTAGTAACCAACACAAAATAAATGGAGATTTACAAATTGCCTGACAAATAACTCAAAATAATCATCTTAAAGAAGCCCGATAATATACAAGAGAACACAGATAAAAAACTAAACTAAATCATGAAAACACTATACTAATAAAATTAGATAAAGAAATAAAAAAGAATCAAACAGAAACCCTGGAGTACCTGAACTGAATACAATGCCTGAACTAAAAAATTCAAGAGAGATTCAATGAAAAGCTTGATCAGGTGCCTGACTTGTGGTGGCGCAGTGGATAAAGCGTTGACCTGGGAACACTGAGGTTGCCAGTTCAAAATCCTGCACTGGTTGGTCAAGGCACATATGGGAGTTGATGCTTCCAGCTCCTCCCCCTTTCTCTCTTTCTCTCTTTCTCTCTCTCTCTCTCACTCTGTGTCTCCTCTCTAAAATGAATTAAAAAAAATAAAATAAAATGAGATTACCATTTAAAAAAAAAAAGCTTGGTCAGAAAGAATGAAGAATTTGGAAACTCCCCTGGCCAGTTGGCTTAGCAGTGGAGTGTTGGCCCAGCATATGGAAGTCCTGGGTTTGATTCCCGGTCAGGGCACACAGAAGAGGTGACCATCTGCTTTCGCACCCCTCCCCCTTCTCTCTCTCACTCTCTGTTCTCCCCTCCAGCCGCCATGGTTTGAATGGTTCAAGCAAGTTGGCTCTGGGTGCTGAGGATGGCTCCATGGCCTTGCCTTAGGCCCTAAAATAGTTTGGTTGCCAAGCAATGGAGCAGTGACCCCAGATGGGCAGAGCATTGGCCCCAGACAAGGGTTGCAGGGTGGATCCTGGTCAGGGTGCATGCGGGAGTCTGTCTCTCTGTCTCCCTGCCTCTCATTTAATAAAAAAATGAAAATAAAAAAGAAAGAAAGAAAGAAAACTCAAAGACAGATCATTAGAAAATAGCCAATAGGGAATAAAGCATAGGGACTGATAGAATACCATCAAATGAAGACGTATATGCATTATGGGAGTCCAGAAAGAGAAAGAAAGGGACATAAAACTTATTTAATGAAATAATGGCTAATATCTTCCCAAGTCATAGGTAGGATATGGACATTTAGATTCATGAAGTTCAAAAGTCCCCACATGAGATCAACCCAAAGAAGATTACCCCAAGATACAGTATTAAACAAATTTTCAAAAGTCAATGATGAAGAGAAAATTTTGAGAACAGTAAGAAAAAAAGCAACTTGTTATATACAAGGAAACGCTGATAAGACTATGAGCACATTTATTAGCAGAAATCTTGCAGGCCAGGAAGGAGTATGATGATACATTCAAAATGCTTAAAGAAGATAACTGCTAACCTAGAGGACTCTACCGAGCAAAGCTGTCCTTTCAGAAGTGAGGGACAGAGAAAGACATTCCCCAACAAACAAAAGCTGAGGAAGTTCATCACCACTAGACCTGCCTTACAAGAAATGCTAAAGGGAATTCTTCAGATTTACACAAAAGGATGCTAAGTAACATAAAAATATATAAATGTATAAAACCAGTGGTAATCAAATTCAGAATATTGTAATGCTGGTAGGCATTTCACTTTTAATTCTGTCTTAAAAATTAAAAGACAAAATAATTAAAAATAACTAAAACTACAATAATTTGTTAATAGGTATACAAGATAAGCAAATGTAGAGTGAACATCACAATATAAAATATGATGGGACTGAGAATTAAAAATATAAAGTATTTGTATGTGATTTAAGTTAAATTATTATCAGCTTAAAATAGACTATATTAACTCTTATAGTTATAAGAAGGTTATTATATAATGATAAAAAGATCAATTAAACAAGAGGATATACAAGTTGTAAATATTATATTGCATCAAACATTGGAGTACCTAAATATACAAACAAAAATTAACAGAATTGAGCAGGTAAATAGCCATATACTAATAACAGGGGACTAACAAGGACACCAAGAATGCACAACAGGGAAAAGATAGTCTCTTCAGTAAGTGGTATTTGAAAAACTGGATAACCACATGTAAAGCAATGAAATTGAAACCTTATCTTACACCATATACAACTCAAGGCTCTGGCCAGGTAGATCAATTGGTTAGAGCCCTGGCCGGCAAACTGCGGCTTGCAAGCCACATGTGGCTCTCTGGCCCCTTGAATGTGGCTCTTCCACAAAATACCACATACAGGTGCTACCTTGATAAGGAATGTACCTACTTATATAGTTTGAGTTTAAAAAATTTGGCTCTCAAAAGAAATTTCAATCATTGTACTGTTGATATTTGGCTCTGTTGACTAATGAGTTTGCTGACCACTGGACCATTAGAGTATCCTCCCAATATGCAAAGGTTACGGGTTCAGTCCTTCATCAAGGCACATACAAGAATCAACCAATAAATGTGTAAATAAGTGGAACAACAAATTGATGTTTCTCTTTCTCCCTTTCTCTCTCTTTAAAATCAATCAATCAGTTTAAATTTTTTTCTTTTAATTTTACTTAACCTTATTAAATTTCAATTGGCAAAGGAAAATTTTGCTGAAGAAATTTTATAAAAGCATTCTCCAGATTTTCAAGTTTTGATTTTGAAGTTTATCTTTTTTAAATATTTGATGATTTTAATTTACTAATAATTTATTTGCATTACCATAGTGGATTTACAATGTATTATGTTTTTCCTATTAAAGAATTCTTCAAATCTATATTTTAAATATATATACTTCCTTCATTCATAAAATTTATATAAATGACATTTATAGACCTTATATAATCTAAAATTTAGTGTGAATTATATATTTGTGGGATATACAATAAGTTTTTTCCATTATATATGAATGTATTAACTCTTATTTCAACTGTTTTAATCAGTATGTATTTCACACTTTAATTTTTAGTACTTCCCATTTAGTGATTTAGGACTTGAAAGAATAAACAGCAAAACTGCACACTGTCTCTTTTCACTTTATTCTCTAAAATGAAATGGATGAGAAAGTTTGTATTTCTTTTTTGTTTGTTTTTTCACTTTTTACTTTTGGCACCAATTTCTTTTTTTTTTTAAGTGTCAACATAAAAATTGTCCAAACTTGTAGAGTATCTTTAAGAGATTATCTGAGTTTATTTTAGCTACCTGATGACATGCCAAGCATGACAGATTTGGTTATTTTTATACATTTGGAATTAAGGAGGAGACATAAGAAAGATTACATGAAGGTGGGGAAATCTTGATTATTACCTTACAAAATAGTTAACAAGATTATGTGTTCCCTTGAGAGTAGTTATGCCTCTGAAAAAGAGGATTACTCTGGCATTTCAAACATGTGTTAAACTAGATGCATCAGAGCAATGTACAAGGCTTGCTTGAAGAAAAAATAAAGAAGTATGGGTTTGGAGGAGCATGACTACCCACCATGACCCACCGGTTAGGAGTTTATGATCAGATCACCTATGTGATCATTTGGTCACTGATTTATTGAGTCCATTTACATTCACAAAGAAAAACCAACATGAAAGCTTTTTATATTTCAGTGTACCATTTTTATTCATATTCATATTCAAGTACTTTCGCTAAGACACATAATATTGTGAGGAATAAGTGAAGATAATAACCACTTTTATTATAATACATTTCAGTCTTCACTTGTTAGAAATAAGTATTGATATTGAAACACTGAGATATCCTGCCTGACATGGATGTGCAGTTTGTGTGACACTCAAAGGCAGGGGAGGGTCTGATAGCCAGCCTGCTTTCTGATAAGTAAGCTGTGAACCTTTCTCATCCTTGAGAAAGTGGTGCCTTTCTTTTTCTGATCTGCTGGCCCAGAGGGAGCACTTTTTTATAATTAGTACAGACAGATTCTAGGCAAACAGAAACCTTGACTTAGGGCCTGATGCAGTGGTGGGTTTCAGCCGGTTCGCACCAGTTCGACAGAACCAATACCTAATTTTTTGTAGAGTTCGGCGAACCAGCTGTTAAATTGGCACTTGTAATCAGGGTTCTCTCTAAGATGGCCATCTGGGCAGCCATTCAATGTGGAAATCACATATTTACATTCTTTACTCTTTTTTAATGTTCATCTGTGCAACAGCATATTCTAAGTACCCATAGTAATGTTCATTCTGTCCATAGGTGAAAAAAATTTGACAGAACTATGCTTGTAATGTTCATTTATTCATTTTATAAAACTCATTATACCTTTGTTGTAATACTACATTTTAATTTCCTTGCATTTGTTACTTCAATAAACAAACATATAACATAAAGAGAAAAAGTGCCAAACAACCAGGGGGTGACAACTTGTATTGTTTTTTTGTCAGGTATTATTTAATATTTTTTTCATTAATATTTTAAAACTCATTTTTTATAATCTAGTTTTGTGTACTTTTATTATTCTTATTTAAATATTAAATGCATGAAATAATAAACTACCTTTCAGTATATCATTTTTTTATACTTAAAACAGTCATTAGAGCAGAGAACTGGTTGTTAAATTATTTGATCCCACCACTGCCCTGATGGTCACTTTTTGATAATTAAACAGCACTAGTCTTCTGTCTTAAAATATTTATAGTGTCACTATTGCATATCAGTAGAAAAGTCAGTTGAAGATAAAAATACTAATAAATTTTCTAAGCAAAATAGTAAAAATTATAAGGTTTAAGAAATTGAAGTAAACTAATGCAATATGAGATTGAGAAGTAATAATTACTTTCAGTTTGCATTTATTCTACAGATACCCAGTAATGGGTGAAGATGATGCTAAATTGTAACAAATACATTTTGACTCGTTTGACTAAGAAAAAATAAAATCACTTTCTCAATTTTGTTTGGTAAGATTGAACTGGTTCTATTATTGAAGCACATTTTAATTTTGTATAACTAGATAGTAAAATGCAAACTTTAAAATTTTTCTGACCTATTTGGATATTCTTATCTGACCATAACATAGTAAGAGGATTTTATTTTCCAACAACCATACTCCTTCAGGTGTTTATAAATGTCTCTTGGAGGTTGTAGGTACTGATAAGTATTGCCATTTTAGGGCACATGTTGAAAGTGATGTTATTATTTTCCTGTTGGTGTATAGCAACCAAATTTTAGCAAATTTTTATTTTAGTAATTTTAACTTAAGCATGACCATTGTTGGCGCAGTGGGTAGAGCATTGACCTGGAAAGATCAGGTCCCAGGTTTAAAACCCCAAGGTCACCAGTTTGAGTGCAGGCTCATTGTCTTGAGTACAGACTAACCATCTTGAGCGCAGGATTATCGACATGCTCCCAAAGTCGCTGGCTTGAACCCGAAGTCTCTGACTTGAGGCCCAAGATTGCTGGCTTGAGCAAGGGGTTGTTGGCTTGACTTGAGCCCCCTGGTCAAGGCACATATGAGAACCAATAAATGAACAACTAAAGTGCTGCAACTCTGAATTGATGTTTCTTATCTCTCTCCTCCCTCTCTCTCTCCTTTCCAGTCTCTCTTTCTCTCAAAAAGGAATCAATAAAAAATTAACTTAAGTAATACATATAAGATATGGCATCCTGTGGGTTATTAATGATTATTTTTTCACTGAAAAGAATGCAGAGCATTTTTTAAATTCCTAACTTTGGCTTCATAATAGGGAGAGCATTCCTTTCTCATAATAAATTCATCTCTTAGCACAAATAAGTATATATGTGTTATATTTCTGTGTATCTTAGATGTGGGAAAACAGTTTCTTATTATAAATGCTAGAAGTGAGATTTCTAACTTTTGAGAAACATGGAATTACTGCTAGGGTTTTATTAGAATTAATAGACCTAATTAAATTAATCATCAACATACATTTGAAGGTACATCATATTATGTGATTAAATGATTTTAGTAGTTTTTATGTGGAGTATTAGATATAGTACAAGCATTTTTGGTGACCCATATTACCATTTTACTGTTAATTAAATCTGGGAGCTATATCTTTAGTCGCTTTTCATACACATGCATATATACAAACACACATACCGAGAAAGATTAATAGAAGCTTTGAAATGCACAGTTCAATAATGAAAATTACAATTTGACTTAAATGTTAACCATTGTTATTGTTAGCTATCATTATCAAGCATTTATAAATTCCAGATATGTTTTATATGTGCCACATGGGTAAGCATTTAAATATATTAACACATTTAAAATTTATACCTAAAAGTTTAGCTACATCTCACTGCAGAATATAGATTTCCTTATTAACTTAGTTGTAGTTTTGTTTCCTCAGTTACAGTGAATATTTTCTAGCAATTTCTGTGATGCAAAACAATCTGTTTATGTACTACTTGCAAATTGGATCAAACTCTGCTTCTATAGTTGTTTTGGATAGTTTAATCCTTTTTAAAAAAGTGGTGGTTTTGAAAATATTTAATAGCTGTTTCTATCATCCTAAAATAGATACTTTTTTATAGTAGCTAAGATTTTACATAAAAGAAGGAATGAGTAACATAAATTCTATTTTACATAAAAGAAGGAATGAGTAACATAAATTCTATTTTATCTAGAAAATTAAGATTTTAGAGACTAAAATCTGCGGTTTCAGGAATGGAGAATTTTTCCAACATCAATTATTCACCAATATGCTTTATTTTCTTGGAAAATTTTACTTTTCATTTCCCATTTCATCATTGCTGGAAGTCTCATCATCACCCTCCAGCTGGACAAAATACTATTCAAAAGCAAGGAACTAATATGCTAAGTGTGTGTGTGTATGTGTGTGTGTGTGTGTGTGTTTGTGTGTGTGTATTTTTAAAAATCATTTTATTTCTCTCATCTAGCATACACAAATAAGTTTTCTCCTTACTTACCAAATGTGTGAAATAAATTGCTCATTTCCTATCATAGACAGGTCTGGAAACTCTTAAATCACATGGCTCTTAGTTCTTCTGCTAAATCTCACTACAGCTTGAAATAACCATTTTGATAAGGGAAGTGTTAGGATAGACTTCCACCAGTGCCAGGGAAAGAGAGAAGCCACATCTGTCTGAGCTCTGATGACCCCCTTTGGTCACCCTAAAACATTTTTAGGAAGTGTGACTATGGAGTAACACCTGTACTGGGCCAGATACTGTTGAGTTAAAAAATTATTGGAAGTACCTCCTGTTTCTTAGGATCTTGGACCCGGCCACCTAACAGTAGAACATACCCTAACCCCAAGTCAACACAGGTCCTTTTTGCATACTATTTATTCAGTATACCTTCTAAAATTTATAAACTGTTTCTAATGTCAAATACTTAATGTGTTATTTTTTATATATATATTTAAGAGAAAGGGGGGGAGATAGACAGACTCCCATATGTGTCCCAACCAGGATCCACCCGGCAACCCCCATCTAGGGTCGATGCTCTGCCCATCTAGAGCCATGTTGGAAACTGGGCTATTTTTAGTGCCTGAGGCAGAGGCTTCACAGAGCCATCCTCAGCACCCGAGGCCAATGCTCAAATCAATTGAGCCATGGCTGCAGGAGGAGAAGAGAGAAAGAGAAGGGTCAAGGGAGGAGAAGTAGATAATCACTTCTCCTGTGTGCCCTGACTAAGAATTGAACCCAGAACTTCCACATGCTGGGTTGATGCTCTACCATTGAGCCAATGGCCAGGGCTCCACATGCTATTATTTTCCAATGTTGTTATGAAATGTGTAAGATTTCGTTAGGAAGAATCTTAATTACCTTAGTGTACCTGTACAGTGCTTTACATAATATTCATTGGGTTTGCAAACTGCATAGTTAAATGAATGTGGTTATTTTAATGTCAAATTTGTGTTTCTTAGTTTTTTAAATGTTCTCTAGAACAGTGTTTTTCAACCTCTGGTCCACAGACCTATGCTGGTCCACCAGAAATTTCGGGCCAGACTGCAAAGGAATTAACCACCATGATGGTGTATGGAGATTATAGACCCAATTGGTTACAGAATGCCCTTGGATACCCAAATCTGTAGATATTCAAGACCCTTATAGAAAATGACAAGTATTTGCATATACTATCCATCCTCTTTAAGTCATCTCTTGATTACTTATAATACCTAATACAATGTAAGTGCTATGTAAATAGTTGTTATGCTGTATCATTTAGGGAATGATGACAAGAAAAAAGGTCTATACATGTTTAGTACAGATGTGACCATGATAGGCTTAACATGTCAGCAACAACATAGCATTTTTTTCAAATGTTTTTGATCCATGGTTGGTTGAATTCATATTGGATGTAGAATCCACTGATAACAGAGCACTGACTGTGCATTTATTTATTTTTTATTACAAATGGTCCCAAAAGCTAGAATTTCTTCAGTTAGTGCTTCACTCTGCTTGGACATTGGTGTGGTTGACTATTTCAGCTTTATCTCTTATTTCTTCATATGCTGACACATAATGGACGTCAATAGACCTTTTGGGAGAGGGTGAGTAAAGCTTTATTTTAAACTTCTGTTTTGAGAGACTTCCATACCTTAATAACTGTCCTCCTTTGGATCATTTGGAGCCTGGTATATGTTTTGTCTTTTCCTTTTCTTTTCTTCTCTTCTGTTTGTTCTCCCTTTCTGCTGCAACATAGAGTCTCTGGCTGCGCTTTCCTCTGCTCCCCCGGAAGCACAGGTTTCAGATCCATTTGCAGCAGAACCTAGCCCTCCTGCTACAACTGCTGAAATCGCAACTGCTTCAGCTTCTGCCTCAACTACTACAACTGTCACTGCTGTCACTGCTGAAGTGGATCTCTTCGGAGGTCAGTCAGTCACACCGCTGTGCTTTCCTTTCCCTTCCAGGAGTGCCGAAATTACCTTCGAGTGACGGTATTTAAAAGCCTGCACAATATATAACAGCATGTCTGAGTGTTCAACTACCTTTAAATGTTTATTCATGTGTATTTATCTTAGATAAATCTGTCTACTTTATCTTCGCTTAGTTGTAGTGGTTTTAGAGGAGAGGTGGGTTTACCATTTCTTAGAAGCTAGTACTTAAGTGGCTACTAGAACTCCTGTCCCATATGTGTCCCTTCCTGCAGTACCTATAGGAATGGTACCAGGCCTCTCTATCGTATTTAGGTTTGGCTTTCAGGCCAGTTTCAAACTAGCAGAGAGAAAAATGTCTGGGGAATATGGGAGGTAAAATCCTGGCCTAAGTTACTCCTTAAGATTTAGGGGGGAAATCATCTAAGAGAGTTCAGAGGTCTCTGAAGAGAATTTAGGGATAGGCCCATATTTTGCAATTTTATGTTTATTCTGTCTGAGCAAAAACTTGGATCATCTTTGGCTTTGGGACTTTGAGAGATCATTGTAACCAGAACTTGAAGTAGATTGAAAACAGGTTTAGGTGATTTTAAAATGATTGAAAATATGCCTTCTGTGTAAATGTAAATTCTGACACAGAGTTGATTTACAGCTGTGGGCATGAGTCACATTTCCTAGACTCTGCCAGGATAGTATGCCTGGACCTGGTGAACTATTTGAAGCCAGTTTATTTCCATATTCCCATCTGAGTGGTGGTAATGTCCAAACCTGAAAAACTGCTCATATCATACACACACATTGAGTAGTGTTATATTCATCATAGTTTAGTGTTTCTCCATTACAATATAACATCTTTCCCAGGGAATCTTGCAAATATGGTAAAGAGATTGGAGGAAGCAAATAGTGGGGAGGACAAGAGAAATTTGGCAGGCTCTGGTGAATTAGGACACTCCCCTGGGCACTTACATTTGCACACTGTCACATTCCACTGTGCTACAGGCTGCACCCCAGTCTCTGAGGTTTGCCACCATTGTCTAAGACAAGGAACACTCAGCTAGACACATCATCATTATCACTATTTTCAGAAAGGAATTCACACTCCCATTTCTATAGGGGAAACCTGTATTTTTTAAAAAAGGAGTGGGAAGGGGTTTGCAGACTCTTAAATAATTTATTATAAAGCATCATCTACTAGAGAAAATTTTCCAGCTATGCCTCTATAAATTTTGAGGCCAAAAATTTGCTTTAGCTTAAATGTATAAAATTAACTTCTCACACCCTCCTTTTTCCTGTCCCCATTATTGTTGTAGGGTATGGATGGTTTCTCATAGGCTTATGTTAACAGAAAAACTTCGAGAAAAATGTGGAGAGGTTGGATAACAAATTTGTGCTGAAACATAGCTATGCTTTTAGCTACTTAGATTTTCGTTTTTCAGTCTGTATTTAAGGAGCTAATTACCTCTAAGAAATCAACTCCATCTTGCTTCTCTCATGGCCCTCTGGAATAATAACACTAAAGATATTTCTCTGAAATAATCTTTGTGCCATTATGCTGTTTGTGTTGGTCATTTCTTCTGCTTTAACTGCATTTGTCAAGTAGAGAAATATGTTTGTTTGAAAATATTTTCATAATGCCATTATTTCTACCCTAAAATACAAATTTAATAGACTAGTAATAAAGAAATTAATTAAGGACTCATACTGAAGAAAATAATACAACTTAATGCCAAAGAATAGGTCTCTCCCTCTGACTTCACCTATATCCTTTCTAGTTATCTGGCTAGAGGTTGAGTAAAGATGCATGCATCTGCAGACCTCCTTACAGTTATTTTATTGATCTGTATAGTTCAATAAAAGTGGCCTCTGACAGCTATAAGATCTCTCTGCTGTATATTTCAGAAGGCTACATGTGTCACTGTTTTGCAGTTTTCAGTGATATTTCCTAATTTCTTTCATGTTCTTTATTTATTTATAAAAGTCGCGTAGACTTGGAATTCCAAATAAAAACTTAAACAAAAGTCTCTTTGACCATAATGTGTGGCCATTTAAAAAATATTTGTATCTCTAAAATGGGCAAGAGGTAGAACTCTTGAATGGGAAAGACAACAGTTATTTTGTCTTCACAACTTTTAAACATGCTGTTTTGAGATTTCATGTAGCATAAATAGCAGTATTAAGTAGTAGATCTCTTTAGAAATAAGCTTAAGTAATTTTAGTATCTGAAAATATTGCTAATTATTTAATTTCATGGGCATGAAATATAGAAACATTAAAATTTTCTATGTATTTTTATTACAAATTTGAAAAATAGGAAATGTCTATTATTTTAAATTATATCTTGATAAAGCTGTTATTCTAAAATAAATAAATAAATATTCAGATAATATCCACATAGCATTTTAATAATTTCAGTGTAAGTATTTTAAATTTATTTTTATTTTTATTAAGTGAGAGGAGGGGAGGAAAAGACAGACTCCCGCATGCGCTCTTACCAAGATCCACCTGCAAGCCCCCTAGAGGGTGATGCTCTGCCCATCTGGGACGTTGCTCCACTAAGCAACCGAGCAATGCTTAGCTCCTGAGGTAGAGGCCACAGAGCCATTCTCAGTGCCCAGGGCCAACTCGCTCCAATCGAACCATGGCTATGGGAGGGGAAGAGATATATAGAGAGAACAAGAGGGAGAGAGGTGGAGAAGCAGATGGGTGCTTCTCCTGTGTGCCCTGACTAGGAATTGAACCCAGGACATCCACACACCAGGCCCACACTCTACCAGTTAACCAATGGCCAGGACTTTAATGTAAGTTACTTAAAAACTTTCTTACCATGGCCAGATAGCTCAGTTGGTCAGAGCATCATCTCAAAGCATAGGGGTTGCTGATTTAGTCCCTGGTCAGAGCACATACAGGAACGGATTGATGTTCCTGTCTTTCTCTCACTGTCTCCCTTCCTCTCTCTAAAATCAATAAAATTAAAACATTTAAGAATTAAAAAAAAAAACTTTCTCAGGAACATTTTTACTCAGTTTTATTTTATTTTATTTTAAATAAACTTAGGAAATAAAATCTGCTTTCTGTAGTCAAGCAAAACAGGACTATATGGCAAAATTGTGTTTAAAAAATTTAGTAAAATTTATTGATAAAACTAAAAGACAACATACTTAAAAGCATTCTATTTATATTTATGAAAACCTCACTAACAACATCGATTGGTTTGACACAACACAGGGCTTTTCTCAGCACTAGAATGCTAAACTGATGCTGCTATGCTACTTCCTTCGCACAAGCACTACAGTACCTTTCCAATCAACTGTGTCAATTTATGAACAAGCCTTCATGCTGATGGTAGTCTGTGAGCACAAAATCAAGTGCTGGAAGACCTAGGCACTTACTCTACAATGCTGGCTTCATTTGTACATGTTGGTTAACAAACTGTCCTTAGACAAAAACACAAGTGGAATGGTGACTCTGGACTGCTGAGAACAATTAGAACCTTTGTGATGAGTATGTGATTTAAGGATGGCCTATGTGGCTGGAGAAGATGGGGAGAGTAGTTCAGGATGGGGAAAATGACAATTGTTAGACATAGTGAGAAAGTAGTCACATGATAAAAAAGTTTGAGAGAAAATTCTTTATGGATCACTAGAAGAAGAAAAAAAAGACTAGTCTCCAGCTATGTCAGAGAGAGGAGTTTGGCTGGCTGAGGCCTGGACTAAAGCCATAATTGTAGGGCAGCAGGGACATGCATTTTGCAGGAAAGAGCACTGATTGAAACTGGCTGAATGTAGACAGGAACTGCAAATGGGTAACAAGAGAGCAGAATTGTACTGGAAATAGCTTTAGTTTTCAATACTGGAAGAATAATGCTGCCATTGATAATGAAAGAAAGCTAGGTATTACAAGAATTTTTTTAAATGTCAAATTTTTATTACCTCTCACAGTTCTAGGGGCAGACTGGACTCAGCTGGACAGTTCTGGTTTAGTGGCTACATTCAGACAGTGGCCGGGCAGTCTTCCTCAGTGAGACCTCCATCTCCTGGGCTGGGAAGACTTGAATGGCTAGAAGCAAGAATAGCTGGATCCTGTTTTTAAGAGCAGTTTTGATGAGAGTAAATGAGTTGTTTATAACATTTAGTTTTAGCTAACAGAAGAAGCATTAAAAGGAAATGTCTTGTTGACAAGAAAACAAACAAAAACCCATCTCTTGGGTAGAGCTATAAATATGGGTTTTACCTACTTTTGCATAATTGATAATAGAAGAGGCTAGCAGGCCATACCATAAATATTTATTTGACCCCTAACACTGTTATAATTACTGTTTATTTCATCTTATAGAAGGAAATTGTAGGATTGTGGCATAGTTCATAGCAGTGTTGCATAGTGATTAAACACACCAATCTCAGTCAGACAATTCATGGCCAAATTCTGCATCCATCATTTGCTGGCTCTGTGACCTTGGTCCAATCCCTCCAACTTTCCTATTTTCCAATCTCTTATCCACACAGTGAAGATGGTAGAACCTCCCTCACAAGATATGTAAGAATTAAATTTAGTAAGGAATATAAAATATTTACACAATGACTGGCACATAAATACTAACTAGTGAGCGCTATTATGGTTTCTACTATTCCCATATTATTAATCTCAGTTCCAGGTTTTATAGGTATAAAAGGAAAGGAAATAGAACTGACTCATGGCAAAATATTTTGAGCCCTCCCAACCTCCTCTTAGACTGTTTTTGTGTTCTTTTGCCCCATCTCTTAGGGTTTTCATGTTTCTCTAAGTCCTCTAGTACCCTAATCTCCTGATGTATTGTTCATACTCCATTATTATTATTTGGCCTCTCCCCTCTTTGACCTCTACTCATAGTATATACTCCCTCACTGTAGCCAAGAGAAGCATTCAGATCTAATAAATTTATAAGATATGAGTAACCAATTGTCCCATTGACCCTTCTCAGGGTATTTGTGTTTTTGTAAAGGACCTTGTAAGTCAAGTTGGTAATTTAATGTTCATTATTGTAATTAATGTTGGGCCTCAAGACATTACTAAAGTATGTTTTGTAATCAGGTCATCTTGGAACATTCTGGATTAAACTGAGAAACAAGTGCCTTGATTATAGCATTTCTTGCAGCCTAATATACTGCCTAAATCACTGAGAAAGGACTACACTGTGTAACATTTCGCAAGCATATTTGACATTCCTTTTAGTGGTCAGAGAACACTATTCTAGGGAACACTGGTAGATATTATGGAAGGTAGTATTTTAAGATGAAAAGTCTAGCATGTAGGTAAGTGGCAGGTTCTGGGTGCCCACTTTTGAGGAGTTTCTTCTCCCAAACAAGTCATACTTATGATGGCTTTATTCTTTTTGTACTAGGGAACCATAGAATCTCTTCGAAAATTCTAAGATTTTTTGTTTTTACTATAATTAACATTGTTTGTTGGTAAAAAACAAACAAACACATATTGGGAACTATTTGCACCTTTCAACAGTTTATAAATTGGGCATTTATAAACTAAGGCTGCCTGTATGCTAATAGATTTTCTACTCTAAATAGTAATAACACTTATATTCTTAAAACATGAAACTGTATTTTAATCTGTTGAGGAAAGATTATTTTTCAAATAACAAGAGCAATAAAATATTTGAAAACAGCAATAAATTGAAGTAAAAATAAAGGCATTATGGAATTGTACCCTAATTTTAGTTGGTTGGATCTAAAAATGCTTCTCAAGGATTATGAATGCCTAACTTTGATGAATACTTTGTAAACCTTTTTTATTAATAGTATACTCTCTCCTGTACTAGACTATAAAAACTTTAAATTAAAGTTGTTTATTTACATTATTATCATATATTTCACTTTACTGGCATCAAAGAAGACATCCAAGTTCACTAGAAACCACTAGTCAAAGACATTGTAGTAATCTAGCCAATAAATGTCACCTGGACATCAAAGTTTTAATGTCTTAAATTACATAATAAAGTTATTTTTGTTTTAATTTTCACATCTGTTCATTTTGAAGGATACATAAAACATGCTTCTCAGAGCCCTTATACAATGAGAATCTTATTACCTTCTGGGTCCTAATGGGCCTGACAGCATCAACACGGTACCACTTGCATGTAACTCACCTGAAGGGGCGCTAAGAGTTGTTGTTTAGTGACCGCCAGCAGTGCATGGGCCATAAAAATGCGATTTAAAAAATTCATGTTGTATAAGGGAGCCTTCTTCGCAATTTAACTTGGTTCTTTTACTATATTTTCTTCTCTTTTTTATTCCTTTAATTTCTACTATTTTAAAAACTGCGCCCAAGATGCCTTTGCAGCTTCTCCTGGGGAGGCCCCTGCAGCATCCGAAGGGGCTGCCGCGCCTGCTGCCCCAACCCCTGTAGCCGCAGCACTTGATGCATGTTCAGGAAATGGTGGGTTTCAAGTCACGAGCCCGTCTGTTGTTTTTCTGTCCTCATTTGAAACTCCTGTAGTTAGATGGGGCCATATATTTTCCTGATTTTAATTTCTTCTGAGTATAAAGTATTATTCATCATAACTGAATAAATAATGCTGGTACTTAAAACATTAAGATAAGGAAGTGCATACTGATCAAAATTGACAATTTCTCGAGATTGACAATTTTTGTGAGTGCAGGTATGCTCTCTTAATGTTTTTTTATTCTCAACGCTCTGTTGTAACTCTTTTGTAACACGGAGTTCAACTAGATAGGCATGCTTTAATGAATTTTCAAAGCTACCAGAGTCAGTAAGCATGTGAAGAGCAATAGGTTCTGATGCTAGACTGTAGGCTAATCTTACAGTACTTTTGAAGTGTTTCAGTTTCTTAACTTGTGAGACCTGCTAAGTGTTCTTTTTTTTTTTTTCTTTATAAAAACATCCTAATCACTGACCCCTGCTAATAGGATAGTAGTTGAGTCCAAGCAGTCTAATGCCCAGCTAGTGTCTAACTATCCATGTCAGTTGTCTCTGACCCGTAGTTGTGATGCCAGTCTCTTGTCTCTGTCCTTACTGATGCTGTCTGTGTCTCCACTTTCCTTTCCAAAAGACCCCTTTGCCCCATCTGAAGGTAGTGCAGAGGCTGCACCCGAGCTGGACCTCTTTGCAATGAAGCCACCTGAGACCAGTGTTCCTGTAGTTACCCCTACAGCTAGTACAGCCCCTCCGGTTCCCGCCACTGCTCCTTCTCCTGCTCCTGCCGTTGCAGCTGCCACTGCTGCCACTACTGCTGCCGCCACCGCCGCCACCACGGCCTCCACCTCCGCCACCGCCACCACCACTGCTCCTCCTGCTCTAGATATCTTTGGTGGTAATTTTTTGTTGTTGTTGAACTCTTTGCCTCCAGTGGATTGAATGCAATCTACTGAACCCACAACTCTTAACTGCATGAATACTGTGTAACTAAATGGTTCTCCAGAAACCATTTGCTGTTATTTCAGAATTCTCCAGAGTACTAATACAGAAGTGGAAAGTGATCCTGTTTCAGGCTGGTTTGTCAAGCTGAGTAAAGGCATGTGTGTTCTTGGTCTTAGATTTATTTGAGTCTGCTCCTGAAGTTGCTGTAGCGCCCAAACCAGATGCTGCTCCTAGCATAGACCTGTTTGGTACAGGTAAAACCAAAGCCACCCTTTTATTATGTGAGTTTCCCTAGATGGTTTTGTGATTAAGCTCTTTGTAACTCACCTGTGATAATGCATTTGTTAGATGTTTGACTTTGATTTCAGCTTTCTACTTACTTCTGCTTGGTTTTGGTTTGTTTCACTTTTGGAAGATGCTTTCTCCTCTCCACCACAAGGGGCCTCTCCTGTGCCTGAGAGTTCTCTCACTGCTGACCTCTTATCCGGTGAGTCCTTTTGCCAAGCCTTCAGAGATGTCTTGTGGGGGTTATGTGTGGAAAGGTCGATATAAAAATGTACAGGTTTGTCTTGAGTTCTTTTCAACTTAAAAATCACTTTTTCAAGTCTCATTCTTTGGCCCATCACCAACTGATGATGGTCAGTATTTCAAATCTTACGCAATGAAAAGACAAAACTATTTTTCACACTAAAACCTTGGACCTCAAGAAGTGAAATTTTATCTTCTTCTGGAAAGTGTGTGTTTCAAAATCCATTTGTTTTCTGTAACTGTTAAGACAATCTGCAATCTTATTACCTGCTGTTAAATATGAAATTGCAAGAAGCCACTTGTCAAAGCTGATGGTTTCCTTTTCCTTTGGGTGACGTACCCTTTTTCCTGTTGTGTGCCTCACTGCAGTGGACACATTTGCATCACCATCTCCTGCAGCCACTGCCTCTCCAGCAAAGGTGGATTCTTCAGGTGTGATAGACCTTTTTGGGGGTGCGTATCTCTCCTCCTTCAACACTTACAGAATCTTGTTTTTTTTTCTTCAGAATAGATTGTTGATCTTCTATTTCATTTTTTTTTTGACCATGTGAAGTCATTTTTATCTCTTAAATGTAAACTTACCTTTTAAAAATCTTTCTCCATTTCTTTACCATCATCATCTCCATCCTCATCAGTTCACCATAATTTTCTGTGCATGGCCTGACAACTCCAGATCATTATGTTTTTAACTTTTTGTTCATCCTCATCTATAATCGGCTTTTTGGAATTTTCTTCTGTTGTTCTTCCCTGGTAATCCTGATCTGTTGGCTGAAACAATATTTCTAAGTTTTTAAAGGCAATATAAAAATTAACTAAATTCGAAATTGAAAAGCCAGTCAAAACTGAAAGCGTAAGCTCTAGATGCTATACATTATTCTGTGGGGTTTATTTATATTGAGTTTAATGCTTTAAAATCCTCCTGGAGAATTGGAAGATGTTTCACTGATTTGAACGTTATTTTCCTCTTCTGTAAGCAGGAAATTTACGTGGAAAAATGTAGGATTGAAGTGGTTTCTTCGTGGCTAAAATACCATTCTTAGCAAACTAACCCCCCACTGAGTACTCTGTGTGCCATAATGGGTGGGGCACCTGAGGGGTACAAAGATGTCACAATCTCTGACATTCAGAAGCTTAAAAATTGTGGTAAATAAATACAGAAACTTGATATATGGGTACAAGAGGGCTGCTGCAACTGCTTGAATTAAGTTTGTTTTAAAAAACTCTTTTAGGTTTAATAAAGTTCTAAATGGGAAAGTTTTATTTTACAGTTGGGCAAAATTCTCAACAGTTTGCTCCTATTTTGAAAGATAACAGAATTTAGTCTATAAGTTTTATTCTTAAAAATATTTTACTTATACTTACAAAGGTGTTGATTCTTAAATATTGTAGAACTCTTTTTTTTGAGAGAATAAACGGAGCAGAGCATAATTTGATTCACTCCATCATTTCACATATTTATCAGTGACCAACTCACTATACCAAGCTCCATATCTATGCATTTATCTACAAAACACTTAAATTTTACTTGTTGTGCTTACCGTTTACACTCTTTTACTTTTTTGCTGCATAATGGATAATGGGTAGATGCATTTGGAACTAGTGCTTCTGAACCCCAACCTGCACCTCAGGCTGCTTCTAGTTCATCAGCATCGGCAGACCTACTAGCTGGTAATTAAATTAAAATAAAATGGTATTTTGTGGAAGTTAAGTGTTGATATATTTTTATGAGTAACAGATAGTATATAAAGTTTAAGGTGCATGTTTTCTTTCCCTTTTGAGACATGAAATTGAAAAACAAGACATTATATACTAGAAGGTTGATCATTTCCCAGAATTTTATAAAATTAGTCTTAAAATTACATTTGTATGCAAGCCACCCCTGTGGCCCCATGGATGCTTCTAATCTGCCTTACTTATAGTTAACACATTTCTTTTTGTTTACTAAAGAGAGAATATTTTTATGTTTGACAATTGATTCTATAATGTGTGAATCACACTATGATTTCTACCATTGGGTTGAAGCCACTGCCAATTTTTTAATACGCTGGTCATTTTTCTATCTGAAAACCCCCAGGGTAATCCCAGTTCATCAAGACTGTGTTGTGGAATAGGTTGGCACAAAATGCCTAGGATTATTGCTGTTGCCGAGATGGGGTAGATAGAATAAAAAGAAACATTTCAAGGACTCAAAAACAGTAATAGCCAGCCTGACCAGGCGGTGGCGCAGTGGATGGAGTGTTGAACTGGGATGCGGAAGACCCAGGTTCAAGACCCCGAGCTCACCAGCTTCAGCGCGGGCCCATCTGGCTTGAGCAAAAGCTCGCCAGCTTGGACCCAGGGTCGCTGGCTCCAGCAAGGGGTTGCTCAGTCTGCTGAAGGCCTGCGGTCAAGGCACATGTGAGAAAGCAATCAATGAACAACTAAGGTGTCGCAATGGCAATGAAAAACTAATGATTGATGCTTCTCACCTCTCTCTGTTCCTGTCTGTCTGTTCCTATCTATCCCTCTCTTGGACTCTCTCTGTCCCTGTAAAAAAAGACAAAAACAAAAAAAACAGTAATAGCCAACTGTCAGTCTTCCTTGGTGGCAAGGCAGATTGTGCTTAGTGTTAGCCAGACATAGAAATTGTGGTTTTCACAAACAAAACACTTGCCAGTTGCAAGACTGCAGTAGTGAGTTTCAGGTTCAGGTTTTCAATCATAGTCACAGGACGTGCTGGTTTTCCTCACTCCAACTTTACTTAGAAGGGGACCTGCCAGCAATCGCAGCAGCAGCATCCCAAAGGCCTCAGACCCTCAGGTGCAAATTCCACTCTCTCTCCCAGTCACCAAAAGGGATGTGTTTTAGTCACAAGGTTGGCAAGGAGCTGGAGAGAATATGGGTCCTATAAGCACAAAGAAGCCACCATGTCCAGGGTCTCTCAGCTTAAATTCTCTGCTAGCCATGTTGCCCCTGATGGGTTTAGTGACTGGCTCTCATTTTTTAGTGTAATGGACAATCCTGACAACAGGGATACCAAGCTAAGGAACACTCATTCTTGGATTAGCAATGAGTAATGGCCTCATTAACTTTCTGAGTTGTAGGACATTTGACATGAGGTCAAATATTTCCTCAAGAGGCTGGCAGGGATTATCACAGCCCCACTCTTGACCTTTCCATTCATCAGTAATTCAGATCAGTTAATAATCTTTCCCAGGAGCAACGGCCTTCTTTGTGTCTTTCTCATCCTTTCCTGCAAACATGACACTCCTACTTGCCAAATCCACTTCATACCAGCGACTGCCATCTGGCATTTTTCTGAATGATGAAGATTCAGGATTCCACTGGGTACTTTGGAAGTTGCAGATATCATAAGAGGCAGTGTGTTTAACACAAACCACAAATGAAAAAGAAATACTAGCTTATGTGGCTTTTCTCCTGGTCTAGATATTCTTCATAACAGCTTCAAATTGGTCACAGAAACTTTCAAGCTCTCACTGAACCAGTACACTTAATCAGAGTTTTAAGTGTAGCAATAAGATTTTAACAGGCGGCAGAAGTGGCGTAGTTTTAAATGGTTCTTTGGGGAGAATGATCTTGTCAATTTGAAAATGAGATTACCAATTAAAAATTTTTTTCTTTGAAGTTATAATTAAGATTGAAATGGTATGTAAGATCAAATGTTCTGGCTTTTTTCCAGAATTCCAAGAAGTCTCTTTCTCTCTGGGTGTTCTCCCAAAGTCATTGAGATTACTGGGAGATGCAGATATTACCCACATTTCAGAAGGAGTCTGTCTGAAAACTTGAGAATTAAGTTTATAACATATAAAAGGGAAATATTATTTCACACAGTAAAGAGTAAAGCTCTCAAACTTCTTTCTATATATCAGCTGAAAATAGAAATGTTTGAATAAAAAAGACAGATTCCTGGATGGTGGATGTAAAAATGAATTAAGGGAGATAAATTAGGTGTGTTGAAGGATATGCCTAACTTCTGAGGTTGATGTCAAGCAGGAAAACATATTCTTCCATAACAGACACACTTCTGAGCTTACTCAACCATAAGTTTGTGCTAATAAAGGAGTGTGTTACATCCTATCTTTAATTCCGAAGGTAGGGAAGAATATGGACCAGCCTTATGAAGTCCTTTGTAGTTTTACATTCTCTGTTAAACAAATGACACAATTAGTTTTTATCAGAGCCATGGATGTGCTTGAACGGATTTAAAATATAAGAACGTTCAGTGTTGAATTAACAAATAACAGTTTTCACTGAATAAGAAGATCTACAGAGAACCAATACTTTCATCTTTTTTTTTGGTCTGGGAAACAGTCTGAAAGTGTCAGACAAAAGGTCCTAAGGCTATTATTTGTAGAAATATTGACTATCTCAGATTGATCTTCATAAACAGAATGTGTTAACAACTGATTGTACCACTGGGAATAATTGGAATGACATCATCTTTAACATAATGAAGCAAATGTGGGTGTGAGAAGAATATGTGTGGGAGTGTGTTTATCTACCAATGGTTTTATTTTTTATTTATTTAAAATATATTTAAGGCACTGGCCAGGTGCCTCAGTGCATAAAGCGTCATCTCAGCACCCAAGGACGTGGGTTCAATCCCAGTAAGGGTACATACAAGAAGCAATCAATGAGTACACAGTTAAATTGAATAACTAAGTGGAACAAGGAGTTGATGCTTCTCTCTCTCTCTCTCTCTCTCTCTCTCTCTCACACACACACACACACACACACACCCAAATCAGTGGGAAAATAATAAAATATATTTTAAAAATTTTTATTGATTGACTTTTTAGGGAGAGAGAAACATCAATTTTGTTGATCTATGCATTCATTGACTGACTCTTGCATGTCCCCTGACCAGGATTGAACCTGCAACTTTAGTGCATCAGGATGACTCTCCTACCAACCAAGCCACCACTCTACAAATAGTTTAAAATTTTCTCTCTCCTCACCTGTTTGGTCAATTTTGATATCTGTATTAATAAAATTTTGTTGTGTGTAGGCTGTTCCATTTTAGAAAGGTACATTTGTAAGAGTAAACATCTGTGACAAAAGGCAGTGAGTCTGTAGTTGGTTGAGCACCTGAAGATAGTTGGCAATTCAGTTATAGTGTAGGATAGTTCAGATATGCCTTCAGAGCATCCAGAAGCCTGCTGATTCTACCTTTCAGTTTCAAAGAATACTTTTCTTAATACAGTGTGTCCCTAAAGTCATGGTGCACTTTTGACCGGTGACCAGTCAAAAGTGCACCATGACTTTAGGGACACACTGTATAATTTAGAACCATGTAGAAAGAAAGATTAGTAGTTTTGGTTTTTCTATTATTTACCACTATTCCTGAGCTCTATGACTTTTCACTTAACAGGAGGAGTTCCTCAAAAACTCTGTATTAATGTCTATAATTTTCTTGGTTAGTTCTTCATTAAAAGTATAGCAATAGAATTTTTATTTCAGATAATCAGTTGGTTATTTTTACATCATTTTATAGCTTTTTAATTAAGCTTATGAGGACACCTACTTCATAAGAACTGGGTCTAATGGAGAAGAGCCATCTTTCCAGATCTTTGTCAAATTTATAAACCTATAGGGAATGTATAAGCCTGGCATTACTTCTGGCTGTGGGAAAGAGGCTGTGTAGTATTATGGTAAAGAACCAGGATCTTGGAGATTCTTGTGTGGAATCCTGGCCCTGCATTTGCCATCATTTGATCTTGGACAAATTATTTAACCCCTCTGGCCTCAGTTCCCTCATCTGTGGAACTTAGTGGTGTTGGTGTTAGGAGTAAATGTATGTTTTAGGTTGAAAGATATAATATTGTTTTTGTAGGACCAAAATGGCCAAATTTTGGCAATTCATGTGGTTCAACCTAATGAAATGCTTAGAGTAGTGCCCAGTACTTGGTGTGAAACCTTATGTCTTAGAAAAGGCACTATTATTTTTTCATTGCATAATAGTGTTGTTTATTCACATAAGATAAGCTACTTATCTTATGAAATTCAGTAGCATTAAGCAGATGAGGCCTGTGTAAATGCACATGTTTTCTCATTTGAGTAGTGAAACTTGGGTAGTGTGTTAACTTCTCTTTATATCCTTTCTTCCAGTCACGAAAAGTTAGGATTGAATCAGATGATCCTAAGGCTCTTCCCAACACTAATATGATGTCATTGTAGAATATATTGTCTTTTCTTGGCCAAGTTTTAAGAAACAGAGAATCAAGTCCAGTTGTCTCCACATTCACCTGTAACAAGGAGAACCACACCATAGAATAATTGCCTAAATTAACCACAGCTGTAGTCTCACCTTAAGGTATGGGATGTTTCAAAAAACGTCAGTATATTAACACAATAAATTAAAAAAAATAATTGAAAAAAATTTTTAAAAAGTCTATATAACAGGACCACCAATCTCTCTAAAACAAAATGGTCACATCCACAAAAGTAATTACCATTAGCCTATCTTTGCTTCATACTGGTTCTTAAAGATGCAAGGAATGTCTTTTCTTCACTTAAGAAAGTAACATGATGCTTATGTTACTCAAATGATAAAATCACTTAACGTGGCCACCATGAACTTTAAAGACCATCTTCTAAAAGGTAACAGTTCTTCAAATTACAATTTTTTAAATACATATTAAACACATATACAAGAATTTAAGCACAAATCAATAGCAGTTTTCAAGAGGAACATGACTTGAATGTTATGGCCTTCTTTAGAAAATAACGAGCAGAGGATTTTAATGGAAGCCATTTTCAAACTTTTAAATTGATTTTATGTAATGTAAGATTAAGGATTTTTTGAAGCAATCCTGATGTCTTTTTGTAAGCCATTTCTGAGGAAGAGAATATATAGTTAGATTAGAAAGGAATATATATACCCAAACTGAGTATAAAAGACTTATAGTAGTAATAAATTCTTTGATAATAGTACATCATTTCGTACCTTATTAAGAAATTACTTCCTTCACAGGTTGCGTACTTTTGTACAGAAGCAATATAGGTGAGCTCTGCTTCTGCTTCTGTCCGTTGATGGAAACCATTTGCTCTCAGCAGTCAAAAGACAAATATTTAATGTGAGACTTGCTTATGTCATGATAGTCTGATTTCTCCTCATCTTTTATATTCAGAAGTTTCTTTCATTCAGTAAAGATTAATTCAGTGTTTTAGGCATTGTCTGTTAGTGGGAAAGACGAGAAGAGAAGATACAGTTCCTGGCACCAAAGACCATCCCTGGGGTGGTTGGAGGTTTGGGGGTGAAATTAAAGAATGGTGATGGGGCTTGGGTGGAGAAACGTGCCAGGTGCTGAGCATACAGAGGCAGAGCACATATCTCAGTAGTACTTGGTGTGGGCGGGTGGGAACAGTTGTGGACAATAGCAATATAGCGCAAGGAAGCCCTCCCTGAGCAGGCATCTGACTCACTACGATGGTGCAATAAGCAGCAACCGAGTTTTCTGGGATGGGGAGGGAGCCAGACACAGAAGACCTTGATTTCTGTACAAAGGGATCTGCACTCTGAAAGTTATGGGAATCCAGTGAAGGATTTTAGGCAAGTGACTCTGTCAACACTTTCCACTCAGAAAAATCACTCTGGCTACAGAGACCAGATTGGAGGAAATTCAAACTAGAAGACCTCCTGGGTGACTTATGAATCCTGACAGCAGTGTAAGAAGATCCTAATCTTGGCAGTAGTAGCAATGGGACTAGAACGTATGTGAAAGATACTAAGAAGGATTTGGTGGCAGAGTACATGCATAATTTCTGATTTGCATTTTATTATTATATTGATCCAATGTATACAGCTAAGCATTTTCTAACTACCTGATATTGTGATTTGAAGAAACAAGATTTAAACATGATAAGAATAATTACCTGAATTTTAACCCTAGTGAGATCTTCTAAGCTTTATGTACTACACTATAGATTTGGTTGCCATAGGTTCTCTTAACAAAGGTATAGATTCTTGTGTGCTATCTCATTTCTAATAAACTTAAATCTCTCATTAATACATGACAGATATCAAGGTACTTAACTTTTAAAAAACTAACTTCCCAAGTATCATTGACTTCTCTCATCTACATGCATTCAATCCTTTTCGGTCTTCTGTAGCTTTGTCGGACTCTGTTTTTATGGCCTTTACCCGTGTTTAGTTGTTTCAGCTTATATTTTTCTGGAACCACTTTTTTTTCTAGGATTTGGAGGTTCTTTCATGGCCCCTTCTCCAACACCAGTGACTCCAGCTCAGAATAACCTGCTACAGCCCAATTTTGAGGCAGCTTTTGGAACGACACCTTCAACTTCAAGCAGCAGCTCCTTTGATCCATCAGGTGAGGCAGTGGTTGTCAAACATCCTTTTCACTTGTTCTAATTATGAAATAAGCCATCTAAGGTTAGTATGATATCAAGAAATATATACACAATATTGAGTGATGACCTGGTTTTAAAACTGTTCAATAAATCTCTCACTCGGTAATTTAAGTAAATATTTTCAGTACATTTTGGCAGTTATAAGAATAACCTTTAATCCCTTTCTGTTTTTAATTTTTAGCAGAAATCTAACTTAACACGCACACCATCTGTTTGCATGAGCTTCCATGCACCTGGTTTAGAGATGGTTAAGGGAAATCAAGTACTTCGTACTAAATCTTTGTACAGTATCTGAATGTGTGGACACGCCCCCTGCTGTTGCTTACAACCTCTGAAGCTTGCATGGCCCTTGGTTTTATGAAGTTGAGAAAGAAATAGTATTCTTTGCCTGCCTTTAACCTTTCATCCTGCTGTCATTTTATTTGTATTCTCTTCCATTCTATTCTTCCCATGCTGGGTCCTTACTACAAATTTTCAATTGGTGAGTTTTTGGTAATTGTGTTTCAGAAACACCCTAAATATATCCCCTGCCTGACAATTTGGTTGCTTCTCTTGCCAGTGCCTAGTTGAATGCTGTTCTTTTTCAGTTTAGAATCATTATGTAGTAGTATGTATGGTAAATATGCATAGTTTTATGGTAAAAAGTTAACAACTACAAAATTGTTGACATGCATATTAGCAATAACTTATGCAAATCCTATGTGTCTGCATTTTAAATGGTCTTTCTGTATAGTTACACATGATAATCAAGAACCATTAATAATGGCATGATTTCTATTACCAAAATAGTGTCTACTTTAAATATGTCCTTATACTTAGAAACAATGGTGACTGCTATACTGAGAGAAAAAATTAACATCCTTATATGATTACCTGTTTTTCAGATACTTATTACTAGATACTGATCATTAAAACAGGTTTGATTTTGACACGATTTTATAGGAAACTGGGAGATTCAGGCTTCTTTTTCACTTAAGAATTGTTTTAAAAGGAGTCATAGGATTTTAGAGTAAATTATGTAGGCTTTGGTAACTCACTACCATTTTTAATAAAAAGTGTTTTAGTGATAGCTTCAAATGAGTAACCGTGGCTACCACTTACTGAAATGCCTATATAGAGCAAACATTATAATAAAGAGATGACATATATTATCTAATTTAATCTTCACAACAAAGCCATGTAGGAGTGGTACTTCCCCCATTTACAAATGAGGAAACTAGAAGCTCAGACAGTAACTTTCTCAAAGACACACAGCTAGCAAGGCATGTAGTGAGTTTGAGCTCAATTCTGACTCCAAAGTCTGTGCTCTTTCCTGTACATTTACAGATTTTTTTTCCCATCTTTGTTCATGTTCATTAGTATTTCCATACTTTGTGAGTAGACATATGTAGAGATGTTCTTTTTTGGTGTTATAGTCATGACAAGTGTGAATTACAAGCCTTCTTTTATAAGATTGTATATTCACTTGTTGCCATTGTTTTTTAAAAGACAGTTTCCCTTTAATTTTCCATATGGTCTATTTTTTAAAAATTATTCTGATTCTGGTCTATTTGATTTCCAGTGTTTGATGGTCTAGGTGATCTTCTGATGCCAACCATGGCACCAGTGGGGCAGCCTGCACCCATCTCGATGGTACCTCCTAGTCCTGCAATGGCAGCAAGCAAAGCCCTTGGGAGTGACCTTGACTCATCTCTTGCCAGCTTAGTAGGCAGTGAGTAATATAGTTTCATGTAAATGAATCATGTGTGTGTGTTTCTTTCCCCTGTCTTTTTATATGTATTGTTTCACTTGTGGGTGAGTGTATTAAGGAGCGGGCAGAAATTCTTAGTGCTTTGCCAGGTACAGTTCCTTGGAAGATAAGCAGTCACTATGCCATAGTCTCACAAGCAGTCCCCATGCCAGTTTTAATCTGAATTACCAAAGCTATAGTTAGAGAGCAATACAGGTATGAAGTCAAGTGCATTGTGTACAAGTACTTATTTTTCATTTCATTTAGCAAAGAAAACACAGAGTTACTTAAATGTAGTATATTTATTATTTGGGAATCCATGTGAGTTTCAGTTATTGATTCATAAGTACCAGGTATTTTTCAGGCTTTAGAAATAAAATTAGTAAGCAAAATAAGTTAAAAGTTCTGGTTTTTATGGTGCTATGAAACACAAAGATAAACATTAAACATTTTCAAGTAAATCTATGGCATGTTAGTTTATAATGCCATGGAGAAAAAAAAACAGAACAAGCAAAGAGACCTCACTGAGAAGGTAAAATTTGAGCAAAGATTTGAAGGTGAAGGAATGAATCATATGGATATCTAAAGGATAACATTTGCAAGCTAAGAAGATAGCCAGTGCAAAGACACTGGGGCAGAATATTTCCTAACATAGTCAAGTCAAGGAACATCAAGGAGACTAGTTGCTGGAGCTAGGTAAGTGAAGGAGCGATTCCTAGGTGGTGAGGGCACTTATGATAAAGACTGGCCTTTTATTTCAACTCAGAATTTGATATTTTAATGAAGGTGAGTAGGTTTAGCATTGCAGATACCTTTTATTTTACTTCAGCTATATCAAAAGTTTAGCATATTTTTTAGACAGAATGTTTTCTATGCATTACCCTGTGGACATATATTTGTTTTCCACTAATCATCCTTATTCCAGCATCCCTAACAATACTTTGATGATACCAGTGGCGAGGTTATCAGAGTACTTTTTTCTACTCTAAAATATTACTTCACTTATAGATAGTCTGCAGTGGTAACTGCTTTCTCTGGACACTATAATGTACCACCCGGACCATTCTTCAGAAATAGAGGATTTTTACCTCAGCAAACAGCCCTCAGATGCCAACTACCTTTGAGAATTACCTCAGCTGAAGGAAGCTGACCTACTAGAGGAATAGCCAAACAATCTTGATAAAGAAGAAAAAAATTGAAAAAGGACACTTTGTTTGTTTGTTTGTTTGTTTTATTCAATGAGAAGGGGAGTCAGAGACAGACTCCCACATGCTCCCAAACCAGCATTCACCCTGCAAGCCCACTGGGGGTAATGTTCTGCCCATCTGGGTGTTGCTCGGTTGCTCAGCAACCAAGCTCTTAGCACCTGGGGCAGAGGCCATGGAGCCATCATCTTCAGTGCCCAGGGCCAGCTCTCTCCAATTGAGCCATGGCTGCAGGAGGGGAAGACAGAGAGAGAGAAGTGAGAGGGGGAAGGTTGGAGAAGCAAATGGGTGCTTCTTCTGTGCGCCATGACTGAAAATCCAACCCGGGTCATCCACACACTGGGATGTCACTCTACCATGGAGCCAACCAGCCAGGACCAGAAAGGCTCTTTTTAACATCAAAACTTCTGGCCCTAGCTGGTTGGCTCAATGTTAGAGCATTGGCCCAGCATGTAGATGTCCTGGGTTTGATTCTTGGCCAAGTCACACAGGAGACGCACCCATCTGCATCTCTACTCTTCCTTCTTCCCCTTATCTCTCTCCCTTTCTCCTCCCCTCCAGCAGCTATGGCTCAATTGGTTAGAGTTCATTGGCCCCCAGTGCTAAAGATAGCTCTGTGGAGCCTCCACCTCAGGTGCTAAAAATAGCTTGGTAGCGAGCATGGACCCAGATGGGAAGAGCATTGGCCCCAGATGGGGGTTGCTGGGTGGATCCCAGTCAGGGTGCATGCAGGAGTCTATCTCTCCTCTTCTTACTTAGAAAAGAAAAAACTTGCACAAACTTATAGTAATCAGGAAAGATGGTACTAATGTAAAGATAGACCAATAGAAAAGAATGAAGAGCCCAGAAATTAACCTTGCATACATTGTTAAACAATTCCTATGAAGCTTGCAGAACCATTCAGAGTGGGAAAAGACTGTTTTTTCAAAAACTAGATAAGTCAACTGGATAGCCACAGGCAAAAGACTGAAATTGGGCCTCTTCCTTGTACCATCCACAAAAATCAATTCAAAATGGATCAAAGATCTAAATATAAAAGATTAAACTATAAAACTCTTAGAAAAAATTACTAGGTACACATCTTCATGACCTGGGATTATGCAGTTACTTCTTAGATATAATATCAAATGTATAGTCAATCAATTAAAAAATTAATAAGAATTCATCAATATTAAAAACTTTTGAGCCTGTCTGACCAGGTGGTGGTGCAGTGGATAGAGTGTTGGCCTGGGACACAGAGGACCCAGGTTCAAAACTCTGAGGTTGCTGGCTTGAATGTGGAATCATAGACAGTACCGACCCCATGGTCGCCAGCTTGAGCTCAAAGGTCACTGGCTTAAAGCCCAAGGTCTCTGGCTTGAGCCCAAGGTCACTGGTTTGAGCAAAGGGTCACTTGCTCCGCTGTAATCCCTGGTCAAGGCACATATGAGAATGCAGTTAATGAACAACTAAAGCATCGCAACAAAGAATTGATGTTTCTCATTTCTCCCTTCCTGCCTGTCTGTCCTCTCTGTCTCTCTTTCTCTCTCTCTCTCTCTATCACACAAACACACACACACACACACACACACACACACACACACAAGCTTTTGTTATGAGTGATAGCATCAAGAAAGTAAAAAACAACACACAGAATGAGAGAAAATATTTCTCAATCATATATCTCATATGGCACTTGTATCCATAATATTAAAGAACTGTTACAATTCAATAATTAAAAAGACAACTAAATTAATTTAAAAATTGACAAAAGATTTGAATGAACATTTCTCAAAAAAGATATACAAGTAGCCCACAAGTACATAAAAAGATGTTGAACATCATTGGCCATCGGGGAGGTGCAAATCAAAACCACAGTGACAGACCACTTCACACTAGGAACACTAGAATCAAACGAGAGTAACATGTATTGGTTAGGGTGTAAGGAAATTAGAATGCTCAACCATTGCTGGGGATAGGGGGAAGTAAAACAATGCAGTTACTTTGGGAACAGTCTCATAGTTCTTTAAAGGCTAAACAATGAGTTACTATATGACCCAGCAATTCCACTCCTTGGTAATTATCCAAGAGAATTGAAAGCATGTGTCCACATGACTTATACATAAATATTTATAACAACAATTTTTATAATAGCCAAAAGTAGAAGCAACTCAAATATCATCAAGTAAAGAATGAATGAGCCAAATGTGGTAGATCCGTAAAATAATTACTTAGTCATAATAGGAAGTAAAATAATGATTCATGCTACAACATAAATAAATCTTAAAAATATTTTGCTAAGTGAAAGAAATGAAACATACAATAAAACTACATAGTATAAAATTCCATTTATATGAAATGTCCAGAACAGGGCAATCATTAGAAACAAAAAGATTATCGTGGTCAGGATTTGGGGCAAGAGAGTTCGGGGATTCTTTTTTGGGTGATGAACATGTTTTGGAATTAGAGTGTGGCGATAATTTCACAACCTTGCAAACATACCTTTGCACTGAAATTTACTCTTTAAAACTATGAATTTTATGGGCCTGACCTGTGGTGGCACAGTGGATAAAGTGTCGACCTGGGAACACTGAGGTCACCAGTTCAAAACCCTGCACTGACCTGGTCAAGGCACATATGGGAGTTGATGCTTCCAGCTCCTCCCCCTTTCTCTCTCTCTCTCTCTCTCTCTCTCTCTCTCTCTCTCCTCTCTAAAATAAATTTTAAAAAAGTGAAAGAAAAAAAACCTATGAATTTTATGTTATGTTAATTATATATCAATTTTTTAGTGATGTCATCTCACTATACATTCATTAGGATGACTAAATTAAAAAAAAATACTAACAATACTATATAGTTACAAGATGTGGAGCAGCTGGAATTCTTACACTTTGCTTGTGGAAATATACAATGGGCTAGCCATTAGAGAAACCAGTTAAGCAGTTTCTTATAGTTAAACCTATATTTATAGGACTCAGCCAACCCAGTTCTAACTTATTTATTCTAGAGAAATGAAAGCATATATTCACACAAAAATCTATACATGTGTCTTTTTAGCAGCATTATTCAAAACTGCCAGAAACAATCCAAATGTACTTCATTAGGCAAATGTATGAATAAACTGTTGTAAACTCATACTACAGAATACTACTTAGAAATAAAAAGGAATTTACTATTGATACACACGACAGCATGGATGACTCTCAAATACATTATGCTAAGTCAAAGAAGCCAAACAAAAATAAATTATATGCTATATTATTACATTTATATGATTTAGTTGTTGTTGTTAAGGCAGAACTGTAGGGATCAAGAGTATATCAGTGATTGCTAGTGTTAGGAGTAAGGGGAAGTTTTGATTACAAAGGGCAGCAAGAAAAAATATTTTGAGTAATTAAATTGCTGTGTATCGTGATTATAGAGATAATTACATGAGCCCTGTTGGGCAAATAAGTTTGTAAAATGTGACATTTACGTTTGCTCACTTTTATTGTTAAAAATGGCTGCTGCCCAGGTATGTGATCTATGAAACTGCTAATTACCTTCCTGTTTGGGAAGAGCCATTGTTATGCTAATGTTTTCTGGAGGAGGGGTTTTCCACCAAAAAGTTTTAAGAAGAGAGATAGAAGGGGAGAAGGAGAAAACCAAGATGGAGGGAAAGGAGAGAGAATCCAGTTTTGTAGAGTAAGAAGCCATGTTTGCAGTTGGGGAACGAAAGGTGACTGAGACTGGTGGGGAGCCTTTGATTCTAGTAAAAACCAGAAAAGATTACCCTGGTTGTGGAACCGAAGAATGTGTGAGTGGGTTTTGGAGCCCTCTGTGTGTTTTCACTCGCCAGCCGGGGTGAGGCTAGAATAAAGGAATGGCCCACCAGTTTTTAGCTCCACTGTTTCTTTATCATCTGCCCAAATTCAAGGATAACCTGGATGTGAATGGTCATAATGGTGGTGGCCCCTGGCCTTACAAGCCCTTTTAATCAAAATTATTGAAATGTACTGTAAAGCCAATAGCCACAGCCACTATCACAGCCGTCCGGCCCATGCAGATTCACATTGAATTCGAACTGATGGTAATGAAACAACAGAGCCAAGAACTGGTGGGCCATTACCTTTAATCCTAGCTTGCACCTGGTAGGCAAGAAAATACACACAGTGGGAAAACACTTCCCTTTCCATTCAGGGCTCTCAAAGCCAAAGACTTATCCGAGTATTTCTAGAATCAAAGGTTTCTACCTCACCAGTCTCATTCACCTTTGTTCCCCATCTCCTATTTGTACAAACTCTGCTCAAACTGGCTTCTCCTTTAGCACTCCGCTATCTTGGCTGCCTCTCCTCTGCAATGCTGATAGCAGAAACCAAGCAAGCGTGAGAGCCCCCAATCTGCTTCATTTTATAGTGTAGAAAATTAAAGTCTTTAAGCCAATATACAAATACGGAAGTCTCTGATACAAAGCCACTTATCTGAGGCATAAATGGGAATTCCTCATAAGAGTGCACCACCCCACATCATGCGACAGACAGTCAAGGGTGGGGGGAAAAGCTTAGTTTCGAAAATACCTTAGTATTAAAAGGGTGGGAAAGGCTAGTATTATAACTAAGTCTTAGGCTATGAGGACCATGCCTGCTTACAGCCTGTCTCCCTTACCCAATGCAAACTTTAAGGGAGCAAACATATACATCATATTTACAAACTTATTTGACTAACATGTACCAACCCCCCAAACAATGCAATGAATGTCATTATAAGTAGATATTTGTAATTAAAATATATTCTAAAACTGAAAATAAAAATTACCCGCACATTCTCAACTGATATTTAAACTTAGTTTTTGACAGAAATTAACAAGCTGAGCGTAAAATTTATGTGGAAATTGCAAGGAAACCAGAAGAACCAACACATATTAAGTAAAAAAAGACCAACTTTGTAAGACTCACAGGTCATGATATAAAAACTTATTACAAAGCCGCAGTAATTAAGACAGTTGGTACTACACAGGGATAGGCATATACATCTGTGGAATAAAATGAGTCTAGAAATAAACCTGTATATCTATGGTCAATTGATTTTTAACAAAGGTGCCAAAACAATTTAATGGGGGAAAGAATCATCTTTTCAACAAATGGTGCTGAGAAAACTAGATATCCACATTCAAAAGGATGAAATTAGACTCTTTACTAACTCCAAAATAATTAATTCAAAATAGATCATAGAACTAAATGTGCAAGCCAAAACTAAAAAATTCTTAGAAGAAAATGTATGAGTAAATCTTCATAATCTTGGATTAGATAATGTTCTTAGGTATGGCACCAAGAACACAAGTAACAATAGAAAAAATAGATAAATAGGACTACATCAAAAGTAAAACCTTTATACTACAAATGATACCATCAAGGAAGTGAAAAACAACACACAGAATAGGAAAAAATACATATCTGACAAGAGACTTGTATCCAGAGTATATAAAGAAGTTTACAACTCAGTAATGAAAAAGCTAACCCAATTTTAAAATAGTGAAGTGAATTAAACATCTCTGCAGAGAAGATAGGCCAATTTGCACATAAAAAGATGTTCAACATCTGTCATCTCTGGAATGCATATTAAAACCTCAATGAGATATCATCATTCAAAACCATTAGGATGTCTATAATAAAAAGACAGGTAACAACCCATGTCTACCAGGATGTGGAAAAACTGAAACCCTCTAACACTTCTGGTGAGAAGGCAATATAGGGCAGCTGCTGTGGAAAGCAGTTTGGCAGTTTCTCAAAATGTTAAATATAGAGTTACCATTAGGCAGAGAGTACACAATATGACAGCCTAGAAAGCTCTTCCCTCAGATCTCTGCTCAGCTTTGCCCCAAGTCTTACCTTCTCCATGAGTCCTTCTCTGAGCATCCTATTTAATACTGCCTATCTCTTGCCCTCATCCGAGTCCACCCCACCCTTATCCCACCCCACCCCAACCTCATCTACCCCACCCCTCCCTCATCCTACCCCATCTCATCCTCTCTCTACCCCACTTTACTCTCATCCTATCCCTGATCCACTTGACCTGTGCTTCCTTTTCAATTTTTCATAGGCTCTCCATTTTACCTTCTAGCAGCTGACATAATCTGCTTTTTTATTTTATATGTATTGTTTTATCATCCATTTTACCCGTTAAAATGTAAGTTCTTCCAGGATTGGGATTTTTTTTTCTTTCGCCAACATAACCCAAGTGCTTAGAACAGTGCCTAATAAGTGTAGGATGTCAATAAATATTTGCTGATGTAATAAATGAACTGAGATTAGAGTAGGATAATTAAACCAGTAGCGCCAGTATCCCCAAGACCACCCCCACATTATAGATTCACTAGAAGGACTCAGGACTCATATTTGCACTCACAGCTAAGATTTATTACAGCAGCGTAATAGGGACACACAGCTGGTCATCAGGGAAAAGATACAGGCAGAGTGTACAGGAATCCACACTCAGACTTTTTTACGCTCTCCCTTCCCCATGAGGGGAAGAGCATACAAAATGCGGCAACATGTGTGATGTTTTTGCCCAAGGAAGCCCTTTAGAGAGCACCCATTCCTGACCTGTGATGGCACGGTGGATGAAGCTTCAACCTGGAATGCTAAGGTCACCAGTTCAAAACCCCGGGCTTGCCTGGTTAAGGCACATATGAGAAGCAACTACTAGGAGTTGATGCTTCCTGCCACTCTTCCCACTGCCCTCCCCATCCTCTCTCTCCTCTCTCTAAAAAATATTTTTTAAAAAATATTTTAAAAGAGAGATTCAGCACCCCCCAGGGTTTGTATTGGATGCTGATTATGTAGGCCATGTCTGCCTCGCATGTACCAAAGTTTCAGTGTTGCAGAAGGAAAGCAGATGTTAAGCGTAAACCATGTTGCCTATGTAGTTTAGGCACAGTAAGCCACCCTTATGGATAAGAAAAGTTTAATCTCATGTAGAGAACAATTTACTCGCTGGGATCCCAGATGCCAGACACACCTTTCTAAGAGAGCAGTCTCAAACCTGCTGGGGAAGAGAACTGCTGTTGTTGTCTGAACACCAGTTGACATTAAAATGTGATCCTTAAGTATAATATAAAGTAAAAGAAAATGTTATATTTGTGAGTTTCCTAACAGTTTCTCCTTTGTAAAACTGAATGTAGTCATTCCTAGGCAAAATATGGACTTTTTCTAGACCTCTGAGTCTTTCATCTTTTAAATGTCATATCATTTAAGCTAAGTATAGAAATTTAAATTCTTTTTTCTTTTATCCATTTATAGATCTTGGGATTTCTGGCACCACATCCAAAAAGTAAGTGTTTTTTAAATTATCTGGTTTTCTTGTGACAATGTATTTGTACTTATTTGAGACTATCAAACATTGTTCTCATTAAAGTAGTCACTCCTTCTCAGGCTAGGTAATTTCAGAATTGGTTTTTATTTTATTCTGGGTTTTTGTTTTTATTCTTATTCTACTAGAACATCCAAACTGTTGGCTCTGGCAAAGAAAAGGAGCAATCCATTTTGGTCTCTAATATTGTCACAAAGTCATTTGTAGAAATACTGGAAAATTGTGGTTTGAATACTTTAATAACTTTAAATTTGTTTTCATTACAATATTCCTAGCTAACATTGTATTTTAAAAGTCTCTCACAGAGGATCCAATTTAAGAGAGGATAATAGGAGTGATATATAATGTACCCTATTTTTTAGAAACATACTTCAACATCTGAAATTGGAATCCATTTTACAATCACTATAAAGCAGGCTGTAGTCACAATATAGTTGTGTGGAAACCCCCGTTGATCCAGAAAATACCATCATGGATGCATCTTAAATTCAACAAAGTATAGGTACATAGGATTTATGATACACTTATTTGGGATTTTTTATCACCAGTGAGGAATTCAGTTAAATGTTGTGGAATATTTTTCTATTAGAAGTGATAGAAAATTCCTATTATCCTTAAGGTCCAAACTCTAAATTATTTTTGTCAAGTGCTTTTATGCTTTCTTGAATACAATATGGTAAGACTCCTCTGTAACTTTTATCCTGTTCTTTTTATTATCACTGTAATTAAGCAGATTGCTTCTAACTCCAAGTGAAAGTATCTCAGGAATCATACACCATTCTTTTCTGATTGGTGTGTTGTTTGTTTGTTTGTTTTTCATGTTTGATTTTAGGGGAGATCTTCAGTGGAATGCTGGAGAGAAGAAGTTGACCGGCGGAGCCAACTGGCAGCCAAAAGTAGCCCCAGCAACCTGGTCCGCGGGAGTTCCACCAAGTGCACCTTTGGTATGTAGGCACCAGAGCCATAGCAGGGCAGGCAGATTGCCAGTTCCCAAGTGTAAACAGCAGAGTGATTTTACTTAATTTTGCTACTGACGCTGTCCTTTTCATCCACATTGAAGTATTTTAAGCAAGAGGCAATATTTACCAAAATGCAAATTATATTGACTTCATACTTGCTAAATATTATGACCTATTTAATAATTTTAATTATTTCAAAATACTATATATGCTTCCTCAAATGTTAGTTCTATATTTGTACAATTATGGAAATAATTTTTCAAAAGCATTTAATTTCATTGATCATTATCTATATATTATCACATTTCTTGCCCAGATTTTCTGATTATCTTAATAAGTAATGAAAACTTTTTTTCTTACCAGAAAGATTGGGCAGTTTTCTGTTGTGTAAGTGAACTTTCATTTTCAAGCGCTATTAATTCTGCTCACCATTTTTAAAATTGAAACTACTAACACTATCTTTTCTATAAAATTTTTAAAGATTTTATTTCTGTATATTAAATTTCTATTAATATATTAATACCCCCATTTACTTTGTGAAATAGCATATCACCGGTAATAAAGACTAATTATTTTGTAGAATTTGCTATCACAAAAAGGACATTACCAGTGTAGCAGAACTCACTGTTTTCCTATACGGGCCCCATACTTAGCAACACTAGGCTGGTCACTGTTCCCCAAGCTCACGCACAAGTTTTCACCTTTACTCACCAGAATCACCTGTCTATAGCACACTCATCTCAAAGGTTTTCTTGGTGCCATATTCTCCTTGTTGCCTGAATTAATCCTAACCATCACCCACCAACCCCAGCCAAAAAGCATGCATGGAAGTGAATTAATACAAATAAAATATAAACATTTAAGATAGACTGTTAAAACTACTGTATTCCAGAAATTAATTTAAATTTTTGAGTTTTGGAATATAGAACATATTATCTTTTAAATAATTTTATAAGTAGTAATGTTTTTATACTTAAGCAGTTTTATAAATCTAAAAATAAGTTCAAACCAATCTGAAAAATACCTTTTGAACCAAAATTTGCCACTAAACAGAACAGTATTTACTGAATTACAATTTGTACCATAGTTTCTATAGGAAAATACATTCTGTTCTCAAAACCCACTTCCTCTGGTCTCCCCACCCCAGCCGGTGGTATTAGTGAGAGAGGAAATTCAAGGACTAATATTCTCTGTCTTTGGTAAGTTCAAGGTCTGAAAGAACTTTATTTTAAGAAATTATTTCTAATAGATAACAATGAGAAAATTGCCTATTGTATTTAGGTATTTATCTCCTTAAATTTTATTTGTGTTATTTAAAAATAATGCTTAAGCCCTGGCCAGTTGGCTCAGTGGTAGAGCATGGGCCCAGGGTGTGGATGTCCTAGGTTCAGTCTCAGTCAGGGCACACAGGAGAAGCGACCATCTGCTTATTCACTCCCCCCTCCCTTTCCTCCCCTTCTCTCTCTCTCTCTCTCTCTCTCTCTCTCTCTCTCTCTTCCCCTCCTATAGCAATGGCTCAATTGGTTCTAGTGCATCAGTCCCAGGGTGCTGAGGATGGCTCCATGGAGCCTCTGCCTCATGCACTAAAAGTAGCTGGGTTGTGAGCATGGCCCCAGATGGACAGAGCATCGGCCCTAGATAGGTTGCCAGGTGGATCTTGGTCAGGGTGCATGCCAGAGTGTGTCTCTCTATCTCCCCTTCTCGCACTTAGAAAAGAAAAAAAATAATAATGCTTAAGGGGACCATTTTGGGGTTTAGCAATACCATAGAGTTCCATTTTAATTTTTACAAAAGATACTTAGTAGAAAACTAAATTTCTCTGTTACACTAATCTGTGACTAAGGTGACCCTTTAATTTATTGTACAAACCAGGGACTCAGTTGTGGCTAAAAAGGAGCATAATTGTTACCCAGGGACCACCAGCATTTACCTGTGGCTGGTGACTCAGAGAGATGCTGAGACCATAAGGACCTGGCATTCCAAGCATAGGGAACTGCACTCCATTCTGAGATACAAAAACATTTGAGGGGGAAGCAAGATGGCGACGGAGTAGGCGGACGTACCAACTTCCAGCTCCCAGAACCAAAGTGGATTATAACTCAATTTAAAGAACCATCATCTAAATAAACCAACTATGAACTGAACTAAGTGGACTCTTCAACCAAGAAACACAGAAAAAGCCACATTGAGACTGGTAGGAATAGCGAAAACGCGAAGAGGGCTGCCCAGCTCCCCGGAGCAAATGGCAGCCCGGAGAGACCCGCGTGGCGGGAGGAAAGTTTGGCGGAGAGGGAGGGACCTGGGTCCCAGGAACCAAGCCCCAGCCTGCAGTCCCAGAGCCTAGAAGAGGTGTTTGGACAGTTTTGAGCTGTGAAACAAGTGAGGGAGCTCCCAAGCCTACACTGTGGAGTATTAGGTCCCTTCCTACTCTGCTGAGGGTTGCTGAAGGGTTTGGGGTGGCAGGACGCTGAAATGCGGTTCTGTCGGCGTGGGCAGAGGCCAAGCCAGTGTGAGCTCGGTCTAGCCCAGTAGGGTCGGAGAGGATGAGCGAAAGTAGTCCGGAAGCTGCGGGCCCGCCTTTAATCCCACTGACGGGGACAAAGCGGGAGGCCAGGAACGGGCAGAAATCTGCTCTGCGATCCTGCACAAGCCGGCCCTGACCGCGGGGACCGGGCTAGGACCAGGGACGGGCTGGGGCTCGCGGCTGAGCTCATGCTACCAGCCCCGCCCGGCCGGAGAAACCGCGGTTTGCCAATATACGTGCACGAGTGGACTCCGTACGCGGGGGCGGGGTAGAGTCCGGGACGAGCGGAAGTACGCAGCTGAGTGGAAGCCAGCAAACACGCCCGGCCCAATAAACCTGGGTTTGTGACCCTGCGCAGAAGGGCCCTGGCCTCAAGGGCGGGGCTAAAGCTCCGGACGGGCAAAGGCTCAAAGCAGAGAGCACGTCAAAAGCCCCGCCCAACCCGCGAAACTGTGGCGAGCAGGCTCTGACTGCGGGTTCTGGGCGGAAGTCCGGAAATAGGCTGGGTCCGCAGCTGAGCAAAGGTGCTCACCTCTACCCTTGGTGCTAAGGCTTGTGGCTTGAGTGACAGCCCCTCCCGGCAGAGAAGAGGCAGAAATCACAGCAAAAGCCACAGTGGGCCGTTGCTGGCAACGCTCATACCCAATTACCCTACGCAGCGGAATAGGGGCTGGGGGCCCTGCAGACAGACCACACCTAGAAAACACAAAGGCAACACCTACTGGACTCCAGTGACCACAACTTGCTTATCCACAGACAAAATGGGTAGGCAGAGGAATGTAAACCAAATGAATCAAGAGAAATCCCCAGAGAAGGACCTGAATGAACCAGATATAACCTAATTACCAGAAGCAGAATTTAGAATAATGATAGTTAGGATGTTCAAAGAAATTAGAGCAACAATGGATAGTCATTATGAACACCTAAATAAAGAGATAACAAGAATAAAAATCAAATTGAAATAATAAAAAAGAGTCAGACAGAAATGACAAATACAGTATCAGAACTGAAGACCACAATGGAAGGAATTAAAAGCAGGATGAATCACGCTGAGGATCGAATAAGCGAGTTAGAGGACACAATAAACAAAGGCACAGAAGCAGAGAAGAAAAAGGAAAAGAGACTCAAAAATTGTGAGGAAACTCTAAGGGAGCTCTGGGACAACATGAAGAGAAACAACATTCGCATCATAGGGGTGCCTGAAGAAGAGGAGAGAGGACAGGAAATGGAAACTTTGTTCAATCAAATCATAGCAGAAAACTTTCCTAAATTAAGGCTGAGAAACACTCCACACATTCAAGAAGCACACAGAACTCCATTAAAGAGGAACCCAAAAAGATCTACACCAAGACACATCATAGTTAAAATACCAAAGCCAATGGATAAAGAAAAAATCTTAAAAGCTGCTAGAGAAAAAAAGGCTATCACCTACAAAGGAGCCCCCATAAAGATGACATCGGACTTTTCAACAGATACACTTGAGGCCAGAAGGGAATGGCAAGATATAACCAAAGTAATGCAGAACAAGAACCTACAACCAAGACTACTTTATCCAGCAAGGCTAACGTTTAAAATTGAAGGAGAAATAAAGAGCTTCCCAGAAAAAGAAAGCCTGAAGGAATTCATAAAAACCAAACCAATTCTACAGGAGATACTAAGGGGCCTCTTGTGAACAGTTTAAAGGGAGGAAAGAATAGAGCAAAAGAAGAATACAGCTTTAAAGAATAAAATGGCATAAACAACTACATATCAATAATAACCTTAAATGTAAATGGATTAAATGATCCAATCAAAAGACATAGGGTAGCTGCATGGATAGAGAAACAGGACCCATACATATGCTATCTACAAGAGACACACCTTAAAACAAAAGATGCACATAGACTAAAGGTAAAAAGATGGAAAAAAATATTTCATGCAAATGGAAATGAAAAAAAACCAGGGGTAGCAATACTTATATCTGACAAAATAGACTTTAAAACGAAGGCAGTAGTAAGAGATAAAGAAGGACACTACATAATGATCAAGGGAACAATTCAACAGGAAGATATAACTATTATAAATATCTATGCACCAAATATAGGAGCCCCGAAATACATAAAGCAGAATTTGATGAATATAAAGGGTGAGACTAACAGCAATACTATCAGAGTAGGGGATTTCAATACCCCTCTAACAACACTGAATAGATCCTCAAGAAAGAAAATTAATAAAGAAACAGCAAACTTACAGGAGACACTAGATCAACTTGATTTAATAGATATCTTCAGAACTTTTCACCTTAAAGCAGTAGAATATACATTCTTCTCAAGTGCTCATGGTACATTTTCTAGGATAGACCACATGTTAGGACACAAAAATGGTCTCAATAAATTTAAGAAGATTGAAATCATATCAAGCATTTTCTCTGATCACAATGCCATGAAACTAGAAATTAACCACAAAAGAAAAATTGAAAAATACTCAAACACTTGGAAACTAAATAGCATGTTATTAAATAATGAATGGATTAACAATGAGATCAAAGAAGAAATAAAATAGTTTCTAGAAACAAATGATAATGAGCATACATTAACTCAAAATTTATGGGACACAGCAAAAGCAGTTCTGAGAGGGAAGTTTATTGCACTACAGGCATATCATAAGAAGCTAGAAAAAGCTCAAATAAGCAACCTGACCCTGCATCTAAAAGAACTAGAAAAATAACAACAAATAAAGCCCAGGACAAGTAGAAGGAAGGAAATAATAAAGATCAGAGTAGAAATAAATGACATAGAGGCTAAGGAAACAATACAGAGGATCAATGAAACCAGAAGCTGGTTCTTTGAAAAGGTAAACAAGATTGATGAACCTTTAACTAGACTCACCAAGAAAAAAAGAGAGAGGACTCAAATACATAAAATTAGAAAGGACAGTGGAGAAATAACAACTGATACAACAGAAATACAAATCATTGTAAGAAAATACTATGAAGAACTCTATGCCAAAAAATTAGACAATCTTGGTGAAATGGACAAATTTCTTGAAACATATAACCTTCCAAAAATCAATCTGGAAGAATCAGAACACCTAAACAGACCAATTACAGCAAATGAGATCGAAACAGTTATCAAAAAACTCCCAATAAAGAAAAGTCCTGGGCCTGATGGCTTCACAAGTGAATTCTATCAAAAATCCAAAGAAGAACTAACTCCTATCCCCCTGAAGCTATTTCAAAAATTTTAAGAGGAAGGAAGACTTCCAAACTCCTTTTATGATGGGAGCATAATTCTGATCCCAAAACCGGGCAAAGACAACACAAAGAAAGAAAATTATAGGCCTATATCCCTGATGAATTTAGACGCTAAAATTCTCAACAAAATATTAGCCAACCGGATCCAGCAATATATGAAAAAAATCATACACCACGATCAAGTGGGATTTATTCTGGAGAGGCAAGGCTGGTTCAATATTCGCAAATCAATCAATGTGATTCATCACATAAACAAAAGGAAGGACAAAAATCACATGATAATTTCAATAGATGCAGAAAAGGCATTTGATAAAATCCAGCACCCATTCATGCTCTTATTCACATAGTTCTGGAAGTCCTAGCTACAGCAATCAGACAAGAAGAAGAAATAAAAGTCATCCAAATTGGAAAAGAAGAAATAAAACTGTCACTATTTGCAGATGATATGATATTGTATATTGAAAACCCTAAAGTCTCAGTCAAAAAACTACTGGACCTAATAAATGAATTCAGCAAGGTGGCAGGATATAAAATTAATACTCAGAAATCAGAGGCATTTCTATATGCCAACAATGAACTGTCAGCAAAAGAAATTAAGGAAACAATCCCCTTCACTATTGCAGCTAAAAAAATAAAGTACCTAGGAGTAAATTTAACCAAAGAGGTTAAGGACTTGTACTCGGAAAATTATAGAACATTGATAAAAGAAATCAAAGAAGATACAAACAAGTGGAAGCATATACCGTGCTCATGCCTAGGAAGAATAAACATCATTAAAATGTCTATATTACCCAAAGCAATTTATAAATTCAATGCAATACCAATTAAAATACCAATGACATACTTCAAAGATATAGAACACATATTCCAAAAATTTATATGGAACCAAAAAAGAACACGAATAGCCTCAGCAATCTTAAAAAGAAAAATAAAGCAGGAGGTATCACTCTTCCAGATATCAAGGTTTACTATAAGGCCATTATACTCAAGACAGCCTGGTACTGGCATAAGAACAGGCACATAGATCAATGGAACAGAACAGAGGACCCAGAAATAAACCCACAGCTTTATGGACAACTGATATTTGACAAAGGAGGAAAGAACATACAATGGAGTAAAGACAGCCTCTTTAACAAATGGTGTTGGGAAAATTGGACATCTACCTGCAAAAAAATGAAACTAGACCATCAACTTACACCATTCACAAAAACATCCTCAAAATGGATAAAAGACTTAAACGTAAGCCGTGAAACCATAAGCATCTTAGAAGAAAACATAGGCAGCAAGCTCTCCCGACATCTGTAGCAGCAATATATTTGCCGATTTATCTCCACGGGCAAATGAAATAAAAGGCAAGAAACAAATGGGACTATATCAAACTAAATGTTATTGCATTGCTAACGACAATAAGAACAGAATAAAAAGACAAACCACACAATGGGAGAACATATTCAACAGCACATCTGATAAGGGGTTAATAACTAAAATTTATAAAGAACTTATAAAACTCAACATCAGGAAGACAAACAACCCAATCAAAAGTGGGCAAAAGAAATGAATAGAAATTTCTCCAAAGAGGACATACAGATGGCCAATAGGCATATGAAAAAATGCTCAACATCACTAATCATTAGAGAAATGCAAATTAAAACCACAATGAGATATCACCTCACACCAGTCAGAATGGCACTCATCAACCAAACAACACAGAATAAGTGCTGGCGAGGATGTGGAGGAAAGAGAACCCTTCTGCACTGCTGGTGGGAATGCAGACTGGTGCAGCCACTGTGGAAAACAGTTTGGAGATTCCTCAGAAAACTAAAAATCGAACTGCCGTTTGACCCAGCTATCCCACTTATAGGAATATACCCTAAGAACACCATAGCACTGTTCAAAAAGAAGAAATGCGCCCCCATGTTCGTGGCAGCATTGTTCACAATAGCGAAGATCTGGAACCAGCCCAAGTGTCCGTCAGAAGACGAGTGGATTAAAAAGCTATGGTACATATATACTATGGAATACTACTCAGCCATCAGAAACGATGACATTGGATCATTTATAACAAAATGGATGTACCTTGATAACATTATACGGAGTGAAATAAGTAAATCAGAAAAAAAGAAAAACTGAGAACGGCATGATTTCATACATAGGTGGGACATAAAAGTGAGAATATGAGACATGGACAAGAGAGTGGTGGTTATGGGGTGGGGGGAGGGTGGGAAGAGTGGGATAAGGAGGAGGGGAGGGACACAGGGAAAACCAGATAGAAGGTGACAGAGGACAATTTGACTTTTGGTGACGGGTATGCAACACAATTGAATGATATGATAACCTGGAGATGTTTTCATTGTACATATGTACCCTGATTTATTGGTGTCACCCCATTAGAATTAATAATAATAAAATATATATATATATATATATATATATATATATATATATATATATATATATATATATATATATATAAAACATTTGAGAGCCACTATCTTGAAGGTAGAGGGAAACGGATTCAATACATGTATAAAATCTCGAATGAAACAAAAAGCTTCTCTAGAACCGATCTGATAAATCTATTAATACTACATATTCACATTAAATCTCACAATTTATATTATCATCACCAAACTGAAGGAACTAATTTTCCTTATTCTATTCTATGTAAAAGAGGACTTGTGAGCTTTTCTTTTTTTTTTTTCTTGTGAGCTTTCCTAAGAAGTTTATACTTCAAGTGTATAGGCCTTATAGGAGACTAAAATTTTAATTGATATTATCTAGCAGATCAGCTGTGGGTTAAGAAAAATTGGTTGAGAGCCCGAGGTAAGGATGAAAGGAAGACAAGAAAGGAAACGCTGGTGGAATTCACACATCTGTTGATCATTGAGAACGAAGCCACCAACACAGTGGTTGCCCTCATTTTGGGGGGGGGTGGGACAGTTTGCTAAATGATGAGGCCATTAACCAGGAAGGGGTAAGAGAGAAGTACTTTAAAAATAATGTTAGGTTGGAGACCTTCCTTGGCAGTCACCTCCCCTGAGGTCAAGATTTTAACCCTACAGGTTAAGAATTCATCAAATACTTAATTCACAGCTGTTTTTCTTCTTCAGAGCAGCAAGGCTGCCAGTTATTTGATTGACAGTCACCATCACTAAGATGAAATTAATATTTTCTCTCTCTCTTTTTTTTAATCTCAAAACTTTGTATGTTTGTTTATGAAACAGAAAAATTTACATTGTTAGTAAACTGCAGAAAGTTAAAGCAGTAGGCTTGAGCATAAAATAAAGTAGCCACACCCATTCTGGAAAGAGAAATTTGAAGAGAAATAATTTATTAGGAGGATAGAGTTATGTATAGTTCTTTTTCTTTTGTTTATTTTCCTTAATAGTCAGGCAGCAGTATAAAGGCTCTCATGAAGAGTGATTTTATCTTAATTAACTCTCACTTAGTTTTATTTTTAGTCTATGTTAATTTCACTACTATTTAATGTAAAGCTTTTTTTTTTTTTTTTACAAAGCTCTGCCTTTGCTTTTACTCCAGACATCACTCCAAGGACTTCTGGCTTCCCTCCATCCAATTCTCTCATAAAATGTCTCTTTCATTTTCCTCTTCCTTAAAATGTGTTTGATTTTCTTTTCCTAAGAATATACTAGAAAAAGAGGAAAGACAGACAAGACTTGTGCTTCAGAAGTAGCATAGCAGTTTCCGGATTTTCCTAGTAATAATCTGCAGGCCTCCCCTTTTGAGTAGGAGAGGAAGAGGCACAAGTGGGGGATGAGAATTCTTTCACTGCTTTCCAAAGTTTTTATCTATAGACAACAACTAAAGTTGCTTTTCCCAACTTGTTTTGAATTTCTCTCAGTTGCTGCTTAGAGGTGTAGCTTTAAAATTTTTCAGATCAGAGAAGCCAAATTAGATCTAGAAACCTTAACAGGACTTGAGTATTTGAAACATGTCTGCTGGCAGGGCTCTTTCATCATGGCCTTCTAGTACCCTGTGTTTCCATAGCTACTTAGTCCCATTTTCCAATGAACAGGCCTGTCAAGTTTCCATCATACAAACTGAGAAGATACTTGCAATTCAGAAATATGTGCATTTTGCTGGAAGTCACAGAATCTGCAATTCTCTCCCTAAAATCAACTACTCTTTAAATGTGTCTAGATAAAATATTTAGTTGAGTATTGCAAAGGAAAAACAATTTAAAAACCTTAGGATAAATAATATTTGAAGGGTAAATAATTGAGTTAATATACCATTTGAGCAAAATCACAAATTTAGACTCTCTTGAAATTATTTGACCCATTTATTTGATCAAGAATTTTTATAAGCTCATTTTATTTTGATAACTAATATCTTATATTACCAAAATAATTTCTTGGCCTGGCCGGTTGACTTAGTGGTAGAGCATCGGCCTGGCATGTGGAAGTCTCAAGTTCAATTCCTGGCCAGTGCCCATCTGCTTCTCCACCCTTCCTTCTCTCCTTTCTCTCTGTCTCTCTCTTCCCCTCACACAGCCAAAGCTCCATTGGAGCAAAGTTGGCCCAGACACTGAGAATGGCTCCATGGCTTCCTCCTCAGGCTCTAGAATGGTTCTGGTTGCAACAGAGCAATGCCCCAGATGGGCCGAGCATTGCCCCTGGTGGGTATGCCTGGTAGATCCTGGTCAGATCCCGGTCAGGTGCATGTGGGAGTCTGTTTGCCACCCCACCCCCTGCCTCACTTCAGAAAAAAACACAAAAATTATATATTATTTTAAGTCCCAATGATATAACTGGTAAATAATACAATTACTATTTACAATTCTGAATAATGGCATAGTTCCAGTAAATTATATAACTTTGGGTCTGGTGAATAGCACCACCTCTCCTGTTGAAATGATGAATAAAGAGTGAATCTGAAATATAATGTATGTAAGGGGACGAAAATAACTATTCCTCTACACTTCTGAGTTCTTGGGTGAGACTCTTGTAATAAAAGATGAACCAGAGAAAAATAGAAGGATACTAACTTCTATGCCTTATATCTACATGAGAGACACCCAGGGAAAAATTAGTAACTCTCTGAAGTGGCCTAAGCCACTGCCTTAAATACCATCTTCAGCTAAGGACAAAAGAAAGAAAGGTGTGGTGTGACTAGTTACTGGGAGGTGACCAGGGAAAGCAGGGCAAACAGAGGTAAGATTTGCTATGCAGGTTTAAGTCATTGCCTTCTCCATCCCTAAGATTCTCTTGTGATGTAATCATCCTTCTCTTCCTGCTATGAGTAGAACAAACCCTTAAAGATGCAGATTTCCTTTCTAAATGTGATTTCCTTTATAAAAATTTAAATCCTGCTCTGTTTTTGGAGTTTCTCTTACATATGCTGTTTCTCAAAATAATCCTTATGCCAAGAAGACTCATGTATTTGGGTGTGGCATATTCTGCTAACCTTCAATGTTTTTCTTCTTTTTAAGAAATTTTTCAGATTAAATTCTCTTATTAAATTTACCATTTTTCATTTTTAAAGTGTATAATTCAGTGAGTTTTAGTATATTTATGATATTGTAAAACTATCACCAGTATCTAATTTCAGAATATCTCCATTAACCTAAATAAAAACCTCCCCCATAATTTCCCACCTATTTATCCCCTGGCATTCAGTAACTTACTCTGTTTTCTATGGATTTGCATATTCTGGGTATTTCATATAAAGGGAATCATGTAATATGGAGCCTTTTGTGCCTGGCTTCTTTTACTTAGCGTTATGTTTTACTATAAAGCAAATCTATGTTGTAGCACGTATCATTACCTCATTCAGTATTATGACTGAATATTCCATTGTTTGGGTATAGTACATTCATCAACTGATAGACATTCGTGTTGTTTCCACTCTTTTGGCTATTATGAAAAATATTCCTGCCTGACCAGGCGGTGGCGCAGTGGATAGAGCATCGAACTGGGATGTGGAAGACCCAGGTTCGAGACCCCGAGCTCACCAGCTTGAGCGCGGACCCATCAGGCTTGAGCTAAAGCTCACCAGCTTGAACCCAAGTTCGCTGGCTCCAGCAAGGGGTAGCTCAGTCGGCTGAAGGCCCATGGTCAAGGCACATGTGAGAAAGCAATCAATGAACAACTAAGGTGTCGCAACGAAAAACTGATGATTGATGCTTCTCACCTCTTTGTTCCTGTCTGTCTGTTCCTATCTATCCCTCTTTCTGACTCTCTCACTGTCCCTGTAAAAAAAATATATATATTCCCATTATTTGTATACAAGGTTTTGTGTGAATATATGTCCTTAGATCATACCTAGGAATGGAATTTCTGGTTTATATGTGACTCTATTTTGAGTTTTCTGAGGAACTGCCAAACTTCTCCACTGAAGCTGCATTATTTTACATTCTTACCAGCAATGCATAGGGTTTCAATTGCGGTTTTGATACGCATTTCCTTAACGGCCAGTGATGTTGAGCATCTTTTCATGTGCTTACTGGTCATTTGTATATCACTTTTTGGAGAAATATCTGTTTATATTTGTATGGCCAGTGGCTGCTGCCGTTGCGGCCATGCAGGAAGTTCTCATTGGATTTGGGAAGACTGTAAAGACACAGTGGAGCCAAAAAATGGTGGGCCATTTCTTTATTAAAGTCCCGTACTGGCCAATGAGCAAACACACAGGGAAAACACTTCCCTTTCATTCAGGGCTCCCAAAGCCCAGATGCATTCTCCAGTTCCACAACCAGGAGAATCTTCTCTGGTTCCTCTTAGAATCAAAGGCCCCACCAGTCTCTGCAGAGCTCGCAAAGCCCCTCAGCTCTGATTCCCCATCTGCACACCTAATTTCTCTCTGTCAAACTGGTTTTTTCTTCAGCACTTTGCATTCTCTCTACTCTCTCTGCAAAAATTGGCTGGGCCCACAAAGACCCCTCCTCCAGCAAATGTTAGCAGAATAATGGTCCCTCTCAAGCAGGAATGCAGTCTGCAATTTACAGTCAAAAGCCCTGCTCTGAGGGCAAGCACACACATGACTGCCCAGCGACCTTTTTTTAACAATAAAAGTGAACAAACTCAAAAAATAAAATTTTTACAAACTCATTTGCCTGACAATATCCTTTGCCCATTTTATAATTGGATTGTTATTTTGTTGTTGAGTTCTAAGAGATCTGTATATATTCTAGATACTAAATACTTATCAGATATATCATTTGCAAATATTTTCTCCCATTTTTTGAGGTATCTTTATCTTCTTGATAGTTTTCTTTGATACACAGAAGTTTTTAATTTTCATAAATGCCAATTTATCTATTTTTGTTGTTGCTTGTGCTTTTGATGTCATATTTAAGAAACTACTACTTGGCCTGACCTGTAGTGGCACAGTGGATAAAGCATTGACCTGGAATGCTTAGGTCACAGGTTCAAAATCCTGGATTTGCCTGGTCAAAGCACATATGGGGGTTGATGCTTTCTGCTCCTCCCCCCTTCTCTCTCTCTTTTTCTCTCTCTGCCCACTAAAATAAATAAATATTTTTTTTTAAAAAAAGAAACCATTACCTAATTCCAAGTCTTAAAGATTTGCACCTATGTTTCTTCCTAGGTGTTGTGTAGTGTTATCTCTTACATTAGGTTTTTTACCCATTTTAGGCTTATTTTAATATATGGTTTGAGATAGGAATACAAATTTATTGTTTTGCCTATGGATATTCAGATATCCCAAAACCATTTATTGAAAAGACTCTTCTTTCTTTATTCATTGATCTGGGCATCCTTGTCAAAAGAAATCTATAAATGTCTGGGATTATTTTCAAACTCTTTATTCTGTTGGGTTTATCTATATGTCTGTCCTATGCCAGTACCACACTGTTTTGATTAATTTAACTTTGTAGTAAGTTTTGAAACCAGGAAATGTGAATCCTCCAACTTTGTTCTTTTTCAAGGTTGTTTAGGCTATTTCCGGATCTCTTGCTTCCCCATTAAATTTTAGTTTCATATTGTCCATTTTCAAAAAAGAAGCAGTTGTCATTTTGATAAAGATTGCACTGAATCTCTAAAACAATTTGGGAATATTGCCATCTTAACAATATTATGTTTTGTTTTGTTTATTCATTTGTTGTTGTTTTTTTAGATTCCACATATAAAATAAATCATCTGGTGTTTGTTTTTCTCTGTCTTACTTATTTCACTTAGCTTATTGCCCTCTAGGTCAATCTGTGTTGTCACAAATGGCAAGAGTTCATTTTATTTTATCGCTGAATAACATTCCATTTTATTGCTGAATAATATATTATTACGCATATATTATATTATTACACATATTATATTATATATTATTCATATATTATATTATTTATGTATTATATATCTATTTATAATATATACAATGAAGTATTACCATATCTTCAGAGGTGGACTTAATGGTGAGCGCACCAGGCACATGCCCTGGGCCCTGACTTCTGAAGGGCTCCGCAAAACCCCAACTTTACACTTTTTTCTAATGACACCAAGTTTGTCATCATATGTGCAATTTTAACACTAATAGTACATAATATTTTTATTTATTTAAAAATATGGTTAACATGTATTTTTATATTCCCTGTCTATCTTTTTTTTAAGGGGCCCAATATTTTCTTCTGCACCGGGGTCTCAACCGACCTTAATCCGCCTCTGCACATCTTCTTTATCCATTTATCTGTTGTTGGACATCAAGGTTACTTTTATAGCTTGGCTATAACTAGTAAATCTTCAGTGAACATAGATGCGCATGTATCTTTGCAAATTAGTGTTTTGGTTCTTTTAGATAAATATCAGGAGAAATACCAGGTCATATGGCAGCTTTATTTTTAAAATTTTAAGGAATTTCCAAACTGTTTTCCATAGGGGCTTCACCAATTTATAATTCCACCAACAGTGTGCAAGAGTTCCCTTTTCTCCACTTCCTCACCAACACTTGTTTGTTGATTTATTGATGATAGACATTCTGAAAGGTGTGAGGTGATACCTCATTGTGGTTTTAATTTCCACTTCCCTGATGATTAGAGTTGTTGAGCATCTTTGTACATGCTTACTTGACCATTTGTATATCCTCTTTAGAGAAATGTCAATTCAGGTCTGTTGCCCATTTTGTAATTGGATTTTTTTTTTTTTTTTGATGTTGAATTGTATGAGTTCTTTGTAATTTTGGCCATTAACCCCTTATCAGATATGTCATTGGCAAGTATTGTATGTTCTCTCATTCAGTAGCTTTCCCTTTGTTTTGTTGATAGTTTCCTGTACTGTGCAGAGTTTTTTAGTTTGATGTAGGCCCATTTTCTTATTTATTTATTTTGTTTTCCTTCCCCAAGGAGACATATCTAAAAAGATATTGCTAAGAGTGATTTCAAAGAGTACTACCTATGTATTATTCTAGAAGTTTTATGGTTACTGATCTTATATTTAAGGTTTTAATCCATTTTGAGTTTGTTTTTGTATATGGTGTAGGGAAGTGGTCCAATTACATTTCTTTTTTGCATGTATCTGTTCAGTTTTCCCAATACTACTAATTGAAGAGACTGTCCTTATTTTATTATACATCCTTGCCTTCTTTCTTATAAATTAAATGACCATATAAGCATATTTCTTCCTTTCTTACCTGGATGCAATTTATTTCTTTTTCTTACCCAATTGCCCTGACTAGAACTTCCAGGATACCTTTGTCTTGTTATTAAGTAGAAAGCTTTCAGTCATTCAGCATTAAGTACATTGTTAGCCATGGATTCCTCATAAGTGTGCTTTATCAGATTGAGGAATTTTGCTTCTATTTCTAGTTTGAGTGTTTAGTTGTTATGAAAGGGTGTTGGAATTTGTCAAATGCCTTTTATGCACCTATTGAAATAATCATGTGGGTTTTTTTTTTATGTTCTGTAATATAGCATTACATTGATTGAACCTACTATGAATTCCTTGGTTAAATCTCACTTGGCCATGATATATAATTCTTTCATATGTTGCTGATTTCAGTATGCTAGTATTTTGTTGAGAATTTTACATTCATGTTCATACAAGATATTGATTTATAGTTTTCCTTTTTTTGTGATGTCCTTATCCAGCTTAGGTATCAGGGTAATATTGTCATCAAAAATAATTAGGGAGTTAGTTTTTTTTTTAGAGAATGAGAACTTGAGAAGGATTGATATTAATCCTTTTTTATACAGTCAATAAATAGAATTCACCAGTGAAGCTATCTGATTCTGGACTTTGTGATGGATTCTTTCTGATTCTGATTCTGTGATGGAAGTTTTTGATTCCTGATTCAACATCTTTACTTGTTTTACATCTATTTGATTTTTCTATTTCTTCTTCAGTCAGTTTTTGTCATTTGTGCCTTTCTAGAAATTTGGTGCTTTCATCTAGGTTATCTAATGTTTTAGCATATAATTTCTCATAATATTTTCTTAAAATTGTTATTTCTGATTTTAATAATTAAATTTCTCTTTTTCTTCCTTGTTTTACTGAGTGTCTATTTTATTGATATTTTCAAAGAACCAACTTGTTTCTTCTGCTTTTCTTTTTTGTTTTTCTATTCTCTATTTTATTTATTTTTAATCTAACATTTATTATTTCATTTCTTATCATGGATTTAGTTTGTTCTTCTTTTTTCTACTTCCTTAAGGTAGAAGCCTAAGCTATTGATTGAAGATCTTTCTCCTGCATATGAGCTAAATATTTCTATTTGTTTGTATGTCTAATAATTTTTGTTGAAACATGGAAAGTTTGAATATTATAATGTGGCAACTGAAAATCAGATTCTGCTGCCTCCCCAAAGATTTTTTGTTGCTACTTTTTTTGTTTGTTTTTTCTATTTAGTGACCATTCTGAACTAATTCTGTAGACTGTGTTTTTCTCAGGTGTGACTATTGAACTCTCTGTTTTTTGTTTTTTCTTTTAGTGAGATACAAGGGGTGAAGGGAGAGATAAGAAGCATCAACACATAGATGTAGCACTTCAGTTGTTCATTGATTGCCTCTCATACATGCCTTGAGCAGTGAGCTCCAGCTGAGACAGTGACCCCTTGCTCAAGCCAGAGACCTTGAGCTAAATCCAGCAACCTTGGGCTTCAAGCCAGTGACCTCTGGGCTCAAGCCAGTGACCATGGGATCATGTCAATGATCCCACGCTCAAGCTGTCAACCTTGGGGTTTCTAACCTGAGACCTCAGCATTCCAGGTCAGTGCTCTCTGTTCACTGCACCACCCCCAGTCAAGCGAAGTCTTTATTTCTTTACCTACGTTGTCTGGTAATCATCAGCTAGATATTGCTTAAACTCTTAAAATGTAAAATATCTCCCAGCTTTTATAGAGGAGCTTTAAGTATGTCTTAGATCATGTCTTTAAATTCAACCAGGCAGTTTGTAACTCTGCTTTAGTGATCACTTACTGCTTGCTCAAAGCCTCAAGGTCAGCCAGAGGCCTTCTCAAGTCTTTCCTGAGCATGTGTACAGTCCTGGGCATGTGCATGGCCTTCTAAATTCCCAGGAGTATGTCTGAGCTTTTGAAACCTTAAATTCCCAAAGCATCTCATTCTCTAGCCTTTCCTCCCAAGCTTTTTTGTTTAGTCTACTATTTCCTAACTGTATGCATTACCTCTTAGAGAAACAACTAAAACATTTGCCTGTCAATATTTTCCACAAATGGCTTCAGGTAACAATTTTAACAATAGGTGCATTTCCAATTTGGTGAGACAAAGACAAGCCTTTTGAGCCAATCTTTCCAGGGAGCCACTCAGACAAGACAAAACAAATAATTAAATATATTCTGCTCCTTCTGGTATTACTGGGAATGTGTGCTGTTATTTTCAAGACTACAGCTGAACTAGAAAACAGTGGATGAAACTAGGGTAAGTTAAAATGCCTCAGAGTTTACTATTCTTATTAAGATTCAGCTGATATTCTTGAATAAGTACTTTCTGGGTTGCTTTAAGCTGTTATTTAGTTTCCACAGTTCTAAAATAGTTGATTGTTTTTGCCTGTTTTAGCCATTACTTTTATGGGAGAAATTGGGCTTTTAAAGTTTCATATTTCACCATTTTTGCTGACATCACTCTAATGTTTTCTTTTTTAATTAGAATTTTGCTCTAATGGTTAACTTAAATTTAAGGCATAGCAGTATGGTTAATTTTAAACATAAGGGAAATATTAGGATGTTTGGGCATATGACTGAAAACTATCTGACCTGTACCTAAAACGGTATATGTGTGTGCAGTATTTTAAATGCTTACTAAAACTCAGAACTTTGTCCATTGAACAAATGGTACAACAGTTAAAAGTCAAAGAGAAGTAAACATAACACAAAATAGAATAATTTATTGGAAAAATGGAAACAAAGCACCAAAAAATGTGAATGTAAACATGTTTTTCAAATGTTTAAAATTTAATATTTGTTAAAGGATAAAATGATAGGAAAAGATAAGCTTAGAGAAATTTGACTCATTTATAGTGAGGGTGGAGGAGAGACATATAAGGAGGTATAGAGGAACCCAATGCTATAAGTAATCAGCTACCTAGTGAGCCCAAATAGTACTACAACAATGCACATCAATGTCGTAACCTTGTTCATATAATTGTCATGGTGCTAGAGCCATTGTTTTTTAACTTAAAACTGATATTTGAGAATTCTTTATATATCTGCATATACCTAAGGAACATGCATTTTAAAATTACATTCTGTCATTTTAAACCAAATTGTGTTGGTTCTTTTTCTTTGTTATTATTTTGTGTGTGTATATTTTGTGGTTTTTATGGTAGCAAGGAGCTGTACCTCCATCCAGTTCTGTTCCTCCTGTTGCTGGGGCCCAATCTGTTGGACAACCAGGAGCAGGATTTGGAATGGTGAGTGACTACCTATGCTAAAAATTGTAATTGACATTTCTAAATCCTTTGCCAAATCCCAGATTAAAAATACTCTTGTAGAATATAATTCTTCTCAAAATGCAGTAACTAAAACAAAAAAGTTAAGTCATCTGATTTAGACATTCGTAGTCTATACATGATGTGATAAAGTCACATATAAAAATACATAAAATTGGCCTGACCAGGTGGTGGTACAGTGGATAGAGCATCGGATGCGAAGGACCCAGGCTCGAGACCCCGAGGTCGCCAGCTTGATCATGGTGGGCTCTTCTGGTTTGAGCAAAGCTCACCGGCTTGGGCCCAAGGTTGCTGACTTGAGCAAGGGATTGTAGCCCCATGGTCAAGGCACATATGAGAAAGCAATCAATGAACAACTGAAGTGCCACAATGAAAAACTGATGATTGATGCTTCTCATCTCTCTTCGTTCCTGTCTGCCCTATTAAAATAATTTCTTTAGTACATTGTTATATTATTTAGGGGGTAATATTTATTAAATTTAGTCTTTTCTCAATCATCAGCATCAACACTTAATTAATAAACTAAGACTTTTCACTTATCACTTGTATCATTAACAATTTTTAGGGCCATCACTAAAAAAACAAGTTTTTATCTCTACAAGAATTATGCTTACAAAAAGAAAAAAGAAAGAACAACAACATAAAAGAAAAGACAAAAAATATAGGAAAACTATTATCCTTATAGAAGACGAATTAACAACAAAGTCTGGTTGGGATGAGGATGCTATGTGGCCAGCCAAGCTTCTGCTGCACCTCAGGGACTCTTCTGCTCTCTGCCAGCCTCACAGCACCCACCATTCAAAGTTACAAATTATACTTTCTCACGGACCTGGAGTTCTCAAAATTTTTCAGAAGCATATTAAAGACAAATGTCAGGGCAGTGCCATAGTGATGCCACTCATGCTATGAACCACTCTTCCTTTTCAGCCTCCTGCTGGGACGGGCATGCCCATGATGCCTCAGCAGCCAGTCATGTTTGCACAGCCTATGATGCGGCCACCCTTTGGAGCTGCAGCTGGACCTGGCACACAGGTCAGTTTAAATGTCCACAAAGAAATGAGACCCAGGGACATGGACAAGAGTGTGGTGGTTACAGGGGTGGGGGAGAAGAAGAGGGAAAGAGTGGGGGTGAGGATAGGGAGGGGAGGGGCACAAAGAAAACCAGATAAAAGGTGATGATGGAAGACAATTTGACTTTGGGTAATGGGTATGCAACATAAGCAAATGTGAAAATAACCTGGAGATGTTTTCTCTGAACCTATGTACCCTGATTGATCTATGTCACCCCATTAAAATTAGTTTTAAAAATGTCCACAAAGTAATGTCATTAACTTATAAAACTGTAGTGTGTAAACTTTTGAAAAACATTTTTACCTAATATAATCTTCATCTCTTTTGCTTCAGAAGTAAAGGGAACATGGGAAACAGTCCAGCAATAATGTGAGGTTTAGAGAAAAATGATAGAAATAACTGCTTGTCCTAAAGTCCCTCAATTCCTCTCTTACTTAATTTGGAATGATTTCTGAGAATAACTAGTTATTTAAAGTATCTATGCATTTATTCCAGAAAACTGAATGCTGATCCATAATTTTATTATATGTTCCCAGAGTTAGCCAAACTCAAAGTTAGGGACACCCTCCAGACTTCCATGTTTGCCCAAGACTTGTAACACTAACTTCAGTGGGTTTGCTAAACTGCAAAGTCTAAGGGGCAGTCTCCACTAGACTACCCTCACTTCATAAACCAGCCATAAGTTTAGGAGTCTTGTGAGCCACCTTAACTTCACATCAGCTGCCTATAAATTGGAGGGTTCCTAGGAACACCCTCAAATTAGACTAGTATGGCTCAGAGAACTCAAGAAAGCACTAAATTTAAAATTGCAGTTTTATTATTATAAAGCATACAAATTAGATCCAGCCAAAAGAATTCTTGGAGAGTTCCGGTCTTGAAGTTTCTTTGTCTTCAGTGATGGTGATGTGTTACCCACTTGACATCAGTGCCTGACAATATGCATGCAGTATCATCAACCCAGAAAGCTCACCTGAGCCTCAGTGTGCAGAGTTTTTACTGAGGTTTCACTATATAGGAATAATTGGTTGAATTATTGCCAATGTGGTTGAACTTAATCTACCCGCCTTCCCCACTTGCAAAAGTTCAGAGTGGTATCATCTTGCCAAACAACCCAACTCTCAAATCACATGGTTGATTTTTTTTTTTTTTGTCATGGCTAGCCCCCATTCTGAGTTATCATAGTAGCATAAGCTTTCAGGTGTGCTTTCAAGAATCCAGTCTTAATAACAAAGACATTCCTGTCACTTGAAAAAGTCCAAAGGTTAAGAGGTAACCTACCAGGATCCAGGACAAAAGGCAAATCTCTATTTAGGTGAGACCAAATTTCTTGCATTAACACAGGTGCTAAAATATATGCACTTTATAGAACTGTTTTAGCTGCTAATAGTGATAATCATGCTGACGAGTCACTATTTCTTGATTCCTTTTATAAATTGCCTGGTGGAGGTATAGTATGTAAAACCAAAGAGTTTTCACCATGAGAAGTTGACTTGGATAGAGTCAGAGCAACAAGTTACAACTTTAGCACCATGCTAAGCAAACCAAAACAAAAAACTCAAATACATTTTAACAATATCAATAAATGATTTTACTGCTATATTTTCAACTTACCAGTTAGGTATTTATATTGTCTTATCCATAGGATTTCTACTGTGGACTTTCTGAGTGTACATTAATCCCCTTTGCTTACTTGAACTATCTCTAAATCCATTTGCTACCTGTTCCCAAAATTTGCTTTCAACACTTTCCTTTAATCCTTCAAAAGCCACAGTAAGCAGGGGAGAGAGTGGTAGGTGTTCAAAGAGATAAATTTAAAATGTGAAAAACCCTGGCCTTCACTGCCATAACCAAAAGTGTTGTCTTCATGAGAAATTTTTTCGTCTGCTCTGAGACTAATGAGTCCTTCTTATTAGAGTTGTTTTGGGGGGGAGAATGAGGAAGGTATTTGAAGGTAATAGTGGAGTTAAATTTACTATTGATGTATTTAAATTCCAAAAAGGATCTCATTTATCAGGAATATTACATTGATGTTTTGATATATCTATAACTATTCACCACCTTTTTGAATAAAGGAAGGATGTTTCTATTTCTGTGAATTTAGAAGAATGTTCCTGAGATTTTAAAATCTTACTAGATTTGGTGAGCTGAAAACTTTACAAATAAATTAATACAACATTATTATTTAAAGTAAATTGTTTTCTTGCATGATACCAGTGTTATATAGTATAAATTTATTTACATAATTCAAAGAATAAACTTGAAAAATAGATGAAATAGTAAAAACAGTATTTTAAATATTTAATCAAAGTTATAGTAATTTAGGAAATGGAATGCCATATTTATATAATTTTTAGATTGTATATCTTATATCAGAGATGATTATACAAGATAATAAAATGAACATGACTTTATAGCTTCAGAAAACAAAACATTACTGATGGAATGCCTGGGCAACTCCATTATTTCTCAATTGGTTGGTATCATGATGTTATCATCTCACTTAACTATTAATTATGGGTCAATCCTTGAGTTTCTTATCTTCCAAGCAACTTCAACTCTTATACTTATATTTTTTTCTTTCTGTGATGTATAAATCAAGATTTTTAAATGAAAATTTGACTGATGGATTTTGTAGTCAGTCCAAAGGATTCTAGACGTGGAAACAAATCTGAAACCCTTACTTCTGGAGCTGTGTTTACTAAACCAATAAAACCACACATCACTGCCCAGCATTCCCAGGTTTCATGAATTTTCATCACATTATGATCATATTATAAACATAGAAGATTAATTAAATTTGAAAGATACATGCCAATTATTATTCTACATAGATTACATGACTTTTTTCAAGGCCTTGTACCCAAACCTCCCTGAAAACATCTGCTCCCAGAACTTCTTTCTGTCAGACAGTGAGATAATTTAGGTATCAATTAAACAGAAACAAGGTAAACTAATTCTTTTCTATTTTTGCTGCACGTTCAGTATAATTATTTCCTATAGTATTTAATAATTAGTCTTTTCTGCAAGATGGACAGGCAGTATTGAAATTTAGTGACATTCATAGCTAGGATCTCTTTGCTCCTCTGAAACAAACAGTGCCCCAGACTTGACTGGTTTATATCTAAAATTACAGTATATTTAAGTATATTTAGCAATATTTTAAAGTAATTTCTTATGTAACTTTCTGCAAACTGTTACTTTTCAATTTTTTCTTAAAATTTACTCTCACTTAAAAGAAGTCATTTAAATTCCTTTATTAGTTTAGTAGTACTAAACTCCTAAAGTTGATATGCTTTTGTATAGAGAAGTTGGTTGTTTTGTTTTGTTTACTGTATATTCATAATACCTTTATGTGACTATTTTTTTACATCTTCTCTAACTCATATATATATTGTTCTACCAGAATTCTCAAATTTTACTTTAGCTGCATCTGATTTGAAAGAATTTCTAGAAAGCCAAATATCCCTGGAAGTGAATTTTATAAATCCAAAATGAAACAACACTGTGACTAAGTAGAACAAAGTAGATTAGGAAACCCTTAGCCGTCTAATTTTCTGTATGTTTGTTTTCTGTGATATGTGCTCTGCCTAATGTGTATCTATCTCTCTTGTTTGCTTTCTATTTCTGCTCTCTTGGGCTGGATTTTCTCCACTAGCTTTCTCCAAGCCCTACACCTGCCTCTCAGAGTCCCAAGAAACCTCCAGCAAAGGACCCATTAGCGGATCTTAACATCAAGGATTTCTTATAAACAATTTAAGGTATCTAAACTAATACTGAACTTTTCCTGTGGGTTTGTAATAATTACCTATGCAATCCTTAGTTATTTCAGGTATGATATTTATACTTTTGTGTTTTTAATACATGTATATAGTAATAATACTTTGAGTATTTATGCTTTTAAGTCAATCTTAAAAGCTATTAATGAATTAGCAGTGATATTTTATAAACCTTACTTAATTTATAAAACTAAGAGGAAGAAAAATCTCCAATTGTCCTTAGGTCAGAAAGCATATAGATATTATACTGATATAAAGCAAAATGTTGTTCAAGCTACTTGGTAAATTGTGACTGGAATTTATAGAAAGATAACATTTATAATATTGCATTTAGAAATCACCTAAGAATATATTTGGCTACATATCATACTTTTATTTTGTTTAGCCTTCCTTGGCCTCATCGAATAAAAGTTAGATTATTACCCTTTACTTTTCTACATTCAAGTAGAATTTTAAATGTTAACATTCTAGTTTTAAATTCCTAATATAATTTATGAAATGATTAACAGTGAACTTATGAAAGGAAACTTACGAAGGAAAAGGTTTACTATTAACCCCAGCACCTTTCACAGTGGTTAGGTTCTCAACAAATGCTTGCTGAATGTGGATGAACAGTAATAATGCTGCTTTTCATTTACGTAATACTTTTTCTGTCCACTTCTCAGTCATTAACTTCTTTGATCTTCACTGTAGGAGGTCAAACACTATGAGATAAACTAGCCAATACTTCAGTCTCTGTTTCACAACTAAAGAACTAAAGCTTGGCATCATGTGATTAGCCCAAGATCACACTGGAAGAGCAGAATGTTGAAGTTTTGGACCACTGTCCAGTGTTATTTTTATTGTGTATCTATACCTGTATGTTTTTAAACTTTCTCTAGGAATTTTGAATTTCTGTTTTAGGATTTTTATTTTCTTATACAGGGTTAATAATTTGTCATTTTAAGACCTTGACAGCTCAGCCAAGTAATTTCTCTTGTGCCTAACTTTTATATTGCGCTTTGGACTGAGCTGATGTAAGCATAAGACAGTGAACACTTACTTTAACATTTAAAGTTTCAGGAGTGACCAAGGACACTGCATAAAGAAGCCTTTTATCTGCCTCTGATTCAGTAAACATTGCTCCCATCGGATGTCAAGAATGCTGATATTCCATACAGAGATCCTTGACACAGTTCTTACCCTCAGAGATTCACAGTCAAGAGGGAGATACATACTGACACTTTTGTGGAAAAGAGTTGCTTACTGGGCTAGGCCGTAAGACCCCAGGATTGGTTTCTTGGTGAAGATGACTTCTTGGAGTAGCCAAGAAGATAAGTGAGGAATAGAGTAATTGAAGGCATTGAATTACCAGGAATATCTTCCTTTTTCTTCAATTCTGTCACTTATTCAACTGTTTGGTTCCACGTTGAACACCGTGACCAAAAATAATTTAATAATAATAATAATGATAATGGAAGTCACTGCCATTACCTTTTTTCACTGCTTTTATGAAGGTTAGCTGTTTTTAATTGAAATTGAATGTCTTACCACTAAGATTTTTAAGTATCCAAAATCCAAAATTTTGCTGATATAATTTTTTTTCTGAAACAAAAATATGCATTTAAAAGGTTTTTACATTTTTTTTCCTGGCTGAAATTTTAAGCTTGTTTTGAAAAATGAAAGTTAGTATATCAAGGTCAATTTGATAATATAGAAACATCTTGCGTAAAGATTTTTCATACCACCTGTGAAGTAAAATTGCAACAGAGGTAAAATATTTGAGGAATATGTAGTATTGTTTTTAATTCAAGTGCCTTTTATCTTTACAGCTGCAATTTTTGTGACTGAATAGGAAAAAAAACAATGAGTTTGAAGACGTCAAATAAGATTGATACTCAGATTTACAAAGGGAACCACCAGTACCAAACCCAATGCTTACTCATAACTTCTCTTCCGAAATGTGTAGCACAGCTGTGAAAGTGAACATTAGGAATGTGTATTACCTTAGCTGTTATCCCTACTCTCAAAATTGTAATGTATTTGGATTATTTGTGTGTTGTATGCTGTAAACAATGAATGGATGTTTCTGATGCCCTTAGTGCTATTCTGGACCTCGCCCATGGATGGATGGTGCAACTGTTGTGTGGTGAGCCATTTGCAAAAGTGTTTCTGTGTTTTTGAAGGTTTCAATGTATATATAACTTTTGGACAAACCTACACTCGCTCCATAAATTCTCTTTTCTTCTGTATCTTTGTTGCAAACTTAGTGTGATAACATCAAATAATAAGGAGAACACTTAAATATACAAAACTTTTTTCAGTGTGGAGTACATTTTTCCAATCACAGGAACTTCAACTGTTGTGAGAAATGTTTATTTTTGTGGCACTGTATATGTTAAGAAATTTTATTTTAAAAATATAAAAGTTAACATCCATAATAAATTTTTCCCTTTGAAGCTACCTTATCAAGAATGAAAAAAATGTTATAAAAAGTCCCTATTTAATCACTGTTATATTAAAATATATATTTTAGTTTATTTGACAGATTTTGCATCTAAATTGACCTATTTATTCATTCTTGATTAAATGCACTGAAGAGTAAAGTGTCCATTTCTGTCATGTCCATGCAAATGTAATTAGAGATGTGCTGTTTAAGTGATACTATGAAGGCACCTCAAGGTATATCTGTAATTTAAAGATTAGTGCAAATATTTTTATTTTATTCTGGATTTTATGTACATCTGTTAATTTAGTATTTCTTTGTGTGTTCTGTAGACTAGTGTTCTTTCATCTATCAACTGAGCTCAGAGTAGGCTTTGTTGTACCATTGTGATTAGAATTTAAACTAATTCAGAAATTGTATCCTTTAGTGTACATACTGTATCCTTTAATTTTTAATTTGTTGTCATACAGTCTGTGCTGATGGCTTGGCTTAAGATTTTGATGCACAAATGAGATCACTGTTGATCAGTGTTACTAGTGACTTGGCAGCTCTTCGTAAAAGCATATTGGGTTGGAAAGGTGTTTGCCTATTTTTCAAATTATTTCATAGATGTATGGTACCATTTCAAAGTGATTGTATCTGAATTTACTGTGGGGATAACATACACTGTAATGGGGGAAAATTACCTAAAACCAATTTCAAAATGGCTTTCTCTGTATTTCAGTTAAAAAAAACCCAGTGCATGTATGCCCTCTGAGATGCAATAAACACCTTAAACAAAGAAAATACAAACATAATCTTTCTCTCTGGTTATTTTTTAGGGGAACAAATTATTTTCCCATGACACACATAGCACATACAAAATACAGAAAATTTAAAAACATGCAGGGTAAGAAATGCTGTTTGTGCCAACACAGTTTCAATAATTTTACAACAAATTAAAAACAAGGAGGAAAAACACAGTTTTTTTACAAATTTTTATTGAATTTAGTGGGGCAACCAAATTTATTAGTTCATAAAATCAAACAAGCTTCCAGTGCACAGTTCTACAATGCATCATCTGTACATTGCACTGTGCTCATTAACCCAAGCCATGTCCATTTTAATCAGCTGTCCTTGCATGTGGGACTCTGTGACTGCTTCCACAGACACTGAAATTTATATTCCAAAAAAGAAGAGGATGAAGTTTCTTTTAAAATATGCAATTAAGTTTATAATGGTTTTATGAGAATTCTCCATGAAAGTTAAAAAATAACATGACTTAAGTTATAGTTTACTTACACACTTACATGCATTGTCAGACGCAAAATGTGGATTAGACTGTTTTAATGAAATTGGGTAACTTTATGTTTACAAAGGGGCTTGATATATCTCAAAAAGTAGTTAAATCTCAAATAAAAGTATTTCTCAAATAGAAGCATACTTTTATTTCTAAAACTAACTTTCCCTTAGTTACCTAGTTTTGTATCTTGAGACCTGACTTGCAGAAGCTACTATCTGATTATGTATGGTTTTTATAGACTTACATTTATTTGATCATATATTACTTTGTGGGCATATTGTAATAAAATATTGTGTTAGGTTATAAATTGTTTTAAGTTTAATACTGAATTTTTTAAAAGAAGCTTTTCTCTTCATTGAACAAGAGCATTATTTTTAAATCAGACTCTGGACCCTTGCTGTGGTGAGTCTTTGTGTCCTTGGGGAATGATCATAACTGAAATGTTGGATAAGCTTCTCCAGGTACTCACAAAATTAAACTCTCTGGATAATTTTCAACTCAGGTCCTATTTATTTATGGTGTTTCTCCACATAGTCAATGTGCCTTTCTACCTTTACCCCTCCTTCAGCTCTGTCCTCTGCATGTGTGTACACATGTGCACAACAAGCACGCTATTCTGTGTGTGACCATGCCACTATCATACAAGGGGACACCAAACACTTTGCTTGCCCACAGGGCCCTATCCTGAAATTACCTCACCAAACCCACCAGTACAGCTAAATCCCACTTGTCCATCGTGACTTTCCACCCTCTTCTTTTCAGAGCACATTTTTCAACAGCCTTTCTGGTGTTTAACATATTGTGTTATAATCAGCTGTGAAGATGACATCTGCACTGGCTGATTGTGAGCCTCCAAGGCAGGAAATGTCTTCCTGTTCCTATCCTCAGCAACGAGCACTTCAGCAGTGCCAGGTTATGTGTCTGAAGGAGGAACACAGTATGCGAGTTCTTAGAGGTCTGTTCACTTACCTGGATACTGCTGGATTATTACCCTATTTCTGATTACTGATGAGTAACTCTTGCATAGTGCTTTTATTGTCAGAAGGTATTAGAGTTTTAATAATTCTGTGTCAGCTTACTAGAATAGAAGAACTAACACCTGTTAAAACCCATCCTGAGTTGAAGATTTGAATCACTTTACATATGGTGTAATGATCACAAGTGGTCTTCAGTATTACAGTGTCTCCTTTGTTCTCTCTCTTTTATGTTTATTGTACTTAATATGAAGAGAGACAAAATGTTTTCTTTTTTTTGGGGGGGGATAATTCACAGATTCAGAAGAGGAAAGGTGTGGAGATGAAAAAAGAAATGAGAATTTGATTCACAGAAGGTAAATTTTGCAACACCCTCTTCCTGCCTCTTAAATAGACACCTTTGTTAATATATCCACAGCATTTTGTTGGTGAACAACGGGCATAGAGTGGTTACAGTGTTTCTTGTGTGGAAGTAGTTGTTGAAAATCAAAATAAGTGTTATTTTCATTGGAAAATCGTGTTGGTCAATGTTTTGAGACAGCAAGATTTGTGGTAGTCTGTTGCTCATTCTCTTGAAGTAAGAAAATTTCTGTTTCTCAAAGCCTTACTGACAGCAGATATCACTACTGGGTACATTACTGCGATCTCTGTGAGTGAAAACTTGTGAGGGAGCAATGTGCTTTTGTAAAATGGTAACTAACCTTAGCTAAACTCTCAGAGCTGCAATGTTAAATTATTCAAGTTCATTTCTGCTTTTACATGCATGTTCAAACAATTCTGAAATACAAGAACATTCTCTAGTTGAGCCTACAGGCAGTCCCTAGGTTATGAATGAGACAGGTTCTATAGTTTTGTTCCTTTAAGTTGAATTTACATGTAAGTTGGAATGGGTACGTTTACCTATTAAATACAACTTAGATGTTTGTTTTAACATAGTATTCAATTTTACCTGTCTGTTTATAAAAGTATTTAAACATTTTCAAATACAGCTTTAAACAATCTAGGATGATGCAGAGGATGATGGACTTATTGGAGAGGATGGGATTGGTATTAGAGAGACAGGGTTTGATTCTGCTGCTGTAGTCAGTTTCTTGAAGTAGGTATCGAGGGAGGTTTGTACAGAGCTACTCTTTTTCTCATCATAAATGGCCCTGTAACACCTCAGACCTTCAGTAACTGGATGGTAAACTTTGGCAAACCTCTCTGTATCAGAATCTTGTTCCTCTGACTATGCCATTCATGATTCAGTGAGACCAAATGTATCAGCTAACGCTTTTGTAGAAAACTTTTTCAATTTTGGAGTTTCTAGGTCCCTGTTTTCTTCCCTAAATGCTATCATTTGCTGCTCTAGTTCCATAAGGTCTTCATTGGTTAGTTCTTTGCCATGGAAGTCGAGTAACTCTATGATATCATTCTCATTGGTGTCCAACTGCAGTTGATTACCAATAGCTCTTACGGTGTTTTGTTCATCCATTCATAAGTATGAGTTGTACGTAAGTTGAATGTTTGTAACTCAGGGACTTACTGTATAATAGTATTCTATAACTTATTTACAGACAGAGGTTTTCAAACTCTTTGCTATCAAGACTAAAATTTACAATGTATTGAGGACCTCCAAAAGTTTTGTTTACATGGGTTATAACTGTCAATATTTAATATGTTAGAAATTAAAACAGATTTTTTAAATGTTTAATTTATTTAAAACAAAAATATTAAAACCATATATAAACACAAATAAAATATTATGAAATATTACAGTTTCTAAAAATATTTAGAAAAGTTTTGACATATTTGCAGGTCCCCTTAATGTTACAGGGGACAGCCATGTTCTCATGTCTGCCTCTACAGTTGATCTGTTGTGATAACCCATGTCACGCAGTCACTGGAAAATTCCACTCTGAGCACACTTGTGAGAAAGTGAGTGTCTTAGTATTACTATGAAAATAGTTTTTACCTCATTGTATTGTTATAAAAATAATTTTGATTTTACAGATCATGTGAAAGGGTCTCTGGGATCCTCAGGAGACCCCAGACCATGCCTTGAAAACTGACTCTTTAGATTTAAATGAATTGGTTTTATACTCTTTGAAAGAGAAAAAAAATACTAATAGAATACACTGCTGCATGTGTATATGTATGTGTGGATGTACGGAATATTATTACCACCAAAATTTTTTGTTCAGCATCATTCCAAATGCCAACTTCCACCACTACCACATTACTTTTTAATCTTTATTTATTTTTTTACAGGTACAGAGAGAGAGTCAGAGAGAGGGATAGATAGGGACAGAGAGACAGGAACGGAGAGAGGTGAGAAGCATCAATCATTAGTTTTTTGTTGCCATTGCAACACCTTAGTTGTTCATTGATTGCTTTCTCACATGTGCCTTGACCGCGGGCCTTCAGTAGAGCAAGCAACCCCTTGCTGGAGCCAGCGACCTTGGGTCCAAGCTGATGAGCTTTTGCTCAAGCCAGATGGGCCCGCGCTCAAGCTGGCGACCTCGGGGTCTCGAACCTGGGTTTTCCACATCCCAGTTCATCGCTCTATCCACTGCGCCACCGCCTGGTCAGGTACTACCACATTACTTTTTAAGTAATGCTAAAGTCTGTGCAGAAATGTGAGTTCTGCATTGGACTGTATAGGAGAGAATTCCTGCTCAAACACCCACTGTTACCTTAAGCAAGTTCCTTAACTTCCCTAAACTTTAGCTTTTTTGTCTGTGGAATGAAGAAATTTCCTACCTATGTACTTTTTATTTAATGAGATCAGGCAAGGAAAACACCTAACACAGAGTAGTACTTGATAAATATTGTTTGATAAATATAGCTGTTGTTACTTTAAAAATTATTATGGTTATTTTTGCTATAGATTTTCTCATTTATCTATAATCATTAGGACACTAAAGGATGCAGAAGGTAGAAGGGTTAAAAATAGCAATTATTATTAATATTAAGAGATATTCCTTAATGAAGTACAAAATATGTGTAAAAATTTGGTAAATGTTAAATGGCTGTTACACATATTAAATACAACTCACAATTCAACACAGCACTGGAGGATTAAGTGCATCCTCAGCTGAGAAAGAGCATCTGAATGGGATACAAACAACAAATTGTAAAACTCGATTTCCTTGAAATTTCTTCTTAGACACAGTTTCCAATATCTAATGATACTTTTTAAGAACACAAATGTAAGATGCTGATATAATAGATGCTTTTGACCAACAGTAAAATTAAGGGTGTTTCTATTTGAAGATCAAGATTTTTAACAAATGTATTTTGACAGTGGCTTTAATAGTTTAATAGTATTTTTATAAAAGGTTTTATTTATTCATTTTAGAGAGGAGAGAGAAGGGGGAGGAGCAGGAAGTATCAACTCCTATATGTGCCTTGACCCTGTAAACCCAGGATTTTGAACCTATGATCTCAGCATTCCAGGTCAATGCTTTATCCACTGAGCCACCAGACATCAGGCAACAGTGGCTTTAAAAAAAAAACTACAAGAAATATTTAGTGATGATTTGGAGATGAACGATGCTGTTGAAATTAGAATGGACTTAGTGTGTGCAGCATGCTGTTGCAGCCAACTGGGTTGGAGTAGGGAGATAATTTAGAACAGAACCCTGTGGCTACATGAAACTGTAACCTGGGACAGAACCCATGCCTGTGGAAAGCAGGCTCCAAAGGGTCCAGGCTTAGAAGGGTTCACTTCCAGCAAGGGGCAGGAGAGACAATTATATCTTAATGTTTCTGTTCTCTGCTGTTAACCCAATCATTAATACTAGATTTATTCCCAGATACCCAAAAATCTCGTGATTCATCTCTGTCTCTTTTAGAGTAGGACCATTTTGGGGTAAATCAATTCATTTTATAATGTATAATTGTCTTTGTAAAAATCTAAACAGGATATTAAACCTTACAGCCTAAAAGTCTTATAAATATATGCCAAGGAAAGTTGGGGTTATTTTTTAAATCATCAATTTTGGGTCACATGGAACTTGGCACTCTACTGAAAACAGGAAATGGAGTTGTGCCCATGTAATGTAATATATCAGATATAAATTTGGTGCTAGATTTTTAGAAAATCTATCCCTTTCCTCGGGGGGGTGGGGGGGACAACGGCTTCAAAACTAAATGAAAAGGAGCATTTGGTTTAGAATAAATTGACAAAAGTGTGGTTGCTATTTGATTTAGTTCAAAACAAAATATATTACTTACTGGTTGGTTGTGTGTTAACTAATGAATTAGGTCACTGTAAAATCACATAATGTTCATTATTTAAATTTGTTGTCATTGCTTTCTTTATGAGTGGATGTTATCAGCCTTATTGATGGATATTCTATAAAAGCATTAACCATACACATCTAAGAGTGAAGTCATTATATTTTTCCTCAAGTGCAGTTTTCTGTCCTGGTTGGTGGTCTCACTACCTCTACCTAGTCTTCCAAGCCAGAAATTTGAGTGACATGACATCCTCAGCTAATCTTCTGTCCTACATTCAGTGAGCCACTAAGTGTACTGAGTGTTTTGCTCCCGGAATGTCTTGCAAGTCGCCATCTCCTGCCATTCCCACTGCCACTTCCTTAGAATAGCTGCTTTTACTGGGCTCTTTGTCTCTAACCCCCACATAAACTCACCCCAGTCCAGACTAAATGGTACTGCCAAGTTTCCTTCTCAATTTTCCAGCCTGTCACATTGCCCTAACTTAAAACCTGTATTAGTCCTTGGCTATCTAAAAGTTAAAGTCTAAGCTCTCTAGCATGGCACCAGAAGTCTAGCATAGCAAGACCAGAAGTCTATTCCTGGCTAGAAATTTAGCTTGGAAACCTCATTTTTTGCCATTCTTCACCACCAAATAGAGCCAACTTTCTATATCATCAATTCCTAAATACTTACAGTATCCTAAACATGCTGTGCAGTGTCACATTTCAGACCTCTGCATAAATTGTTTCTTCACCCATGGATGCCCTCCATTTTCCCAAGATCCCTAATGATAGGCTGCCAAACTCCTACTCATCCTACAAAACCCAACAACATACATGCCACCTCCTTTAGGAAACCTTTCTTTTCATCATGTTAGCCCACCCTGATAATTGATCCTTCTCAAATGTGTTTTTAGCACCCTTTACTTGTTTCACATTTTCTGCACTGTGTGTGTATATGTATGTATGTATGTGTGTGTATATAGATAGATAGATAGATAGATAGATAGATAGATAGATAAATAGATAGATAGATAGATATAGATATAGATATATATCTGACTTCCTTACTATATTATAAATTATTTGAGAAAGGGTAGAATCTAGGACTTAACTCTATATTCTATGTACCTAAGTTTAGACTCAATAAAATTGTGCTGAACTATATTGATCTAACCTATATTGTAAAGCAGATTATAAATAAAAAAATATATAGTACAGTAGTCCCCCCTTACCTGTGATTTTGCTTGCCGAGGTTTCAGTTACTCCCATCAACCATGTTCCAAAATAGTCAATGGAAAATTCCAGAAATAAACGTTTCCTAAATTTTAAATTGCGCAACAATCTGAGCAGCATGGTGAAATCTCATGCCCCTCTCTGTCCGCCCCACCTAGGATATAGAGCATCCTTTTGTCCAGCATATCCACACTGTATACACTGCCTGCTTATTAGTCTCTTGGTAGCCTTCTTGTTTATCAGATCAGTGTGACAGTATCAGAATGCTTGTGTTTAAGCAACCCTTATTGAATCATATTCACATAACATTTATTACAATACATTGTTAAAATTGTTCTATTTTACTTATTTTTTTAAATCTCTTACTGTGCCTAGTTTATAAATTAAATTTGACCATATCATAAAAGTATGTTACATAGGAGGGAGACATGGTATATGTTGATTTTATTACTACAGGCAGTTTCAGGCATCCACTCAGATAAGGAGTGGGGGCTACTGAATCTCATTTATGGGAAATAAGTAAAATTACATTTTGCCACTGATTGTAAAGTTATCCCATATCTTAGGGAGTTTTGTAAATTTGTTTCATTTCTGACCATCATTTTATAAAATGACTGAAAAGAAAAGATGTGCATCTGATACTCTCATGCCTGCCCATACTCTCTGCTTGGTGGCTGTTTTCAGGGGGATGCTGTCCCTTCCTGTGGAGCAGCTGTAAGGATAATGACGTGGTGCTGTATGTGACTGCTGCAGGTCACAATGGACACCAAGAACTTAAAGGCCGACCTTGAGGGGACATCAGTTCAGCCCAAGGCAAAGGTTGTGCAGCAATCTTCATAAATGGCAGACCCGGGTAGCAGCACAGCGCTCTGGCAGAGCCGCACCAGAAACAGCCAAGTGCTGCATGGGTTCCCGGGCTCCACGCTGAAGCTGCCCTGGCAACTGTGGTAGGGTGAGTTCGCCACATTCAAGCACATTCCCATGTTTGAGAGCAACTTCATCCGGGTCAGCGAAAGAGAAGTGATCGATGTGCACAGCAGTGTGCAAATGGTCCCTATGGGCATTGCACACACCAGCCCTGACCTCACAATACCTGACGTCATACTGCTGGCTCGACCAACAGTCAACTGTGCAGTCCATGCCAAACGGGACCACAACCAGAGCTTGGAGCTGACCAGGCTGCTTCCTTTGAAGTGTGAGAAGTTGGTCATCTGCAGTCGTGAGAAAAAAACATCTCCACTAGAAACTTGCCACTGGCCACTCTTTTTGCCTACAACCATTCCCCTCATCAGATGCTAAAGATGTGTTTGCTCACTGGGAAGGCCTGGTGTTCCTCCTGAGACTGCCAGTGGAGGCTGGAAACGATCCCCATGTCACACCAGCCTGCAACAGGACAGACATAACTGTGTTGGAGGCAGAGGACAGGCGGAGCCCCACAGTAAGCTTTTGCAGAGACTCCCAGAGAGGAGGCAGAGTGCTTCCAGATTTAACAGGAGGTTCTCAGGCTGCTCTCCTAGGCTGACTGGGGAAACATTGCATGTGGAAGGGCTAAGACCAGATAAGCTACTATGTATGTGAGGCCTTGCCACATTTGGGGAGCTCTCAAATGCTTCTGTATATCTGAGGTCTCTTACATGACAGCTCTTCTATCCTACCATACCCAATGCTGTAATGCCTTCAGCAGCAGCCTGACCATCCAGTCTGTTCTGGAACCCTTACATACAAGTACTGCTGTGCACTCAGGCAGTCTGATCTGTGGCAGGACATTTTTAACTATTAGAAAGCCCTTTCTTTATTTGAGCCATGGACTTATTTTTGTATAAGTCCCTGTGCTTTGCACACAGGTACACAGTTTGTTAGTAGCTTTCAGAATATAAAACGGACATAGCTTTTGACCAGCTGTTTCCCTTCAGGAAGCTTTTGTAGAAATGCTCAGACAAGTGTGTAAAATGAAAGTGTAAAGATGCACATGCACACACACAAATACTGAAAAGATTACCATCTATGTATTTGATAATTTTGTCACCACTTCCCTTAACAACATATTTGAAGGAGTTTACAAGAAAAATATCAAGGCAGGTAAAACTGAGAAAATTTAACCTGGAAGAGAAACAAAAATATCATTGTGCAGAACAAGAACTGTGTGAGGTAGAAGAACAGTCAGTTTAGGAAAGATAGGTTATCACAGTGGTTCCCTAACCTGGATGATCACTGTAATTACTCAGAGAACTTGATCTAATATAGATTATGGACTTCGCTCTTAGGGATTCTAGGAAAGATCTCAGCGAGACCCTGAAAACTGGGCTTTCTAAAATAATTCCCTATTATTTTAATAAGCAGCCAAATTTGGAAACCACTGGGTTAAGGGACACTACTGAAATGTTGTAAATCCAGTGGACTATGAGTATGTAGCTGTATTTGAAAGTTCCAGATGATTCTAGCAAAAGAGAATATTTCCAAATACTTCAAAATAGGAAAACTACATAGAGTATTTTGTTTGATCTAGCCTAAGAATTGACACATTTAATTACTGGGAATAAAAAGGTGGACCATGTAGCATTATGTTACACTAGTTTTCACCAAAACCCAAGCTTTAGTTTGGGAATATGTGCAAGAGAGACATGCTGCTATATGTAGGCTGATATGTGGGCTGATGGTTACCCAGGATATCTGTTCATGGAGCCACATCAGTCATGAACCATCTCCATGAAGTGGCACAACTGCCCATTTGGTGGGTTCAATAGTGTCACTTATTTCTCCAGGTCACAAAGAAAGCATTTTTTTAATGTTTTATTTATTTATTTATTTTACAGGGACAGAGAGAGAGTCAGAGAGAGGGATAGATAGGGACAGAGAGACAGGAACGGTGAAAGGTGAGAAGCATCAATCATTAGTTTTTCGTTGCCGTTGCAACACCATAGTTGTTCATTGATTGCTTTCTCACATGTGCCTTGACCACGGACCTTCAGCAGACCGAGCCACCCCTTGCTGGTGCCAGCTACCTTGGGTCCAAGCTGGCAAGCTCTTTGCTCAAGCCAGATGGGCCCACGCTCAAGCTGGCGAGCTCGGGGTCTCGAACCTGGGTCTTCCGCATCCCAGTCCGATGCTCTATCCACTGTGCCACTGCCTGGTCAGGCAAGAAAACCTTTTAAAGTAGATGTTCCAAGTACAGTGGCAAAATACTAAATTCAGTTTCCTCAAAAATAACACACTTTTATTTTTAGGCAATTGCTTGATAAAATGGTACTTTTGTTTAGCAGTAGAATCTTGGTACCAGGCTGATCCTGATTTTTAAAAGAAATAATAAACAGTACTTTTTAGGTATTGCAAAAAAAAATTATTTTTAAAATTTAAAGTTTTGTCTTCTATGCTGTTGACTGCAAATCTAACAACTGAACCATATAAAGTAGTTTTGAAGGAAAAAATTCACATGTCCTCCCAGAACTTTCTACTGAGTAATATTAGTACATTCCTTTCTTCTATAACTTGAGATTTGGGATGTTTTGTGATCTTGTATCTGAGTCAGTAGCACTAGTCCAAATTCTAAGTAAAACAAAATCACAAAGCTTTGACTGCTGTCAATTAATGGCAAGAGAAAAGCTAGTAAGCGGAGGGGCCTTGGAATAGAAAGGGGCTTCTTCTTATCTTCCAAAAGCCTCAGTACTCTACAGATTATTCTTGGAAAGCCTCTGAATTGTTTCTCCAGCTAAGAACAGATAAACTCCTTAGTGGGAAGTTCTTAGAAAAACTGCACTGTTACTAAACCCTGGCAGCTGAATGTTCAGGAATAACCTAATGGTGGGGAGGGGAAGATTATTTTCAGAGAACAAGAGCTGTATCACCCCAATCTTCCCACATGCCCACCAGCGGACACACTCGCACACTCACACTAGTTCTTCTGGGATAAATGACTGCTGATCTCTGTTCTTGGGATAGTCTAGTCTTTCTTTCAATTGTATTAGGTAATTTCTATAATCTTTTAACACTAATTGCAACTATAGGGTATATTTGGGGAACATTTACTTTATACAGGGAAGTCTACTATGGTTAGACAATTAAAGGTAGTATTTTATTCTACATCCTGAATTTTTTCCATTACACCAGAGATGGTGTAGTTATAAACCATAGTGCTAAGTGAATGCATAAACTGGGTGCCTCAATGTCAAATTCTAAATTTTCAATAACAAATTAATATTCAACATAGACAAATATTTTAACAGTTTATGATTTGTGGAGTTTAATAAAATGTTGGGGAAAGAGGTTTTTCTTGATGTTTGAGTTTAGAATTACATTGGAGTATTAAAACAAGTCAATTCTGTAGGCCACTAATGTTTCTCTTTATTTTTTTATTTTTTAAAAATTATTTTTACCACTTCTTTTAAATAAAACTTTTAAAAAATAGATTAAGAGATTAAGCTTTTTTGATGAAAAACTTTCTATAATGTAATGCCTTCCAAAATTTATACTGAACTTAACCATTATATTGATTGTGTAGTCTTATAAACATGACATGTATTAGTATACTTTCACATGACTACTTGCACCAAAATTCAGTAGCTCTGAACTACTATAATTTTATAGTTTTTATACCTTTTTAAAAGTCCTTTAGAATGTCAATTGTCAGGCTGTCACATCATAAGTCTGTCGTAGACTTTGGCACCTGCCTTCTATTTATAGTTTGGAAAATCAGATTTCCAAACTTGTTAAGATTATTTCTAGAGTAAAAGTAATTTTGTGTCATCCATTTTGGTTATCAGAGAATAATATTTTTTCTTATATTTTGTTATTGATTTTTAGATAGAGGAAAGAGGGGCGAGGAGAAGCAGGAAGCATCAACTCATAGTAGTTGCTTCTCATATGTGCCTTGACTGGGCAAGCCCAGGGTTTCAAACCTACGACTTCAGCATTCCAGGTCAATGCTTTATCCTCTGCTCCACCACAGGTCATACCTCCTTATACATATATATTGGATAGTTGAAATTTCCAGCAAAGGAAATTCTAGATAAGTGAGATGTTAACTGTATTATACATCACTAATAAAATTACATGTAAAATATAGAAAGGAGTATGGAAATCAGAGCAGTTAGGTTGAGCAAAAAATGTGGAGGAACTTTTCAAAATCATCTGTATTCAGTTGTATAAACAGATTCCAAAATATTTCTCTTATCTATGCCTTGTGTGTGAAAATATACACATTTTTCAAGATATAAATACATACAAAGAGAATTTTAACAACATAAATCCAAGTTTGAGTGTTAGTGGAACATTTAAAAATATAGATAGAAATGTGCTCATATAGCCAGTTTGGACTTGTCCTCAGTGCTTTAAAAAAAAGTGAAGGGATTTTAAGATATTACTAGAAATTTTAAAATATTAAACAAAAATATTTTGGAGGGAAGCTCTGAGCCAGAGATGATCTCATTAAATGTTTTAATGGCAGATGGAGAGGGTGAGCACTGTCATTTTGAAGGCATATTTCTCAGAATCTCAAATGAGCCAGTAGGGAGTATGGCAAATATCTCATTCCTTAAGTGCCACAAGATTCTGATATTAAAATTCTCATTATAATAAATATTTCCATTATTTAGATATGTAGCTCGGTAATACAATATACACTTAATATCTCCAGTTTTTTAAAGCCTTATCATGTAGCAGAGAGTAAGTAATGTCCTCAGTGAATACTTGATGTTTTAAACATACCTCTGTTACAAGTGTGAGCACTTGAGATTATGATGAAAGTAGGTAGAAGGTGACTGGTTGACCTGAGCTGTCATTCATACACCTTTACCACATTCCTCTGGTGACTAGGATGTTTGTGAGTTCTTTTGGCCTGACCCCAGAAGCAACTGTGGGTTCAGAATAGACCTAAGCCCTGGCCAGTTTGCTCAGTGGATAGAGCATCAGCCTGGTGTGTGGACGTCCGAGTTATATTTCCAGTCAGGGCAAACAAGAGAACTGACCACCTGCTTCTCTTCTCCTCCCTCTCTTCCTTCTCTCTCTCTCTTTTCTCCCACAGGCAGTGGCTCTGTTGGCCCGAGTGTTGGTCCCGAGTGCTGGTCCTGAGCGCTGAGGATTGCTGGGTTGATTTAAGCATTGGCCCCAGATGGAGGCTGCTGGGTGGATCCCGGGCAGGGTACATGCAAGGGTCTGTCTCTATATCTCCCCTCCTCTAACTTAAAGAAAAAAAAAAGACACTTATTATAGACTGAATGTTTGTGCCCCACCCCACCCCACCCCCTCATATATTAAAGGTAATTGGGGTGAGATGAGGTGCTGACGGTATTAGTCCCCTTATGCAGACACCAAAGAGCTCACTAGCTCTCCCTCTGAGAGTAAACAAAGAGGGCATGTGAGCACACTGCAAGATAGTAGCTGCCTACAACTGACAGAAGAGGCTTCAGCAAATTACCTTGCGGAAATCTCGTTTTCAAAACTGTGAGAAATCAATTTCTACTGTTTAGGCTACCAATCAATGGTATTTTGTTATGGCAGCCAAACAAATTAGGACAACACTTCACCTGTGGGTGAAGCAAATTAGCTCAGGTTGAGGCCACAAGTTATTTTGACCATGTTCCAGTCAGTTTCACTAATTGGATGGAACTGCCAGTTATTAATTACAGAAAGGAATAAATGAGATTTTCTCCTTAGACTTTATTTATAAGTAGAAAAGAAAACATTTGAGGGTGTTTACTCCCCTTTGGTGAATGATAAAACAATAAAAACTGTAGCTCCTACACAGTGACCCCAATGGGAACAAGATTTCACTATCAACTAGACCAAATCTCCTAAGTATTTCTGAACTTTATAATTTGATCATTGAAGAAAGAGCAATTCTACCTATAAAATACAGTTTATTTAAAAGATTCTTCTGTTAATTAACTGGAGATATTATAAAAAAGTATTTATACAAATATTTTTTAAACTTTTAAAATCGGTAGCCAAAATATAATTGTTATAAGGAAACCATATTAAAGAATAATGATGTTATTTCCAGGTTATTTATAGCTATAGAGTCATATCCTTATAACACCCAGTGCTTGGTTCAATTGCCTTATCTCTTAATGTTCTTAATTTATGATCACAATTCATTTTTGAGGAGAGTAAATACCTGATTTACCAGTATACGACCAAACAGTTATGAATGATTGAAAAGGTCAACATTGGGAATAAAATCAAGAGAAACACAATATAATCTTTATAGTTTATAGCAAATTGAACTAACAGTTTAAATTAAAACAATGTTATATTCCTGAATTTATTTTAATAACTAAACAATATTTAGGGTTTTTATCGCTGAACAACCACTTAAAGAAAATGTTGTGGAGGGATTTTAAAATGTAAATGTGAAGATAAACTAGGTAATTTTTATGGTCTCTTCTAAAACTGACATTCTTTATGAAATAAGAATTTCAAAGAATTCTTTGATCTATAAATATAAAAGGTAATGATTTATCTAGAATTCTGGTCTTGGCCATACATACATTAAAATACATACATATATATATATATATATATATATATATATATATATATATATATATATTTAGTGGGCATTTAAAATTTAACTAAGAAGCTTATTAAGAATGGGAGGAGTCTTATTCTTCCCATTCATTTATCCATTTCAGCAAAACAAAAACATAAATTAAATGAAATATGTTATTTGAGTAAAGAAAAAACCCACAATTTTAAATTTCAGTTGTTTTATAAATAGTTATTTCAATTCATCTGTTGATAAGTTTCTCAAAACAGTAAATCAGTATAGTCCTTTGCACACAGTAGGTGTTCTGTAGGATATATTTGTTTAGTTAGGTGAATTCAAATTAATTTTCTATTTCAAATCTGTTAAGCATAACAGAAAAAGTATATGAAGTAAAACTTTCTAATAGAGTACATGTTAATGGTCCTAAATAGGTCGTATAAGATTCATAATTCAGAAAAGAGAATGAGAGAATCAAACTTCTGCAAAGAAAATGAGCTAATATATTTTTGGAAAGTACAGTGATTTTAAGGAAATTATATATATTCAGAATTTAACCTTCAACACCAAATTATTGACACTAAACACTTAAAATTACTCTGAATTTACTCAAATCCCAGGAATTATTTTGTGAGATTCTGAAGATGAAATTTTGTGTGTGTGTGCATTTGCAATAAGTGTGCAAAATTCACCTTGAAACACCTTTAGTTGCAATGATCATATAGATGATTTTCCAAAAAAGATCTAAAAAAAACTTTTGAGTCAGTAACCCTATTCTACTGGCACCAGTGATAAAATACTACTTAGTGAAATGTGTGTAGAATTAAACAGAATAATTTTAAATTAAATGACAGTTAATTTAATATTTGCATATAAAACATATATACAGATACAATAAGAGTTATAACTGATTTCCTTTTAATTTTTTTATTAAATGATTTTTAATTGATCCATATTATTAAAGGACATACACTTGTATAGAATTTAGATATTTTGGACACCATACACAAAATCATTTTATCATAATCTGATCAAATATTCCTTTGCATACAAATCAAATATTTAACTCCCCATTCATAAAAATATTAATAATAATAACAAATATAAAAGTTTGAGCTCTGGCAGAGTCAGTGACTTGGTGTGTGTCATGACAGAAGAAAATGTACCTTAGCAACCGTCAGGAAGAGCATACCAGATATCGGGTCAGCAATTCCTGAATTTTATGGTTCACTCAACTACAAATCACTAAAACCCTTTACAAATAAGAGCCTGAACTAATTAATGCCCTTTGCAGCCATTCAGCTAATATCTATCTGTTCATTGAAGAAATATGTATCAAGTGCCCCAGGGCAGCTTAGGCTGCTATGATGGTGGCCACAGTGAGTGTACAGCCTTGGTCCCTACTGAAAATAATCAGTACCATCTTTTAAAAATTATCTGTAAATTGTATTTATTTTAAGGAATTTATTTAAAATTACTAATCAGAGAATTCAACAAAATAATATGCCTATGGTCATATGAAGAAGGCTGAATTTTGTCAAGGGAGTAAAAAAGCTCTTGTTTGAAAAATACTAGAATTGCTTGTCCTGAAAATATAGCAACCCATACATAGGAGACTATAAAATAACATGATGTGCCTTTCAATGCATGATCATTTATAACTGTGGAACTGTCTTCCCTCTGCCTACATGGAAAGTCCATGGTTTGAACACTATTTAAATAAAAAAATGTGAGATCTTTAAAAGTCTCAGCTTCCCCATTTTTAAACATAGGACAAAGTATTTCTCCCATTTTAAATAATACACACTTCAGTTGATATTTTTCAAAGCAGTAAAATAATTGATAGTTTTGATTGTAAAGCGATTGCTTGTAATTCTTAAAAACAAAAACAAAGCAAAACAAAGACTTAAAGTTTCTCAGACCCAGGAAAAATATAAACAATGAGGGCAAGGACTGAATGGGTCCATTTCAGAGTAGTACTGTCTGTCTGTTGTAGATTTCAGTCTCTAACTTGATTTTAAATGTTACTGTCTCCTCTGTATATGCAATTTCACATTAATATGCAACTGACATTTTATTAGATTCTTCTTAGAGTAGGACCCTGAGAATAAGTCCATTGAGAAATCACATTATTTATAGTACCAGCTTGAAGTTTTTTAAAGAATGTTTAATTTTTAAGAAGGCAGAAAGAAGCAAAGTTTTTTCCACAAACCAAACTTAACCACCATGTAATGAAGAATATATACTTACTATTGAAATGCCCATCTAGTTTCAATATCTTTACCTAAACCTTTTTTAAATATATGAAAATCTAGTGTTGAAAAAGTAAATTTATAAAAGTGTTGAAATGCTATTAATACGGTTCAAGTCCAGGCATAACCTGTGAAGTGATCTTGCTACAATAATGAGAACTGGTTTTCTTGGCGATTTATATCATCCATGGCCTGTTTCAGGCTCCTGTTATCCGTAAGTACAGTCGGCACCATCTCCGTGAATCCAGAGGCAAATCTGCGCATATTTGAGGGGAGTGATGCGCACCGCCACGTTGTAGTCCTTTTGAACACCGTGGACATCCACCCACTGGTGGCCTGAATAGACTGCAATGATTTTGCGCTTCCAATTCTTTTTGTTTGGCTCTTTGAGACGCAGGTAGACCCCGGAACCAGTGGAGCCTGACTCGGCATCGCAGTATTGGTAGAGGAGATCGTTGGATTCATCGGACACGCTACAAAACCGGTAGACCAACTGATCTGCTCTATCGTGATCAAATCCTGAGAAGTGGATCATACCCCCTGGCAGCTTCTTGATGGTCGGACTGATTCCTAGTTCCATGTATTTCTTTTTGTGAGCGCGCTTCAGCTCCAGAAGAGCGTAGTCATAGTCCAGAGTGGCATCGCCCTTCCCTCCTGTGGCCCAGCCTTTGGGAATGTGGGTATTCTTGACCCGGGTCCACTGGAAGGAGGGCCTGCCCTCAGCGACTCTCTGACCCCGAGCAGATCCCTTCCTTCTGCCAGCTGTGGCCCTCCCCTTCAGATTCTCTTTGCTACCCTCTGTTTGGTCACCAGCATTAGCTTCTCTCCTGCTCCTCTTAGAACCCCTACGCTTCTTCCCAACTCCTTTATTCCTCATCTTCAACAACCCTACCCTAAGCTTTTTACTCCCTTTAATGTAGTCCCTCCCATCGTGCACACAGTGGGCAGCAGTTAGAACATGACTGGGGGAGACGAGAACGCCACTGCAGCCCGTGGAGAGTTTCACAGCTGTATTGAAAGGGAAATTAGTCAAGAATCGTTTGTCCAAGATGCTGAACCTGCTGTCTGTGCCGTACACCTGTCTCTTTCTCCTAACAGACGCTCCTTTGGCAGTGATATTCTGAGTCGGCTCAATGACCAAACCTTGAACTTTCACTCTGGTCAAGGTTCGGGTGCCATTCTCAAAGACAGTTTCATAGGAAAGAGAATCTTCCAGGTCGGAAAGGCTGGGAGCTGGGAGTTCTTTCTGGCATTCAATGCCGCACACTTTCTTTAACACCACCCTAGCATCTGCAACAAAGGTGGGGCTAGTGAGATGGAAAGTTCTTTCACTGACAACCCGGGGTACTTTTCTCAAATGCCACATAAAATTCTGTTCCACCTTTGATCCATTGATGAGGGTCCACCCAAGGGTGAAAAATATCAACCAAAATAGTGTATTTTCCATTTTGTTCTTCCCTTTTGTCCTTAAAAAAGAAAAAAGAAGAGAAGTTTTACAATGTTTTCTTTTTAAGTGTTACTTACCCATGTCACTTAGGCCTTGGGTTTTAAATTTAAATGTACCTTCTCCTCAAATAGGAGCCTTTATTTTCACTGTACTTTGGTTTTACTGTGGTGAAACACCCTGGTAAGTAGACTCATACAACTTGCCAAAATCAGTATGTTGTGTTTCACCCAAGCTTCCCTGCACCAGCCCTAACTCACCTGCCCGCATCCCCACCGGCCTTCTCCACCTCCCCAGGCAGCCCAGCGCATGAGGAGAGGAGGATGGGATAGCTAACTGGGTGCCTGTTACGTAAACCACACTCCCTTCCTTGCTAGGTCTCCTAACAACGTTATTTCCGGAGGATTGAGATGTAAATATAGCAGCAGACATTCTGTACTCTTCTTGCATTTGACTCCTTAAAATCAAGGATCATAAAATTCCTAATTTCTAGAGTATAAATGCCTTGCACAGAGCTTGAAAAACATCCATTAGGTACAGTGAACCCTGAACCATGGTTTGCAGAACAAGCTAACTGATGATGTAAAGGAAATGATCAGATACTATTTTGAAAGCATTAAAGGTTTCTTAAATAAACAGGTTCATCTGCTATTGCTTTGATTTTTACAAGCAGCATCCCTTATTATAAAAAAATAAAATAAAATATGCAGAGGCCATTTTATGTTAAACTAAGAAAAATGTACCCTGCAATTTTTTTAAAAAAACAGTTGTACCTGGAACTACCATCTAAGCAAAGCAATATACAAATATGCTCCCTAGTGAGATTTTACTGTATGTTAAATTTAGTTATAAAAATTTATGGAATGTGGGCTACAATTCTGAATTGGCCATTTGGGGGAACATGATCACGATTAAATGTGGTCCCTTTCATTATGGGTCTCATCATCTAAGAGCAGTGCTTTTGTGTTAAGTGTTTTTGAAGTTGTCAGTACTGATATATCAGCTATTACCTCTCCTAGTGTTTAAATCTTGCCATCTTTTCCTGTTTCTCTAGGCTCCCAGGCATGTAAATTTATGTAGTGGAATTGATGTTGGTCAGTTGTTGCTTTATTGGGGAAAGGGAAGTGGTAGCACTCTTTGGAACAGTAATTGTGAAATTTGTAAGCTATGCTCTAGGTCATTTTTAATAGCTAAGATATCCAGGCTTACCAAATGATTTGCACTTAGTATAAAGCGGAGGCAAATTTGAGGTTACATTATTCTTACAATACTTTGATTCCAAATGCATTCTGACAATCTTTTTTCCCCCCTGTGGAATAAAAAAGTAATGAAGAATGTTAGGAATGTTCCTCAACCCAGGGTATATTCAGAGGATCCTATGCAGTGGCATGAAAATAAAAATTTGTCTCTGATGCAGAGCTGAATACAGGCATCACTTAACACAACAGACTTCATTTAATACACAATCCTATTAACAAACTAATAACATTCCTTTGATAAAAACGAAACATATACTACATAACCTCTTTATAGTTTAAACATGATATATTCACCAAAATATGACAATTAATTTGAATCACCATGCACAAACATATGAAATTTATAATAATCTTTACTATGACTTGGCATCAGCAAGATTACAAAAAAATTTTGCAATATCAATTTTTTTTATCTGTTCACACTTGAACACTGAGGAATGGTGATTCTGGTTATTATTAGACTATATTGTTAAGTAGCTTGTAACTTGTTTTACTTGGGAAAGTAATGCATATTGTCCAAAAATTATTAAGAATATACTTTAGAAAAGAATCCACACTCATACCATAGCATTTCTAATCATTACTATGGCAAATTTGACTTTATACAAAACAGTAATTATACTGGTAATAATTTTGTTGAGTCCCTTAGTATTTTCTTTTGTTATAGCCTATGCAGTTTCCACAATGAATATTTCATCTATTTTATTTAATTGAATTGTCATGAAAAAAGCTAACAATTCAGTAATACTATTGAAACCTTGAAATCCTATGCTTAACTGAGTAGTTCCCAAGATAAAATCTGTCTCTTCCTAAAATAAAAAAAAGCTAAAATCAGAGTTATTTGCTGCCTCTTAGCTTAACAGTGGACCAAAACAGATGATTAAAAAGAGAAATATATTTTATCTCCCTGATTTTTAGCAAAATTTCAATTGAATTTTTTGGTCTGGGAAACAACTTTTTTTTTTTTTTTTTTTGACTGCGTGCCTGGTTTTAATTGTTTGCATGAGAATGCCCAACGTAGAACATGATTGCAGTTAATTCGGCTATGCGTGGGAAACAACTTTTAAAAATTAATTTTTTCTTTCGCCCTTTATGATAATAGCTGTCTATTGTGTACATGCATAATATATGATTACATCAAATACTGAAACTCAGCCAAATAACCTCATTGAGAAATACATAGAATAACTTTGTCCATATTAGCACTTGATACTAATGATCTGTGGAGTAAAAAACATGGGAGGGTCACTCCTAGGCAAAATAGAGGATGTCTCAATAATGGTGTTGTGGTATTGTTTCCCCAGTTAGGGTTTTGTTTTGTTTTTTTTTTTTTCAGTACAATTTAATTTAGCCTTGTAGTTCATTAGCTACTTAGGGATTAGAAAGGCAGAACAGAAATATTAAATAACTGACAAAATGATTGTTTACTATACAAATCATTGAACTAGAATAGAACCAAAAATATAGACATTTTCCTACTCTTTACCAAATAAAACATGTATTCTGTGCCATAATTCTGCAGGCAGACTTTTAAGAAAGCCCTTTGTAATAGTTTTTATGTCAACTTGAGTAGGCCACAGGGTGCCCAGATACTTGGTTGAACTGCCCTGGGTCTGTGTGTGAAGGTTTCTCTGGATCGCATTGGCATGTGAATTGGTAGACTGAGTAAAGCAGTTTTTCCTCCCTACTGTAGGTGGGCCTCACCCAACCAGTTGAAGGGATGAACTGAACAAAAGGGCTGACCCTCTTGTGAGTAAGGAAAAACTTCTCCTGCCCACCTGCTAATAGCTGAGATAGTTTTTGTCCTGTCTTTGGACTCAAAATGAAATATGAACAACTCAAAAGAATGTTATTGATTTGTTAATAAAATTTTGTACTGCTGTATGGCAAACTATAAACTCTGTCATATCAAAGGATACCTACTCTGTAGTCCCTAAAGAAGCAGTGTCACCATTTATTAAAAATGATCATTTCAGGTCCTGGCCATTTGGCTCAGCAGTAGAGCTTTGGCCTGGTGTATGGATGTCCCAGGTTCAATTCCCAGTCAGGGCACACAGGAGAAGTGACCACCTGCTTCTCCACCCCTGCTCCACTCCCCTCTCTCTTTCTATCTCTCTCTTCCCCTCCCACAGCCATGGCTCAGTTGAAGCAAGTTGGCCCTAGGTGCTGAGGATGGCTCCATGGCCTCACCTCAGCACCTAAGTAGCTAATGAGCTACAAGGCTAAAATATATTGGTTGTCGAGCAACAGAGAAATGGCCCCAGATAGGCAGAGCATTGCTGGATAGGGGGTTTGCTGGATGGCTACCAGTTGGGGCACATGCAGGAGTCTGTCACTATGCCCCCTCAATTCCCACTAAAAGGAAAAGAGAAAAGGTCATTTCAGGACCCAACCACCTACCCTCCAAAACTCGCCAGGAGGGGGCAGGTTTCCAGCTACCCATGTTTTACCCAGGCCTCAGGCAATTCTGATGCTCAGTGCAGTTTGAGAACCATGGCGGCAGCCAAGGCCCTGGTGTAGTAACTCAAGTCACAACCCAGAAGGCAGTCTTTCCAGGAATAATTGCTTAACCAGATTGCAGATGATATTAGTGTCTGATTTATGTAAAAAATAAGTTTATTCTGAATTTTGCTCTTTTACTACGTTAGCAACTCTTCATACTAAATGGTTCAGTGATTTAATAAATAAAAACATAACTTACTTTTATAGAAGTGACTTAATAGGTCTGAAATGATTCAAATTTAGTAGGTTCGTCTGTGATACATCCAACATAATACCACAGATCACTCAGTGGCACAGCTTGCCAGCTCTGTCTGGTGCCCTCCAAGTGAGGCCTACAGGAATAAAATCCATGCCACATCTATCCTTGGGCATGGGAAGGGCAGAGCCTTGTAATATGACCTCAGAATCACAGTAATAAGAGGACATAGCCTTAGTTAGCCTATTTAATTTGGCCTGTAATTTAAAATTGGACAAATGTTTATGGACACTTTTTTTTTGGAAAATCTAAGTTTGCCTTGTGGTAAAATGTCAATGTGATGCAAATGACAGCTCTTACTGATAGAGCTATTCATGGTTCAGTGGATATATCTACATATGCCCATTGTCCAAAATGCACTAACTCATTGACTTAAAAAAATACTGATTTTTTTAAGTACCATTGGGGGGGCAGCTATAATACTTTGAAACATTTAATGTCTCTTGTCTTCTCTCATCCTCTTCTTTTTTCTGGTCTTCCATTATAATTATGACCTTAACTGTTCGTTTCAAGATGGCTTGGATTTGAGGCTTCAAATTCCAATTTTGGTTAATGAATGTGAGGTTGTAGTCATGGCTCTTCACTGTGAGTCAGTATACACACAGTTAATTACGGGTTGGACTATAGAAGTAAATCAAATAGAAGGGAATTAAGAAGAAAGCAATACTATCAGGATATATAAATACATTTGTACTGATAGAGCAAATACTATTCTACGTTTGTACCTGATCTATCAGCCCTGGCCGGTTCGCTCAGTGGTAAAGCATCAGCTTGGCATGTGGTTGTCTGAGGTTCAATTCCTGATCAGTGCCCATCTGCTTCTCCACCCCTCCCCCTTTTGCTTCTCTCTATCTCTCCCTCTTCCCCTCCTGCAGCTATGGCTCACTTGGAGTGAGTTGGCCCCAGGTGCTTAGAATGGCTCCACGGCCTCCACCTCTGGTGCTAAGAAGAGCTCGGTTGCTGAGCAATGGAACAAAGCTCTAGATGAGCAGAGTCTTGCCCCCTAGAGGGGATCCCTTGCTGCGTGGATCCCGGGAAAGGTGCATGCGGGAGTCAGTCTCTCTGCCTCCCCTTCTCTCACTGAATAAAAGAAAAAGAAAAAAAAAGATGACTTACTACTTTTTTTGTTTGCTTGCTTAGGCTGTCTCAGAAATGTGATTACTGATAGTATTTAGAATATCTGAGTATCTGTATCAGCATAGTGGTCACAAGTGCAGACCAAGGAGTGAGAAAACTCTGCTTAAGTCTCCTCTTTACTTCTTACAAGGTATATGAGATACGCCTGGTTCCCAGTGAGGTCAAAACATGGTTAGCATCAATAAAAGGCTTTTTTATCATTATTATTTTTCTACCTTCCTGGGTTAATTAATATCACTTTAAAACAACTTATTACATGAGCCAAAGTTTTAGTACTTTTCATTTTCTAAAACATCAATTTCACAGTCAAATGTCTTTACTTTGGGATGGTATCCAACACACTCTCAAACTCCCTTTTCTCTTTGTTGTATTTTGTTTGGCTTTGTTCAAAGACAGCTTCACTTTAGAGACTTCCCAAATGAGTTCTTTCCTAATTATTTCTTCCTATGAATATCTGTGGCTTTGTAATATCTTATTCTCAGTACTATTAAACTTAAATGGGATTAAACATTCCCCAACCGTAGACCACTCGAATTGCATTTCCTGTGGCTTATTTGTAGCCTGAATCTACATTAGTAATTCTGGAATCAGGTCCTCAGCCTAAAAAAAAAAAAAAGCAGAGCCCATGTCAAAATAATTATTCTGAGGGAGTGACTTATAGGGAAAGAACAAACTAACTTTCAGAGGGAGTCTATCTAGAGTGTATAGAACATTGCTGGCATGACAATTATATTTATACTTTCACTTAGAGAGGGCAGGTGAACTACTGAAAGATTCGATGATTGCTCACTATGTTAAACATTTCAAATGAATTGTTTTTCTTGTATATGAAAAATGAGGCTGCTGGCTTAACATCAAGGATCTGCACTGAATTGCTTTCCCTTACCAGGCGATAGATTCATACTTACTCTTTTCACCTGTCTCTTGTAATATATAGTGAGGTAGGTGTCCAACTTTATGTGTATAGTGTGCTGGCGTTGGTCAGAGACTGCTCAGTCAGACCAATGACCTTATAAGGCCAACACCAACTTCTGTCTTAATGCACATGTTAGGACGCACCAGTGATTTCATAATCAGTTTTTCCAACTTGCCTGTTGTTTACGTAGCTGTCTAAGATGTCAACTACCTGCCCATGTCTCAATGTCACTGCCTACATTTACACACATACCTAAATGTGAAAACACACACCAGTCCTCTCCCTCCTCCACTTTCATCCTTCACCTGCTCGGTAAAGATTGACATACAATAGGTAGACATTGTAACCTGGCCCAGATATTCTAAATACTTGTAGACAGAACTGCTGGTTTAGGTAAAAGGCCACAGTAGGAGAGGGGGGTCATTACTGGTAAAACTAAACAAGTGTAAACAAGTTTTAAACATGTCAGGTTTTGGAGAAACTTTAGAAGTTTCACCTGTAAAAACTTTAGAAGTCATTTTCACAAATTGGGCACAGATGTAGAAGAGAATACATATTTCATAAAGTTCAATTCTGACCCAGTTTAGGCCCTCACTAATGTTAATTACTGACTGAAGCGTTGGACAGTGGCAGCATTTAAATCAAGAAGTGTAAGAAATTACAGTCATGAGAAAATAACAGTGTTAATATCACTAATGAATATGAAAAGTAAGAACAGGAGTGTTTCATCATTGTGGTGGCAATGGGCACTGGAGTTAAATCACTGTAAGTACACTTACTACTTTTTATCTCTGTGACTTTACAAAGATTATTTAGTTTCTCCAAACATTATTTTTCACATTTGTTAAATAGGGATAAGACTTTAAAGTATTTTTGTGGAGAACTAATATGATCTATCTAAGCACAATGCCCAGGGCACACTAAACATTCAACAAATGACAGCAATTATTATCATTAATACTAAACAATGGGAGTTCCAACATAGGTAGATGTTCACAAGTGCTTTCATACATCTCTAACTGTTGTGTCCCTCATTGTTTATACCAAATAATAGCTACCAAAGGGAGCCACATTCTAATTCTCAGAACCTGGGGCTGTGTTTATTACGTGGTAAAAGAGATTTGCAAATATGATTAAGGATTCTGAGATGAGGTTAGCTTGGATTATTCAGGTGAGCCCAATGTAATTACAGGGAGCCTTCTAAGAAGGTAGGAAAGCCTGAAGTGAGAAGGAGCTATGAGGATAGAGGCAGAGGTCTGAGTGATGCAGGTTCACAAGCCAAGAAATGGCCTCTAGAACCTGAAAAAGGTAAGAGAACAGATTCTCTCTTTGAACTTTCAGAAGAAATGCCGCCCTACTGCCCCATATTAGACTTCTGGCCTTCAGAACGGTAAGATAATGTGTTGTTTTAAGTCACTAAGCTTTCAGTAATTTCTTACAGCAGCAATAAAAAATCAATATGCTAACAAAGGTAAAAATCTAGTTTTTTCTCTTTTTTAAAAAAGACTTTATTTATTCATTTTTAGAGAGGAGAGATATATATAGAGAGAGAGAGAAGGGGGGAGGAGCAGGAAGCATCAACTCCCACATGTGCCCTGACCCAGCAAGCCCAGGGTTTTGAACCAGTGACCTCAGTGTTCCAGGTCGACTCTTTATCCACTGCGCCACCGCAGGCCAGGCTCCTAGTTTTTTTGTCTGCCCTGTATGTCTACAGACAAAGGAGTAGTAGGGAGTGACATAAAGTGGAAAAAAATATTTGGTTTGGAGATTTAAACATAAATAAAAATTTAAATTTAAAAAAAGTAGAGAGACATGCAATTTAGAACTACCAAAGAAGATCATGATAAAACTTCATTGTGGCATGGAGCAGTATTGCAAGAGAGATGAGAATGAGAGAAGGGAAGAAAAATTTGTCTATTCAACAAATGGATACTGAAAACTATGCATTGTTTCAAAGTCTCTTTCCGTATCTAATAATCTCTGTAGTAATTCTTAGATGTTGAGTTAGACTAGAAAATTTCTAAGATCTCGTTTGGCTTTAATGTCCTAGTAACTTACTCATTAATGATCCTCAAGCAGAGGTCCCCAAACTAGGGTCCGCGGACCAAATTGCGCCGCCCCCCCCCCCCCCCCCGTGGCCATTTATCCAGCCCCGCCACACTTCAGAAGGGGCACCTCTTTCATTGGTGGTCAGTGTATGGAGTACTGTATGAGGCGGCCCTCCAATGGTCTGAGGAACAGTAAACTGGCCCCCTGTGTTAAAAAGTTTGGGAACCCCTGCTCAAGAAACTTCAATTCCTAGCGCTACAGGATAGAAACTTGCCTGCTATCCATATTGCTACCACTAGATGTCGAAGTTAGCCTAGTGATAGTAAATCTCAGCTCCCGCATTGAAATTGTTGACATTCTCTGAGCTGTGATATAGAATTTATTTTAAAAGCAAGTAGGATTCAGCAGGGGGAGAAGTCTAACTGGCCAATATACAAAATGGTTGTCACATATGGAATTTATCACATTTAGAAAACCCATCTACACGCTACAGAGCCCATCCTGATGAACTGAGAGCTGATAATGTTGTCTACAGCCAGACAATTTTCTGGCAGGTAGTTTTCCAAAAACTGTTGTAGTGCCAGCACACTTCCACTATGACCTACAGCACTGCTAAATAGTCCCCCAAATGTGCTGCAATTCATTTCAACATGAAGGAAAAATCTTCAACCTGCCAAATATTTCGCATGTGTTTATCAGATACTTTATCATCCATTCCTAAAGAATATGCTATCTGCTGATCCTATGCTGAAAACAAATGACAAGAAAGTTCATTGACAATATGCCAATTTCTATTCAAAATATCATACCATAGAACTTTTTTTCAAGTTTAGTTTCAGGAATGGAGACAAAGTAATGTCTGCTTTAAGAGTTTGGCAGTGCTTGAGGGAAAAGAAGATGGTAAAGTTACACAGTTGACTATTTTACAGTAACCCACATCTTCTGTTTCTCATCACAATAAAAAAAATCCTCCCTTTGTTTTTTATCTATTTTTCCAGACACATACATTTCAATTTATGCAATAGATATGCTATGTGTACACCAAATTTGGGGTGAATGGCAGTAAGGGAGCCCCAGGGGAACCATATGCTGGCTTTCTCACGCACTGACATAGGAACTGCACAGTATATGGCTCTTGACTTATTTTTATATCTTGCAAGTTGACCTTTGAAAGCAAAGAATATCTGTAAATATATTACGTTTGCTAGTGTTCAGGTTTTAAAGTAACTTATGATCACAATGTTTTTCACTAATCAGAATCAGTTTAACACATATGAAACTTCTGAAAAACTTTTAGTTAAGCAGAGTTATAAAATAACTTTTGTAGCACTAATTTGACTTTGCTATTTCATCTCTCATTTCAGATTTCTCATCTGCAAAGTTAACTCAGTGTTAAGTGAGGTAGCTTCAGGCTCCAAATTCTGAGTCTGATCCTGTTGTTAAAGTGCAATGTGCTTGCCTGAGCATTCGGCAGAGAACAGTAAATAATTTACTCAATAGGGAAAATTAAGTCACATTAACAATCATTTATGTTAACATATAATGAGCATATACTATGTGCCAAACACATAGGCTAAGCAGTCTCACATTTTAAAACCTGAAAAAGATTCTTTAAAACCTACAAGTTTCTGAGCTGTCTGGAAGAAAGTTGGGAGAGTTTAATCTCTTCTCACACTAAAGGAGCTCCTCTAATATTTCCTTAAAAAAATAAAATTCCAAATGATGCTTGGCCACTACGTTCAAGCCTAGATGTCTTACTTGGCGAGGCTTTTAACATTCTTTCTACAAATTATAAAGCAGATTCTCAGCATAATTCTCCAAGCAGCAAAATATGACTTTTATAATCCTCTCTAGAGAAAAATGTACTTGGGATAAAATGAGAATTTCAGAAGTGAGTAGGATTGTATAAAGGGATACAGGGAAACTTAGATAGGACATACATCTTCTTTTCAAATTGATGACAGTGTAAAAAGGTCAGCAGAATCAGGCAAGAATATTTCTACAACTTTCAAAAACATTTTATTGTAGAAAACGTCCAGATTACACACAAGTAAAGTAAAAGGTATTTTTAAGAGTAGAGAGAGAAGTACACCCCCATGTGCCATGTGCCGGTCAGCCAGCTTCAATGATTACCAATATTTTACCAATATTTTCTATCTCCTCTCCCTTTTTTTGTTATTTTATAGCAAGCCCAATACTTTCCTATTCCTTTTCACTTTCTCATTTTAAAAATGTTTTTCCACTGCTTCTTTTGCTGCCCTGTGCAACCACGTTAATGAGAGAGAGAGAGAGAAGATTGATTTCATTGTAACCCTGCCAAAGAGGATTTCAACCAGAGTATGTTTCCCGAGAATACGTTTTACACCTTTCTCAACGGCATCTGCTAATAATCATAAAAATAAAGAGGGTCCCCTCTGGTTCTGCTTAAGTAGAAAGAATTCCGTTTATATTCCAATGCAAACAGTGTTACTGTTAATATTAAACTGTGCAGAGGCCGGCGCACAGAATTGCCTATTGCAGAAGAATTTCATTTCTTTTGAGGACTTGAAGTGCTAAGCTTGACCCCATCTTTAGAACCTTTCAAAGACGCTCTCCTTGGATGGGTTATGCCTTTCTCGGGGAAATTTCCAAATTTTAGGGTCTCGCCAGGTGAGGAGGTGGGAAGTGATGGGGTGAGGGGGGGGACGCTTCATACTTACCTGTGAAGTTTATTCAGTTCCCAGGGCGCTGCCCAGTTGGAACCAAAGAGCCCCCGAGGTGGTCACCAATGCTGACCCTGATCGGAGAGGGAGGGCAGGAGCGCTGCTGCCTCGAGCCTAGAAGACTGCGGGCGCCCAGGCCACCGCCGACCAGGAGCTAGAGGCACAGACTGCGGAGGAGCAAGAGCTCAGCTGCTCTGGAGGGGAGATGGGAGGGGAATGGGGGCGATGACGCGGGAGTGGGGGGAGGCGATGGGGGAAGGAGGTGGGCCAGAGGAGAGGAGGGAAGAAGGCAGGGAGTAAGGGAGAAGAAGGCAGACTCAGGCCAAATGGGGGCTTTACTTAGAGGTGTGGTGCAGACAGGGAAACATCCCATCTTGTATTTGTCCTCAGAGTGAGTTAATTAAAAATCAGGGGGAAAGGTTAGGAGTGGGTTCACAGGAGACATATGACCCTGTGATTATATGCATCCCTTGACTCTCTCGAGAAGATCCTCTGAAGCGTGCATGTGTTGGGGGCGGGGAGTGCCTGAGTTGTTAACTTGGAATCTCCTTCATGGGCTCGGCGCTCGGCTCACTGTTTATACTCAGCCATCAGCACCAGGGCGTTTTCCCAGGCCCATCCCAAGCCAGTTTCTATCTTGAACCTCGCATCTCAAGACGCACAGCCCACAGGGCAAGTCCTACTGACGCCAGCACCAAGTGAGAAGTCACCTGTAACCGAAGGTGCCCGCAGGTGCCCGCACCAGAACGCAGGACCAGAGACTGCTGCTCACAGAGCCACTGTGTCACCCTGTGAGCATCCTGTTCCGCCTCCAGGGGGAGCTCGTCGGTTTCCGTCTGTCAGTAGGGTAGTAGGCTTTTTTTTAATTTTGGCAAATATCCTTTCAGATCCTTATCCTCCCTAGCGCATCTGAATTCTAACCTCATTTATTCTTTTACTCTTCTCTTTAGGAGAGGTGCTCCTTTGGGGTAGAAATTGCGGGGGGGGGGACTTTTTACAGCATCTACTGAACTACTGGGGGGCAGATCTGAGGCAAGATGCAGGGATATAGCCATGAGTACAAAGACAATCCGCCCCTCAAAGCAGAGAGAGCAAGTAAGTTCACAAGTATTTATAACATAAGGTCTTAGCATGTTCCATAACACTTGGCTCATTATTGGGTTATTGCATTTCTCAAGTTCTTACATATTATTTTTAACGAAATGAGATCAGAATATATATATACAATTTTATTTCCTGGGGTTTTTTTTTTCACTTAGAATTTTCATTTATGCATTAACCATATAATTTAAATCTGTAAATAATATTTATCTGGTAGAATGTAATTAGTTCTGAGGTGCTCTGTCTCCCCAGTTAGATCCTAAGTTTTATACACATCTTTGAATCGCCACCCTCTACCACTGGGCCTGGAGTATAATGAGCCCTGATTATATGTTGAACTAAAAACGTTTTCCAGTAAAATGAAGTGTAGAGAAGTCATGGAGAAAACCAAGAACCCAGAATGTGCCCTGGGCCTCAACTTCTTTACCTGTAAATTAAGAAGGTTGAGCTGAAGGAGTTCTATAGTCTGTATTTCTTAAACATTTTTGGGATTCTAACACTGCATAAATACAGAAGGCTTTACTGTGGAGCCTTAATAGACAGACATCACATAGAGCTGACTTCAAGTGATACCACGTTTTCAGGCCCCCCTTCATGAGTGTGCCTTTTACTCCAAACCCTCTCCCCCACCCCCAGGTTTTATTAACATATAACACTGTGTACGTTTATGATGTACAATGTAATGATTCAATACATGCATACATTGCAAAATGTTTGCCACAGTAAGGTTAGTTAACACAACCTTTACCTCACATAATAACCATTGTTGTTATTGTTATAGCGAGAACATTAAAGCTCTACTCTCATAGCAACTTCAAGTATACAATACAGTATTGTTAACTCTAGTCAAGCTATACATTAGTTTCAACTTATTCATCTGATCATTGAAAGGTTGTATCTTTTGACCAACATTTCCCCATTTCCCCATCCCTCAGCCTCTGGTAACCACTATTCTACTGTTGATGTTCTTAGATTCTACATATGACATCATAGAGTACAGATCTTTCTCTGTCTGCTTTATTTCACTTCGCATAATGCCCTCAAGATCCATTTGTGTTGTCCCAAATGGCAGGATTTCCTTCCTTTTCATGGCTGAATAATACACACACACATATCCATGTATATTACGTTTATCCACTGATCTGTTAATGAACATTTAAGTTGTTTCCACGATTTTGGCTATTGTTTATAATGCTGCAATGAACATACGTGTGTAGATAGCTCTTCAAAATAATGATTTCATCTTCTTCAGATATATACCCAGAAGTGGAATTGCTGGATTATTATGGTAGTTGTAATTTTTTGAAGGATTCCATACTGTTTCCATAGTGAGTGTCCCAATTTACATTTCTACCAACAGTGCACCAGGGTTTCCTTTTCTCCACATCCTTACCAGCATTTGTTATCTCTGGGCTTTGACTTTTCTGTGGGTTTATCCTTCATCTTTTCCCTGGCAGATGTTCCAGCAAAGCCTGCAGCGTGTCCTGCAGCAGAGGCAAGTATTCACACATGAACATTATGCCATCAATGTAATAGGCCTTGTTTCCCCGAGGTGGGGGAGGACAACAGAAACAGGGCCTGCGCTACCATCTCATGACATTGTGGGGCTGTGAAGGTAGCCTTGGAGAAGCACTGGAAAGGTGTATTATTGTCCCTCATGTGAAGGCAAATTGATCTTAGTTATCAGAAACCTATACTTGTTAGTCTTTCCACGGATCTCCTTGAAGATGAAGTACTTGACAGGAACACTTTGCAAAAGCATCAGAATGAAATAATAGTGTCTACAAATGAGAAAAGACTTTAAAAAGACCACGATTAAGGATCTGGTGAAAGTTCACATTTTTCACAAAATGAAGCAATTGACTTTAGTTATCTATCCCACTCTTAGCTTGACCACATATACAATTAATTCTACACTCAAGACTCCTTTTCCACAAACCTTCTGCAACTGTCATATACCTTTCAGCTTTTGTCCTATCTCTTTCTTTTGTATTTTGAAGCAATCATTTTAATTTAGGGCAAATTAGGTTTTTTCTTTACTCTTTACCAAAAATATCCAAAAAAAAGAACAAAAAATTGTGTCCTTTATATTGATCCTTATCCAACAAGCACCCTCTATTTTCCTATCCCTCAACAAAAATGTATCTCCTTTTTTCATACCTTCTTTTACATGAGTCATACATCCTACTTTCCACATACAGTCATTTTCTTTCATTCTTATTATTTCCTAGTAGTTCTGTAAAAAATATTAGTTCTTGTACAAATCAATTTTGGCTACAGCAGTCCTGTATTTTTTAAAGGCCTTTATTTTTTCTTTAGTCTCTGTGGGCAGTGTTTTGGTTAGCTCCTGTGCTGTTTACATTTCAAAGGCATGATAAGATTTACAAATTTCAGAGACAGAAAGTATTCAAGTTTTCTCCTAGACATTTCTGAGATATATTTCTCTATGATCAGCACTCTAGTGAAATTGCTATTTAGAATTTTAGTTTGTATTAAGTGTCTGACAGTATGGGGCACTCCACTTTGTCAATCACCATAGCATCCTCCCCTTTGTTTCTGCTTTTTCAGGAACTCTAGCTCTGGGCCAGGCTTTGTCACAGCACTCAGACCTTAATCTACAGCACCTTTCGCCTTCCTGCCTTCACAACATGGCCCACTAAGGTCTCTACCTTATTATTTTTACTTTCTTTAAATAATTTTTATTTTTCAATCATGGTTGACATAAATATTATTAGTTTCAAGTGTACCACATAGTGGCTAGACCAATGGTTCTTAACCTTTTTTGAGGTAACAGACCCACCAGTTTCATATGCGCATTCACCGAACCCTTCTTTAGTGATAAATAAAATATGATTTTCTTTTTCCAAATTCAAGACATAGGTATATGTTTTTTTACTGGTGCACAAAATGAGCCGTGCATGAACATCACCTTGCTCAAAGAACAAAACCAACAAAGTGCATGAGCTCACAACAAATTACGGTATTACTTTATTCTGGCCTCCGCGGCAGAGGCTTCTTCGAACCCCTGAGACTGACTCATCGAATCCCTAGGGTTCCATAGAACCCAGGTTAAGAACCACTGGGCTAGACATTTATATATAGTAATTTACAATGTGACGACCCCCACCCCCCATAAGTTCAGTACCCACCCGGCACCACACATAGTTATCACAATATTATTGACTATATTCCCTATGTTCTACTTAACATCCCCCTGCCTGTTTTCATAGCTGAAAATTTGTACTTCTTCACTTTTTTCCCTTAATCACCCAGCCCCCCAACCCCTCTACCTTATCATGTTAGCCCTGTCTACCAGCCGAAAGGCACGAACAGAGCAGTTCACAGCTGCATGCCCTTCTCCAACCTCCAGTTTTGGTCCAACTCTCTAACTTGAGTTTCTGCCTCTAGCTAAGTATGGATGTCCACCTGAATTGCCAACAGGAGAGGCCAGACCACTGTGGCAACCATTGGTTTCTTTTTTTTTTTTTTTTTGCCATAGAGTGCTATGTGAAGTTCCCCAAAGAAGTGCATCAAAGCAGCTAGCACTTTGGGGCGCATGCCCATAATCACATGGCAGTCCACAAGCCTTTAACACATGGGCCATCCCTTCTCATGTAGAGGTCTATGGCCAGCTCAGGGTTTCCCCCACTGATGTCTCTTTCCCAAGCAAGAAGCATTTCTTCAGTCTTGTGTCTGACTCACCAGTTGTTGGATTGCAGTTTCTTCGGGACCTTCCCATGTCAAAGCTGAAACCAGTCCCTATACTAGGAGGGCAGGGAGAGACTGAAGAAAAAGGCAGAGTACCCCAGAGTAATAGGTGGTAGATTTGATCAGCAAGGGAACTTACTTAGGAGGCTTTTTTTGTGCAGCGGCAAGAGGAGTAGATTTCTGCACCTGCCCACCAAATCTTATACATTTTTGTAGAGGCCTTAACTGGGTACTGTCATATACAGTCCAGATAGTCTCAAAACCACATTTCTATCATTGGCTGTATTCTGGAAGCAGCTTCTGGGAGCGGGGAAGGCAAGTGGAACACATCCTCCAAAGCACAGGGGAGGAGGTGAGTGCCTCACATTTGCTTAGCTCCAGGTTTTGGGTCAAACTGGGGGTCATGTCTTCTTGATGACTTTCAACAATAGAGATATTTTCCTATAGTTTTTTTTTTTTCTTGTAGTATCCTTATCTGGTTTTGATATTAGGATAATGCTAGACTAATAAAATAAGTTTAGGAGTGTTACCTATTCTTCAATTTTTTGGAAGAGTTTAGAAGAAAATGGCATCAATTCTTACTTACTGGTTTGGTAAAATTCACCTGTGAAGCCATCTGGTCATGGGTTTTTCTTGGGAGGGTTTTGATTACTGATTCAATTTTCTTACTAGTAATTGGTCTGTTCAGATTTTCTATTTCTTTATGGTACAGACTTGGTAAATTGTATTTTTCTAGGAATTTATCAGCTTATTCTAGGCTGTCAAATTTGTTGGAGTACTATAATTTTTTATACTCGTTCCTTATTAATCCTTTGTATTTCTTTGATATTTATAGTAATATCTCCTATTCCATTTATTATTTTATTTATTTGAGTCACCTTTCTTTTTCCTTGGTAAGTCTAGCTAAAGGTTCATCAATTTTGTGTATCTTTTCAGAAAACCAGTTCTTACTTTTATTGACTTTTTAAATTGTTTTTCTATTTTGTTAATTTCTACTCTGTTATTTCCTCCCTTTTGCTAACTTTGGGCATAGTTTGTTCTTGTTTTTATAGGTCCTTAAGGTACAAAATCAGTTGTTTATTTGAGATTTTTTTTCTTACTGTAGTTAGTCATCACTATAAACTTCCCTCTTAGCACTGCTTTTGTGGCACCCCATAGAGTTTGGTTTGTTATGTTTTCATTTTTCTTTTAAGTTAATTTTTGGCCCATTGGTTGTTCAGGAGTATATTGTTTAGTTTCCACATATTTGTAAATTTTCTAGTTTTCCTCTTGTTATTGGTTTCTAGTTTCATCCCATTATGGTCAGAAACTATGTTTGATATTTCCATCTTCTTAAATTTGCTGAGACGTGTTTTGTGGCATAATACATGCTCTATTCTGGAGACTGTTTCATGTTCGCTTGAGATGAATATGTATTCTGATGCTATTACAATAATACTTTTGTTCTTCAGCCTTACACTAAAGTTAAGTGTTTAACACATCACAATATTACGATGTTAGAGTATTCTGACTCTGACTATATACTTGCCTTTTACACTGTGTTGTTTATTTTCATGTTTCTAGTTAGTGTCCTTTTATTTCAGCACTCTTCATAAGGCAGTTTAGTGTTAATGAACTCCCTTAGCTTTCGTTTGCTTGGGAAAGTTTCTATCTTGCCTTCACTTATAAAGAACAATGTTCCTGAGTAAAGCATTTTTTGTTTGGTAATTTCTTTTTTTCAGCATTTTGACTATAACTTCCCATTTTCTCCTCGTGTGCAAGGTTTCTGCTGAGATATCTGCTGCAGGCCAAGTTCACAGGTTATCTGGCAGCACCAGGTTCAGGCGGGCATGGTGGCTTGTCAACTTGGGCCTTTGGGGTCTACAGCATTGACAGCCACGTGGCCCTTGGTGAACACTGCAGGGGGTATGCAGAGGCTGCAAGAGCTGTTTGGGTCCTCAGTAGCACCTCAAAGTAGAACAGTGAGAGATCAGGACAAGCAGAATTAGTGCCCATGGCCAGTGGCACACACAAGCACTTAGATGTGGGGCCAGCTGCGTTTCCTGTCTATTGGCAGGGGTTGGTGGCAAACACGCATGTAGTAGTGGGAGCCAAGACTGGCAGCAAGGGTTGGGCAAACTATGGTACATTGAAGCTACTAGGAGCCTGGCTAATGATGAGCACTACTGTCACTACTGGGTCCTGTCACGGGCACATGGCAATGGAGGCTGGTGATAGATGTTAGGCCAGAGATAAGGAGGTGAGTGGCTGAAGGGGCCAGGTGCACGAAAGCAAGTGGGCAAGCCTGTTACAGAAGACAGGGCCTAACCTGGGCTCACAAGAAATTTTAGGGTCTCTGGGTGTTGGTCTATTTTTTCCATGGCTGCGTGCAGGACTCATCCCAGGGATGCATATGGCAGTGAAGGCTAATGATGGGCATCAGGCTGGCGGTATACAAGTGCACAGCCAGAGGGGCTAGCCCTGATCATGCACACAAGGGTGGGGGTCAGCCACTGGGATCTAGGCTGGTAGGTTGTACTCATATTTTGCCTGGGCTGGCTGTTGGTACACTCCAGGGCTCTGGCAGGGTTAGAGGGAGGGAGCAGAGAGGTTCAGGTGGCTCGTGTCAGCAAATATGAATACCTATTGGATAAAAGTCAGTGAAATCTGCATGGGGTCCCTGGTGGCTCTGCAGGCCATTGGTTTATTCAGTGGCAAAAGTCTCTGGATTTGTCTACAGAGTAGGTCACTGGGAACCAGCACCGCTACAATTGCCTGGCTGCTACTGTTAGCCTTGCTCTTTCTGCCCTTTGCCTAGCCATCTTTATATAGCTAGGTTCTGTTACTTTGGTACAACCAAAGCAGAACCTTCATGTGCTACTCCAAAAGGCATGTGGGGAAAGGGCTCATGCAACTCGATCTACCTTTCCCTCTGAGGCCAACTCTTCAGCTGGGGTTCCCTCTTGGCACAAGCAATGGAATGATGCCAGCAAAAATAAGTTGTTCTTCCCTGTGATGGAGTTTTTCTCAAGGGATTTTTGTTGTTGTTGTTTTTGTTGTCATCCCACTGTGTTGCTGAAGTTTCTGGAGTGGACACTAGAGCTTGTCCAGATCTGTTTTCGGTCATGGATAACTGTCTATTTGCCGATCTTTGTTGGGGGAATGGAGCCTGGGGTTTCTTATTCCATCACCTTGGTGACATTGCTGCCCTATCGCCTTCTATTTCTATATTCTATAGGGATTGTCTTAGCATTAACTTGACTTTTTAAAAAATTAATTAAATAACTCACTGATCAATTAATTAATTATTAGCTTTACCTTGAAAATTACTGCTTCTCTGCTTCCAGGATTCTGGCTTCTCTTAATCAGGATTCCTTTTTCTGACCCAATCCAGATCATCAAGTCTTCTGCAGCTTTGTTTGAGCTATTGAGACATCCATGTCCAACTATATCACAAAAAGGCCCCTTCCCAGCCCTTCAACTTCTCCATTTTTGTCCTGTTATCATGATCCTACAATTTTACAATGCATCTCAACCAGTTTTCTACATGAGAGTAAACACTTTGTGTAAGACTCTTACCATTTCAGTAAATAATGCATTGTAAGTAATGTTATAAGTTTTAAAAAAAACTAATAATAGTTTCCAGCCTTCTTTCCTCAACTATCCTAGACTCAGTCTTCAAATATAACCATTATGGCCAAAGATTTGAATAGATTACTTTTAATACAATCCAACCCTCCATCAAGGAACCAATAGAAGTTAAAGCTACTTATTTTGTGTGGGCCACTAGCCTAATGAGGGCATTTGTATATCTTTCTAGAAATGAACCAAGAGGACTGGCTACATCTCTTATCACATTTCAGGTCATTAGGGATATTGTAACCTTATTAGAAGTGGTGACCCCTGTCAGGCTTGGCCATGATTAAGGCAATACCACTTGATTTTTTTTTTCTAGATTTGATTTCCCAAGAGACTCAGACCAAAATAGAAGAGCTCCTTTCCCAATGCTAAATCTTATTTTACATGGAAATGTACTTGGAAAATTTTACCAATGGAAAGACAGGAAAAGGTCATGCTTCATGGTCCATGGTCAAGGTCTAAGTGATGACTCAATCTTGTAGCAGGGACACGGCTTGCTGTGGATGGAATCTTCTCTGTTAACTTTTAACCCTAAGGTTTGATCAAAACCTTTTACTCATTGAGTAATATGAATATGAATCTGCATGTTTAGAAACCCAGGGCCCCTTGGTTAAGACAGACTAAGAAAATTTAGCAAATGTAATAATAAGAAAAATTTTAGAAAAAAGGCGACATTTGCCCTCAGATTATATTTCCACTAATAGGAGCCACCTACAATCAGCAAATTTGAGTAAGAATTGCTAGATTTCCTCAAACCTTCAGAACCACTGACTTCCTCAGTCTTTCTGTGTGGCTCAAAAAGAAGCAATAATATCTTCCCAACAGAAATCTGAAAGTTCTCTCCTTCATTTCAATCATGATATAGCCCCTCCCCCTTTTCAAACCCACTCTCTCTGATAGGCTGTGATGATCTCTCTCCCTCCTATGTGCCAGCACTGAAACTGAGTACTTGTCAGACTTTTGGGGAATTGTTTGTTTCCATGTCTGGATCACAAACTGGACTGTGACAGTCAGAAGGGCAGCACAACCTTTATATATCTGGCACTAAGTATACTACCTTGAATTTAAATGTTTTAATGTTAACTGAGACAATGAAACTATCTCCAGACATGGACCAGAATTAAGAGATTCTCTACCATTCTCATCTGTAGTCTAGAGAGAGTAGAAAAGATTATTAGAAGAAACTGGATTTCCCATAGAAATTACAAAGAGTTAAAGTAGAACCACCAGAAAAAAAAAAAGTATGAAATAAGAAATCTGAAGAGAACAGGAACTCTAAAGAATGTAGCAAGGACTAAAATATTGGACCCAAACCACAAAGTCTCCTGGACACAAGATTTCATCAAGCACTGCAGAAGGATAGAGACTCTTATAAAGTTGAATTTATAGGAACATAACTTGAGGCTGATGGGGCAGAATCATTTATACTCCAAGCTTGGAAGCTCATGCTAGACTTTTGTCTATTATTACCACCTGTGTTTTGGTTCTGCAAATAGTGATAAATAACAATGGGACATGTGCAACTCTTTAGTAAAAATCTTTATTAGGGTCAAAATGATCCTGGGAAAACTACACTTTCAAATATGTATCCAATCAGAAGTCACAAAGGCTCTTCCTCCTCCTCCTATGTGACCCCTGGATGTGACACTGAGTCCATCTTGTAACAACAATGCATTCAGTGGAAGTGCATTTGGGGTGGGAAGACACTGGTTGGAAGCTGAACACTGCTATGTGTTAGCCATGAGATATTGGACCAGCAACTTTACCACTCAAAGCCCATTATCTATTGGAAAAGTTGGCATGATAAAATCTGCCTGGAAGAGTAGTTATGAGGCATAAATGTGAACATGTTTGTGAATCCTTAACTGTGGCCTGGCATACGGTAGATAATCAATAAGTAAAGCTAGAATTCAATTCCATAGATCCAGAGAAGTGGCCCCTGGAATAAAGTATAAGAAGTGACAAAATGCAGAGGTCACTACTTCACTCTGAGGTGTAATCAGAAGCTGATTTCCGTAATAGACCCAGGAACCACTAAAATTAGCTAATCTCTGTTATGCCTTCTCTTCTGTTTTCATTATACCGTAAGACTGACTACATCCAGAGATAAAGCATCAATTAAGTCAAGCAGCCTTCCTCATACTTACCTTACCTCCTAGAGCAGTGATGGTGAACCTATGACACGCGTGTCAGCACTGACACATGTAGCCATTTTTGATGACACATGGCCGCATGCGGCCGCATACCAGAGAAGTATGGGGGCCGCATGCCAAGAAGGACTTTCATCCTCGGCTCTTGCACAGCCAGGTGCAGTAGCTGAGGATAAAACATTTGCTATAGTGTAGACACCCTGTGCCGGAGTTCTGTAGGCCAAAACTACAGAACTCCAGCACAGAGCGTCTAGTTCTGGGACTTCTGGTTAGGCCATTTTTCTCAAAGTGACACACCACCAGAGTTATGCTCGGTTTTTTGGCAAATTTTGACACACCAAGCTCAAAAGATTGCCCATTACTGTCCTAGAGGATGAATAAACAGGGACTGACTGCCTGAGGGCAGAATGAAGGGTGTGAGGAGAGAAGCAACAGGAGACAGGAATAACAAACCACCTAGGTCACCTGTGAGCCTTAGGACCAATGTTTCATGTTGCAGATGTTTTGTTGTAGCTAGTAAATTGGAAGGTTACCATGAAAATCCTGGTTTCCAGTTTATTTTGTTTGTTTGGGGTTTTTTTTATATGTGTGTGTGAAAAATTAGAAGATGAGGAAAGTCCATTCCACAATCTCTCATGGCAATAGTTTGTCAGTGCTGAATAGGGGCCAAAGATTTAGATGGAATAGGCCCTCTTGAGCTTGAAAGTTTTCTCTGCTCTTTTTTGTCTGCCTTTTATTCAGTCTAAGTATTAGTTTCATTTGTCATCTCAAATGCATTGCCATTTGCCTTAGCCACCTACCTGACTATTAAAATGGTAGGGAAAACTGCCTGAAAGATAACATCAGCTTGGATATTAGAAAGAGAATCTGAAACGAAGATGAGATAAAGTAAAAGAGAAGGATTGAACTTGAAGTAGAAAGAGCAACTCAGAGGTTACTATGATAGTTCAAAATAAACATTATGAAGGGACCAACTAGGCAGTAGCCCTGGGTATGAGGAGGGGTCACCTTCTAGAGAGATGTCAGGGATATAACTGAGGAAGCTGGTGACTGAACATGGAGAGTAAGTGAAGAAAAGGGAGGATTTCAGGGCTCCAAATAAATTAAGGCTATGCACAAAGATATTTATTGTAACAGGTTTTGTACAGTAGCAGGAAAACAAACCAAGTGAATCCTCAGCAAGGCAAAAGGATTGATTATACCATGATATACCCATACTCTAGGACATTATGCTGTCATTATCAGGAATAAGTCAGATTCAAACCAGCTGCCTTGGAGGGATTTCCTGAGTGTAATTAAGTGAAATACACTGAGGAACATCAGTGAGATGATTCCATTATATTAATATAAAAGCAACAACCAAACACCTACATAGTATGTATATACAGATATGTACTCATCCATATATGTAAGTGTTTTGTTATATATATATATATTTGATCATGAGTATGTGAACAAAGTCGAGGAGGAAAGAAATAAAATAAAAGCAAAAAAGAAACTATGTTATGAAACATTGCCTTTGAATATTTAATGAGTTTATATGATTATATTTTTGTTGAATTGCTTATGTGTATATAACCATAAAAATGATGTGTGTAATGATTAAGTGGAGTAAAATGGATTCCAATTGATTTTAATTATCTTTTTAAAATACAGTGTTTTTTTACATTTATTCAATTTAGAGAAGAGACAGAGAGAGAGAAGGGGGGAGGAGCAGGGAGCATCAACTCCCATATGTGTCCTGACCAGGCAAACCCAGGATTTTGAACCAGTGACTTCAGCATTCCAGGTCTACAGTTTATCTACTGTGCCACCACAGGTCAGGCTGATTTTAATTATCTTATATTGTTAGAATTTTTTAATAAAATTAGTATATAAATGCCACAATACATAAACCTAAAATTGCTTAAAAATGAAGTTTATTAATATTTTTAAAAATCTGCGCTAGATCTATTTTCATTGTAGACAAATACAACCAAGGTATACTTTTCAGTCATTCCAACATTCCTCTCATTAGATTTAAACCCTGCCACAACTAGTTGCCAGCTGGATGAATTAGGCAATTTACTTATTCTCTCAGCTTGAATTTTATGTGATAAATGGAAATGAGCATCTCAACCCTGAAAGGTGGTTGTTAGGATCAGATAAAAGAGTATCCATAGAGTGCCTGACCCATATTAGGTTCTCCTCAGATGGCAACTACTATTTTTAGTACTCTTTGGAACCCTTCTCCCCAGCTTCCTAAGGATGATGTCATTGATTTCAGCCATGGCTTTTAATTCCTTTGTAACCTCCACTGATACTGTTCTGTCCAGTTCCAGGAATAATGGTCCCTCCCCCTTTCTCTAGAAGTTGATCAGTTACTTGAAGCCAAACAAGGAATTCTGGGACACTGGCCAGTGAGCAGGCAGCCGGGCTCACACACAGTTTCTTCCTGGTCCTATTTTTAGGTGAGTTGGCTGATCCGATTTCTTGGTTTAAAGCAGACAACAGTGTGGTGATTGCCAGGGGGTGGAGGTATTATAGGGGGATAAATTGTGATGGAAGGAGACTTAACTTATGGTAGTAAACACATAATACAATATACAGATGATGTGTATACAGACTTGTGCACCTGAAAACTGTATAATTTTGTTAACCAGCGTCACCCCCAAAAATCAATAAAAAGAAAAATAAAATGTATCATCAAATCCAAAGAAATTTTCAAATATTCTATTCACAATTAGCAAGCAAAAAGCATTTCCTTTGCAAGTGTTAGTTTTGCAAGGTATGCCAACAATGTGAAGAAAACAATTAAACAAGTGTGGGCTTTAGGTGTAATAACGTTACTAAGAGCTAGATAACTAGCTTTGGGGTCTTCCCTTCTAGTCCCATCAAAATATAATGTAAATGAGTTAAACTTTTGACACAATTATGATAAATCTCTTTAAAGAAACTAAAATCACCTTATATTTGCATAGTTGTTTAGTGTCTGCACTCTTGGAAAAACCAGAGGTATTAGATATTCCAGGTATAGCTGTATTAAGTCAGCATGAAAGTTGCTTAAGGAGTTCAGTTTTATTTTTAGCTAAGAAATTACACATACAACTGGATAAAACTTAACCATTTAATTTGTTGAGTACTCTGTCTCATTCCTAAAATATATCATTGATATAGGAAAAATGTATAAACAAGTTTATAAATGTCAATCCCCATCAGCTAGAAGTTTCCATCAGTTTGGTTCATAGCACTCAGTGTGATAGAACTAGTCTGTCCTAGCCTAAACTTTTCAGATGTTAACAGCAGGATGCTTTCAGAGCTAGGAGCTGAACTTTGGATATTTCTTGATTTTGTAGATCTTTTTATCATATTTTATTTGTGTAGGAATTTTATTTCTGAATAGTGTTCCTTTCTTTGTTGTCTGTAAATTGTACTTTAATCTTCTTCAAACAGCTGAATACTTTAAATATTTTAGAAAACAGACCTTCAGAAGTGGCCACTTATGAGTAAACATTTTATTCCATTTGGTTACCATGATTAATAAAATGACAGAAACCAACATTTACTGTTTACAATGACTTGGGCATGGCTTCAGACCAGGATTTCTCAACCTTGGCACTATTGATATTTTGGACTGGATAATTCTTTGTTGTAATGGGGCTGTCCTGTGCATTCAATAATGTTTGGTAGCATCTTTGCCCTTTAACCACTAGTTGTCAACAGCGCACACACACACACACACACACACACGCCCTCTACCAGTTGTGTCAAACAAAAATGTCTCCAGATATTGCCAATGTCCTGTGAGGGGCAAAATCACCCCCTGTTAAGCACTTTTGCATAGGTAACTTTATTTATTTATTTAACAGTAGAGACTATGAGAATTTATGTAATTTTCCAAAGGTCACATAGTTGGTTATTAAGTGGCTTTCTGGGATTCAAGTACCAGTTGGTATAATTCCACAGCACCTTCTCTTTTAAAGATCCTGCTGGAAAAGCAAGATAAAGAAACCTGATTTAGATTCAACATTTCTTAAAACATAAAGAATAGTCTGAGTGATAAGCCTAATACTTTCTACATCCTCAAACCCCACCCTTGTCCCAGGATGTGCTGTTAGTTGCCACCAACCCCCAACCCTCCCTTCCAACAAATATCTCATTTTTCCCTAAGAGATCAAAGTTGTCTGACAAATTGTTTTTAGTTTTTCTTCTTCACCTCAACCATCCTGTACCATCCTGTACCCTTGATCATATCCCCTCAAACTTTTCGTCATGAATTATCCTTATTACAGATTATCTCTATTACAAACCTTCAGTTCTTCCCTAGGCCTGAGAATATGCTTATCCCCCTGTAATGGTTAATTTTTTTCCTTCTATTCCAAAGGAGAGGAGGGGAGATAGAGAGACAAACTCCTGCATGCACCAGGATCCACCTGGCAACACCCATCTGGAGCCTATCCTCTTCCCATCTGGGCCATGCTCACAACTGAGCTATTTTTAGTGCCTGAGGTGAAGACTCCACAGAGCCCACCTCAGCTCATGGGGCCAATGCACTCGAACTAATCGAGCCATGGCTGCAGGAAAAGAAAGAGAGAAGGGGGAGGAGGAAGGGTGGAGAAGCAGATGGTCACTTCTTCTGTGTGCCCTGACCGGAAATTGAACTCAGGACATTCATACGCCATGCAGTGTTCTACCACTGAGCCAACCAGGCAGGTCCTATAATGGTCAACTTACTGTGTCAACTTGATTAGGCCATGGCACCCAGACATTTGGCTAAACATAATTGTAGATATTTCTATAAAGATATTTTTTAGATGACATTCACATTTTAATCAGTAGACTTTGAATACAGAAGATTATTCTCCATAGTGTGGTTGGATATCATACAATCAGTCCAGGGCCAACTGGCCTCTCTGAAAGAAGAGGGAGGTCTTTCTACTTTAGGACTCAAGCTGTAATTATTGTCTGGGTCACCAGCCTACCCTGAAGATTTTGAATTGGTTTCTGTTGGTTCTGATTTCTCTGGAGAACCCGAGTACACCCCATAGAAAAACCTTCCTCCCAAAGCTACTTTGCATCTAAGCACATATACCCCCTTTGGCACAGCTCTACTACTCTCCCCTCTCCCCCTTCTGCTGCTATCACTCTCTTCATAAGGAGACGTTTGAAACACTGTGAAACTAAGACCTTATTTATTTCATCATTACGTTTCCAAAATATGTCTAGCACAACCACTTGGATAATTAAGCTTAATCATTTGAAATGTGAAAACTTTTCTCTAAATAATGTTTTTTAAAAATCTGCAAAAGAATGCAACAATAAACATTTCCTTTTGATATTTCTGTACTTAGATGTTTGATTTTGAGCTCTGTTTATTAAAAGCTTTCTTTTCGGGTAATTTAGTCCTTTCTTTAAAAAAAATGTTTTCCAGCGTTTTAATAAAAGCAACTCAAATGCAGAAACCTGTGGCTTTGTTTATGGAGTTTCAAGATCAGAGGACTCATTCCCCAAATCCAAATGGTGATGAATACACGTGTGGTGAGTGGATGACAGACACCGGCTTACTTTACTGCAGGTTTAACTCATTCACTCCTGCCCATAATGACTAGCATGCCCTTATGAAATTAGAACATTAAAAATTTCAGGTAGTTATTTGATTAACTAGATATTTTTAAAAGTCAATAAGATATTTTAAAAAGCAACAAGGATTAGAGAAAGAACATTTCTGTTGTTAGTGAAAAACAGTTATATTGGATGGAATTTTGACCTTTAGGCTAAAGACCCGAAAATGAGTTTTAAAACAGAAACACATTTTTAGGGAACTGTAAGGTACTTTTAAAAACTCAGTGAGGATTTACCATTGATGTTTTTAAAAAGTTTTCAGCAACATTCAAAGTGTTCTAAATTGAGAAGAGAAAATAATTAACCATAATAACAGAAATACTATAATCAAATCACTTCCATTTTGATATTTGTGTCTGGTTCTATAGTCCTTGGCCATATAGATTTATAATTTTTCCAACATTTTATTATAAAATCTTTGAACATTTCACTACCCATATCTTTTTCTTAAATATATTTCAAAGTAAGTTGCAGAAATCAATATACTTTACTATGACCAAATGGGGTTAATTCTGGGTATGCAAGGCTGGTGTAGTATTCTAAAATCCATTACACCAATAGGTCAAAGAAAAAAAAATCATATGATTATATCAATGGATGTTGATAAGTATTGGAAAAAGTATTGGAAAAATTCAACACCTATTTATGATAAAAACTCTCATCAAAATAGCAATACTTAAGTAGAGAGGAATTTCCTTTACTTGATAAAGAACATCTACAAAAAACCTATAGCTCAATTATACTTACTTATTAGAAACTTGATGCTTTCTCCCTAAAATTGACTATAAGACAAGAATTTCCCCTCTAAACCATCTCTTCTATTCAATATCATGCTGGAAGTGCTAGTTAAGGCAATCAGGCAAGAAAATAAAACTAAAAGTATACAGATTGGAAATAAATAAACAGTCTTTGTTCACAGATGGCATGAATATCTATGTAGAAAATATGAAAGAATTATCAACAAAAATCCCTGCCGAAACAATAATTACTCCAAGATTTCTGAAAAGAAATTATAATAATTGAAATTAGAAAACCTCAATGGAAACTGACCAGGCAGTGGTGCAGTGGATAGAGCGCTGGCCTGGGATGCAGAGGACCCAGGTTTGAGACCCTGAGGTCAGCAACTTGAGCGTGGCTCACCAGCTTGAGCGTGGGGCTGCAGGCTTGAGTGTGGGATCATAGACATGACCCCATGGTCACTGGCTTATACAAGGGAACACTGGCTCAGCTGGAACCCCCCAGTCAAGGCACATATGAAAAAGCAATCAATGAACTAAGGTCCTGCAATGAAGAATTGAAGCTCCTCATCTCTCTCCATTCCTGTCTGTTTGTCCCTATCTGTCTCTTTCTGTCTCTCTTGCAAAAAAATATATACTACAAAAAAACTTCAATGGATACTGCCAGACATGAGGTAGTCATACTAAAAACATTGAACCTAAATGTTATTAAACCTGTAATGTTATCAATCAGTTTATAGGAGCTGGAGAAAGTAAACCACAGATAAGCAATTAGGAAAATCCAAACCATAGAAAATTCTATAGGACAAACAACTTATTTTCTTAAAATAGATTGCAAAAGAAAAAAAAGAAAACAGAGGAGAACCTATTGATTAAGTGGCCATTTAAAAGACATATTTACTGCCTGACCTGTGGTGGCGCAGTGGATAAAGTGTCGACCTGGGAACACTGAGGTCTCCAGTTCAAAAGCCTGTACTGGTCTGGTCAAGGCACATATGAGAGTTGATGCTTCCAGCTCCTCCCCCCTTTCTCTCTTTCTCTCTTTCTCTCTCTCTCACTTACTCTGTGTCTCCTCTCTAAAATGAATAAAATAAAATAAAATAAAAATTAAAAGACATATTTACCAATGTAATATTCATTTTATTTGGATTCAAGTCAAACAGCTTGTGAAAATTATGACATTAATGATACAATAAAAAATTTGAACAGTTACTGGATGCTTAGTTTACCCACAACTTAATAAACTTTTGCCTATTTATAAACCTACATAACTGCCACCAATCAAGATGTAGAACATGTTTATCTCCCACAGAAAGTTCCTGTGGTGTTTACCCAGACAATAAAACCAACCCTGAGGTAACTACTATGCTCACTTCTATCACTGTGAAATAGTGTTGTCTGTCCTAAAACTTCATACAAGTGGAATCATACAGGGTGTGTCTATCTTTTCTTGCTCTCGGCATGTTTAGCAAATTCATTCGTGTTGCTGTATTTATTAGTACATTCTTATTGTTGTGTAGCATTCCATTGTATGAACATGCCATGATTTATTATTCATTCTTCTTATGATGACTGTTTGGATGGTTCCTAATTTTTGGCTATTATAAATAAATATGCTGTGAACAGTTGGTCATAAGTCACTCTGTGGACATAACTGTGTTGTAGACATGGCATTTGTTTAATTATGAATAGAAACAACGAAAGAGCAATGAATGAGAATCTCAGTTACTCCACATATTGCCAATGCTAGAAATTGTCAGTCTTTTTAAATTGTAGAACTGTCAGTCTTTTTAAATTGTGGGTATATAGAAGTACGTCATAGTGTTTGTAATTTGCATTTCCCTGATAAGTAATGTTGTTGAATATTTTTCTTATGCTTATTGGCTACTTGTATATTTGCTTTTATGAATTATCTCCTTAAATCTATTGTGTTTTAAAAATTAGGTAATTTGCCTTATTATTGAATTGTAAGAGTCCTTCATATTTCTGAATACAAGTCTTTTGCTAGATATATGCACTATGAATATGTTCTTCTAGGCTCTGAAGTGCCTTTTTACTTCTTGAATAGTATCTTCTGTTGAGCAGATTTAAAATTTTAAACTGATGAAGACAAATTCATCAATTAATGTTTATATAGTTAGTGCTGTTTGTGTCCTGTTTAAAAAAATCTTTGCCAGGGTAGTTTTAGCTTTCAAGTTTACATTTGATCTGCCCAGAATTGCTTTTTTGTGTGTATGGTGAGATAAGATTCAAATTTTATTACTTTTCCAAAGAATATCCAGGTGTTCTAGCATTACTTATAGTAATAAAAAGGAAGGGATTCTTGTGCCTCCTACCTCAAACTAGAGATCAAGGTAAGAGTTGAAACATTTAACTTAAAAAGAGAAGTTTGTGAGAACAAGATGAAGGGAGAACAGAAAGAAAGGGATGTTGATGCATCAAGGACACACACACAAACAAAAGCCGGGCTCCCCCAATACTGCCAGTCTGGCTTACATAAGGCTGGCTTCTTCATGCAGATGCATGTTCCCCATGGGCTGGTATCCACTGGCCAGGCACAAAGCAGAGCTCTTCAGGGAGTGCCTGAAGAGAAAATTTAAACTTATCTAGGAGAGGCTTAAAAAAATAACTGAAGAGCATTCCCATCCTGTTAAGAGAGGCTTAGCCTGTCTGAAAAAAACGTTCTTTCTCTTAGAAGTGAATGAGTGTCTTTGTTGTAAACCAAGTAACAACATTTACACCTGACCTGTGGTGTGGTGGCACAGTGGCTAGAGCATAGACCTGGAACACTGAGGTCGCTGGTTTGAAATCCTGGGCTTGCCTGGTCAAAGCACATATGGGAGTTGATGCTTCCTGCTCCTCCCCCACTTCTCTTTTTCTCTCTCTTCCCTCTCTCTAAAAATGAATATTAAAAAAAAGTAACAAGGCCCTGGCTGGTTGGCTTAATGGTAGGGCGTAGGCCTGGTATGTGGAAGCCCTGGTTTCAATTCTTGGCCAGGTCATACAGGAGAAGTGCCCATCTGCTTCTCCACCCTTCCCCCTCTCCTTTCTTTCTGTCTCTCTCTTCTCCTCCCACAGTCAAGGCTCCATTGAAGCAAAGTTGGCCCAGGCGCTGAAGACAGCTCCATGGCCTCCACCTCAGGCCCTAGAATAGCTCCGGCCACAACAGAGCAATGCCCCAGATGGGCTGAGCATCGCCCCCTGATGGGCATGCCATGTGGATCCCCGTTTGGGCACATGCAGGAGTCTGACTGCCTCCCAGCTTCTAACTTCAGAAAAGGTAACAACATTTACATGAGTTTATTTTTGGGCTCCCTTTAATTCTATTGATCAGTTTGTCTATCTCTGTGCCAATACCACACTCATAATTAGCAAAGCTTTAGAGTAAATTTAAAATCTCAGTGTAGGTCTTTATACTTAGTCTTTTTTTTTTTTTTTAAGATTGTTTGGCTAGTCTAGGTTCTTTGCATTGCCAAATAAATTATAGATTCAGATTATCAATTCCTACACACAGAAAATTAAGCCTTCTAGGATTTTGATTAGGATCATGTTAAATTTATAGGTAAATGTAGGGAGAATGATATGTTAACAATATCAAGTCATAGGTATATTTTTCCATTTCAGTATTTTTAAATTTTTCTGAGCAATATTTGATAGCTTTCAGTGTAAAGATCTTGCACACTTTTAGGTGGTTTATTTTTTTAGCTGTTTGATGTGAAAGCTCAGATCATTAATTTTAATACTTGTTTCTTTTTCAGCATATGCATTTAAACATACATTTTCTATAAACATTGCTTTAGCTGTAACTCACAAAATTTTCTATTTTGTGTTATTATTATTCATTCAAAATAGTTTGTAATTTCCTTTGTGATTTCTTTTTTGATCAACAGATAATTTTAAAATGTGTTGTTTAATTTCCAAGCATATGGGAAATTGCTAGTTATCATTTTGTTACTATTCTAATTTAATTCTTTCATGGTCAAAGAACATATTCTGTATGACTTTGGTACTTTAAATTTTATTAAGACCTTCTTTATATACCATAATATGGCCAATTTTGGTGAATGATCTATGTACACTTAAATAGTAGGTGGGTTTTTTTCTGTTTCATTGTAATTGGCTTGATAATGTATAAATCTTTTATAAATGTTTAATTAAATCAGATTGTTCGTCTTATACATTGTTACTGATTATTGTCTGCCTGTTCTATCAATTACAGAAAATAATGTCAGTTTTATGCTTTTCTTTTTTCTTTTTCCATTTAAAAATTTTATTTAGAAAATTAAATATAATGGGGTGAATGGGGTGACATTAATCAATAAGAGTACATACATTTCAGGTAAATATTTCTATAGCATTTGAACTGTTGATTGTGTTGTGTTCCCACCACCCAAAATCAAATCATTTTGTTACTGTATATTTGTTCCTCTTTACTCCCCTCCCCCCACTTTCCCATACCCCCTCCCCTTCGTAACCACTTCACTTTTATCTATGTCCATGAGTTTTGTTTTTATATTCTACCTATGTGTGAATTTATATATTTCTTAGCTTTTTCTGACTTATTTCACTTAGTGTAATGTTCTCAATGTCCAGAAAAAAATTGTTTTAAAATCTACAGTTCAGATTGAAGATTCATCTATTTATTATTTTATTTCTGTCAATCCTTACTTTCTATTTTGAATGTATACTATCAGGCACATACACATTAAGAATTATTGTATCTTCTGATTGATTGTTCCTTTAATCATTATTAAATGCCCCTCTTTATATCTGGTAATACTTTTTGCCTTAGTCTACTTTGTCTGATATCATAGCCATAGCTATAATATTTTAAATATAACCTTAATTTTTTAGCTGTCTTATTGTTAGTATTTACATGGTGTATGGTATTTATACTTTCATCATTCTACCTTCAACTGTTCTGTGTCCTAATATTTAGTTTGTGTTTTATAATGATATCATTTGGTCTAATTTTTATTCAGTCTAATAATATCTGCTTTTCAGTTGAATATTTAGTCCTTTTAAGTTAATTATTTATATGGTTTTAAATCTACCATTTCAGTATTTGGGTTTTCTTTTCTTTTTTAAAAATTATTATTAAGAGGAGGGGAAGCAAAGAGATAGACTCCAGCATGTGTGCCCCCACCAGGATCCACCTGACAAGTTCTCTAAGGGGAATGCCCTGCCCATCTGGGTCGTTGCTCCATTGTTGCTTGGCAACCAATCTATTTTTAACACCTGAGTAAGAGGCCACAGAGCCATCCTCAGTACCCCTGGCCAACTTGCTTGAACCACGGAACCGTGGCTGCAGGAGGGGAAGAGGGCATGGAGAAACAGATGGTCATTTCTCCTGTGTGCCCTAGCCAGGAATTGAACCCAGGACAGCCACATGCTCAGTCGACGCTCTACCACTGAGCAAACTGGCCAGGCAGCAAACTGTTTTTGTTTTCTATTTGACACATATTGTTTTGACCCTACTTTGCTGCCTTCTTACATATTAATCACAAATTTCCCCCTGTAGTATCTATTCTGTTATATTAACTTGAGATGTTTTGATTATGTATGGAATAAATCACTAAATCAAAAGCCTTGTGCACCAAAATTCAGTCACAATTCTTACCTTTACACTTTTATTTATGGTTATTACTTTCTTCTATGTGAAGCTGTTTTTATTTTATTACAAGTGATATGTGGGAGATGCATGTGTGTAGATGTGTCTGTGTGAGTGGTATGTGTTGTGTGAATATGTTGCATGTGTGCATAAATGTGTACAATTATGTATGCACACATGTGTCGGTATGTGTAGTGTGCCATGTGAATGTTGCCTTCAATTCCTAAACAAATAATAAATTTTAAGAGGATATTTCATAACAATTATGTCACTTCATTAATTTCTGAGTACAATGAAGTAATTGGTTAAATGACAACATAGTGATCTGTCAGACTAAACGGTTCTCTCAAACTGTTTTAACTTGTAAACCAGAATTTAACTCAAGTGTTTGAAGAAAAATGTTGTTCATAAAATCTCTCCAGGGGAAGATGTGAATGACATCCTAATTCAATTCAGTATGCAATTCTGTAAAATCTTGCAACAACAAAATTCAGGAAAGCCATGGTAAGATGTCATGTCCGCCACTTTTATCATAGGAGAAATGTATGGCATTTACGTTTCATGGCTACTTGTTTTGTTTTTTATTTTACAGATTTCTTATGGAAATACTTTCCTCTCCCTCTGGTAATGTGGTTGAGTTTTGGAAAGCTTCAGGGGAAGAGAGGTTTGGGGCAGACTGGCTAGAGGAACTTACTTCCTTTGGTGATTGATGTGATCCAGGCTTTCAGGATACGGGTCTGATGCAAGTCTGTGCATGTGTAGAAACTGATGTTTAACCAAAGGTTTGCTTGGTGTCATGGTGAAACTAAACTTTGGGAAATTTTGAGAAATAATTCTGTGAAATATCATTGTAACTAAGTTCTCTTTGATGCAGTAAAGGTATTCTCTATTAGCAGTTATTATAGCAATTTCTTTTACTTTGATTTTGGCAGCGGGATAAAGGCAAAAAGACATAGTCACTCAATAGATTAATTCACAGTCTTTTTGCTGCATCTACTGTGAGGATGAAGGCAATTCTCAGCAGACTGTTAACATCCCGGAAAATGGGGACATCACTCTGAAGGGATGCACAATTATTGTGAAGGGTCCTAGAGGCCTACTACAGAGAGAATGCAGTCACATCTAAGTAGAACTCAGTCTCCTTGGAAAGAAAAAGAAGAGGCTCCAGCTTGACAAATGGAGAATAGAAAGGAACTGGCCATCATTCACATTATCTGCAGTCACATATAGTACATGATCAAGAGTGTTACCCTGGTCTTCGGTTACAAGATGAGGTCTGTGTAAGCTCACTTCCCCATTAATATTGTTATTCAGGAGAATGGTTGAAATCATAGATTTCTTCGGTGAAAAATACATCTGGAGGGTTTGGATGTCAGGCATTGCTTGTTCTGTATCTCAAGCCCGGAAAGATGAGTTGATTCTTGAAGGAAAAGACATTGATCTTGTATCAGATTGAGTGGTTTTGATTTCGTAAGTCACAACAGTTAAAAACAAGCTGTCACAACATTTTTGAATGGAGCTATCTTTTTGAAAATGGAAGAGTTCAGCAGGCTGATGAATAAGATCTAAGTTGCCCAGCTATAGAAACAGCAAGATGCTGAATGATTCCTCAGATTTATTTGCAATATTTTAAAGATGCAAAAAAAGCCATGTATTGATTTAGAAAAAATAAAACAATTTACAAATTTTATGTACTTGCTGTATTGAGTATTCTGTCAGGCACTGTGGATAATCTGAAATGAAGAAATCCTAGTGACTGCTCAAGGAAGATACAGTAAAGTAGGGGAGCTACAATGTGAACACAAATCACCATAGTATAAAGGTAGAAAGTGACATGCATCTTAATTTTGAGTAAGTGCTAAGGAAGTTCAGGGGGCAAAGATGATTTCCAATGAAGCCTGAGATAGATGAAAGAAAGCTTCATGAAGGAGGGGACACTTGTTTTGGGCCCTCAATAATGGGTCGAAGTTTGATAACTACTGATAAACTGGAAAGTAGACATATGGGTAAAGAGGAAGTGATGGGTTTAGGGGCAAAAAGCAATTCTGTTTTGTTGGTATAGGAAGTGCACATAAGAAAGTAAATAATTCAGGAAAGATAAGATGGACCTTACTTACCAAGGGAAGTTTTAAGTGGCAAGCTGTCATTATTACTAATTAAACAATTAGCTTTTTATTATTTTCCTTTCTATGTGTTAAAAATAAGACTAGCTGCTGTGTGTATAGACACATAGAAGAATAAAATATGGTCTAACTGTGTATAGGAAATAACATATAGTTCCCCCAAATTTAAATTGTCTCCACTTTTTTTTTTTTTTTTTTTTTTTTTTACAAGAGAGACAGACAATCAGGAAGGGAGAGAATAGAAGCATCAGCTTATAGTTTTGTCACCTTAGTTGTTCATTGATTGCTTTCTCATATGTGCCTTGACCAGGGGACTCCAGCCAAACCAGCAGACTCCTTGCTCAAGCCAGGGACCATGGGTCATGTCTATGATCCTATACTCAAGCCAGTGACCTCGGGGTTTTCAACCTGGGTCCTCATTGTCCCAGGCCAATGCTCTATCCACTGTACCACTGCCTGGTCAGGCTTCACTCTTTTCAACTTTATAAATATTATGGCTTTGTAAAAATGCTTTGTTTATGTTTATGTTTAACTTTGGGTTTATATTAGATTTATATTTACCTACTTGAACTAGCTTTCCAATTAATGCTATTATAAATGATAAGTAAATATAAATCTAATATAACACATTTCACATGTGTTTCTATATTTTCTTTAACACTTATATGTCTATAAATAATATATAATACTGTTTTGCTTGTTTTTTAAGTTTTATATAAATGGTATCATACTGTCTGTGACTTTTTAAAAAATGGTTTTTCCCCCCTCAATATTATATTTTTGAGTACAGTGTTACCTTATTTAGACTCATAGTATTCCTGGCTGAATGCTGGGGATTCACCAGCATTTGAGTAAGTGCTAAGGAATCACCAATGGATATGAAATAAAGTTCATTAGTCATTCAGGAGAAAAGGAGTCCACCAGGAGAAAAGCTCAGATCCCACCAGAAGTGAGGCAAGAGTGAGGCAGAAACAATGGATTGGGACTTTATATTTAAATTGTCTCCACTTTTTTTTTTTTTTTTTTTTTTTACTAGAGAGATAGACAGAGAGAGTAGGGACTGGGGCTATAAAGAGTTCTTTTGCATAGGTTGGTGGTTTATAAGATTTGAACTTCCCATTAGTGCCAATGAGTGCTATGTACTAGCCTTGATCTAGGTTGCCCAGATCAGAGGCAGGAAGAGAAGAGGTATGAGAATCTAAAAGCTGTCAATGGTCAACTATCAAAAACGGACTAAACTTACAGCCATTTGGGAGACAGCTCTAGTTAGCTTTTTTTCATTGTGTAATATTCTGTTTTGTAATTATGTCACTATCATATGTCATTATAATGAATATTGAATTATTTCTAATCCTTATTTATCTCAAACAGTACTGTAGAGAACATTTTATATGTAATTCTAGATACATATGGCAGAATTTCTCAGAGTATATGCTTAGGGATAGAATTGGTGGGCCATAGGGTAAGCATATTTTCAACTTCTTTTGATGCTTTAAATCATTTTCCAAGAGGCTCTATGGGTTAATAATCTTTGTAGCTTGTGTATGAAGTTATTCTTTCTTCACATCATTCCCAATACTTCGTATTGTCAGACTTTTTAACTTTTACCCATCAAACGAGTATAATATAGAATCTCATTTTTTTGTTTGTTTTGTTTTGTTTTGTGACAGAGACAGAGAAAGGGACAGATAGGGACAGGAAGGGAGAGAGATGAGAAGCATCAATTTTTTATTGTGGCACCTTAGTTGTTCATTGATTGCTTTTTAGTATGTGCCATGACCAATGGCTACAGCAGACCGAGTAACCCCGTGCTCAAGCCAGTGACCTTGGGCTCAAGCTGGTGAGTCTTGCTCCAGATGAGCCCAGGCTCTAGCTAGCGACCACAGAGTTTTGAACCTGGGTCTTCCATATCCCAGTCTGACACTCTAGCCACTGTGCCACAGCCTGGTCAGGCTAGAATCTCGTTTTTTAAATTTGCATTTCTTGATTACCAGGTACCAATAAGATGGAACACCCTTTCCTATATTCATTGACCATTCAGGTTTCTTCTCCACAAAATCACCTTCTGTCCAGCCTCGGGCCTTTTTAATTTTTTTTTTATTTAGGTGTATTTGTCTTTTTGTTGTTGTTGAAAATTGACTGGGTTTTACATGTTCTAAATCCTAAACATCTATCAATTATATGCCTTGTAATAAATACCTTCAGTTTAGGATTTGTCTTCATTGGGTATAGAGAATTGTTTAAATTTTAAGTTATCCTGGTTTATTAATTTTATCCTTCATGGTGTGTTGTTTTAGAATCTTGCCTAAAACCACCCTTTCCTAATTGAAGGCTTTAAAGATATTTTCCATATTTTCTTCTGAAAGTTTTAAAGTTTTTCTGTTAACAATTTCATCTTGTATTCACCTGAAATTTGTCTTGAGGACCGATATGAGGTAGTGATTAAAATATGTTTTCTCCATATGGACAAAGAGCTATCCCAGCATTCTATCCCCACTGGCTTGCAATGTCTCCTCTGGTAAGTAATATGCTTCTATATATTCATGGATCTGTTTATTAGCCTTCCATCAGTCTAACCTTACTCCATCTTAAACCCCACTGTCCTATTTAACTATAGCTTTAGGATACAAGATACATATTTTAGAATGAATCCCCCTTGTTCTAATTGAAAGTTATTTTGGCAATTCCCGGTCCTTTAGTCATTCATGTGGATGTTAGGGTGATACTACTTAACTTTCATCAAAAGAGCCTGTTGGATTTTGGATTTGGGAAGAACTGATGTCTTATTGTCTTCCCATACAGGAACATTTGTTTCTTTAATATTTATTTTCAAACACTTTTTTTCTTTGACAAGAGCCTTACCTAATTGTTAAAGACCTCTTTCTAGATACTTGACAGGTTATGTTTCTATTATAAATATTGTCTTTAAAACTGTATTTTTGAATTGTTTTTTGTTGGTTTGGGGAATGCATTTGGCCTGCATTGTCATTTATCTGTTGGTTCCTTTAGATATTTACATGTACAAAAGCATAAATTTGAAAATAATGACAGTTTCATGATGTTTCTTTTAATTTTATCTTTTTCTCTTAGGTATATATCATATATAGTATTACTATATGTAATATAGTATAAATATAGTCTATGGTACAATATGCTATATTTCCCATGTATAAGATGCACCTTTTTTGGAAAAATTTGGGGTCTAAAAACTGGGTGCATCTTATACAGTGGTTGTAGTTTCTTTTTACTTGTATTTCCTGCTTTTTTTGTGTGCATGTTTTTGTGCTCATTGTTGAAGACAGTGATTTGTCATCAGACAAAATGAAGACAAGCTAAAAGGATGGGGTTTTGACAGTGATGAGAAGTATGAATTTTATGATGAATAAAATGAGTTCAATAACTTTATGTAATACATTTTTTTTCAAATTTCAGGTTTCCAAATTAAGGTGCATCTTATACATGGGAGCGTCTTATACATAGGGAAATATGGTATGATATATAACATGTATATGATATTACAATAGTTGTATTATATATTAATATACTAATTATATAAAATATATACTGCCTGACCAGTTGGTGGTACAGTGGATGGAGCATCGGACTGGGGACTGTGATGCCGAGGACCCAGGTTTGAAACCCAAGGTTGTGGCTTGACTGCAAGCTCATCTGACTTGAGCATGACCTCGCCAGCTTGTGTGCAGAGTCGTTGGCTTGAGCATAGAATCAAAGATATGATCCCATGGTCACTGACTCAAGCCCAAGGGTCACTGGTTAAGCAGGGGGTCACTTGCTCTGCTATAACTCCCTGGTCAAGGCACATATGAGAAAGCAATCAATGAACAACTAAGGTGTTTCTCATCTCTCTCCCTTCTTGTCTGTCTGTCCCTATCTGTCCCTTTCTCTGACTCTCTCTCTGTCTCTGTCAAAATATATATATATATATATATATTTATGTATACTAATATACTAATTATATATACTGATTATGTAATATAGCTATAGTAATATCATGAGACTATTAACAGATACTGCCAAAAGAAAAGCTGTCTAACCTATAAAAAGACTGTGATTAAATTTTAGTGATAAGTGCAGAAGCTGATTTAAGTAGCCAGAATTAATAATTCTTAACTAGAATTAGACATGTAAAAACATTCTAATATTTGCCTGAAGTATAATTGAATATGCTGGTTTTTGTGTTTTTATTTTATTTTTTTGAAATGAGAAGTGGGGTGTGGAGAAAGGCAGACAGGCTCCCACATGCGCCCTACTGGGATCCACATGGCATGCCCACCAGGGAGCTATGCTCGGCCCCTCTAGGGTGTTGCTCCACTGCAATTGGAGCCATTCTAGTGCCTAAAGCTGAGGCCATGGAGCCATCCTCAGCTCCCAGGCCAACTTTGCTCCAATGGAGCCTTGGCTGTGGGAGGGGAAGAAAGAGGTAGAAAGAAAGGAGAGGGGGAAGGGTGGAGAAGCAGATGGGCACTTCTCCTGTGTGCCCTGGCCAGAAATCAAACCCAGGACTTCCACACGCTGGACCAATGCTCTACCGCTGAGCCTACTAGCCAGGGCCTGAATATGCTGTTTATCTGATCCATTAGCTTAGGTTCTACACTTTAAATCAGTTTTCCAGAAGTGTTCATTAGTTTGCATTGACCTAGCTGAACTTTGCTGGTAAGTGTTCCTCAGAACCAAAGACATGGAATCAAATATTAAGTATAAAAGAAGAGTGCATTAGTCTGCTCAGGCTCTCATAACAAAGTACCACAAGCTGGGCAGCTTCAACAACAGAAGTTTATTTTCTCACAGTTTTTGAGGCTTGGAGTTCCAGATCAAAGTCCTGTTGGGTTAGTGTCTGGTTTGTAGACAGCCACCTTCCTGCTGTGTCCTCACATGATGGACAGATGCTGAGCTCTCCTCCCGTGTCTCTTCTCGTGAGGAAACTAATCCTATCAGATCAAGGTTACAGCCATATGACCTCATTTAACTTTTAGTTACTTCTTCATTCCAAATATAGCCACACTGGGAGTTAAGGTTTCAAGATTTAAATTGGGTGGGTGGGGGTTACAAACATTCAGTCCATAACAGATAGCTGTTTAAATACTTGTTTCCCAGGTTAACTGGTCTTCCCCATTCCCTTTATAACAGGCTTACATCTTGATGGCCTGACAAATGCTGGTGATTCAGAGACTGCTCACTCATATGCACCATGCTTCTATTCCCACATTTTCAGTGATTAGCTTATTTAAGAGTTGGCTGTGTTGATTCCCTAACTTGTGTCATGCCTTTTGAATCTGTCATTATGTAATCTAATATACTGCAAATTGTTGTGGTGCAACTGCAACAAACCAGAACCGGAACCAGAACCCCAAACTGATGCAATCAATTTGGGTTTTATACACTGACCAGTGGTCTGCCCGCCGCACCTCTCGCAACAGACAGGGATGAGCTCAGGGGGAGAGGGGTATATATAGGCGAAACCCCACAAGGTTACTATTTTTCAGCATGTTTGTACAATATCTTTGCAAAAGCACACAAACACACACTGTTCTAAGATAACGAACCGCCTTCCTGCAATATCTGCAAGGCTGATGCACAAGGAACACATCCTGCCTCTGCTAGCAAGGTTAGATTTTTTTGGAGGCTCGTGAGAATTTTGTACTTTAGCGGTAGCTATAAGCTAAATTGGGTCAGGGGTCCTCCCCAGCATGTGCTGGCATGCTAGTACACAAATGAATATACATATATGAATGTGAAAAGGAAAATAGTTATTGTTTCATAAAAACTAAACTGACAATTCTTGGAAAGATTTAATAGTTTTAAAAAACTTGTTCAAATAGTTAAGACAATTATAAAAATTAGAAAACAATAACTAAAAATTTAGAGTCTGCACTAAGATTGTTTCATAAGTGTCTTTAGTCTTCATTTCCACTTTAAAGAAGATGAAACTGAATATTGTAGCAAATGTATTATACATATTGTTTATGCAAATATGTGGATCATAGAATCCCCCAAATCAGTAAAGAAGAAACTTGAATAAGGGCTGACAAATCATGTGCATTTATACATTTTATGTTATAATAAAATGTTAAGGCATGCTTTAATTATTTTTAACTGCCTTTACAAACCAACATCTTCTCTCATGCTGCAGACCAGAATTACACTGGGTCATAAGTACACTATTGAAGACTTAGAGTCTGAGCCACAGACAAATCTCCAGTCTCCAACAGCATCTCTTTGTTTGCTTTGCTCAGCAGCCAACAGCCAACAGGGATGAGTAGGAGAGGTGTGTGTGAGCACTGGCTATTAAAAGGCTGCGCTTTTCATCGATATCATCATTTTTTGAAGCCAAAGGATTATGTGGTGAGTGCACTGACAGATACTGCTGGACAGAATCTGAAGACAAATAATCTCTTCTAAGATACCCCCCTTTCTTTTAGCTGTAGGTATCAAAAAGATATTAATTTCTTAACTTTTGTATCTGTTGAGTATGTCAAGTATAGCACATAATGGACACTCACAGCCGTAGAGGTAGACATTACCTTTCATCTAAAAAGTTCACATTTTTCAACAAATGCTTTTACAATGGGAGTACATAGTAATTAATTCACTTTTTCATTTTCAAATAGGAATACCACACCCAAGAGCAGCCCAATTGTTTACTCAGATTCTCCTATGATTCTACCATTTCTAGTTTTAATTAATCTCCTTCACCAGACCCACAGGGTCGGAAAGACCTCACTGTTGTCAGGCTCATCTGCTTAGGACCCTCGACGTTTTTCTGCATGTTGTTCTCTCTTTAAAAAAATAAATGTTAAACAGCGGCTGAAGGGCCCAGGCTGGGTAGTTCAGTTGTTTCGAGCATTGTCCTGATATGCCAAGGTTGGGGGTTCGACCCCCAGTCAGGCACATACAGCATTAACTGGTGGGTGAATGAATTGGTGGAACAACAAACCAGTGTTCCTCAACCTTCTCTCTTTCTCTTTTTTTCTCTCTCCCTAAATCAATCAATAAAAATAAAACAAAAACAAAATCAGCTGCTGGAGAATGCTTCTCTCGTGTTCCTATTTACAGGCCATCCCAGCCCGACTTGCAGTTAATCTGAACAGGACGGAGGTGGTGAGAGAAGGGAGAGGGAGGGAGACATATCAGCTGACTCTGACAGGGCAATGGTCATCTTTAACTGCGAACTAGTAAAAGATTTTGCTGACTTTAAGTATTTCCAGACTACTTTATGTGATCACCATCATAAGAACAAATATATTAAATTGACTCACAGGGCTCTTTGAATTCGAACCAGAATGGGAGAGTTATATTTAACAGGGAGAGTGATTTGAGTTTATGTTCAGTAAGGCTAGTCTCTGGTTTCACTGGATGGTCTGAATGAAAATGACCTGGGTTTATAGCAGCCATAATTAGAGGGAGGGAAGGCAGCACTGAACACTTTCTAAACCAGAGTGAAGATAGTGGTAGAACAAAAGATTCTTAGAGCAGGGAGAAAGATTAGGATCCCTGTAGTCCAAATTCTTCTTTTACAAGATTAAGAAATAAGCTACCATGGTTCTTGTCAGGAACACCATTAGCATCTGGGCGGACTGTTCCTTGCTTTGAGGGATCATCCCACACACTCAGGCTGGGTAGCATCCTGGCATATGCCCACTCAATGCCAGTAAACTTCACAGTCATGATGACAACCAAAGCGCCTCCACAGCCTTTCCAACATGCTTGAAGGAATTGAATACCATGAGCCAAATTGCTGATAAACAATATACTAAACCAACTGATTCACTGACAATACTTTTTAAACTTGAACATACATGAGCCTCAACCAGAGATCTTGTTTAAAACGCAGGCTCTAATTCAGTTGATCTGGGATGGATAGAAAGGTTCTGCATGTCTAACCAGTTTGTAGATGGTGCCAAGATTGTTAGTTTATGGATCCCACTTTGAATAACAAGGGTCCAGGAGTCCAAAGGAGTGGCTATCTGAACTGTAATGATGTCCTTATCAGTTCATTTCCCACCTCTAGTTGAAGCTGCCAGGTGCCAGAATAGGGGACCTGCTCTATGTATGGGCTTGTAGGAGATCTGTTTGGGCTTTGATGTAGGGATGCTGCCTTAATTTGTTCCTTCTTCTGGGCTACCTAATAGCAGACTCTGTCTTTGCTTCTGCACAGCTGACCTCAGACCATTCTTTTGTTACCGGAGACCAATTTTATGTAAAACCCTTTCTTCTCATCATGTTCTGACCTATCCAGGTGTAGCTCCTGGAAGTCCAGCTGAGACCAAAACCAAGGCTCCTGCTTTCTGGGTGAGCTAGTAGAGGAGGGTGGGGTCTAGGAAAGTCTATGAGCTGTTATTTGTGTCAGTGACAGAGCTGACCAGAGCCTACGTTTCCTGACTCCTTGCTCCGAGATCCTCCTTAAAGACCCAGGTCCTTATTATTTCTTCTGTTCCTATCATTAAATGAAACTATGTGTCTGTGTCATTCAGTACACCTGTTTAACTTACCAGGAAACAGCCACACAGTCTGCTTCAACAAGGTTCCTTATGGACCAGGTTCCTGGTTGACGTGCAAAGTAGAGATTTTGCAACATGTAGCAAATGGCATACTGAGAAATAAGTGCATGAAAGAACTTATTTGTTTACATTTTTCTTTAAAAAATTTTTAAACTTACTGGTTGATTTTAGAGAGACAAAGAGAGGAAAGGGAAGAGAGAGAGTTATTTGTTGGCCCATTTAGTTGTGCATTCATTGGTCACTTCCCATATGTACCTTGACTAGAGATCAAACCCACAACCTTGGTGTTTTTGGATGATGCTCTGAGCTGAGTTAGCCAGCCAGCACCATTATTTTCTTTACATTGTGGCACTTGGAAGCAGTTGATGTGAAGATTTTTTTGAGATAGTTCTATCTCTTATACTGATAAAACAATGAGTTATAAGGAATTTATTACTATTTATTGAAAGTCAGCTCTATATTCTCCATTATCTTTTCTGGTTCCCTCCATCCCTTTTTAGTCAAAGAAACAAGTCAGAAGGCTATCCATGTGGGTGGGTAGGCATTTTATCAGGAGCAAGGTACTCTGTTACCCCATAATGTCTGTCTTAACCTGAGACAAAGGTTTGTATGATTGTAATCTATTTGAGATTGGAGATTCTATGAAGTAGCAGGGCACAGTGGGAGTCAAGTTAGCCACTGCTACAGGTGACAGGTGCTGGATTCTGCCTGGCCCCTCTGAGAAGACCTATTAAGTGCACCTGAGAACTCTAACTAGAAGATGAAAGGAAGAAACATTTGCCCATCACCTGCCACATCCCACTGGTCAAGAGTGAGCCCATGGGTGTTGACTCCCCTGAACTTCCAGGTTGTGTGGTGTGAGTGCAGAATTCCCAAGGGACCTCACTGCATCGGAGCCAGTTCTAACCAATGAGGAAGCACTAGAACAAGAGGTGGAGTTGAGAGAAATTTTAAGTGGTGCTTAAGAGGCAATAGTCCTTGAGACAATGAAGGATATTTGGGGCAGCCCTGGGAGTTCTGGGAAATGGAGAAATCTGACTTGAAGTGTCTTTAGTGTGCTTAGCACAAGCTCTTGTCTAACTGGGAGCTCTATTTGGTGAAAGTCATATTTCCAACTAGCATCTTGCCACCCTGCTTTGTCACAGCAGGGGACCAAATGGGGATCCTAGAAACTTGCTCTTATAGAATTACAAACTTAGTTTAGACCATTTCCCAAATATTGGTTTCTCATAGTCAACCTTGAGTATAAGAAGACCGGTCATAAAAACAGCTTTGGAAAATTGGATATGCACATGCAAAAGAATAAAGTGTCGAAGCAGTAAGTCGTATCTCTAATGTTAGAATTAGGTTGCCTAACATGCAGTCATCTTTGACATCCACCAGAAACCAAAAGTCATTGTGTAAGGCCACAGGGAAGTGGGAAATAGAAATCTCTTACAAAATTGTTTTACATTCTGAATAAACTGACTTTCCATTTGGATTTTGCTGATGTTTATGTCATATGCCATTTGCTCATAACACTTTATGGATACTGTGTAATCATCTCTGAAGACATAAATAAGATGGTATGTAATTCACTTCAGTGACATAGTATTAACTTTTAAATTAATTAATTTTTATAAGTACTATCAGTAGTGGGTTTTCTTACTGATAACAAATTAGTAGTATTCACAATAAAAATTAGCTGCCCTGGTTCATGGCTCAGTGAATAAAGCATTGTCTCAGCATATCAAGCTCTCAGGTTTTATCCCCAGTCAAACTATGTACAAAAGGCGATCAACAAGTGCACAACTGGATGGAACAACTAATTGGAACAGCGAGTTGATGCTTCTCTTTCTCTCTCTTCCTCTCTCTCTCTCTCTCCCTTCTTCCCACCCAAATCAATGGGAAATATATATATATATATATTTTAAGTTAGCTTTTATAAGGAGTCTAAGAGGGATGACCAAGCTCAGAATGAAGGAAAAGAAGTTCATTTACATGACTAAAACTTGTACTCTCAAGAGTTGTTGCTATGTGTGTTTCAGTTCTTTTAGAATAATTATTCTTAGTGCTTTAAAAGTTCTTTATCACTTTAGTGTCAAGAAAGATTAATCTCACTTAAAATAAATTTTTTAAAATAAAATGCAAAACCTAGTTTTGAACATTGGTCTTTGAGACAAATGTACCTGATCATGTACAGGTTATAGTAACTAAAATGGAAGTATTTAGAATTATTTTATGAAATAAATGATTAACAAACCTAGAAATAAAAACTTAGGAAAAACTCGAGAGACAAGATTTTCATGTTAAAATATTTGAAGAATCATTCAGTAAAAGATAAATTGTATTTCTATGGCTCCAGTGGGTAGAAATTAGAGTGGAGAAGCATTTTGGCTAATATAAAAATGGAAGTTTCTGTGGCTAGTAGGAATTACTAAGTCATATGCTAAGGTCTGCAAAATATAATTTTATTTTTTCTATGCCTCTCAGATTTTATCTCAAGTCTTCAAGAAAAAAGTCATTTCAGGGAAAACTAGATCAGCTCAACATTCCCCAGAAGGGGAGACTTTTTCTTCCCACAAGGACACAAAGCCACATACTAGGGCATTGAGCTTAGTTAGGGAGTCACAGGATAGCCATGCACAAACTACAAACCATGTATGACAGTTTCTGGTGGGGCAGGGGAGCCAGGTGGGCACGGGCAAGGAAACACTTGGACTCATGTTCTTTCTTCCTTTCTTACTCCCCCCTCCTTCACTTCAGTTCAAATGATCATTATGTATTCACAGGATGGGAAGAGGCAAGGTAGGGAGGAACTTAGTCACTTATTTATCCAGATCCTTCTTGTTTTACTTGAAGTTGTCCCCTTTGAGGTAATGGAAGTTACACACCACATTTTTAGTGGCCAAATGGGTGAGTCGTGGGGTGAAAGGTATAAGGGGAGAACCCAACACATACAGCAATGATGTTTTATCTCACCACCACTTATTGATGCTCACTACTGCCAAACATTGTTTGAGGCACTTTACATTTAATTCTTATAATAGACCTATGAGATCAATATTTTAGCTTCATTTTCTAGATGATGAAAATGAGGCTTCCAAGATTAGCATCTCTAATATCACAGCTTTACAGAGCAAAACTGAGATCAGAAATATACCAGAAATACATCAGCTTTAAACCACTATACTATCCTAGAATAGACTGTGGTCAGAAACTTGAAAATTCTTGATCACCAGAGTTATTTAGGTAAGAGTAGAAAACTTTGGCTGAGATAGTTTCTGTTGGGCAGTAATTGGCAACATTCATTACAAATAAACAGAACATCAAAGTTTGAATAAAATAATTATTTAATCCAGCCATCCCATGAATCAGAAGCATCATTTTCCCTTCTAAATTCATAAAATGCTCATTAAAGTTTGGGTGCACAGTAATACTTATGAAACTGCAGTAATGCAGAAACTAGGTATGATTCAACAATCTCATAAAAAGAAGAACTGGTCAGAGCCTGACCTGTGGTGGCGCAGTGGATAAAGCATTGACCTAGAATGCTGAGGTCGCTGGTTCAAAACCACATGGGCTTGCCTGGTGAAGGCACACGCGAGAGTTGATGCTTTCTGCTCCTCCCACTTTCTCTCTCCTCTCTAAAAATGGATAAAGAAATAAATAATAATAATAATAAAGAAGAACTGTTTGGAGTTTATGAGCAATGGAGATTGAGCATGAGCAAACCATGGCCAAATTGCCTACTGGTTGTGACAGGCCCAGCCTGAAACTCTTTGGGGATGTGCCAGAAAAGACTTGCATCAATTGCTCAATAATCGTAAGTGGCACAATATGCCATAGCCTCAGATGAGCCATGGGAGCATTTCTGTTTGGAACTGTTTTATTAGCATGTAGAGCACTGTTGATTTGAAAACTGATTTATATTTTTGAGGATTATAGCACCATAACACATAAGACACAATAGCAAGGTCTCTCTCCCTTTCCCCATATAGTCATAAGTGTGCCTAAGGGCACGTTTAACATACAGTATATAAAATACACATATGCAATACATAATGACTGCCCTTACATGTTAAATAACAGACAACTGTACTTCTCTCACCTGCCTATTTGGCTAAAATGTTTCTGTTTTGTGTTGCTCAAATCCTAAAGGTGAGGTGTATATCTTCTACATGCAGACATCTCAAGTTCACCGAGTCTGGCTCTAACTTTTCACAACAAGTATAAATCTGGATGATTAGGTATTTTTAAAATAGTGAAAAATCAACAGCTTTCATTTTATTCTTTGAGAGCACTGGTGTTACGGGATAAATTTTTTTTTAATTCTCATAGTCATTGACAAAAGACTCTCTTCTTGACCAGACTTCAATCAGACTCCTTTGAACCCTCCTGACAAGGCCTCAAACTTTCCCTTAGCACTGTAACTTTCAGCACAAACAATACCATCCATCCCTCACACTAAGACAAACTCTAACATAGTTTCTGCCAGCTCAAGGCTGTGTTCTTAGGACGATGACCTCAGCTCCTTAAAATGCCTGTCTGAGAAAGCTTAATGCTGCCTAAAGAATTTAGTTGTTCTAGCCAAAACCTGACGATAGGTCCCTGAATTCCATTTTTTTTTTTTTTTTTTTTTTTTTAGCGTTTTCTTTAGGAAACATGCCACTGTAAATCCTTTCTCTATCTTTTTGAGGTTTTTATCTTTCACAATCCAGGATGTCTTTCTCAAGGATCTAAGGAGCCATGCCTTGAAATATAATCATTAAGAAGGATAAGACTCTTGAGTCTTAATCTCTGTGGCGGGAAAGGAGTTCAACTTCCATAAACTCCAGCTAACAGACACGGATGGTCTAATTGCATTGACCACCCCCACCATGTCCTTATGTACTTCTTTTAGCACACCCATCATTTAAAAATCTTCTTGCCCTTTGTTTTGCCAAATTTAGCTCATTTCTATTCTGAAGTCTTTCTCCCTTACTGCAGAAGCTCAAGTAAAATCTGTCTTACCAGTTTTAACAAAAGTCTGGTGAATAATTTCTCTTTAAATATATGAGCTAGCCAGTTATCATGTGCAGCATGTTTGGCTATTTTAGTGTGGATGAATTCTCACAGATTGTGTCCATCATCTAGCCAGCCCTATAGGCTTCTCAAGATGATGATATTCCTCATGAATGGTTCTCAATACTGTCCTCACTGTAATGGGGGATGGGCTCAAGAAAAATCCTAGGGATAGATACCTATCTAGAAAGAGAATATAAAGATAGAACAATGCCCTGACACCTACAACTCCAAACCTCTCTTGATAATCTAAATTGTAGTCACTCTAGATCCCTCTTATTATCTCATTTAGGTCTTATAGTCTTTTTTTTTTTCTTAATCGGAGACAGACAGACAGGAAGGGAGAGAGATGAGAAATATCAACTCATAGTTGCAACACTTTTAGTTGTTCATCTCATATTGCTTTCTTATATATGGATTGATTGGGGGGGGGCGGGGCTCCAGCTGAGCCAGTGACCCTTTGCTCAAGCCAGCGACCTTGGGCTTCAAGCTAATGACTTTCAGGCTCAAGCTAGTGGCCATGGGGTCATGTCTATGATCCCACACTCAAGTCAGCAACCCCACGCTCAAGCTGGTGACCTTGGGGTTTCGAACTTTTGTCCCAGGTCAATGCTCTATCCACTGTACCACCACCTTGTCAGATGAGTCTTATAGTCTTGAATGCAAGAACTACAACTCTAGCAAGCAATTGGATATAGGTTCTGGGGCTCAGGAGAGAAATTCGAGCTTGGACACACAAAGCTGAATGACCAACACTCAGATATAAATTGAGTTGATAAGATTACCCAGGAAGAATGGATTTACTGGGAAGAGGGCCAAGGACAAAACTTCTTAAGAAACCAGTATTTTCAGAAAGGGTGAAGGACTGTGCTTTTCAACTTTTTACATATCACAGCATACAAAGAAAATAGCATTTGTATAGCACCTTGAAAGTAAATTAAGAGATTTAGGGGTATCTATCAGGGGCTTGATGAAATTTTTTATTACTTTCCATATTAGTTTCCTAGAATTGTTGGAACAAAGAACCACAAAATGGGTGGCTTTAGTTAACAGAAATTTATTGTCTCACAATTCTGGAGGCTTTAAATCCTAAATCAAGGTGTCAGCAGAACCATGTTGCTTTTGAACCCCGTGAAGAAAATTTTTCTTGCCTATTCCTTGCTTCTGGTGGTTTACTAGCAACCTTTGTCTTTCTTTGTCTTGAAGCTGCATAACTCTAATGTTTGCCTTTATTATCACATGGCATTCTCCCTGAGTGTCTCCCTGTCTTCACATGACCATCGTCTTGTCAAGATGCCAGTTATATTAGACTGGGGGTCCACCCTATTTCAGTATGACCTCACCTTAACTAATTATATTTGCAGTGACTCTATTTCCAAATAAGGTAACATTCTGAGCTGGTTAAGACTTCAATATATCTTTTATTTGGGGTGGAGTCACCCTTAAATCTATAATAATTTCTTTATATTTTATGACTATAACATTAAAATAAAAAGGGGTAAGGATGCTAAATATTGAACTTATGTAACATTTAAGCCAACTTTTAATATTAGTTGTTATGCATAAAATGGATAGATGTACTTTTTTCTCATTATATGTGATCTCTTCAAATTCTTGATTACTACCATTGGTGAGAAATGTTCACACAAATAGGTAATTAAAAATGTAAGAACACTTTTATAACCACTCAAAAATTTATGACAGTTGAAATTATATTCAAAGACTCTATCAGCCCTTCTTTTCTATCATTGACTAATGTAATAGCAAACTTCTTGAAAAGATGATAATGAATTTTGAATCCAGTCAAATTTTCTATTGATGAACAAGTATGAATTGTTAGGACAGTCAACCTTGGAGACTACTGAAAACCTAATACTAATAAGTATATAAGTTTACAATAATATATTTTAAGACAGTATTTGGTCCTCTGATTGCAGTTCTAAAAGGAATAACCCCCTACTTGACTTCCTTATCCGGCCAAACTGTGCACTGCTTGAGCTGTGCCCGCCCCTCTTTTGGCTACTAAAGGTGATATGCAACTCAGCCCCTATCATAGCCACTCAACAGAGCAATGAGTTCCATGTGTTGCTGGTAGCAGAGAGGCACACTTTCAGAAGCATATTACTTGATGATTCACACAGGAGCACAGAATAAAAATACTTCTAATGATGGCCATCAGCTAGGAGGCTCTGTACTTCCAGGACCTACTGGAGTAAATGATCAATATCTTTGTTTCCTGCCAGTTGGGAAGCTCTGGAGTAGAGTAAGCTGAGTCCTAAAAAGGGTGACTTGTTAAGCAAACAAGAAAACGACACAGGAATGTGGTGCCCCAGAAACCAAAGAGGGTGTGGCCCACCAAGTCAAGTGCTGATAATACTCTGGGTAGTTAAGAACTGAAAGGTTTGAGAAATTGTGGGAGACCTTGGTAGAAGTGGTTTCAGTCAAGTTGTCTGAGCCCTACCACAATTCACCATGGGTTACAGAGAATGCCAGTGACAAGTAGAGACAGTAGAGGTAGACATCAACTCTGTAAGCTTTCATTACCACTGAGTATCTCTAAGCTTCCTGTTTTCTATTTGTTTTTGTAAAATAGGAAAATATTAAAACCTCCCAACAGGACTGTTGGAAGAATGAAAAGAATTACCATGAAAACATTTTTGAAAATTATAAATCACCATAAATTTATAAATATATCTATATATTATCAGGTACCTTTAGTTCTAATGAGGTCTGCAATTCATCCTGTTGTGCCCACCTTTCCCCATCAGCCATCTCTTTTCACATCTGAATAAATAAGAAATTATCTAGGAACAAGAGATGAATAGAGTCAATATTTCTTGACTTCTTTAGGGCTCAGTTGATAAAAGAACTAAATGCTCTCTGATGCCACTAAGAAAGGAAAGAAAATTACGCCAAAGACTTGTTTCTACAAGCTATTGGATTTACTCTTTAAGAAGAAAGTATTTTTTATTAATAGTGATTCAACTTTGGCAAAATGCTGAGACATGATAATTAATTCCCTGAAATTTTCAGAAAATATAAATTCTAGGAAGAACTTGCAGAGTAGATTTGGTCTGGGAGCGGCCTTGGCTGGCATGCAAATATGAATGGAAGGGCCCATTAGTGAACTCTGGTCAATTGTATCAAGTGTAGATAGGCTTTACTTTGATGTTCAGCTAGAGAAAGAGGATGAGCCAGAAGAAAATAATAAGAAGGAAAACTTTGTTTCTTTTCTTCTCATGTTTTCATTGTAAACTGGAAAATAGGTATGTTGTAGCACTGAAATAGTGTCAGGCATAGTTGGGATCAGATTTACCTTTTTTTTTTTTTTTTTTTGGCATTATGTGAGAGGAGAGGAGGTGGAGAGACAGACTCCTATATACGCCCAGTCCATCATCCGGCCAATCCCTTACTGGGGCGGGGGGGGCATCTGGGGCATTGATCTGTTGCTCTCCAACTGAGCTAATTTTAGCACCTGAGGTGGAGGCCACAAAGCCATCCTCAGCGCCCTGGGCGCAACTTGCTTGAATCAATCAAACCATGGCTGTGGGAGGGGAAGAGAGAGAGATAGAAAAAGATAGAGGGAGAGAGAAGGTAAGGGGGAGGAGCAGAGAAGTAGATGGTTGTTTCTTCTATGTGCCCTGACCGGGAATCAACCCAGGACATCCACATGCTGGCCAATGCTCTACCACTGAGCCAACTGGCCAGGGCCAGATTTACCTTAATGTTTAAATCATTTCACTTCGCCCACATGACTAGATAATTACTGAAGTGGACTATGCAACAGGTGGTTTATCTTAAAAAAAACAAAAATATTTTCAGGATAAACTACGATACTCTTTTGAGTGACTATTTTTGTTTTTTTAAAAATTTGTATTAAAAATTAATACACACACACACACACATACTGGTATCAAAACAAAAGTTGCACTTGAAATGCGGCTAGTATGACTGTGGAACTGAACTTTTCATTTTAACGGATTTAAATTTAAATAACAACTTGTGGTTAGTGACTGCCACATTGGACAACACCACTGCCAAATCAATCTCAACATCATTTCATCTGTAACAAAACTGCTACTACAAAATGTGATGTCTATGGCCTAGGTAGTCTTTAAGGAGGAACTATCAATGGAGTTTAAGGATACTTAAACAAATGCATTTTGCAGGAAGGTAGTGAGAATGAAATAAGATGCTGCATGTGAAAGGGGCTAGCAAAATGCCTAATACAAAATAGATACCCAACAATGCAGGTTTCCTTTTCAGTGTCCTTCAGGGGGCACATAATGAGTTGTGGCCAGGTCTCCACAATCTAGAACATAACAAAAAATTGGGCTTTGGTTGTGTGGGCTTATAGGAGCTGATGTGCTAATGTTCTTCATTGTTATAAGGCTCTTCATTGTTATAGATGCTCTTGCTGTTGTAATCTGCAAGTTAATGATTTTTGTAAATAATGACCTTATTTATATTAACTCAAAAAATGCCAAATTTTAAAACCATAAATTATAAACATTTGGCTTATTCTTAAGACATTTAATATTAATAACGTATTATTGCCTGATGTTGCTAATGTACTTTTTCCCTCAGAAGAGTGAAATAATCAAAGGCTATGAAAAGACTAAATCAGAACATGACCTTCTAATGATTTCTCTGATGTAAAGACATGATTTTATATGTTTTATGTTTTTAAAAGAACTTACGTCTTCTACTGACAAGGAATTATATATGTAAGAATCAAATAGAGGAGGAAAGGAAAACTAGCATATACCAAAGGAGGCAAGAGAATAGTTTTGGCAAATGTGTTTCAGCAGAATAAGAGGATCTTGGCATATGCAGTTAGCCCTAGTCTGAAGTGAAGCTGCCATAGTCCCAGCCATGAGGAATTCCACTTTATTAAGCTGTGGGCATGCAGCTGCTTTCTCCCACGTACTAGGTTCTCTTTGATGTATGACTTGGCTTTTTCTCCAATGACAATCACAGTCATGTATTTTTACTTGCTTTAAATAATTCTATCTCAGTTTTCTCTTGGGAATTATACAGTGGTGAGTTACTTCAAGAGATGGTACAATTTTAATAACTTTAATGAGGGTGTTTATGTGAAACAATAATTATTTTAAATGAACTACACTTATTCTTTCTGATTCAAGAGTTTGTAGTGTGGTATTCAACCAAAAACAGAATAATAGAACACCTGATTTTAGATTCTACCACATTGACACTTAAGAATGAATAAATTTTAACAGTTTATTTTATAATTGGTCTGAATAAGAAGGTGTCATATACTGCCTTTTTATTCTGAATCTTATGCCAAGCAGATAGAACCCCATTACGTAATAGTTAAGAAGGTTTGTTTGTTTAAGCAAATTTTACTTAAAACAATTCTGGTTTACACAATGTAGAAATGAGAAGTTATGATTTGCTAAATACCTCTAAAGCCAATTACAATAATCCATTTCAGATGTTTAGTTTACAAAATTTTAACTTATACTTTTAAGGGACATGACTATAGTGTAATGTAAGATAAAACTATATAACTGTATTTTCTTTTCCTGAAGTTGCACATATAATAAACAGTATGGAAAAAAGATAATATGCCAATCAAATTCTATGTGCCAGATAAACATATGAGAAAGACTCTTTTTTTTATTTAGACAATTAAATTTGACAGGGTGATATTGGTTAACCAGAGTACATAGATTTAGAAAACATCTCCACATGATTTGGACAGTCAATTATGCTGTATACCCATCACTCAAAGTCAAATCATCTTCTGTCACCCTATATTTTATTTCTCTTTAAACCCCTCCCCTTCCCCCACTTTCCTCCCTCTCCACCCTTTCCTCTCCCCGGGTAACCACTGCACCCCTATGTCCATGAGTCTCGACTTTGTGTCCCACCTATGTATGGAATTATACAGTTCTTAACTTTTTCTGATTTACTTATTTCACTCAGTATAATGTTATAAAGGTCCATCCATGTTGTAAATTATACTGTGTCATCATTTCTTATGGCTGAGTAGTATTCCATTGTATATATTTCCACATCTTCTTTATTCAATCCTCTATTGAAGGACATTTTGGCTGTTTCCATGTCTTGGCCACCATGAACAATGCTGCTATTATCATCAAGACAGGTAATAACAAGTGCTGGAGAGGCTGTGGAGAAAAAGAAACCTTCATTCACTGTTGGTGGGAATGTAAATTAATGCAACCATTAAGGAAGAAAGTATGGTGGTTCCTCAAAAAATTAAGAATAGAACTACCATATGACCCAGCAATCCCTCTACTGAGTATATACCCATAAAAGTTGAAAACATGGGTATGTAAAGACACATGCAGCCCCATGTTCATCGCAGCATTTCTTTTTTTAAGAGAGAGAGAGAGTGCAGGGGGAAGACAGGGGCAGGCAGACAGGAAGGGAGAGAGATGAGAAGCATCAATTCATAGTTGCCTTAGTTGTTCATTGATTGCTTTCTCATATCTTCCTTGACTAGGGGCCTCCAGCCAGAGACCTTGGGCTCAAGCTAGTGACTTTGTTGGCTTAAGCCAACAACCATCGGGTCATGTCTGTGTTCCACGCTTAAGCCAGATGAGCCTGTGTTCAAGCAGGTAAGCTCGAGGTTTTGAACTTGGGTCCTCAGCATCCAGGGGCCAACACTCTATTCACTGCCTGGTCAGGCTGAAAGAAACTGTCTTAATCCAGTTTTGTAAATGCATTTTTTAATTCCCATCTACCTTGCCATGAATTAACTTGACTTTTTCACTTCCAACCATTTTATGATTCCTCTGGATACAAGTCACATTTATGTTGTGATATTTGACTAAACATGCTCATATTTTATATTCCACAATATATTGTAACTTATTTACACTACTAACTTTATATCAATTAAGAAATATCAATTAAGGAATATTAATTTCACATAGTAGCTTACTAACCTCTGCATAGACTTTTAAGGATATTATTCAGGGAAATCTTATTTATGAGCATTAAAAAAGCTAAAAGAATAAGAATTAGCAAAAGTACTTAAGATTTTGGGGGAAAAAGAATCTCTCACAAAATTAGTTTGTTACAACCTTCTAGAAGCCATAGTTTATTATTTCACTCTGTCATAAATAATTTTTTTGTATAGTATCTTTTGCTCACAAACCCAAATGTAACTACTTTCAAACACCTGATGTAAACATTTCTGGTTAATGAATTGCTCACCAATAATTAAAAAAACAACACAGACATTATTCTAAATACTGTATTCAAGATGCAAGATGATAGGTAGCTTCAAAATAACATATTTTCATATTGAAGTAATTTGTAGCAGTTAATCCTATAAATGCTAATACTTTAACAGGTAGACTAATTCTTTCCAATCATGACTCCTGGGACATTGCCAATATCTGTTTCTTTTTTCACTGGTTGGCTCCTTTTCAGAGTTTGTTGTATAAGCTATGTTTAGACACTCACCTGATTATTATTCTGATCACTGTATAATTTTGCTTACCTTATTGAAAACTTTCCATCTTATAGTTTCTAAGTTTGGGGTTTAATTTTTTACTTGTGGACTATATGAAGGAGCTATTGCATTAGAAATACAAGTATTGCTCCATCCATACCATCCAGTCAGGATTAAAGTATAATGTCTCAGCAATTGTGGAAGTTCACATTCTTGGGTTCCAAGCAATACTTTTAGAAAAGGTTTTTCTTCTTTGTTATTTCCAAAACAAAGAAATCCTGTTATAGATCAGTTCCTATCGTGAATGGGCTGCTTCTCTCATGGAATCACCCAATCTAAAGGCTGGATCTACTCCAAAATCCTTCTCAATTTAAGAATCCATTATTTAACATAATTTAGCACCTCAGTGGATGATCATTTAGCCTTGGCTTAAGTACACCAGTGAGGGAAGATTCATCTTTATAAAAACCTTGCTCCATTTATGGCATACTACAAAGCTCACTGGTTTTAGAAACAGACAGGTTGGATTACAATCCCAGTTCTAATAATGTGAAGTAGGGCACAGTTATTTACCTTCTCTGAACCTTGGCTTCCTTAACTATGCCTGGCATGTAAGTGTTCAAAAAACAGCTATTGACAATCTATGAAAATAGAACTAGTTAATGTAAAATATAGTCAATGATTAATAGCCCCCTTGTCTCCACACACACAAAAGAATTTCTTCAATTAAACCCATATGTGCCTCTGTATAAATTAATTCTTTCAATAAATTAGTATAGCAACACTGTTCAAAGTACTGTATATAACATTGAATAAGGCAGAAGAGAACTTATTCCCAGGGAAATGATAGTCTAGTGATAAGTAAATAGAAAAGTTTACAGAAAAAAATAAGAGAATAATTCTAATTATAATTTCCTAAATATAAAAATAGATAATATTTAATGCAGATAACTTAGAAAACATAGGTGGATATCATCCACAGTAGTGTGACTTTTCTTTCTTTTAAGGGTGAAAAATATTTCTTGAATAATTTAGCATGGGTCTCAAATAGTTTTGTATTTCGTGGTTGCCCATTTCATACTTCTATCAACATTTTCTCTGGATTAGCCCAGAAAAAAACTGTTTAAATTGCTGACGGCAGCAAACATGTCTTTTCTTATTTGTTTCTACCTCAAGCTAACTATCATCAGTCCCTCCAACTATTTTTTATATAATATGATTTCAACAAAACATTTCAACTGGGAAAACTCCAGTTTTATCAATGTCGTCTTTAAATGTGCCTTTAGAATGAAAACAATAGTCCTAATGTAGCCAGAAGCATGTGGAATAAAGCAAGAGCATCTCTTCCCTTTATCTGGCTTCTGTGCTTCACTAATGTTACATAAACTTGCATTATCATTTTTTATTTGTAATAACGATCACTCAATACTAACTTGTCATCCACTGGAAGTACCAGGTCTTTTCCATAAAAACTCTCATTTGAAGACATTGCTCCCTTCCTGTGCACTCATATTTTTTCTGTACTAGAGCTTTGCATTTACATTTGCTACAGTTTCTCTTGTTGATTTCAACCTAATTCTTCCAGCCAGTGGAGAGTTTTTCATTTTAAACCTCTTCTTTACTATATGAACTATTCTTTCATTTCCATGTCATTCATAAATTTAGTTTTTATGTTGATAGGTCTATGAAAGGGACAACCAGCAAATACAGAACTATTTTAGCATCATGTTAAATTATTCAAGATATGTAATTTGCCCTGAAGAAAAAAGGTCACACTACTATGTATAATATCCAGCTGTGCTTTCTAAATTATCTCTATTAAGCATGAGCTATTTTTATAATTATAAAAAAGTTATAAAAATACTTATATTACTTATTAAAAGTGATATGCCTTTTACATTTTTATCTAAAAAGTTGATGAATATTTAAGAATAAAGACAATGATAGAGTCCTATTTCTCTTAGAGATTTCCCTTGAAAGTGTTCATTTAAACTCAACCCTTCCTGGGCAATAGTGACATATTAATTTAGTATTGTAACAACATAATGATCCAGAAGGATGCAGGCTCTTGATTCCATGTCCTTATATTTGTTATATTCTCAAAAAAATAAGATTTTCTGGTGGAATTTCTCCTTCTAGTTCTTAGTTTAAAAGCAATGTCTCAAGAATTCATAGAAATCATGAACTATATGAGTCAGTTAAGCATAAAAAATAATATTATTTTCTGCTATAGTGCATGTTTAAAAAACTAACAAGAGTTCAGAGTTAAAACTTCAAAATTTGGCATAAAATGAATACTCAGAGGACCAAGAGTACATTTCTGAGTGTGGGAAAGCATTTGCCTTTGAGAAAAATTTAGAATAAAAATTACATTTTGCTGGGTGTGGGCAGAGAGTTAGGCCTTTTTCATGGAGAAATGGTTACATGATATTATTGTTTTTGATATAACACACACATAGTACACATTGACCTTGAAAAGTTTAGCTTAATTTGAACTTTTATCTATCTCTTTATTTCCCTGGAGAACTGACCTTTGAATGACTCTTTATTTTGCAAAATTTGAAACTTCAAAGTGTCCTTTTTCTAAAATTTGCCAGTGAAGCAAGCAAAAAGCAAAGATCATCACCTTAATAACACCGTCCTCTTTTCTCCATTTCTCCAGGCCACGTCTTATCTCAGCTGCGGAGGAACATGGTGTACAGAGCTGTTACGTAGGCTCAGGTTGAAAAGAGGGAAGGGCCAGGGAAGATAAATGATTTTTTTCCTTGATAAAACATGACAATGTTTTTCTAACCAATTTTCCATGAAAAACATGAATAATATCTTAATAAAACATCTTTTACATCATATCAGATCTCATGTCAATGGTATTCAATGATTTTGACTGAAACCTAAGAGAGGAAAATGTCATTTTGAAAATCACTGCTTAAGACGGAAGTTAGAGAAAATCCTGGCCATGTGCAATCTCTACATAGTTAGTAGCCTATGTCTTCAAGTGCAGGTCAGCAACTGCTAAGTCCCAAGTACTGGGGATTCAAAGACTAATTGAGTGTAGGTCTTGTTTTCAAAGAGCTTACAATCAAGAAAGAAATAGATACACATAGATGTGACTTGAAGGTAAGCACAATGAATGTATGCCCAGGTTATCGTATGGTCCCAGGGGAATTGTCCTGACCCAGCCCAGAGGGATCCCTAGAAGTATGCTCTAAGCCCAGACAGCAAACTTCTCAGAATCGCATGTTCATTTCTGCCTCCACAGCCTAGCCCATTGCAAGTGCTTGATAAATATTTGCTAGAATGAACTAACTCTATTTCATTGATGTTATAATCTTTTATGCAAGACCAAAAGGGCTGATTTAAGATGTGTATACTTCCCCCAATTTTTCCCTCAATATTGAGAGTACAAAATAGAATTTGTCTTATTAAAATTAAACCCACTACCTTCTTTTATTAAATTTATTGAGGTATCATTGGTTAATAGCATAAATTTCAGATATACAATTTTATAACATATATGTATACACTGTTGTGTGCTTCCTGCTTGAAATCTATTCACTTTTTGTCACCTTATCTGACCCCCTATACCAGTAGTGGGATTCAGCTGGTTTGCACCGGTTCAGCAGAACTGATACATAATTTTTTGTTGAGTTCGGTGAACAGGTTGTTAACATGGCTCTTGTAATCAGGTTCTCTATAAGGTGGGTACCTTGGCAGCCACCCAACATGGAAATCACAAATTTACACTCCTGCTCTTTTTAACGTCTATCTGCACAACACACAGTGTATTCTAAGCACCTGTAGTAATGTTCATTCCTTCCATAGGTGAAAATAATTTGATGAAACTATGCTTGTAATATTTATGTATTCATTTCATAAAACTCATTATACCTTTGATGAAATACTACATTATAATTTCCTCTTCTTTGTTACTTCAGTAAACAAACATATAATGTAAAGAGAAAAAGTGCCAAACAACCAGGTGGTGAAAAACTGTCATTGGAAATATCTTAAATAAAATTTTATTGGTTTTTGTCAGATATAATTAAATGTTTTCTATTAATATTTTAGAACTCTTTCTTATGAGAAATTTAGTTTTGTGTACTTTATTTATTGTTCCTATTTAAGTATTAAATGCATGAAATAATAAACTACCTTTCAGTATATCATTTTTTATACTTAACATGGTGATTAGGGCAAAGAACCAGTTGTTATATTATTTAAATCCCACCACTGCCTTACAGCCTCTTCTACAGTTCCTGAGTTTTGAAAATGGTTATCCAAAAATGTTCCTATCTGAAAAAGGTCTAGAGTTATAAAGAATTTCCCATATCAGGTGTGGTGGATAGTCTCTATAATAGCTCTCAAAGACCTCTGCCTCCTAGTTCTCACACATTTTGTGCAATCTCTTTTGAGTGTGGACTAAACCTAGTGACTTGCTTCAGAAGAACAGAATATGGTAAAAGTGTTGGGATGTCACTCGACATTCAGTTATAAAAGACCAACTTCCATTTTGTTCCTCCTCATTCTCTCTGCCTCTTCTTGCTTGCTTGTTGTATTGAAGCAAGTTGGCATGAGTGCTTTGCTCAATAAATAGCCAAATGTAGCAAGCAAGGCCATTCAGGAGCTGAATCCTGCTAACATCTACGTCAGTGAGCTTGGAATCTAATTCTCTCCTGGTCAAGCCTTGAGATGAAAACAGCCCTGGCTATCCCCTTGACTCTAATATATTGGCAGAGCTCCGGATGCTCTGGTTTATGGGAGAGGGAGCATATGTGTATGAAAGACTGTACTCAGGAGATTTATACAAGAGATTCATTCATGACAGATGAAGAAACCCTACAGAAAGCACAAAGGCACAGTGGAAATTAAAAGTACTTGCCTTGTGAGAGACTTTGAGACAAGGTACCCAGCTTAGCCGCCTCTGAATTCCTGAACCACAAAATCTGTGAGCTAAATGTAGGCCACAAAGTTTTGTGGTAATTTCTTACACATTAGTAGATAATGAATACATGAAGAACTACCTTATCTACAGCTAAGAACACTGGTGTTATAATTTAAATGTTAGTATAATGGCCTTTAGGGTAGATGTCAATAAATAAGTAGTCTTTCATACTAAGAGTAGCATATTCCCAGCAAAACCATCCTTACTAAGACATCTGGTGACTCATTAAAAAAGAAAAAGTTACCTAGTTTTGCGGTTCTCCAACAACCTTCTCTCCCTCCAACAAATTCTTTGTAGCATTCTGCTTTAGATTCATTTTAATAGTTAAATAGAAAGAAATATTATTAATGTCTTATTAAAACTATTAGATTTGATAGTTTCATTTAATAACTATGTAGAAATAAGAAGATAGCTGAAAAGAAAAACTACTATGTTTATAAAATACATTTACATTTATATCTGCTGTAATTATTAACAGTTTTGAAATAAGTGGCATGTGGTAGAATATTTATTTTTGAACTAACTGGCATATGATGTATAGAGTTCTAAAAAGAATCTCTCTAGGGAACATTCAATTTTAGGCTGGGTTTATTAAATGCTTTTCCTCCTGTGAGAATATTATGATTATAAAAATTTCTCATAAGTAGAACTAGGAAACAAAAGGAACTTAAACAGAAGTAGACCTTATCACTGAGGAAAAAAATAACTCTTTCCTGTGTTTGATAGAGGTTTTAAAGTGGCTAATCCTGGAAAAAATGTAGTATATTATCTTCTTTGAAGTATGGGAACTGGAAAGAGGGCATATGAAAAAATGTGATCTTTAGGTAAAAGAGAATTAAAAAATACTGTTTGCTGCTCTCTCTACTGCTTTTAATTGTTCAAAAACCACAATAAGATTTCAAATTTAAATGACTTTGTTATTATGCCCTTTTACCTTTTTCTATGAACAGATCTACTTATGAAGAAAATGTACATATTGGAAGAAATATTATGGTAAAAAAGTAGTCCTTTTTACCATAATATTTGTGTGAGAGAGATGAGGCTGTGGAGAGATGAGGGTGGGAGAAACATAAGGCATATTTTATTCTCATGAGATAGACTTAGTGTCTCTCCAACAGATGGTATCAGGAGAATTGCAGGTACAACTATATATAACACAGTCCAGGTGATTTAATAGTGTATTAAGTAATATAATTTCGAAAATTATGTACCAGTTTCCCTGTAGACAGAGCAAACAAGTCAAAGTGTGAGTCAATGTCTCTGAGACTTGACCTGGAAAACTTTCCAGCTTTGATTCTATGAAAAACCAAGTGCTGTTTCTGAAGTTAATCCTAAGAGCTCAATGGCATTATGATAACTCTTTTTAACAGAGTGATTTTATGATATTGCTCTAACTTTGCCTTTTTCTGCTCAGCTGGCCTTTTTCAGTTCTTGCTCCTTGTTTTTTCCATTACATCAAGGGTGGCTTAGTAAAGTATGAAGAAAGGTGAGGTAAAGGGTGAAGAGTTTGTGGGATTATCACTGCCTGTGCAGTTCTAGCTCACTTGATAAAACTTGATTTCTGCCTTGCCCTTATTCTCCACCACATTGAGGCCATGGTAGGGGTGTAATGGTCTCAGGTCTCTCTAAAGCCCAATTTAACAGCATGATAGAGTAGGTTGCACAGTGTAGAAAGAGGAAAGTGCTCTGAGAACTCACTTTTTAAATTCTGTTAGTTACAGATGATACCATAGTCTGGGGTGTGGAGAGATAAGGGTGGGGAAAGCATAAGGCAAATGATTAGCTACTTCCTCCAACAGTTAAAAAAAATGTTTAGAGAGATTGAGAGAGAGAGAGAAAGACAGGGAAAGACAGATAGGAAGGGAGAGAGATGAGAAGCATCAACTCACAGTTGCAGTGCCTTAGTTGTTCATTGATTGCTTTCTCAAATATGCCTTGAATGGGGGACTCCAGCCGAGCCAGTGACCCCTTATTCAAGCCAGATACCTTGAGTTTCAAGCCAGCCACCTTGGGCTCATGCCAGCAACCTTGGGCTTCAAGCCAGTGATCTTTGGCCTCAAGCCAGTGACCGTGGGATCATGTCTATGATCCCACACTCAAGCTGGTAACCCTGAGCTCAAGCTGATGAGCCCATACTCAACTGGTGACCTCGGGGATTTGAACCTGGGTCCTCAGCATTCCAGGTCAATGCTCTATTCACTGTGCCACTGCCTGGTCAGGCTCCAACCTTTTTCTTTTTTCTTTTTTTTCCTATGGTTCCAGCAGAGATTACCTATGTCCAAATCTGAATATAAACAGCCTGGAAATAAACTATTATATATGGTTCCTGTATCAATATAAATTCTATTCTAAGTTGAAAACCTTGAATGATTAAATGGTTTTGCATGAAAAACAAGAACCCAAAGCTTGATTATTCTCAAATGCCCAAAGTGACTCAATAACTTTCGCATCAAATCTATACAATTATTTTCTCCTGCACAAAGTTTCCTCAATTTTCCTTCAAAAACTGGACCATGTCTTCAGGAAAATGGTTTGGTTTTGCTTTTACTGCCATGGAAAAATTTATTTCAATATTTCATATTTTCACTGTGCCTTTGTGCTTTCTGTCAGGTCTCTTCATCTGTCATGAATGAATCTCTTGTATAACTCTCCTGAGTACAACCTTTCATACACATATACTCCCTCTCCCATAAACCAGAGTGTCCAGAGCTCTGCCAATACATTAAAAGTTTCAGCTTAGAACTAGATTTGAAATGTCAAGTTTCTGGTGACATTACAGGGTGATAGTTGTGCCTAATGCTGGCTTAGTTGTATTCTTGACAGGTCACTGGATGCTAACCAGATAGCCCATGGGCTCCACGAGTTGATATTCATAAACAAAGAATACTCTTGCTCTTAAAATTCAAATTAAATAAAGCCACTTAATAAAGACTTTTTGTGTCTGTAAATTTTGATTCACCATTTTTAATAATATCTGTTGAAGGCACAAAGACAAATAATTTAATATAGAAGCTAAGGGCAATTTTAAAGCAACTTTCATTCTAAGGAGAAATAAGTAGTTTTTTGAAACATTTTTTTTATGATTGAAAAACTTTACTTGAAAATAATTCATTCTTGATATGTATTTTCTCTAACTATAACATCTAATTTTTTAAAATATGTAGCAGAGAATGAGAAGTAAAAAGCTTATTTACAGAATTACTTTTATTATTTACAGAATTACTTTTATTATTTACAGAATTGCTTTTATCATGTTATATTTGAAAATCAATTATTTTTAACTAAATTATGAAAATATATTCTGTAGGTGAGTTAAGGTTAAATGGTAAATTCAATTAAATTGTTATGAAAATGGTTAAATTTCTACAAAGTTTTTTAAATTTAAGTTTTATCTTTAGATTTTTTTATCTTTTTTGGTTTGTTTTTAGTCCAGCTTTCTAAAGTAAGTAGAGGAGGGTGGATCCACACAGGTGTTTGGCAGACTGAGGAATTATGAAACGTATTCTCCCAGTCTCCGAGTTGCATTATGTGGTTGGCTTCAGTGACCGCTAGCAAGCACTCAGAGATTTTGAGGTATCCAAGCTGGAGGAAGGTAATGAGGTATAATGCCAAATTGTCATCTCAAATTAACTTTGTAACAAAAGGAAAAAAGATGGGATTCCTAAAATTTTACAGTTTATTACTTTAATTAATTATACACCCCTTCCCCGGGTATATTCAAATTTTGGGTTTTTTTCTCTGAATATAAAAGAATCTATACTCTTTATAATAACTTCAAACATTACAGAACAATAAAATGAAACAAACTATCAATAGTTTTGGAGCGTGTTTTTCCAAATTAAAAAATTTCTCTATCCTTTCAGTATTCAGTGTCCACTATTACTTTTAATATGGTATTCTTACAACTAAATTACTTCATGGCTCAAATAGTCCCAAATGCTTTTGGTTTCTAATATATCATTTTTTTCAGTGCTTTGCTCCTTGTAACTAGCCTAAGTTAGTAATCTCCTCACACAAGTTGGAGGTGGTAAAGCTGGAACAGGAGCCCAGAAAACCTGGTTCCAGAGTCTAGGTTCTAAACAACCACTTTTTAATGCCCCTTTGACAAGCACAGTAGCTATTACTTGTCTAAATGAGTGCTTTCAGCATCAGAGTTGATGGAATCTTCCTGGAAATATTCCCAGTGGGAAAAAATCTGCTATAGACATGTAAGTGAGGTCTTTACTGAAGCTATCTGTAGTTACATCTGAAAAAAATACTTCTATCATTCAGAGATATTTTCAAATGGTTAAATAAAAAGCATCCCAAGTATTAGGGTAAGAAATTAAAAAACATTATAAATATTTTCAAACAGTCTTCATGTTACTTATTGCTGAAGTGCACAATAATTTCTCTCACACTTCACATTTTGTAATTACCTTCTGTATTGGCTGTTTCTCTTCATAAGCCCATGTCTGTATATGAGTGCTTAAGCCTGAGGTGGAGCATATAGTAAATGTTCAAAAACTATTTTAAATAAATAACTATGTGAGGGAATAAAGGATACCTTCACAAGATGATGCTGGACTAGATTTTGAAGGAAAGGGATACAATCTGTTGAGTGCTTACAATGCGACAGGCACTGTGCTAAATACTTGTGTGAGGGAAAAAATATTTTGCTTTTACTTTTCTAAGTTCTTCTGGCTAGACTGATAATCAAATTATTAGGAGACAGATTAACAGGAGAAAGTACCAACTTTATTGTGAATAAACATGTGAGTGTTCCATAAGAATATGGGGCCCAAAGATGCATTGGGCAGCTGAGGCTTATGTACCATCTTGAGCTAAAGAGAAGGGGACTTGTGGTTTGGGATTTCAAAGTTGTGGTTTGGGCGAGAAGGCAATAGAAAAGCAAAAGTTGAGCCCACAGAGTGACGTCAGAGAAGTGGCGCCATGAGGAGTGCTCCGGATACCTCTCCCTGAAACTTCAACAAATTCAACAACCAGAGACAGAAAAACAATCTCAGGAGCATCTGAAATACACATACAGAGAAGCAAAAGTTTGGTGAATAAACGTTTGCTGGGACATCTTTAACAGTGAGACACAGAGAGAACTTTGACTAAATGGGCCTTGCCCAATTCCTCCCTATCACACACTAGTTTATATTAAACTATACTTACCTAATATGTTGATATCTCCCTTCCTAGAACAGGATCTATATCTAAATTCCTTTTAAGCAATTAAGGTGAAGGTCAAAGTTTCTTCTGAGCCTTTAGTTTCTTAAAAGTAACTAGCTTAAAATAATATCCCAAAGCATACTTTGGGGTGGCAAACCGCTCACCCTCAATTGTATAGTATGTTAAGATATGAGTATAGCTTGTTTATTGTTTTAGTAGCATGTAATTCCCAGAAGCCAAAGACTTTGTATTTTTCAATACTGTTCTTCTAGTGCCGTGATGGCGAACCCATGACACACGTGTCAGCACTGACATACATAGCCACTTTCGATGACACATGGCCACATGCGGCCCCATACTAGGGGGGCCGCATGCTGAGAAGGACATTTCATCCTGGGCTCTTGCATGGCCAGGTACAGTAGCTGAGGATAAAACATTTGCTGTAGTGTAGACACTCTGTGCCAGAGGTCTGTAGGCCAAAACAACAGAACTCCGGCACAGAGCATCTAGTTCTGGGACTTCTGGTTAGCCCGTTTTTCTCCAAGTGACACACCACCTGAGTTATGCTCACTTTTTTAGCGAATTTTGACACACCAAGCTCAAAGATTGTCCATCATTGTTCTAGTGCCTAGATCAGGTGTTTGGTATGCAGTAGGTGATCAATTAACTTTTATTAAATAAATAAATACACATATATTATCTTATTTAACCACCATAACTACTCTAAACTCAGGTTCTATATTTATCCTCATTTTTCACATGAGCAATGAGGATAAATTTTCCCAAATCACAGAGCTAGAGTGTGGTAGAACAAGATGTAAACCTGGTCAATCTGATTCTACACTTCATATCTGTAATGTATTAAGTTGTGCCTTTCCAACAGATATTAAAGTCCTATTCCCTGGTACTCATGGATATGAAACTAAAATAATATTCTCAATTTTGCTACAGTGTTTAGAGGGAAAAAAGAAATAATTACAAAGAATTGGAAAAAACCCACATATTTCAAATAATGGCTGCAATGTTAGGAATATGTGCAAAATTTCTCAAACAATCTAAATCTTTTGAAAAACAATAGTTATTTGGACATTTGAATTTCAGAGGTTTGTTATTTAAATGCTGTAGTGTAGACTCTGTGCCGGAGGTCTGTAAGCCAAAACAACAGAACTCCGGCACACAGCGTCTAGTTCTGGGACTATTTTAGAGTTTTATTCTATATGCCATGTTATCAGCTGAGACTTTGTGAACTTTTAATAAAATAGTTTAAAGAATGAAACAAGTAGGTTGACTAAGAAAAGAAGTAGTGCATTGTAAAGGAAATCAATTTGTTGCATAACATTTATAGTTATAAATAGCTATATAAGTAAAAGACTTATAAGGTAGTATAACTTGAACTACTATGAAAGTAGCTTAACAATTCCTATGAGGATATCATAAAAAGTATAAATATGTATATTTGGCCATCAATCACTTAAAAATTTTAATTAAGGACCCAAATGTCTTGGATTAGATTTGTGCTCTCTAATTTTATAGCCACTGGCTGGTCACACATAGCTATTAAACACTTGAAATATGGCCAACACAAATGATGTGCTCAATTTAATATTTTTATTTTAATTTAAATATAAAATGGGTATTCAACTTACTTATTGGAAAAATTTTAAGTATTTTTTCAATAACTTGGGTATATGAATCCTAATTGTACCCAACTGGGTATTATTTCAACTGTAAGTTTTATAAAATCTAAGTACAGAACAAGTATTTCTAATAAAAAATTTAGTGTTCAAATTGAGATGTGCTATAAGTATAAAATACACACTAGATTTCAAAAACACAGTTGGAGAAAAGGAAGTAAAACATCTCATTAGTAATTTTTATATTGATAACATATTAACATAATATTTTGGATATATTAGGTTAAATAAAAAATATTTTAAAAATAAATTTCACCTGTTTCTTTTTATTTTTTAAAAAATTGTGGCTACCTTGAAAACTTTAAATACATATATGGCTCACATATTTCTGTTTAATGGTTGTTGCTCTAGACTAGTTCTTAAAATGTGGTAACTTGACCATCAGCATCACCTGGAATCTTGTTAGCAATAGATATTAATGAGCTCCACCTACTAGACTTACTGAATCAGAGACTTGGGGTGGGGGGCTGGTTTTAAAAGTCCTCCAACTGATTCTTATGCAAGCAAAACGTTTGAGACCCATTATATCAGACTGGTGGTTCTCACCTTTGGTTGAAAATTAGAATAATTTGGGGACCTTGGGGAAAAAGTCCTGGTGCTAAAGCTACAACCCAGACCAAGTAAGTCAACCAGTCTTGGCACAGTCAAGAGTGATTTTTAAAGCTCTGCAGTTATTCTATTATGGGATAAAGATGGAAAACCATTGGTCTAGATCCTTGATCTTTAAATTGTGCTCTCTAGGTGCTGCTCCCCTTTTCGCTTCCCATGCAGCAATGACATGTCCGCTCTGCTTCCCACCGAAAAGGCCACACTGGTGCAGTGATTTTTCTCCCTGGATAGGAAGTTACAGGGCATGGATGTGTTACCAAACTCAAGGGGTTTCCCCTTGGGGTGTTTTATTCAAGGACAAGACGTGGTTGTCCCAAGGCAGTTTATATACCTGTAGTAAGTCAAGGAGACAGAATTCATACCCAAAACTCTGTCTCCCTGAAGGGAGGTTTGCCATTGCTATATATACCATTTGGTCAATTACACATTGATTTCTTCTTCCCAGTTGGCTACATTGATCTGGTTTGGTTCTTGTCAAACTCATCCTGTTTACAGCTGGTCTGCAAAATACTCTTCTACATTTAAACATTTATCAAGAACAACATTTCGTGATAGCATTTAGAACTGGACGGATCTTGAACCTTTGTCTTATCTAACAGAAGGGCAGAACCCTTTACAGATATCAAATATTCATATATTTAATATATTTATCTTCTTGTGTCTATTACGTTAAATGTGAATGTGTTTATGCCTTTTCACTAGATTCTCAGGAAGATGAACCTGCAATTAAATAAGCAGCAGAAAATATAAAAGCTTTGAAAGAGCAAAGAACAGTATTACTTTAAACAGAATTATTATTAGAGGATTTTCTCAGGGAGAAATTTTATTTTTATACATTGCTCGTAGCACACAGTACTACGAGAAACTAGCAAGCTTCCCTGTACTCAGTTACTGCTTTTGATTCTATAGGTTCCTATCAGTGACACTAAGAGAGATATTTCTATTCTACAGTGCCATGGATATTGCGACCTTTGATTCCCTTAATGGTAGGCTCTCTTACTATCGAAAAGCTAAAAACATTGGCAGACCCAGCCAATGTAACCTTTAAAACCTATGAAAGCATAGTTTATATCAATAGGAAATGATGGCTATCAAGAAATTAATTGATAAACTCTTATCTCCAGTTGATTGACATTACTAACAGCCCTGTGTAAAAGTATACTAGTATCATTGTAGTAGAGTATAAACCTTTCCCAGTGCCCCATGTTGAAACTTGTAATGTTTACAGTGCTAAACTGTTTTGCAAATACACACCAGAGACACAGACTAAATAAATGTCTCCTTGTGGGACACCTGTGGTCTTTTAGTTTTCTATACATGTATTATAAAATATTATCCAGCATATATTAACATTAAATAAATGAAACAGCTAGCTTCTTTTTCCCAACTGTAATTCAGGAAAATAAGATAATGCGACCAGATTTGAAAGTTTGAAAATTATCAATCAGTATGCTTAATAAAATCTTGTTCAGTTATAAATGAGCAGTTAAGATATAAATAACTTATGCATGCTGTGACTTACTCTGTGGATTTATTCCAAAATTACTTAGTCATCAAGCAGTTTCTGTATTTATATAATACCCGTATTCATATATACATAATGATTGTAATGCATAATAAGAATGAGATGATGTTTATTAGTCCTACTAATTGGGATAATGCTTTTAAGTGTTAATGAAGAATAATGTTGCTTTCTTAAAAAACTGCAGTCTAGCCTGACCTGTGGTGGCGCAGTGGATAAAGCGTTGACCTGGGAACACTGAGGTCGCCAGTTCAAAACCCTGCACTGGTCTGGTCAAGGCACATATGGGAGTTGATGCTTCCAGCTCCTCCCCCCTTTCTCTCTCTCTCTCTCTCTCTCTCTCTCTCTGTCTCCTCTCTAAAATGAATAAATAAAAATAAATTAAAAAAAAAACAAAAAAAACCACTGCAGTCTATAGATTTTTAGAGTCTTAGAGGATGGACCTTTTGTATAAATTTTGCTTAAAAAATAGAATACGATAAGGGTACATCTCTAAAATATTCTAGTGAAAGGACTCATTTGGATCTCACCTAGTACTATAATATTCAAATACCAATAGTAGCTTAATAGTTCATCAGGGATTCCTTAGAGCCAGGCATATAGCCTAGTAAAAGAAACAAGGATATGTAACCCCCAAATACATATCTTTGAGGACCAGAGGACCCTGCAAACAAATCTTACTCCATTCGTTTATTCCCATATATTTACCTTCCCACAGTTCACCACGCTTGGAAACCTAAAACTGCTTTCTTTTGTCCTGTCAGTTCTCAACAAATGTATATTTCTTTGTTAAATATGCTCTGTAAGTAGCAGTTGAAAGCTACTGCTTTTTCAGTAATGCTCCCTGAAATGATTGGTTATCTCCTGTGTGATTGTGCACTGTGTTAATAAACTTATTCTTTTGTTAATGTCTTCTGGGTAGAGTCCCAGCTGGAATCCTAAAATGGGTAGTATAAGGTTTTGCCTCCCCTGTGTTAAAACTCATTCAACTTGTAAGGTCCCACATTTGACCTTTGAGAGTGGGCCACCCTGATAAATTTTCTCCTCTCTAATAAACAGTGGCATTCTCAAATTAGATAAAAGGTCAAAGGTTTTTCTTTGATAAAGAAACACTAGAACCAGGCATGTTGAGATTTTCAATTAAAAACAATCTGAACTTATTTTACATAGTAATATGTGCTTTTTGTGTGAAGAAATATAGGATCACTTATGAAATGATACAAACCATCATTTACTATATGTTTTTTCTATTAGATTATCGTTTTTCTCAAAAAGGTAAAACATTTGCAATGCTGTACGTGCTATTAGGTATTTCCTGAATTTTCTGCATAGGAATATCTCATTTTCTTGCACTTAGCTTTATTGTGCTTCACTTTTGTTGATGTTGTGGTTTTTTAGTTTTTTACAAAGGGAAGACCCTCCACCTCAAAAGATTATGGCTTGATTTATTGCAATACTTGCTGTATTCCAGTGATTTGGAACCAAACCCGTAATATCTCTGAGGTATATGCCTGTACTTGATATCTCCATGACATTAGATCAGAGTACTACAATCATATTCTAATATGATTAGAACTTAAACATATTTGGGCAATAATTATTTGATTTTGATTTGATTGTATTTAATCAAACATTTGCTTTGACTTTAAGTTTAATATTCTCACCTGTGTAACAGAAACGTACAGGTTTCTAGTCCCTTCGTTTGTGAATCACACTCATTAGCATTACCGATTGTGTGCAACTATAGTTTCTTCCAAGAAAAACTAAAACAAGATATTTTTTACATGTTTGTTTCCCCCTTTTTTTTGCAATAAAACCTAACCTTACAAACTATTTAAAACTAAAATATTGCATATTTTGGCTAACATTTATGTGAAAAAAATAAGTTTTGACCGGTCGTCGTCAAAAGTGCACCATGACTTTGTGGACACACTGTATAAGATAGTTCCCCTGGCTAGGCCTTTAACTGTTATCACTCAAAATGACTGGAATTCTTTCCATAAGAGAAGTAAACATATGGAATAGAGATGTGAAGTTTACCTGTACTGGCAGGATCTTGTGATCCCTTTGTAATGATGGCTTGGAGGAAGAGCCCACAGACTCTTTTTGCTACTCCCTATATTTACATCAGCTTTCCTATATGTTGATATTATATTACAGAAACAGGAACAGACTAGTAATAAACCTAAATGTATGTAATAAAAGCTGCTTTATAATAAGGTTCTGTTGTACTAACATTTTTGTTTCACCTTTACTATCTTCTGTTTGGTTCCCAGGCCTGTTGTTAAACTGTTTTTGTCTCAGATGTAGCACTCTAATTGTAATGTGCCTCAGTTCATTTAAGAGAGTGACTTTTGTAAAGTATACCTTCTTCTCAGATGTTTCAAGGTTAATTATTTATGGATTATAAAACTGACAGTGAAAAGTGTTATTTGAACACAATGAATGTTTTAAAAGAGCTCTGCGATGCCAATAAAAAGTTCTCTACAACTGATTGTAGATAATTCAGAGACTAGGCCTAAGAAGATTCCTGATGTAAGTATGGCCAGAAAACAATTACTGAAACAAGTCATCCTGATAAGAAAAATAACATAATTAGAAATAAAGAAGATAATGATTGGATGTGTGTCTAGTTTGTGGATATATAAAACCAACAAATAATCAACCCTAAACACTATCTTTCATAACATTAGGTAGAGATGAATAGGGCAGAAGCCAGGGTTTCTATTTAACTGGAAAAGAAACGGGGGCACAGAAATCTCCTGTGTTTGTTGTTACGTCAGACACTTCTTTTGGCTCCAATCTATTTTTCATTCCTTGAAAACTTTAGGTATAAGTATCAATAAAAACAGAATTTTAGTGCTGTAAGATAATTTATTCTGACTTTTTCGTTTTACCAAAGAAGAAATTGAAGCTCCTAAAGATTGAGTTACTCATCATTATTCAGAGAGAGGTTTTTAAACAGCCTGGCATCTAGAACTTATGAAAATCACACACGGGATAAATGTGACTGTTGATTGGGTCGTAACACATCAGCATTTTAATACACATTTATAAAATAAAATTCCCTTTGGTAATCTACAGAGACTTGTGTGGTATCGCCTGCCCCCTCCTCTCTTGCCTTTCTCCCAGCTCTACTTGGCCCTGGGCTTTCTGGGTCAAGGTTGATTTCCTTCTGCGTCTTCCTCCGAGGCAAGGCTGGCATCCAGGACTGTGAATAGGGTGATTTGAAAGAGCCTAACTGTAAGGCAGAGATGGAGTCTGAGTCTCTCATCCGTCAGTCACTGTTGCATGCAAACAAGCCTGGGTCCCTCTCGGGACCCAGCAGCAGAATTCTTCCACCGCCATGCGGTTCCGGCCTCCTCTGTCGGGGGTGACTGCGCCCGTGTCGCCAGGGGGCCGGGCCGGGCAACCCGGCCTTCCTCCTCACGTGGGTCTCTGGGATAAGGAAAGCTTTCAGTGCACAACACTTGGACACGCACGTCCCACGCTGAGATGAGTACAGCAGTATTATAAGCGTGCCGGTGCCGGGGGGGACTACAGGGAAGGGGGGCGACTCCTCTCCCTCGGGCACCCGGGCACCCGGGCACCCGGGCACCCGCAGCGCCGTCCCGGCCTCAGTCTCGCTTCGGTTCCCTCGCCAGCTGGGACGATCTCCTGACATGACTCAGCGATTCTCAGGCGGTTCTGCTGGGGACACCGGCTTCACGTCGACTCCTCCCGGCGCGTCCACCCCCTCTCGCCACCCACGCCTACCACCGGCCCCGGGCCCTTCCCCTACACCGCAGCCTCGGCCGCCCCAGTCCGCGCGGGCCTTCCAGCAGCATCCACCGCTTGCAGCGCGCGTGCCCCTCGTTCCGGCCCGACCCCGCCGCTCGCCCGGCTGGCCGCTCGGCCGCCATGGAGCCCGCCGCGCCCCGCCGCCGCCACACCCACCAGCGCGGCTGCACAGTGATGCGGAACCCCCACCTCAACAAGGTAAGCCCGCCCGCCCACCTGGCAGCCCAGCGGTTCGACTCCTCTCCGTCAGGGTCAGGCACCTCCCGCCAGTCCCCTCAACTGGGAGTCGCCCCTCCGCCGCGCCTCCTGGACTGTGTCCGCCGAGTGGCCCGGCCGAGGCCGTCGGGGCGCCCTCGGTGCCGGCGGAATGAAGGGGGACCACCCACCCGGGTCCGTGCCCACAAGTGTGATGCGGGGGTGGTGCTGGTGCCTCCGCACCTCGGCATCCCGTTTTGGGACAAGAGAAGATGTAACTTGTCTGTAATACTTGTGGGTTCTCTTCTCCCAAGCAACAGCCAAGCTGAAGAAAGTGTTATTAGAAAAGGTGTGTGCATGGACTTTTTGTGGAGGTAGCAAGTAGGTAGGCGGGTAGGTCAGCCTGCTGGTGCCTGCCACCCTCCACTTACTCGTTTGACTCGTCGTGGCAATGCTTGGAGGCTGCCTGGAGAGAAGTAGCCCTACTGGTCCAGCCGTGGATCACATTAACGACCTGGAAGTCAAGGCCTTTTGGTTTCTGCAGTGACACAGTTACAAATGTGGGAACTCGTGGTGGGTGGTTTCAGCCTTGCACACTGGGTGGCCTGTTCCAAAAGCTGGGCCCTAGACGTGGAACTGAGGATAAAGACATTTCTACTTTTTGAATTTGGCCTTCTAGAAATTAAGATTTTTTAAAAAAAAATTAAAAGAGGAATTCATTGTGCACTCTGTTCAGTCCCTTTTGCAGATACTGGTAGCATTTTATTTTTCTTCACAAGTAATGTAGTATAAACTCCTAAGACCTCTCAGATGAAAAACACCTCAGAATTTATAATTTTGCTTATCTAGATACCAAGCAGTCACACTTATTTTTATAGCCAGGATTGTTCCTTTTGTATATGTGTGTGCTTTTGACATTTCCTTTTTATTTAGTACATGGGAAATGCATCAGTCAGTACAGAGATTTGTTTAGTGATTTTGGTTGTTTTTTTTTTCGTTAAGAATTGAACCTTACCACCCCCACCCCCCAACCATGTTGCAGGTGACTTTTGTTTGTTTATTTATGAATGTGTAAATATATATTTTTTCAATTAAATGTGGCATTCAATATTAGTTTCATGTGTATAATAACCCAGTGATCAGGCATTTAAATAACTTCGAAAGTGATCTCCCTTAATAAGTCTAGTATACACCTGGCACCATACAGTTATTATAATATTATTTACTGTATTTCCTATGCTGTACTTTACACCCCCATGAATGTTTTGCAATTGCCAATTTGTATTTCTTAATCCCTTCACCTTGTTCATTCACCTGACCTTCCCCAAATCCCTCCTGTCTGGCAACCATCAGTTTCTTCTCTGTATCTATGAGTTTGTTTCTGTTTGGACTGTTTATTTTGTTTCTTAGATTCTACATATAAGTGAAATCATATGGTATTTCACTTATAAAATAACTGTCTGAGTTATTTTACTTAGCATAATAAACTCTAGGTCCATTCATGCTATCACAAATGATAAAATTTTATTCTTTTTTATAGCTGAGTAATATTCCATTGTGTATACATACCATATCTTCTTTATCCAATCATATATTGATAGACACTTAGATTGATTCCATATCTTGGCTATTATATATGAAATGTTCTTTTTTGTCTTTTGTTTAGCCTTTGTTTTAAAGTCTTTTTCATCTGAATAAATATTGCTACCCCCGCTTTTTTTTTTCATTTATTTTTGCATGATATATCTTTTTCCATCCCTTTAATTTCAGTCTCTGTGTCTTTCACTCTGAGGTGGGGTCTCTTGTAGGCAGCATATATAGGGGTCTTGTTTTCACCTTCATTCTGCCACCATATGTCTTTTGATTGGAGCATATAGTCCATTTACATCCTTATATTTTTATATATATTTTTAGTTTTTGCTATTCCAATTGGGTATTTTCTGCTACTTTGTTTTCCCAATTGCTGATTTAATTCTCTGCTTTCTCTAATCTGCAATTGATTCCATATAATGTGTTCTTTATTTCAGTTATTGTGTTCTTCATTTATGACTGGTTCTGTTTTATGATTTCTCTTTCTTTGTAAGTTCATCTAATTTTCCCCTTAGTTAATATAACATCCTTATAACCAGTGTTTTGAACTCTGCATCTGGTAAATTGCTTGCCTCCTTTTGTTTAGTTTGTTTTTCTGCAGTTTTGTTCTGTTCTTTCATTTAGGGCATATTTCTTTGTTTCTTCATTTTGGCTGCTTCCCTGTGTTTGTTTCCACATATTAGGTAGATCTCTATCTCTCAGTCTTGGGAAGGTGGCCTTATATATTAGTTGTCCTGTGGGACACAGTTCTGTAGACTTCCTGGTCATTCTTCGGGGGTGTCCCTTGTGTGGTTGTGCATGCCTTCTGTTGTAGTTGAGCCTTGATTGATGTTAGCACATCAGTGGGGTTGACCCTGAGATTGCCTGGCTGTGAGGACTCGCTGTGAGTACAGTGGATGAGCTGTTGTGTTGTGGCTGACCCCATGGAATGGGACTGGCTATAGTGGACTCGGATGTCTGTCAAGTCCGCCCTTTGTGTGTGTCATTTGTGGTGTTAATTGGGAGGTGCTCTGGTGAGGTCTGAAGTCAGCCACGGGGTGTGTTGGTTCAAGGGCCTTTTGGGATGGGCTCCAGTGCAGGCCCAGGTCAGCCACTGCCTTTGTCCAGCCTAGGGCCACTTGGTAGGAGATACAGGTTGTGGTTGGTAACTGTCTGTGCTGGGCTTGGAGGTGCCTGTGAGAGGCTATGCTGCAAACCAAAGCCTACTTCCACTAGTGCCGGGCTTGGGGCTGCTTAGCAAGAGATACAGGGTACATGGAGGCCAGCCGCTACTTGTTTGGGGTTTTGGGATCTCTGAGAGATTTTAGGAAAGTCCACAGAGTGGCTCAAGCCTTGCAGCTTATGAGGAACAGTCACTTGAAAGAGGTTCCTTTGGTATTTGGGTTGGGTGGGTGGGGGTCTTAGAGAATCACTTGCGTGGGTGAGAGGTGTTGGGAGGTTAATGGCGACTCATATTTGGTGCCCACCTGTTCCTGCCAGCTAGGTGTGGGGACAGCTGAACAAAGGAACAGTAGAGCCTGCTAGTTGTTTAGTCCTAAGAGAGGTGCCCCTCCAGCCCTCATCCTGAAGCCTGACAGTTCTGTTCCCCATATTTCCCTGGGGATTGTCAAGCTGCTATCCTTTAGCTAGAGTTTAGGGCAAGTGTTTATGAGCAAGTGAGTCCAAGCTTGGGTCCTTTTAGAGGACATCTGCTCTTGTGGGGACTCCTCTTCCCAGGACTGGTGCTCAAGGACTGGTGCTCAAGGATGGGGACCCTGTATGGGGCTGAAACCCCTTGCTTTTCAGTGGGACCTCTGCAGCTAAGATATCCCTCCCAATTCTTAACAACCACAGGTGGGTGTGGGACCAGTCTGTTTTACGTCTCCTCCCCTCCTACCAGTCTCCATGTGTCTTCTTTATAGTCTTAGTTATAGGAGTTCTGTTCAGATAGTCTTCAGGTGGTTCTCAAAGTTGGTTGTTCTACAATTTAGTTGTAATCTTAATGTTTTGTGAGGAGGTGAGCACAATGTTTAGCTATTCTGCCATCCTGATAGCAATTCTCGGCTGGTAATTTTTTGATCATTTTTGATGGTTTGTGATTTCTTTTATTCAATAAATTACAGTTAGTATGAGTTCTTTTTCATTTTTTGTGGTGATAGGCAATTTTTATGAATCTATGATTATTTAGAATTTGTGGTCATTAAGCATTATAAAAATTTAAATACTTATTTTTTTCTTCAAAATAGATTTAATTGCTAGTATGATTTTCCTCCTTTTTTATTATTCCACAAGTTCGGGCGTATTTTCTGTTGAACAAAGGTAACATTTAATGTGATGAAACAATCTGTGACTTCCATGTGTAGCTAGCTGCCTTCTGTCTATGACCAAATAATATGTCACTATTTAGAAAGGACCACATGAGTGCTATAACCTGTTTGAAATCCTCAAGTCAGGAGCAAGAGTGTGTGTTTTGAATGGGTGGATGGAACGCACAATCGCTGAGCAAGAGTAATTACGCTGTTACTGTTTACATCAAGAATTTATGGTATTAAACCCTTTTGATTCATATTCATTGGTAAGGATCAATTTCTACTTATTTTTTCTTTTTCAGGATCAATTTCTGCTTAAGAATAATTATATCATAGAGATTTTCCACCAAAAGTAGAAAGGTGCAGCTTTGATATGTTAAGAACATATTTTTGAATTTGTAATTGAACTTTATTGTCTAAATAGTATTAAATTGGATTTAAAAACCAGTGCACAAACTTTGGGGAGGTTAATGGAGTAAACTTTATTCTTCTTATTCAGTTCTAAGACAGTGGTGTGGTGTGGAATGGAAGTATGTAACAATGTACTTACATATACTATTGAAACCATAGCTCTTGTACCTTCTTGATCTACCCTGCAATGAAACTACTGGGCCTTTAAAATTTCAATGAGCCCGGGAATTTTTATTGGTTTTTGTGATAACCTTGGCTCCAAAGAAACACTACTATTTCTTACTGTCCTGTAACACCCCAGCCTATCACCTAGCTATAGAAAGACTTTGTCAGCCATATTCACACAGATCTTCATCACCTTACCTTTCGAGTAACTGCAAGTTTTATTTTTAGTATTGCAGTTTGTTCTGCATCTAGGTAGGAGAGAAATGCTGTAATTAATTAGCATTTTATTTATGTTACTCTTCTGTTATCCAAGTATTTATAGTATGTTATTATTTTTTATTATATTGAATGTAAAATCCATCCGTCAATTAGGTTTACCGTCTTCTCTAAATTTATCTCATTAGTTCCCACAACTCAGCCTTCCACTTAAAATATATTTGCTGCCTGACTAGGCGGTGGCGCAGTGGATAGAGCGTCGGACTGGAATGCAGAGGACCCAGGTTCGAGACTCGGAGGTCGCTAGCTTGAGCACGGGCTCATCTGGCTTGAGCAAAAAGCTCACCAGCTTGGACCCAAGGTCGCTGGCTCGAGCAAGGGGTTTCTCAGTTTGCTGAAGACCCACAGTCAAGGCACATATGAGAAAGCAATCAATGAACAACTAAGGTGTCGCAACAAAAAACTGATGATTGATGCTTCTCATCTCTCTCCGTTCCTGTCTGTCTGTCCCTATCTATCCCTCTCTCTCTGTCCCTGTAAAAAATAAATAAATAAAAAAATATATTTGCTGAAACTCTTACTTAATAGTTTACTTTTTGTCTGTGTGTACTTCCTACAATTAAAATGTCATTAGCTTATTTAATAATATTCTCTCCCGGGGAGACTTTCCTACTTATCTTAGTCCTATTATCATTATTTAACACCTCTTTTTTTTTATATATACAGTTGTATGGCCTCATTTTCTATTTACTACTTTGAATTTTTCTTATTTTGATTTTCATAGGACAGGAATTATAATAGTACAGAATTTTGCTCAATGAATATTAAATGCTTATTTAATAAATGAACGAGCCATGTTTTTATTTCTTTTTGTCTTCCAAATAGTACTCAGCTTTTACAGCAGGTAGCTTTTTTTAATGTTTTATTTATTTATTTATTTATTTATTTATTTATTTATTATAGGGACAGAGAGAGAGTCAGAGAGAGGGATAGATAGGGATAGACAGACAGGAATGGAGAGAGGTGAGAAGCATCAATCATTAGTTTTTTGTTGCCGTTGAGACACCTTAGTTGTTCATTGATTCATACGTGCCTTGACCACGGGCCTTCAGCAGACCGAGTCACCCCTTGCTGGAGCCAGGGACCTTGGGTCCAAGTTGGCGAGCTTTTGCTCAAGCCAGTTGGGCCCGCGCTCAAGCTGGCGAGCTCGGGGTCTCGAACCTGGGTCTTCCACATCCCAGTCCGACGCTCTATCCACTGTGCCACCGCCTGGTCAGGCACAGCAGATAGCTTTTAATGTGGTAGTTTGGACATTATCCTAAAATGTTTATCCACTTTGATGTAATATTTTGAAAGTAAATTCACTTGGAAGTCTAATCTCAACTGATTCTGTATACTATCATGTTATGTAATGGAATATAGTCAGAAAAGTTGGAATTTAGTTTAAGCCTAGCCATCTGATGAAATTTTAATTCCTTGCTGGATAACTTTAGGGAGGTGCTTAGTGTTGGTAAAATCAAGGTTAACAGGAAATGTCACCTGAATTAAAAAGAAAAAAGAAAAAATCTAAGACAAATAAGATCTTTCTTCTTTGCTAATAATTCATTTTTAATTCTTAGTATTTGCTTATACTCAAATATATATCATTCCAGATAGGATATCCTCATAGCATTTTGGGTGCTTATCTTTGCCTCTGTTAAATTATATGTGCTTATCTAATTTAATTTTTAATGTTCATAGTTGTTAAGGCTACCTTCTAATTTAGATGAATGTGTCTCAGATTTTATTCTCAGAAATTTTTTTTCTTTCTTTTTTTTTTTTTACAGGGACAGGAGAGAGTCAGAGAGAGGGATAGATAGGGACAGACAGACAGGAACATAGAGAGATGAGAAGCATCCATCATCAGTTTTTGTTGCTGTTGCAACACCTTAGTTGTTCATTGATTGCTTTCTCATATGTGCCTTGACCGTGGGCCTTCAGCAGACTGAGCAACCCCTTGCTCGAGCCAGCGACCTTGGGTCCAAGCTGGTGAGCTTTTGCTCAAACCAGATGAGCCTGCGCTCAAGCTGGCGACCTTGGGGTCTCAAACCTGGGTTCTCCGCATCCCAATTCAATGCTCTATCCACTGTGCCACCGCCTGGTCAGGCTTAGGAATTTTCATGTGACTAATAGCAATGTTTCACAAATCACTAAAGATTCTATATACAATAAAAATAATCACACTTATTTTTATTTCTCAGTTTATTAGTTTGCTTAATTTCTCTAATGATAGTTCTATCACAATTAACTTTTGCTTACATGGTTTTCATATTCTTAAGATTAAATAATAACATAATTTGCACTCAGAGACATCACTCTTCAGTATTTTAGTCAGTTGGATTCAGTTTAAGTAGTGATAGTGTTTTATCAAAGTCAGTTTTGGTCAGCGTTACTAACTTTAATATAAAAAAATAGCTTCTGGGCAAGTGCTTTTGTAGGTGTTTGTGTCCTAGCATGTCAAGACCTAGTAGATGTATTGTAGAGAAAGAAGAAAGAAACAATTCTCCTGACTATGAAAGAAAGGTACATTTAACCTCTCTTTTTCCTTTTTTAAGTGAGAGGAGGGGAGACAGAGAAACAAATTCCCACATGCACCTCAATTGGATCTATGGCCAGCACTCTACCCTGTGATGCTCTGTCCGCCTAGGGCTGCTGCTTGGCATCCAAACTATTTTTAACACCTGAGGTGGATGCTCCATGGTGCCATGTGGCTGGGGCCAACTCGCTGGAACTAATTGAGCATGGCTGAGGGAGGGGAAGAGAGGGAAAAAGAATGGGGATAGGTGGAGAAGGAGATGGTCACTTCTCCTGTGTGCTCTGACCTGGATTTGAACCCAGGACATACACATGCTGGGCCCTACGCTCTACCACCGGGTCAATTGTCCAGTGCCAAACCTCTTTTTTTTCTAATGTAAACTATACAAGAATGAATCAGAGATTTTTACTCACCACAGTTCTCTGGAGTTAGCAATCTGAGAAACTAATATTATTATTATTTGGAAGAGAGAGAGAGAGACAGGAAGGGAGAGAGGTGAGAAGCATCAACTCGTAATAGTTGTGTCACTTTAGTTATTCATCTATTGCTTCTCATACATGCCTTGACCAGGGGACTCAAGCCGAGCCAGTGAACAAGCCAGCAACTTTGGGCTCAAGCCAGCAACCATAAGATTATGTCAGTGATCCTGTGCTCAAGCCAGATGAGGCTGCACTCAAGCTGGTGATCTCGGGGGTTTGAATGTGGTACCTCAGTGTCCCAGGTCGACACTCAAACTACTATGTCACCACCTAGTCAGGTGAAACTGATATATTATTTAACTTAGACTCCCACTGATGTGAAGGCCATTGGAATGCACATGTATTGCCATATGCTTCCAAACCTGTCTATTGCTTTGCTGCATTTGAAATGACAGTGGTAGTATAAGATAGCAGAAAACAAAGTGATGTTGTACTCTAATGAGTAGAAATATGAGCTGGATTTGAGAACTCCTGAGACTGGTGATATGGAATACAAAAAATATTAAAGAGAAGAATAAGTTGTTTATTTTTTTGTTTATTTGTTTTTTTGACAGAGACAGAGACAGAGAGAAGGACAGATAGGGCAGACAGTCAGGAAGGGAGAGAGATGAGAAGCATCAATTCTTCGTTGCGGCACCTTAGTTGTTCGTTGATTGCTCTTTCATATGTACCTTGGCTGCCAGGCTGTAGCAGACCGAGTGACACTTCACTCAAGCCAGCGACTCTGGGCTCAAGCTATTGAGCCTTGCTCAAACCAGATGAGCCTGCGCTCAAGCTGGCAACCTCAGGGCCTCGAACCTGGGTCCTCCGTGTCCCAGTCCAATGCTCTATTCACTGCGCCACCGCCTGACCAGTTAAGAGAGGAATAAGTTTAAGATTATTTATTTTTGTGTTCTGATGTCCTTCTAACTTGTTGGCCAGTGTGGGAATGTGAGGTCATGGAATGAACATTCTAAGACTTTGTGTCAGGAAAAAATGAGCCCAAGTCCCATTTCTTCTGATTAGCAGTTATGAGATTTTTAAAACTAGCTTCAGTTACTCTCCTTGTAAAATAGAATGATGTATAATTTCATTCATTTATCCTTTTAATCTAATAAGGATTTTATTCAGAACCCACTATATGCTAGGTAATATTCTGGATGCAGGGGATATAGCAATAAATAAGATTCCTGCTGTGAGTATACTTATATTTTCATTGCAATATGTTTTCTATCTTGCCTCTTCACAGATATTTACAAGATTTGTTAGTGTACTTAGCTCCTTTCTTCTTGAATTCTTGATGACATTATCGTGTGTTATCTCTAATTTATAAATTTTATAGTAAAAACTATATATCTTTTCTCTGGGAGAGAAATTTACATTTACTTTTAGTTTCATATAAGGGAGCTTGACTTATATTATATGACCTTAGCAATTTTTATACATTTTCACAGAATGCTAGGTATAGGTTAAGGAATGTCTTTGTGAAAAAAAAGTAAAGAAACGCTTTTTGCTTCTCTGTTCTGCTCTAAGTTTGTAAAGGGTGGAAGTAGGAAAGAATCATGGCTTGCTAGAGAAAGGGAGAGGTTTGCCCTGGGTAGTCAGAATTATTGGAATAAAAATGAGTGCATTACAAAGACCTGACGTTTAAAGTTCCAGTGGTTTGAAATCAGCCTTTATTCTGTTTGATTTTGGAAATAATTAGTTACTCTGACAAAACAAATATTTGGACTGTTTCCCAGGGGTTTTCAAAATCGACATGACCAGATACGGTTATGTTGTCCCCTTCTCTATGGGGGATGTATTCCAAGGTTGATGGTACTGAACGCTATTTTTATGTGTTTTTTTCTGTACTGTACATACAGTGTGTCCGTAAAGTCATGGTACACTCTTGACCGGTCAAAAGTCAAAAGTACACCATGACTTTACGAACACACTGTTTATACCTTTTCACTTAAAGAAAGCACTTACAGCTTCTTTGGCATGTCTGAATTGCCAGCATCACTACTCTTGCACTTCAATAAGTAAAACAAGGGTTACCTTATTAAATAAAATAAGGGTTACCTGAATAAAAGCACTGTGATACTCCAACAAGTGTCTGGAAACCAAGACAACCACCACAGGCAGTCCCAAGGTTACAAACGGGATAGATTCTGTAGGGTTGTTCTTAAGTTGCATTTGTATGTAAGTTGAAACAGGTACATTTACCTATTAAATGCAACTTAAATAGATGTTTGTCTTAACCTAGTATTTATTTTACCTGTGCATATAAATACTTAAACATTTTCAAATATAGCCTTAAACAATCTTGGATGATGCAGAAGTTGATAGACTTATTGGAGAGGATGGAACTGGTGTTAGAGCCAGGGCTTGATTCTGCTGCTGGAATCAGTTTCTTGAGGTGGGCATCAGGGAGGTTTGTACAAGCTTTTCTTTTTGTCCACCATAAACGGCCCTGTAGCATCTCAGGCCTTTGGTAACTGTATAGTAAACTTTGGTGAACCTCTCTATATCAGGATCTTGTTCCTCTGACTTTGCCATTCCTGCTTCAGTAAAATGAAAAGCATCAGCTAACTCTTTTGTAGAAAACATTTTCAGTTCCGGAGTTTCTAGGTCCCTGTTGTCTTCCTGAAATGCTATTATCTGCTGCCCTAGTTCCATAAGGTTTTCATTGGTTAGTTTTTTGCCATGGGAGTAGAGTAACTCTATGATATCATTTTCACTGATGTTCAACTGCAGTTGATTACCAATGGCCCTTATGGGCCATTGTATGTAAGTCGGATGTTTGGCATCCGGGGACTTACTGTACATGACTAATAGGCAGGGAGTGGATACAGTGTGGAAATGCTGGACAAAGAGATTATTTTAGGTTCTGGATGAGACAAAACAGGCTGTGTGAGTTTTCATCACAGTACTTAGTACAGCTCATAATTTAAAACTTAAGAATTGTGTATTTCTGGAATTTTCCATTTAGTATTTTCAGACTGTTGCTGACTGTGGGTAACTAAAACCACAGTGAAACCTGTGGATAAGGAGAACTGCTATGGATTCAGAACTCCTTGATTTGGTCTATTTATTATCTCATTATTTATGTTATTGAGCCAACTCAACAAACTTTGTTGAGAGTATATGGATCCATAATTGAACACCAGTTATGTTACAAGTACTAATTCAGGAATGTTTTGAACTTAAATGATTAAGACATTTTCTTAGACATGGGGTCTAAATATAAAGTGTGGTTGTTTGTATTCTTACAATATTTAAAATATCTTATGGCTTATACATTAATTTTCCCGTTTTTAACTTGATTAGGTAATGTAGTACAGACATACATTGTTTTATTGTGCTTTAATTTATTGTGTTTCACAGATGCGTGTTTTACAAATGGAAGACAAGGCCCAAAGAGATTGCATCTCACTTTATTAGTAGATGCAGTTTATGGTGGTTGTCCGGAACTGAAGTCGCATTATCCCTGAGCTAGATCTGTACACTTTAAAACAAAGGATTTGTGCTTAAATGAATTTAGAGGATTTAAAACACCAGTATTTTCCCTCAGGTTCTGAAGATATATCTAACTTAGCCATCGACTAAACTGTTTTCAGATACTTCAGGTCTTTGAATCTAAAGAGAAGGGAGAAACACTATGTTCTTAACCCTCTAATTAGTCTGCTGGTTTGGGAAGTCAGTAAACTGTTTTCAGATACTTAAGGTCTTTGAATCTAAAGAGAAGGGAGAAACACTATGTTCTTAACCCTCTAATTAGTCTTCTGGTTTGGGAAGTCAATATAATAATGAATAATGTTCTCTAACAACATGGGAAAATAATTTAGAGCTTTTGTTCTAATAAACAAACCCTAGACTTAAAACACTAGGAGTATTTCTTTTTTATAACAGGTAATAGTTGAGGAAGAACATCAGTAAAAGTACTTATGTGCTATATGAATGTTCATTCTGAGTAAATTCTAAACTGTCTTGCTAGCTAAGACCTGAGATCTGGATACTGAAGGAGTCCTGAGACTCCACTACATTAGGGCTAGGTTTAGAATATGTTAAATACTTTTAAATAGTCTATTCAGAGTCCTTTAAGATATTTTCAAACTTTTTTTTTTTTTTTTTTTACAGAGAGAGAGAGTCAGAGAGAGGGATAGACAGGGACAGACAGACAGGAACGGAGAGAGATGAGAAGCATCAATCATCAGTTTTTCCTTGCGACACCTTAGTTGTTCATTGATCGCTTTCTCACATGTACCTTAACCGTGGGCCTTCAGCAGACCGAGTAACCCCTTGCTGGAGCCAGTGACCTTGGGTCCAAGCTGGTGAGTTTTTTTTTTTGTTTGTTTTGTTTTTGCTCAAGTCAGATGAGCCCGTGCTCAAGCTGGCGACCTCGGAGTCTCGAACCTGGGTCCTCCACATCCCAGTCCGACACTCTATCCACTGTGCCACCGCTTGGTCAGGCTCAAACTTTTTTTTTTATTAATTTTAATGGGGTGACACCAATAAATCAGGGTACATATGTACAACGAAAACATCTCCAGGTTATCTTATCATTCAATTATGTTGCATACCCATCACCCAAAGTCAAATTGTCCTCTGTCAAACTTTTTTGATTGTGACAAATACACATATACACAATACATGTCTAAACATGTTGTATGGGTTCAATTGTGTTCTCCCAAAAGTCAGATGTTGAAGTCTTATTTCCCAGTATCTCAGAATGTAACCATTTTTGGAGGTAAAGTCTTTAAAGAGGTAAGTTAAAATCAGGTCATTAGGCGAGGCCCTCTTCCAGTATGCCTGGTGACTTTATAAAAGGAGGAGATCAGGACATGCACAGTGAGGAGAGACCCTGTGAAGACACAGGGAGACAGGCATCCCTAAGGAGTGCAGAGAAGCCTCAGTATGTCAGCAACCCTGCTGGGATCTGGATCTCAGACTGCCAGCCTCCAGAACTGTGAGAAAACAAATTTCTCTTGTTTTAGCCACTTTGTCTGGTACTTTGTTATGGCAGCCTTATCAAACTAGTACACTTATGTAATTGAAACAACGTTTCATAATACTGTACAATACTTTCCCTTTCTGTGTTTAGTGCACTCAAGTAGTGTCTGTTCTATTTCAATATTTTAAAAATGTTGGTTGTGATCCATTAATGAATTATAATTCATAGATTTTAAAAAAATCTGCTTTATGACTTCTTTAAGTAGTGCATTCACATACTTGGGAAAGCTATTCTAGAGTAGCTTTCTTTTCTGTGTCTTAGTGTGCACATGGAGCTGCAGTTTGCCTTGGCAGTACTGGCCCTTTTGTTTTTCCATCTACATGTCCATATTGAGGTATCTTTTAAAGCAATAATCTTGAAACTGTGAGAACATTATTGTGGTTACTAATAGTGACAGGTCTGGTTAGTTAAAAGTGCTTAAAGCCAGAATGAAATTGAAACTGGTTAATGACCATTTTTGTGGACATTACAATTGTTTTCTTGTTGTTGGTTGATTTTAGAAATACAGAGGAAGGAGAAGGTGTGGGGTGGGGGGGGGAGAGAAAGAGAAAAGCATTCATTTGTTGTTCCACTTAGTTGTGAGTTCGTTGGTTGCTTCAAGCATGCACCCTGAGGGGATCAAACCTACAACCTTGATTTTTCTGGACTACACTCTAATCAACTGAGCTAACTGGCCATGGCCTAAAATTTTTACTTATTCAAAGTCTTGCTTATATTTATGTGTTATATATGGTAACTAAAATATAATAAGATGACAGAATTGAGAGAAAATATATTGTTCATACCAATGAATATAAATGACAGTAACTCACCTATAAACAAAATTGTTTTCATATAGTTTCACAAAGCACAGACTATGCCCGTGATGGTGAACCTATGACACGTGTGTCAGCACTGACACGAGTAGCCATTTTCGATGACACGCGGCTGCATACCAGAGAAGTATGGGGCCGCATGCCCAGAAGGAATTTCATTCTCATCTCCTGCACGGTTAGGTGCAGTAGCTGAGGATAAAACATTTGCTGTAGTGTAGACACCCTGTGCCGGAGGTCTGTAGGCCAAAACAACAGAACTCCGGCACAGAGCATCTAGTTCTGGAACTTCTGGTTAGGCTGTTTTTCTCGAAGTGACACACCACCCTAGTTATGCTCGGGTTTTTGACGAATTTTGACACACCAAGCTCAAAAGATTGCCCATCCCTAGACTATGCTGTATATAAGAAATATACCGAGGACAAAATGTTACAGACAGGCTAAGAATAAAGAATTGGGAAAATACAAATAGCAAGAAATCAGTTACCCTAAGATCAGACAATGCGTCTGTTGATAAGGTCATATGATTTTTATCCCTTGTTTTGATAACACGGTGCATTACATCGATTTGTTTGCATATGTTGAGTCATCATTGTGCCCCTGGAATGAACCCCACTTCATCATGATGTATTATTTTTTTAATATATCGTTCAGATTATTTTAATGTAATGTTCAGATTTTCTAATATTTTGTTTACGATTTCTGCATCTGTATTCATCAGAGATATTGGTCTCTAGCTTTCTTTTTTTGTGTTGTCCTTGCCAGGTTTTGGTATCAGGGTTATGTTGGCCTCATAAAATATTAAGAAGTATTGCTTCTTTTTCAATATTTTGAAAGAATTTGAGAAAGATAGGTATCAAATTTTTTTTTTTTTTTAGAATTCACTAGTGAAGAAGCCATATCATCCCGGACTTTTATTTTTTGAGAGGTTTTTGATGGTTGTTTTAATTTTCTCATTGTCTATCAGTCTATTTTGATTTTTCAGTTCTTCATGATTTAGTCTAGGAAGGTTATATATTTCTAGGAACTTGTCCCTTTTTCTAGGTTACTGAATTTGATGGCATATAGTATTTATTTCTTAGTACTCTAGTATGATCCTTTGTATATCTGTGATCTCTGTGATAACTTCTCTTTCTGATCTTGTTTAAAATCTCTTCTGATTTTGTTTATATGAGTTTTTTCTCTTTTTTTCCTTAATGACTCTAGCCAGGGGGTGGTAAATTTTATTAACCTTTTCAATGAACCAGCTCTTTGTTGTATTAGTTTTTTATATAGTCTTTGTTCTTTATTTCATTCAATTTTGCTCTAATTTTTATTGTTTTCTTTCTTCTGCTCATTTTGGGTCACTTTTGTTCTTTTTCTAGTTTTTTAAGATATAATATTAGATTGTTTGCTTGGCATTTATCTTGTTTCTTTCTTTAAAACTTTTCAAATTTGTTTATTGATCTTCAAAAAGGGAGAGAGATGGGGGGGGAGAGAGAGAGAAACATCAATTTATTGTTTCACTTACTTGTACATTCATTGGTTGCTGCCTATATGTGCCCTCACCAGGGGTGGAACCCACAATCTTGGTGTATTGGAATGATTCTCCAATCAACTGATTTATCTGGCCAGGGTTTCTCTTGTTTCTTGAGATAAGCCTGTAATGATAAACTTTCCTTTTATTACTGCTTTCACTATAACTTAGAAGTTTTGATATGTTGTATTGTCATTTGACTTGTCTCTCTCTATATTTTTTGACCCCACCTATTGTTTCTTCTTTGATCCAGTCATTTTTTAGTAGTATGTTGTTTAATTTCTACATATTTGTGAGTTTTTTTACTTACTTTTGGCAGTTGATTTCTAATTTCAAAGCACTGTGTCCAGAGACTATCTATGCTTGGTATGATTTCAGTCTTCTTGAATTTGTTGAGGCTATTTTTGTGATTTTTATGGTCTATCCTTGAGAATGTTCCAACTATGATTATGTTTTCAAATTGATTAATTTCTAATGACCTACCTTCAAGTTCACTGATTCTTTCACATCTCCATTCTGTTCTTGAGAAAATCTAATGAATGTTTTATTTGTTATTGTATTTTTCAGTCCTAAATTTTCCTTTTTGATTTTTATTGTTTTAATTTCTTAGCCAGGACTTTCTGTCTTTCTAGTTATTTAAAAAGATTTTGCCCTTATGGTTTGGGGTGTGGTTGCAATAACTGATTGTAAGTCCTTGATAACTTCGTTATCAATATCTTCTTGGACTTGGTGCTTATTTATTTTCCTTCAGGAATTATGGTTTTTATGTTTCTTTGTGAGCTGAGTAATTTTTTTTGTGTATCCTGTACATTTGCATATTATGAATTTATAGGTTTTAGTTAAATCCTAAGGTGAATGAATACTGTTCTTTTTACTTTTAGAAGTCAGTCTACCTAGTTAGGTCAGTTTGTAAGTTGGACCCATATTCTATGAATTGTGGTTTCAATATTAATGCCATTTTCAAAGCCTCCTTTGTACTGCTATTTGGATCTGTTTATCATTTATAACCTGTCCAATATTGTGAGCTTCACAATCACTCATGAAATAACTGTAAGAGGAGACAAAACATCTCTGAAAATCTCAATTGTGAATCTGAAGTAAGTAAGCCATCTTGTGGTGTTTCTGCAAATATCATATGAAGCATGCATGTATGTATCCCTTAGGAAATTGAAACATGGTTCTCTGCAACGTACGTAATATATTTTGTGCCAAAAGTCTCCTTTGAAAACTTGATGGAGTCTGTGAGCTCCTTAAATCAATGGTTTTAAATATGTAGAATACATAGAAACCAATTATAATGAAATATTAAACATTAAATATCTGATATTATAAGATATAGTCCTCTTTAAAGACTATGGCAATATATTTAAATATAGGCATTTAAAGCAACATTTTATTTTTGAAAGAGATCAGTAGGAAAGTCATTAACATGATTAGCCTATGTGCCTGTTCATGTTATAAAGCAACCTTATTTTGGGTCTAAAACTACTGTACTTACTAAAACTTCTGTGTTAAGAAAATGTCTACTTGTGAATCAAACTTATAGCTAAATACAAATAGTTTGCCTTTTAGACCTATTATATTATCATGAATACATGTTTGCTGGTGAAGTATGCATGTATATTTAAAGCATATGATTATTGCAAAATAATGTACCAAAAATGTATCAAATAGCCACTTACAACAAAGAAGTTATCTGGTCCAAAATGTCACTAGGGTTGAAGTTGAGAAACCCTGATTTAGATGAAAGCATTTTTAAAAATCCCCACAAAATCTAGTACTTATGCTAAGTAGATATGTCTTATTGTCGAACAAAGTTGATCTTGAATACTTGCTTTAAAGTCATATTAAAAAGCTGTTTGTAGTAGATTAATTTAATTAAATTATTTTCTAATGTATGTGTGGAAAGCACAGTTATTTGACAATGTTCACATCATGAGCACTCTTGTACATCTATCTGCACATATAAAAAAATCTTAGTTTGCAATTTGAATTTGATGGGTTGTTTACTCAAAATTAGAACTACGCAGAGCTGAACTACATGAAACTGAGGTTTTTTGTTTTTTTTTTTGATTCAGGTATTTATTCAACCATTTGTTGATTTAAACTTTATTGAGGTCCTCCTCTGTCCTGACATTGTATGGGGGGCTGGATTACAAATTTGAAGAGCATAGTGCCTGTCCTCCAGAAACACCTGGAACCTCTGGGTAAACAGGGGTGAAGCAGAAACAAAGTGTGGAAGATAATAAGTACATGATATTGTGGGAGCACATTGGAGGACACCTCACTAATCTAGATAGAAGTAGGAAAGCTTTCTTGAAGGAGATCATCATTCAGGGAAAGGCAAAGGACATTTACAAATTTATGGTTAATTTATTTGGTAACTAAATATGTTGAATTGCTTCTAATTTTCATACTCTATAGATCCTTCTGTTAGTTCAAAGAGTTAAGAAATCAAATGACTGTACAATAGACAATTATCTTTAATCCTGATCTTTCTGTTTCATTATATGAGTAATCAGTATACTATCTTAGGCAAATTTAGAGGATTTTGTTCAGAACACATATATGATTTTCTGGAATAGTATAAATGTACATATGATTACTGAAGTCTCTACTGGCAGCCAGTATTACCCATTTGTTTTAGATTATTTTTACAAATTTCAAGCCAAGATCTGAGATTTTGCTTTTTTATCATTTGTGTGCATTTATAGTTTCAATAATTTACTGAGAAAGACCAGCCTACTTACTTAACAGGTACTATTCTTTCCTGTTTGATGACTGTGACATTTGTCTTAAAAATTCTTTGGGGATACTAGCACTCCATCTTGCTGAAGGGATTTTGAAACTCTTTTTGGTGAGAGGAGGGGAGATAGTGAGGCAGACTTCCGCATATGCCCTGACCGAGAGCCCCATCTAAGTCCAATGCTCGGGTACTGAGCTATTTTTAGTGCGTGAGGCTGACACATTCAACCAACCCGGCTATCCTTAGTGCCTGAGTCCATGCTCAGTCCAATCTAGCTATTGGCTGTGGGAGGGCAAGAGGGAGAGAAGGGGAGGGGAATGGGAAAGAAGCAGATGGTTGCTTCTCCTGTGTGCCCTGACCAGGAATCAAACCCAGGATATTCATATTCCTGGCCTGGCTGACACTCTATCCACTGAGCCACTGATCAGAGCCTTGAAACCCTTTTCCTTTAATTTTTAATTTTATTTATTTATTCTTAAGTGAGAGTTAGGGAGGCAGAGAGACAGACTCCTGCATGTGCCCTAGCCAGGGTCCACATGTCAAGCCCCCTACTGGGCAATGTTCTTTCCATCTGGGGCCACTGCTCTGTTACTCGGCAGCTGAGCTATTTTAGTGCCTGAGCAAGGCCATGGTGCCATCCTTAGTGCTGAGACCAACTTGCTCAAACTATTCGAGCCATGACTGTGGAGTGGGAAAGAGAAAGAGAGAGAGAGAGAGAGAAAGAAACAGAGAGTAGAGGGAGGGGAACAGGTGGAGAAACAGATGGTTGCTTTTCCTGTGTACCCTGACTGGGAATTGATCCTGGGACTTCCACACACTGGCTGACGCTCTACCACTGAACCAACCGGCCAGGGCCACCTTGAAACCTTTTTAATGATTTTAAGAGTTATGTTTGGGAAATATAGTTTTGACATTGAAGGTTAACAGTTGTTCAGGCTTGTAAGCAGTCTATAGAGATCAGTAATCTGACTTTTAAGTGTGAAACACTTTAGTTAAACCTCTCATCTTTTAAAAATCTATTTGCTCTCTTAGGTAGAGGTTCTTTTTCTTTTTTAAAATTAAGCAACATGTCACAAGCTACAAAATAGTTATACTGGTTTATATCCTGTAATAAATACCTATATAAAATAATTATGGGGTGTTATAAAAATTTGCTATTTTGCTATGAATTTTAGGATATCTGGGCCCAATTATATTTTAGATATATTTTTATAATCATTACTTATAACAGTTCAAATTACTTTATATCACGAGTAAAAATCAACTGCTGTGTAATGAAAACAAGTGGTTTTTATTAAAGAAGCTGTTGCTCATATATTATTGGTTTTGAATAATATTTTTCTTCCTGTTAGAGGAGTCAGTCACCAGGGAATTTGATTGAACAGCTGAATGCATTCAAAACAATAATTTTATTTTATTATTTTTCTTTTGTATTTTTCTGAAGTAAGAAGCAGAGAGGCAGAGAGAGAGACTGCCGCATGCGCCTGACTAGGATCCACCTGGCATGCCCACTAGGGGGTGATGCTCTGCCCATATGGGGCTCTTGCTCCATTGCAATGGAGTCATTCTAGTGCCTGAGGCACAGGGCACAGAGCCATCCTCAGTGCCCAGGCAACTTTGCTCTAATGGAGCCTTGGTTGCGGGAGGAGAAGAGAGAGATAGAGAGAAAGGAGAAGGAGAAGAGTGGAGAAGCAGATGGGCGCTTCTCCTTTGTGCCCTGGCTAGGATTCGAACCCAGGACTTCCATACACTGGGCCAATGCTGTACCACTGAGCCAACTGACCAGGGCTTATATCATTATTTTTCTGACACAAACTACCGTGGAAATACATATTCATTCCGGCTGATCTTATTTTGAAGAAATGCGGTTGCCTACCACCAGGAAAATTCTAAAACTTATTATCTATGTTGTCAATTAGAATTTAAAAATCAACTTCAAAGAACAATTTTTAGCACTCGGAGAATTGTTAAGAAGAAACCCTCAGTCAAATGTGTCCAGGACAAATTAGTATCACTTCTTTTTCTGTAGATATAAACTATGTATATACACTATGCTTATATATTTAAAAATGCTACGCCTGACCTGTTGTGGTGGCACAGTAGATAAAGTATCAATCTGAAATGCTGAGATCTCCAACTTGAATCCCTGGGCTTACTTGGTCAAGACACATATAGGAAGCAACTACTGTGAGTAGATGCTTCCCACTTTCCCCCCTTCTATCTCCTCCTTTTCTTTCTCTCCCCTGTCTCTAAAAATTGATAAATAAAATCTGAAAAAAAAGAAGAAAATACTATGGTATTTTTTCAATTTGATCTCTTTATTTCAGAATGATAAATTATAAAAACACAAAGTCCCCTTTATTTTTACTCTTAACTTTATATTTTCTCCCAAAATTACTATTTAAATTAATTTGATAACCATTTGATATGAAAAAAAACTTTCAGAACTGATGTACCATTATGATTTCATTTATATGTGAAACCTAAAGAACAAAACAAAACAAAACAAAAAACAGAACAGAAACAGACTCATAGATACAGAGACTGATGGTTGCCAGAGGTTGGGGAGTTGAGGGACTGGGTGAAACAATGAAGGGATTGAGGAGTACAGATTGGTAGTTACAAGATAGTCACAGATGTCAAGTCGAGCACAGGGAATATTGTCAATAATACTGTAATAACTATGTACGGTGCCAGGTCAGAACTAGAATTATTGGGGAATCAAATTGTAAATTATATAATTGTTTAACCACTGTGCTATTTTACACTTGAAACTAATATAAAATAATATTGAATGTTAACTGTAATTGAAAAATAAAATTTAAAAAATACAGATGGGCCATGTTACCTGTAAAATTACATTTATCAAATCTGTCTGTATTCAATTAAAATAATAAATTATGAAAAAATTAATAAGGAGTTTAAAGACAATAAAATTAGGTTTAAAAAGGATATTTTAAAATTTGGAATATGAAATATATCAGCAATTTACTAAGCAAAATTTTAGTCATTTTAATTGTATTAATTTCAAGTAAGGAGAAAATTTAGCTGCTAAATTGACTTTTTATAGAGCATAATAACATTGAGTATAGTGAAATTCTTTTTGTCATAGAATTCTATTAGGATTCACAATGTACAATGTTGTATAACCAGCATCACAAATCAAGAACATTTCCTTTACATCAAAAATATTCCTTGTGTTGCCCCTTTGTAGACAGCTCTTTTCTCTATTCCCAGACTCTGAGAACTATTAATTATAATTTTGTCTTTGCCAGAATGTCAAATAAATGGAATCAGATAGTATGCAGTTTTTTTAATCTGGCTTTTTTCACTTAGCGTGATGTATTTGAAATTCATCTGTTTCATGTTTTAGTAACTCGTTTCCTTTTACTGTTGAGTAATAGTCTAGTGTATGGATGTAGCTTAGTTGTTTCAGGTACTTTGCAATTATTACTTTCTACTCGCCTCTCTGGTTTTATTATTTTCTTTTTTACCTTCCATATTCACTTCTGCTTTGTTTTCTCCAAAACTTATAATAGCAATTGTATAGTTATAGCAAATCATTAATAATTAATTAATGCAACACATTTTTGTTGCTTGCCTACAAAGTGGCAGGTATTATTCTAGATATTAGGGATTCATCAGCTGAACAAGACATATGAACATCCTAATATGACTATAGCTTCGAACATTAAAATGAATAAATTCTGTTATTGTAATGAATTTTCATGTATAGATTACTCATCTTCAAGAGTTTCTATCTTACAAAATATTTTCCTTTTTTTGCCATTCAGCCTAATTATTTTGAATTATTACTCAAGGAAAAAAGAAGACAAATTGCTAAAGTTCATTGGAAACATTAAAGATGGTTAGTGTAGAATACTGAATATATTCTGTTTTTAATGGTAATAATTTTTGATACTTAGTCAAGATAAAACTGGTTTCTCAGTTATATTTGCTCTATGCAAACATAGTTTCTAATATAAGTCTTTTGTTATGCCAGGAATTTTGTTTTCATTTCTGCTTGATAGTTTTAGTTTCCTCCAGAAGATATGCATAGATTAACTAGTCAAGTCCAGAAGAATAGTTGTCTTGTTTCTTCCTTCAGCAGTGCAACAACATACAATTCTGCTGTTTAAAGATCTAGTACAAAAGCTTTTTTTAGGAGGAGGAAAGTAAAAGGAAGACAGAAAAGGAAAACATCCAGAGTTGAACCGAAGGTATATGAAAATGCTTTTAGGAAATTAGAAATATAGGTGGTCTGGAAACCCAATATATGTATAGATGTCTAAGCTTTTCAACTACGTGAAAGACTCAGTAGAAATCAAATGAAAGGTAGAACCTGCATTTATGCTTTGGATACACTGTTAGGCCCTGCAGGATAACCCTAAACTAAAAATTCTTTGAACACTTGTATATTATTACATCAACTTCTTAAAAAAAGAATGTATATAAAGCTAAACATTTTATTGTTAAGGTTTAGACATAACTGATTTGTTTGTAAATTTCTACAAGATATATCTCTGAATGTTTCAGTTAGTATGAAAAAATGAAATATTGAGCCAGGATTGATAAATTGTTCAAATTTCCATTGATTGTTTCTCTGAATACATTTTGGGGAGCTGCTGATTGGTAGGAATCACATTCATGTGTCATTCTTAAAAAGTGTGGTGAAATCATGCATATATATTTTTATATTTTCAGGATTTGATTTTAGTTATTCATTGATTTTTTAAAATTTATAAAGTGTAGTAATAGAATATGAACCTAGCCATAGGAATTTAACTTGGCCTAGTTTCCCTGATATCTGTGCCCTAGATTTTTTTTTTTTTTAGAGTTGAATTGCCACTTTACTATGTCTTGCAAAATTTGGCTAACAGTGTATGGGAGTTTGTAGTTGCTACACATCAAAAGATATCCAATGACATTATCATTTACAGGGCAAAGGATATGGAGACCTGTTAGATTAAGAAATTAATTTTATACCAGACATTGGAAAATTTATGTAGAAAGACAGGCTAACTATACCAATAAATGATAGTTAAGTACCATTATTAAGTGAATGAAGGAACATTTGTTACTACTTCAGATAACAAGCCTTAATTCTCAGAATATTGGTATTTTGATTATTATTTTTGCCTGCAGATTTTCAAGGCATAACATTTAGAAGTTTACTGCTTCTTCAAATATATTCATGTACTTTTGAGACTTTAACTTTAGCTTAGATTTTCCCCCCATTTTTAATTTCCAAATTTTTAATTTCAAGTTAGAGAAAAATTTATTGAGTTTTTTTTTTGTTTCTTTTTCAAATATATTACTGTACATAATTCTGTTTCATTTCAGGAGTTCTTTCATGACACTTTGCTTTAAATCATCAGTCTTCTCAATTAAATCTTTAACAATTAAAGTATGCCTTCCATTTTATAGTTATTTTTTCATGCAAATATCCCTTTTTGGTTGCTTTAAATTTTAAATATAATTTTTCCAGAATTAACATGCTAATCAGTTTTTAAAATTTTAATGGATGTCTCTAAAATTAAATATTTTACACTTTATTATTTATGCAGTATACTATTAAAATCTAATTATGTCAGGTACTGTTCTAAGCACTAAGAATAAAACAGTGAAAAAAAAAACAGACAAATCTTCCGATCCCATGGCATTTGAGTTCTAGCATGGGGACACAAACGACAAATGAAAAAGAAAATGGCATGTGTTAGGTTCCAGCAGCACCACGGTGATCCCTGGTGTGTGCTGCAACTGACTAGCTGCAGTGGTCTGCTCTCTCCAGGCACCCAAGAGAAGGTGACTGGTTGGCACAACTAGACACACTGCATTATCCTCTAGGAAAGGGACCATTCTGCTGCTGTCTACACGTATTAGAGCTCCAGAGGAACCCTGACTGAGCAAGTAACAGTGAGGGCTTTGCAGTCATGAGAGTGGCTGCCCATGGAGAAAAGTGTCTTGTAACTGGACACCAGCTGTGCTGAGCACTTTTACACCTTTGGAGAAGTCTATAGGAGCTACTTGTCCCAGCTAGCTTTTACTCTTACAGGCAACTTAGAGAACTCCACCCGGGGTTGGAGGTCTTTCAGTGAATAAATCTATTTGACTTTCTTCAGTCTGCCCCCAGGAGTCTAAGCATAAGACTTTCCATCAATGACATGAATTAATGGGCCTATCCCTATGTAAAAAGATAAAATAGAAGAAATAGAGAGTTGTTCATTCATTGACCTCCTTCACCTACTTCCTGAAGTTGGACATGTTCATTTCTCAGGATCTGTCAAACCCTGGGATGAATTAAATTGTCCTTCCTTTTCCCAGAGTAATAACTTCCCAAAGACTCAGGAGTCGTTAGTTTGCATCGTAAGAAACTTTCAGGTACAGTGGAAGATGACTGTAGAATTATGCACTGCAAAGTTAGGGAGCACATTCCTAGTCATCCATGTTGTGTAAGAAACATCAGTAATTACAGTGAGTGAACCTGACCATCATCATGGTGGTGCCCTTTTGCCAGACGCATTGCCCTAGCAGCCACAGTCTAGTCAGAGAGGCCTCTGGGCTTCAGAATCCCCAGGGAGATCTATCTTGGGGGAGGGAGGGACTCTCTCTTGTGGGAATTACTCATTTCCGTCTTCCTGATTAGTGACTACTGGGGTTTCTCTTGCTGTTACTATCCCTTGTACTATATCCCAGCAAATCTCTTAGGTCCATTCTGGGTATTTGCATCAAACTATCAGTTGGATTTTGTTTGTTTTCAAGCCTGATAGTTTCTTTACTATTGTTTTTTTCAGTCGATGTTTATGTAAATATGTAAATAGCATAGCATAAGTATAATAATAAGGTTCTAATGGATGAATCTGGGAAGGCTTTAGAGAAGAGAGAACATTTGAGGTCAGACCTGAAGGTCAGAGAAGCAGGGAAGAAAGACATTCTTGGCCATGGTGTCATGAAAGAGTAAAAGGGTTTCAGGTGTGTTTAGGCAATGGTGAGAAGTTTTGTGTGTTTAGTTTTGTGTGTTTAGAAGTGTGTAAGAAAAGTAGGAGAGCCTGACCAGGCGGTGGTGCAGTGGATAGAGCATCGGACTGGGATGCGGAGGACCCAGGTTCGAGAACCCGATGTCGCCAGCTTGAGCACAAGCTCATCTGGCTAGAGCAAGGAGTTACTCGGTCTGCTGAAGGCACGCGGTCAAGGCACATATGAGAAAGCAATCAATGAACAACTAAGGTGTCGCAATGAAAAACTGATGATTGATGCTTCTCATCTCTCTCTCTAACTCTCTCTCTGTACCTGTAAAAAAATAATAACAGTAGTAGGAGATAACTTGGAAAAGGAATGTTGGAACAGGTGCCTCAATCTGATATAAGGCATTACCTGACCTATTTTATAGGAAGAAGCACTGGGTCATAATTTTAAAATCTTTTATAATAACTCCTCTTCATTTTCATATTTAATGACATTAGTAATTATATTTATATCTTTCATTTGCTTGTCTTCAAATAATTTTCTCCAATTTATTACCTGATTTAATCTTCACAATATGTGAGTGATACAGATATGAAAATATTATAGTATTCTAATATTTAAAGTTGAAGAAACTGAGATATTGAGGGATACACGATCTACTCAGTCAAATGGTTATGTTAAAAGTATTGCCAGGCCTGACCTGTGGTGGAGCAGTGGATAAAGTGTCGACCTGGGAACACTGAGGTCTCCAGTTCAAAACCCTGCACTGGTCTGGTCAAGGCACATGTGGGAGTTGATGCTTCCAGCTCCTCCCCCCTTTTTCTCTCTCTCTCTCTCTCTCACTCTATGTCTCCTCTCTAAAATGAATAAAATAAAATAAATATTAAAAAAACCGTTTCAATTTGAAAAAAAAAAGCATTGCCAGATCTTCTGAGTATTAATCCCACATACTTGTATATTATTTGTGAAAATACATGATTTTTGTGTTTTTTCCTTCCTCAAATTATTATTTTTTCTTTCCTCCACAGGACTTGGCTTTTACCCTGGAAGAGAGACAACAATTGAATATTCATGGCTTGTTGCCACCTTGCTTCATCAGTCAGGATCTCCAGGTCCTTAGAGTGATTAAAAGTTTTGAGCGTCTGAACTCTGACTTTGACAGGTAACACATTCCTGAAGGTGATTTTTATTTCTCTTAGGCAGTTGTTTATTTTTTATTAAATCAGAAAGTTAAACTGTTTAGTGACTTAGAAATAATAGTCAACTTTGAGGAGAATTTTGCCTGTAAATACAGTGACTTTTTAAATTTACCCTCTGTGAAAACATTTGAATAAGATAAAATACAAAAGTAGTCTCTAGTGATGAATTGTTGCTAAAAAGGTGAATTATCAGGAAATGCCATCCTATATAGAGAAAAACAGGTTAGAGTGACTTTCAGTCAAACTATAAGTTGGTACATTTTAGTTGAAAGTGCACCTTTTCCACTTTCAAACCTGTTTTTTTCCATTTTCAAACCTCTATTGCAAATTTAGGTCACTTACTGTGTTTAGAATTCAGTTTCCATGTTTGCACACAGATAAAGGTAACATTGTTCCCTTCCTTCGTAAGGAGATAGCCCTGGGTTGAAATTCTGGCTATATCTCACTAGCAGTGGGGCCGGGAGCAAGCCACTACTACTGCTGTCATGACCACGTTATGCCTTGCCCTCTGCTTTGACTCTTCCATTTCTTACTGAGGTACCATATCTCTCTGAACCTCAGCCTTTTCATTAATGGGTTGAAGAGAATAATACTTATTTCAAAATAGTGTTACAAAGTTTAGAAGAGATAGCTAACCTAATACCCAGTAGGTTATTTGTGTTAGGGATTTTTCAGGGGTCATTGGAGGAACAGAATTCTTTCGCTCTCTCTGTCTGCGCATGCACACCCACACCCACACATCGCATCCCACATCCTACTGGATGGAAATAAATATTTATTTTAAGGAATTGGCTCACATGATTGCAGAGGCTAGGTAAGTCCTAAATCTGTAGGTAGACTGGCAGGCTGGAGAACAAGAAAAGACTTGGCAGTTTGAGTCTAAAGACAGAATGCTGGCAGAATTCCTTTTGCTAAAGAGAATAACAATAATGGCAATAGTGGACTAGCAGTCCAAATTCCCCTTGGTAGGCAGGATCAATCTTCTTTTCCCGTTGATTCAGAGGCACATGGTATCCAAAGTGGTAAGTGGCTGTCCTAACTTCCATTTCAATGGAATCATTGTCTTGTGCTGGAAACATTCCTCCCTATGGAACTAAGAGTATTGGCCAGCAGAACATAAGGTCATGGAGACAGGAAGCAGAAATTTTGCCAGCAGATCACTGGGGATAATAGTGAGTGATGCCATTTCAGTTTTTACCCCCTTGGTTCCTGGACATGTGAATCCTGGGTATGAGAAATAACACCATATTGAACACTGATTTAGACAATACATAGCATCCTAGATAACCTTGCCCCAACTTTACAAGGTGTTACCACCTAGCTGGTAATGTAATTGAGTCCTCAGAAGGCCATTCTATCTATCAAGCCAGCTGCTTCATGATGTTAGCGAAACATGGTAAGACCAGTCAATTTCATGAATATGGGCCTATTGCTTTAATGTAAGTCCCTTGATCAGAAACAATGTCTTGTGGAATACCATAATGGTGGATGAGGCATTCTATAAGTCCCCAGATGGTAGTTTTGATTGAAGTATTGTGTTCAGTAAGGCAAATCCTTAACCAGAGTAAGTGTCAATCCCAGTAGGAACAACGCTGCCCCTTCCGTGATGGAAGCAGTTCATTGACTGTAGTCAACTTGCCATTGAATAGCTTGCTGATCACCCGTGGAATGGTACCATTTCAGGCACTCAGTGTTGGTCTCTGGCAGACTGGGCACTCAGCAATGTCTAAAGCCAGGCTAGCCTTAGTGACTGGACAATCGTATTACTGAACCCATGATAGCTTTCATTCCTGTCATGGCTACTTTTTTAAAGAGCCCATGGGTGATGACAGGGGAAATTGAGGAAAGAGGCTGACTCAGTGTATCCAATTGTGTATTTTTGCTGCTTCTTAAACTTCTTCATAATCCCTTTCACGTGTTCTTTAAGTTCTTCCTTCAGCTTCTTATATTTTTACTTAATATTCTTTTTCCTGGGTCATTTTATCAGCTATCTCCTAAGAGCAGGTGACTTTCATATTTTTAACATGGGCCATTCTTCAGATAGACATGGAACATCAACTCAGTGTCAGATGCTCTTAGATACAGGGATTATTGACCATGATCTCTGCCTTCACTTAAGTTAATTATTTTAAAAGTTATTTAAAAACACAGAATCATTGTGCTCTCTTTGGCAGCAGATAACACTATAAACACAAAATTATTTAATATGCTAGAAAGTGACAAGTGCTAATAAAAGAAGCAAAGGTAGAATTGGGTAAAAAGGACTGAGAATGTAGGGGGTTGGTATGGTCAGTTTACATTGTTAAAGTAGATGATCGGGATAGACTTCATTGAGAAAGTGATTTAGGAGAAGGGGATCAAAGGTAGTGAAGCAGTTAGCTATGAATAAATCTGAGAAACACTGGTGTTCTTGAGCTGTTATGGTCAAGGATCGGCAGGGAGACCTGTGTCTGGAATAGAGTGAATGGGGCAAAGAATGATAGGCTGGAAGAGGAAGTGATCAAGGTAATAAAGGACAGATTATGTATTTGCCAGCCTTTAAAGGATTTTTGCTGTTATTCTGAGTGAAAAGGGGAGCCATTCAAGGTTTTGAACAGAAAACCAACATGATCTGAACCATATTTCAAGAAGACTGACTGCAATGGTTATCATAGAATATAGGCTGGAAGAATGTTTAGGAGATTATTACAATAATCCAAGCAAGAGATGATGGTGATTTAGATCCAGGGTGGTAGCAATGAAAGTGTTTATATTATGGATATATGTTGAGAGTAAGGCCAAAATAATTTCCTAATATATTAAAATGAGTGGTAAAGAACTTCAGAGAAGAATAGAAAACAGCAAAAAGAAATGGGAAAGAAATTTCAAAAAAACAGAAAACCAGTGAGGTAGAAGGAAAACCAAGAGAATATGATGGCCTGGAAATCTAGTATGGAGCATTTATTGACCCCTGGGGAATGCCACTTGCATCATTTGTTCTGATAAGTAAAATAAGATAAAGTCTGAAAATTGACCATTGATTTAGAAATGATGACTTACCCATTGCTATATCAATTTTAGCAGGTCTAAAAGTTATCATCATTTTCCCAAATGTTAGTTTTTGAATTTGGCATAAACCATTCATTTGCCAAGCATTAAAATCTTATATTTCTTACACCAAAAGCTGTGCATTTTCAACTATTTCAGGGAATGAAATTCAATCCAACAAGGCTGGTAAGATTATTAAATGCAATTTTTAAATAGCATCTGACTTTATTTATTTATTTATTTTTATAGGGACAAAGAGAGAGTCAGAGAGAGGGATAGACAGGGACAGACAGACAGGAACGAAGAGAGATGAGAAGCATCCATCATTAGTTTTTTTGTTGCTGTTGCGACACCTTAGTTGTTCATTGATTGCTTTCTCATATGTGCCTTGACCGCGTGCCTGCAGCAGACTGAGTAACCTTGTTCTAGACAGAGACCTTGGGTCCAAGCTGGTAAGCTTTTGCTCAAGCCAGATGGACGCGCGCTCAAGCTGGCAACTTTGGGGTCTCGAACTTGGGTCTTCCGTATCTCAGTCTGACACTCTATCCACTGTGCCACCGCCTGGTCAGGCTAAATGCAATTTTTAAATACTATTCTTTTAAGTTGTACCAAGCAGTTTGAGTTTTATTGTATAAACCATTGAAGGTTACAGGTAACATGATAAAGTTGATGTTTAGAAAGACAAGTCTGGGTCAAAAATGCTTCCAGAAAAAGGCCATTTGATACAAATAATAAGAAAAGTCCCTTCAACTTGCCTACCATAGTAAAGATTCATGGTATATTCATCACCCATTTTTTATTTGTAATTTCCCTTGGTTATTCAGAACTGGAAGTTAAAGGGTAAAGTCTTTGTATTGCTTAGTTAAGTTAATGCTATATGTGCAGTGTTATTTTCATCTGACTTTCATTTCAAAATAGGGATAATGTTTCAAAAGTTGAATAAAACTGTGCTATTTTAGCAATTATTTCAATGTTTGAATGATACTAGCTCAGGTTTATGGTTCTTCATTCTTTGAGGTATTTAAGAGTATTTTTAAAGTCTTTTTTTGGGCATGTGTTTTCTATGTGACCTAAAAAATATTTCATACTTTGTTGAAAAATGTTTAACTAGAGATCTAAGCAGCTATTTCATGACTTTGTTGGAATGTAGACCTCTTTTTGTTGAATTCCCACAGGCATCTTCTCTTAATGGATCTTCAAGATAGAAATGAGAAGCTATTTTATAGAGTGCTAATGTCTGACATCGAGAAATTCATGCCTATTGTTTATACCCCAACTGTGGGTCTGGCTTGCCAGCAATATAGTTTAGCTTTTCGGAAGCCAAGGTATGTCAACTTTTATTTTAAATACAACTTGTGTCATAATTTATTTTCTTGTAAAGTTTTTGCAATAAAATATTGAATGGAAGTGAAGTTTTGAAAATCTGTATCAAAATCAAACTTTAAAAGAATGTTAAGAAAAAAACATTAAAGGATAGTATTTTTCTTCTAAATATAAGATAAGGGAGAGTATTTCTAAACCAATTTAGGTTTTCTTTTACAGACAATAAATGAACTCATTTACTCATTTTTTATTTGGAAGGAAATAATTGTTCATAATTAAACTCTTCTTTGAGATGTTAATTAGCACTATTATGTATACAGTTTTACTAGTTAAAGCAGAGATTCCACATTTTTCTGAAAACAGGAGAGTATTATTTTCTAAATTCAGAGTTGGCACTAAAGTAGCTCTTTTTTTGATTTTCCTTAAGTGAAATAGTTGTCACCTTTAAAGATGAGCAGAACTTTTTAAATTGATAGTTTTACTTTATTCAATATATTACTTTAAATTCTTTTGAAGCAAGGAACAATTGAAGTAAATAAATGTCAATACTTTTAATATTAGCAATAGCAAAAGCTCAAGCTGAATATATTTGTGGTACATATAGTTCTGATTTTGAAAATAAAAAAGAAATGTTTATAAGTTTATAGCACAAACATAGCCCTATTGAAAGTATTGTCATTGAAAGGAATATTTCAGAGGTAATATCTGAAAGTTGGATTGAATATGTGCATTTTACATAGATCTATGGATGAAGTGCTATTTAGCATTTTTATGCCATATTACCCTTTGTATAAAAAATAATTATTTATATCATCTTATATAAAGGGAGAGGTAGTCAATTACATAAATAGCACATATTTATTGCTTATGTAATGGCTATATTAACAGTGAATAAATATTTTTTTATGGACAAGAGCTGGAATTTAGCTGGCAAATGTTTGTGATGGATAATTCTTTTTGGGTATATGAGTATGTTATTTTTTAATACAAATAGTGCATGTTTATTAATGAAAAAATGATAAAATACAAATATAAACGTGGAAAAATATTTTAAATATACCTAATGTCATCATATCCCAAACCCTGATACACACAAATACAGTGTGTCCATAAAGTCATGGTGCACTTTAAAAATGCACTTGGTCAAAAGTGCACCATGACTTTACAGACACACTGTATATACTGTTTTTCTTAAAGAAGGTCATACTATATAAACTGTTACTTATCTTATTGCCTTCTCTAAGTGACATCATAACATCTGTCCATGTCTATATAATTCTACATAATCTTAATAAAAGCAATATTGTTTAAAATTTAGCTATTTTAAAATGTAATTTAAATATAGTTATTGAAATTCTAACTTTTCTATGAGATGCTGAGAAATGCTAACAACTATAAGAAATGTAGAAGAGCTTAGCTCAGAGTATTTGGGTTGAAGTTGACAGAAATATCAATAGCAGCAATTTATTTTTGAGCACTTATATACTAGATGATTTTCTCAGGACTTGGGATAGATATGTAGGTATATGTATAAATCTAAATGAAAAAGACAGATAGGGAAATAAGAAATAAGTAAATTGTCTAGAATATTTGTAGGGAGTAAGTGTTAAGGAGAAAGAAAGAGTAGAGCAGGGAAGGGGAGATCCAGAGTATCAGTTGCTTTGGGGGGCAGTTGAAATTTTAAATATAGAGTGATTGTGTAGGACTCACTGGGAAGTGATATTGGAGGAGTGAGAGAGGGAGTCATGTAGACACAGGGGAAACATGTGCCAGGCAGGAGGAAAGGTCAGTGCCAGGGCCCTAAGTGGGAACATGCCTGGAGACCAGGAGCAGCAAGATGACTGAGGCTGGAGTGGAGTAAGACCCGGGGGTGGGGGAGTACAGAAGGAGATGCGATAACAAATGTAAGATAAGTAAGAGCATGTAATTTCTCGTATGCTGTTTAAAGGAAGATTGGCTTTTACTGTTAAGTGGGTAGAAGAATCAGGTAGCCTGGTTAGCAGGCTATTGCAGTAAATCCAGGGAGAGATCATGGCAGGTCAGATTAGGATGGTAGCAACAGAATTAGGGGTAAGAGTTTAGGCTATGGATAAAGAAAAAGAAAGTTACAAAAATATCCTCTTTGATTGGAGGCTTTCTAGAGCTGTGCTTTTAATTATGTACTTTGGAGTAATTGACTATTTTTACTTATTGGTTAAGCTACTTGTTATAGTTTTTTTGTTTGTTTTGTTTGGTTTGGTTTGGTTTCTCTGAAGTGAGAAATGGAGAGATAGAGATAAAGGCTCCCGTATGTGCCCAACCTGTATCCACCCGGCAAGCTCACTAGGGGGCGATGCTCTGCCCATCTGGGGTGTTGCTGCATTGCAACTGGAGCCATTCTAGTGCCTGAGGTGGAGGCCTCCCAGCCATCCTCAGTGCCTGGGCCAACTTTCTCCAGTGGAGCCTTTGCTGAGGGAGGGGAAGAGAGAGATAGAGATAAAAGAAAGGGGGAAGGGTAGAAAAGCAGATGGGAGCTTCTCCTGTGTGCCCTAACCGGGAATTGAACCCAGGAGTTCCACATGCTGGCTGACATCCAAAAGCCGGGTGGACACTCTACCGCTGAGCCAACCTGCCAGGGCCTTGTTATAGTTTTGAATAAATTAAATAATTTCTTTCTTTGCTTCAGTTTACTCCTTTGTCACATAAAGGTACTACTGCCCATCATCCTTCATCTACATTTTTAAAGTTCAAAACTTTGAAAACCAAAACATGAAAAGAAATTTGATTTGGGATACAATCTGATCTATCTGAACCCATTTGGTGACAGACCTTGAACTGAATTTAGTCTTTATCTGACAGTATAATTTGTTTTTCTTTAGAAGTATTGATGTATTTGATTATTGAGGGCTTTGTCAGAAATAAATATGATAGATGGATGGATGTATAAATAGATATATACATAGAATGATAGGGGGAGAGGCAGAGGTGGGGCTGGAGGTAGAAGAGCATTTGTGGCAAAATGCTCATAAATGTTAATCTAGGTAGAGGTATTCATTATATTCTTTAAATTTTCCACAATACTTGAAATGTAAGTAAAGGAATGCTTTACTCACACAAAAGTAAAGTTTCTTAAACCATTTCTACATGATCTCTTTATGGAAGTTTTCTGACATATTGATTTTTTTGTGTGTGTGTGTATTTCTGAAGTGAGGAGAGGGTAGGCAGACAGACAGACTCCCACATGCGCCCAACCGGGGTCCACCAGGCATGCCCACTAGGGAGTGATGCTCTGCCCCTCTGGGCCATTGCTCTGTTGAAACCAGAGCCATTATAGAACCTGAAGCGGAGGCCATGGAGCCATCCTCCGTGCCCAGACCAACCTTGCTCCAGTAGAATCTTGGCTGCCAAAGGGGAAAAGAGAGATAGAGAGAAAGGAGAGGAGGAAGGGTGGAGAAGCAGACGGTTGCTTCTCCTGTGTGCCCTGGCCGGGAATTGAACCCAGGCCTTCCACACGCTGGGCCGATCCTCTACCACTGAGCCAGCTGGTCAGGGCCTGTCATGTTGATTTTTAATGTGTAAATTTTGTTAAACTTTCGATGCTTTTGAAGTTGTTTAGTAGAATAGTTCTCATGGCTTCTTCCACAATTATAAAAAGGGAACTTGTTTGAAAATATATTACGTGGCATGAATTTAGACATTGTATTTGATTGGAAAGGAAATGATGATTGTGTTTGAATAATGATGGATTATTCAGACATCAGTTAGCATATACACTATTTTTTTTAAAGCCAAAGTTGACAAATTTTTATTAAACCTTTTCTGCTGCAACAGCAGGTATTCTAAGATATTCAGAAAATGGACAGGAGGATTATTCCGATTATATTTATTGTGGATTTGGTGGTAACAGTTAAACATAATAAGTGAAAGTTAAAAATATTAAGTACTGAGTATAATAGAGTTGCACACAGGTATATCTTTAGATCTCATCCTTTTCTTTTTTTTTGAGGGGGGGGGTGATAACAGGAAAGGAGAGAGATGAGAATCGTTGTGGAAGCTTAGTTGTTCATTGATTGCTTTCTCAAATGTGCCTTGACTGGGGGGCTCCAGCTGAGCCACTGACCCCTTGCTCAAGTCAGCAACCTTGGGCTCAAGCCAGAAATCTTGGGCTTTAAGCTACCAACCTTTGGGCTCAATCCAGTGACCCCCCCATGGGGTCATGTCTATGATTCCATGCTCAAGCCGGTGACACCATGCTCAAGCTGATTAGGCCTCACTCAAGCCGGCGACCTTAGAGTTTTGAACCTGGGTCCTTTGCATCTCTGGCTGACATTCTATCTACTGCACCACCACACCTGGTCAGGCTAGATCTTATACTTTTTAATATATCTTAAAGATATGATACTTTTCTATGACAGGATCTATATTTTTTATTTTGAATATGGTGTTAAAATTTGGCTAGGTATTGAAAAATAAATTCTTATGAATACCTCTACTTCCAATAATTTTTCCCCCTAAGTTATGGTGCTAGAATATACATTTATTGATTTTGTGTGAAATTTCTTTTCTTTTTGACATAGATAATTTGTGTAGGTTTTTCAAGCTGTCATGAATAATTATTTCTTTTTAATTTTTATTTTTAATTGAATTTATTAGGGTGACATTGGTTAAATAAAACTATTGTTAACTATTAAAACTATTATTAAGTGTACAATTCTATAATATGTCATCTTTATATTTTATTGTGTGTTCACCACTCCAAGTCAAGTTTCCTTCCACCACCATCCCCCCTTTGCTCTCTTCTACCTCCCCCCAGCCTTTATTCCCTCTTCTAATCACTATACTGTTGTCTGTTTCTGAGGTTTTTTAATTTTTATTTTTTTATTAATTTTAATGGGGTGACATTAATAAATCAGGGTACATAAGAAAACATCTCCAGGTTATCTTATCATTCAATTATGTTGCATACCCATCACCCAAAGTCAAATTGTCCTCTGTCACCTTCTATCTGGTTTTCTTTGTGCCCCTCCCCTTCCCTCTCTCCCACCCTCTCCTCTCTCCCCCCACCCTGTAACCCCCACACTCTTGTCCATGTCTCATAGTCTCACTTTTATGTCCCACCTATGTATGAAATCATGCTGTTCTTAGTTTTTTCTTTGCTTAATCCCTTCACCTTTTTAACCTACCCACTTCCTCAACCCACTTCCCCTGTGACAGCTGTCAGTCTGTTCTCAGTATCTATGACTCTATTTCTATTTTGTTTGTTAGGTTATTTTGTTCATTAGATTCCATATATAAGTGAAACCAGATGATACTTGTCTTTCTCTGACTGGTTTATTTCACTTGAGATAATACTCTCCAGGTTTAGCCATACTGTCACAAAAAGTAAGATTTTTAAATGGTGTTGAACCTTGGCCGACTAGCTCAATTGGAGCATCATACCGATATCCCAAGGTTTGTAGTTCGAGCTCTGATTAGCTCACATAAAGGAATCAACTAATGAATGCATAAATAAATGGAACAACAAATTGCTCTCTCTCTCTCCCCTTTTCTCTATTTCTCCATCTCTCTCTCTCTCTCTCTCTCAAATCAATCATAAAAATAAAAAAGAATGGTGTTGCAGTTGCTTGGATTATCCCCTTCCCACATTCCCATAACATTTTGATTTTTGCAGATCCAGTGTTTGCTGGTGGAATACACTTATGTCTAATTGTGGCTAATTTGTTGATAGAGATATAATTTTTGGAAGCTAGAGACAATTCTTTTTGTATTTTTGCAGAATGCTAAGCTTACTGTGTTAATTAAATTACTTGTAGTCTGTGAATCCTTTTTTAAAATAAATTTATTGTTCAAATTGATACAGCTATATATAAAGGACATCTAAAGCAAACTTACCTAATTTCTTTGGAAATATTTCTACCTACTATATTTTACACTGCATTTTTCAGGAATCATCTCCCTCTCTTATCAGTTCTTATTAGGTACATATTTTATCATGCCTTTGGCAATTAATTGCCTTTTTACCTTTGATATTTTTAATGTTCTATCAAAGTACTCTTGGTCTTTTTTGTTGGCATTTTACTATTCATTTACCGGTAATCTCAAATAGTTTATAAGCATATATAGAGAAGGGATTATATTTTATAAATTATTTCTGTAGTTTTCATCCTTTTTAGGTTTAGTGCCTGGTTAGTGCTGAATTTATATTTATATATATAATATAATATTCCCATAACATTTTAATTTTTTATTTTTGCAGATATATATATATATATATATATATATATATATATATATATATATATAGTTTGCTACCTTGTAGAAGTAGTAACTTAACATTACTGTATTTATCTGCTCACATAGAACACCATAAAGTATTGATAATGTTCTTCATTTCTCCTACTGTTTAAACTGTTTAGAGATACTGTTCTAACTAAATTCTCAATTATATCTGAAAGAAATTGGACTCACTCCAAGGAATCAGGCTGAGAAGAAATAGAATTCTGCTTAAATATAGACAATATGACTTTAAACTTATATTATACTCCTTTCACTACTCATTTTTCTTTTCTTTTTTTAAGTGAGGGAGAGAGACAGGGACAGACAGACAGTAAGGGAGAGAGATGAGAAGCATCAACTCATAGTTGCAGCACATTAGTTGTTCACTGATTGCTTTCTCTTAAGTGCCTTGACTGGGTGGCTCCAGCTGAGCCAGTCACCCCTTGCTCAAGCCAAGGACCTTGTGTTCAAGCCAGTGTCCTTTTGGCTCAAGCCATTGATCATGGGGTCATGTCTATGATTCCACACTCAAGCCAGGAACCCACACTCAAGCTGATGAGCCTGTGCTCAAGCCAGCGACCTTGGGGTTTTAAATCTGGGTCCTCAGTGTCCCAGGCTGATGCTCTATCCACTGTTCCATTTAGTTAGGCTCCCTACTCATTTTTATACAATATTTAACTAATACGATTTTGGCAAAAAAGATGAGCAAATACAAGAGTTTATTGATTATAGTTTTTTAAAAAAGTATTTACAAAGTCTGATTCAACTAGTATCATTAATTGGTTGGTTTGCTAAAAGTATGGTGAAAAAAGTCTGCTGTGTTCAAATTAATTGGAGAAAACTTGAACTAACTGAAATGAAACAAGATTGTTTACTTTAAGATTTCATAGAATAATACTTATTTTTGCAAGTTTTTGGAGGCTGGGGATTAGATTTATTGTAGATAATGTACCTAACATAATTCTTGGCCTATAGTAGTGGTTCTCAAGTAGTTTTAACTACAACTGGTATTATGACTCCTAGGTTTCTTGATGACTGAAGGGATGATGGTTCCATTCACCATGTTTCAGAATAATAGAATATCTTTGTAAGGAAGACAGGAAGTTCTTTTGGGGAGACATTGAGTTTAAAATGTCTTTAGGACTTATAAGTAGGGGGTATGTAGTAGGCATTTAAATTGTTGGACCTGGAACTTAGTAGATAATGTATTTAAAACTCGTAATATTTTAAGTCACATTATATATGCCACATAAATGGTATTTGATTTGATTTTGATAGTGATGAAGATTAACAACAAGACTAATTGTGAAAAGAATCATTCATTAAGGTTTTTTATCTTTTAGTTTTATTTTTCCTAGAAAATTCTTAGGGAAGTACATAAAAGGAAACATTAAGATGAACCAAAACAAAATATTAAAATAGTTTTTCTATATTTATTGTTTGTTTGTATACATGTTTCCTTTGGAATTCCAGAAAGAACTTGAAATAGAATATGCATTATTTTAATTGTGAGGACTAAGCTTTCTTTATAGTCCCATGTACAGTTTTTTTTTTTTAAGAGGTCAGTGCCCTGTTTATTTTATTTGTTTATTTTTATTTTTATTTTTTATTTAATTTCTTTTTATTTTATTCATTTTAGAGAGGAGACACAGAGTGAGAGAAAGAGAGAGAGAGAGAGAGAGAGAAAGGGGGGAGGAGCTGGAAGCATCAACTCCCATATGTGCCTTGACCAGACCAGTGCAGGGTTTTGAACTGGCGACCTCAGTGTTCCCAGGTCAACGCTTTATCCACTGCGCCACCACAGGTCAGGCCCCATGTACAGTTTTATATGAGAACATATACCTAACAATATATTCTGCTCACAAAAATTAAGGGATATTTCAAAATGAATATGAAGCAATATAAAAAGGATTTGATTTTTTTATTAAACAAGAACATCAGAAAAGCAGACAAGTCAAAGAAAGTTGTTTGATTATGCAAATGAGATGCAAAACCAACTTTTATTTCATTCGTGAAAATGCACTATACAAAAAGCTAGAAGTACTGGAGTATCTCTGTACATTTTATGATCCCCTAATTTTCTGAACAGTGTAAAAATGATCATGACCGTGATTAGACCATCATAAGAAATGGAGATTGGTTACTCATACAGAAACATGTAGTTTTGCAGAGAAGCAAATTTCAGCAAATTTTGTAGTCTTCTAGGGTGAGAGTGTCAGTTTTACTTGATGGTTGGTTTGTGAAATAGCAGTAAGAAAAGAAGCTTAAGAGGAATAAATGTAAACGAAACTTACCTAATGTTAACACTCCTTTAACCCAAGAATGTTCCCATTATAAAGTGCACATTATAATTATAATTATCAAGTGAACAGTTAGAAGAATAGAAGTAGAATAGAAACTTTCATGTTCTTATTTCATAAATTTTCTTGCTTTAAATCTTAAAGCAAGATTTTCTTAGACATCGTTTGTTTTCATGACGCTCTATATAGTAAGTTGACCAACTTTTTTACAATGAAAAGGACAAAAATAAATTGAAGAAAACAATATCGTAAATAAAAGAAACATATTATTCATTGCAACAATAATACACTATAATATGATAAATGCATAATAAAAACATTTGTAATATTTTATATTATAATTATGCTTACATGCCTATTAATTTTTAATAATAATTGTAAGAAAAAAGTACTTATTTAGATACAAATATGTCACATCACATGCAATGGATCGACTCTGCATTGATCGAACATGGACATTTACAGATTAGTCTTCCAATATCAAAAAGGAGGACATGTATGAGGACACTTTTCAAGGGAGGACGGAACTTACAAAACAAGGACTGTCCTCCCTAAAGGAGGACAATTGGTCACCTTATATATAGGTATATGATGGCAATTTTACTTTCATTAAACTTTAAATATTTCAATAACTAAGTAATTGATAAGTTGTTTATGGAAAAAAGAAAACATGATTCCACAGCAAGTTTTAATACCTACAAATTAAGTACTTTAACCCGTGAATTAAGGCTATGGCACTTTCAATAGTTTAATGCTCTCCAGTTATCACTGGACCATTGTGATGTAAGCTGCCCATATGTTAATAGATATCTCTTGCTGTCACCTCACTCTCAAAGCTTTTAGAATTTCTTGGTAGAGGCGAAGAGACTTTAAACCTCTAGGAAGTCCTGGCTATTTTTTTTTAATTAAATGTACTGGGGTGACATTGGTTGATAAAATTATATAGGTCCCAAGTGTTCAATTCTGTAATATATCATCTGTATATTGCATTGTGTGCCCACCCCCCAGAGTCAAGTCTTTTATTACCTTATATTTGACACCTTACCTTCTATTACTCCCCCCCATCCCTTCCCTCTGAACCAGGACTATTCTTGATTGAATTTGATTTTCTTCAGTACAGCCACTTTAACATCTTCAGAAGTTTTTATGAGACTTTTGATAACCAGGGAATATTTTTGGCTTATAGCTCTGGTTTAGTTTATAATCTTTATTTCTTTTTCTGTGTTGTAATGTTCTGCATTTTTAGAAGTTCAAAAACTTGATATTTTTAAAAACAACTTTTTAATGCTTCTAGAGGAGTGATCATTTTCATGTTTGATATAATAAACATTTTACCATTTATTTACAGCAATAACCCTTTGAGTTTGATTATACTTATTTGAAAATATAATTTTGTTCTTTTATTTCATTGCCCTTGAAATTGACCTAATATTTTTACCTACCCTATTTTAAAGTATGAGATAAAACACGATGGATTATTTTTTCTCAAAGATATGAAACAAGTTACATGGAATGTTTAGATTAGCTCAAATCTCTTAACTGTTACCTCAGTTGATTTTTTTAGAGATACTTATTTGAAAAAGTTGCTTTTCATTTATTATGGAGCTTTAAATGATTTCTTAAACTACTACTTAGTTCAAATTAATTCTATTTTCTGATTAGACTAAATGTGAGATTTATGAAAATGTATATGTATGTTTATTAAATAGGAGTAAGGTAGAGTATCCTCAATCTTAAGTACTAGAAATTCAGTGTGTTCCCAGAAGTAGTTTCTTTCCTAAGTACTGCTTTAATTAGGAAAAATTTGGAGAATGGAAAAAATGTAGGCATGATTCAGACAATAATTCTTCACATCAAGATCCAAGGATTGTCTAAATGTATACATAGACATATAAATTTCTTTAGCAAGGCAGGAAAACTTATCTTTTACTATAAAAAGACCCTAAAGTGTAAAGTAACAGTTCATCAAGTCTCATATTCATCTAGAGACTTGAAGTATGGAAAACTTAAATGGAAATTCAAGTTTAGGATCCAAAAATAACTTTGCCAAAATCTGTGTGGTACACCCAAGTGTTTTGATTTGTTTAGTTTACTCATAGCATAAGGAGAGTTAAGAAAAATTGCCAAGTTTTATCTCAGGTAGTATTTATGACAGTGTATTAATTTGAGTGTTTTTATATATTTTGAGAAAGGATTATAAATCCCAGTTTTCATAACTAAAAATAAAGAATTTTTTAAAAAGTAGGCAATGGTTATTTGCATCACATACCCAGATCACATCTGTGTTTAGTTTTGGACGTCATATTTTTGAAGGGTCATTGGCAAACTGAAATATATCCAGAGAATAACAAAAGCAGTGACAGTTACTGAAAACTTGCTAGATGAGAAACAGTTGGAGGAAATAGAAATATTTAGCCTAAAAGGAAAGATTTGAAAGGGATACAGTCAAGTTTTCAATTATGTGTAGATTTTCATGTGAAAAAGACATGGTATAGCATTAGAATGTAAAATCAGTGGATAGAAGTTTTTATAAGGCTAGACTTCAGTGGAAAGGAAGATTTCTGATAATTTAATAATCTGACATAGGGATAGATTTTCTTATTCTCCCTCATTGGAAATATTCACATGATTTGGATTGTCATTAGCTGTACAGATTATAAATTTGATTCTTGCATTGGGTGTGATTGTAAAATTGTTGACTCTAAAGCAGTGGTTCTTAACCTGGGTTCTATCGAACCCTAGGGGTTCGATGAGACGGTCTCAGGGGTTCGGAGAAGCCTGCCGTGGAGGTAAAGACACACTTGTGTAGAGTCATGATGACATGCCCTGCTTGGCCATCACTTGCTGCAGAGGATCACGTTACATTGCTTGGCCAACCAGTGCTGCGGGGAATTTAGTGTGCGCAATAGTCAATGGCTGCCGTAGTTGTACGTCGTGTGGTTTCTTTCTTAATATTTCAATTCATACTAAATATGTCGAGCAAAAAAAGAAAGTGGTTTGACTAATATGTACAACATGGATTCACATGTGTCACGGAATGGGATGGGAGTCAGCGTCCTATATGCATGATATGCAATGCCAAGTTGAGCAACTCTAGTCTCGCACTGGCAAAACTAAATTTGGAAAAAAAATCATATTTTATTTATCACTAAAGAAGGGTTCGGTGAATGCGCATATGAAACTGGTGGGTTTGGTACCTCAAAAAAGGTTAAGAACCACTGCTCTAAAGTCACTTTAACTAGAAAATGCTGTGAATTTTTGAAAAAGCAGCCTACAGTTGAATAATTCTAGGTATTTGGAACATGTCCTAAAGTAAAACTACCTCATGCATCATTTCAAATAACCCTGCTCTCTAATTCAGCAAGTTTTTTATTTTTATATTTTCTTTTTTATTTAAATTTTATTTAGAAAATCAACATCAACAGGGTGATATTGATCAGTGAGTACATAGGTTTCAGTTAAACATTTCTATAGCATTTGAATTGTTTTTTATGTTGTATACCCATCATCAAAAGTCAAATCATCTTCCATCACATTATATTTGTCCCTCTTTATATCCTTCCCACCTTCCCCATTCCCCTCCCTCACATCCTACCCCCGATTCCCTTCCCCCTGACAACCACTTTACTTTTATTGATGTCTATGCATCTCAATTTTATATCCTACCTATGTATGAAATCATACAGTTCTTAGCTTTTTCTGATTTATTTATTTCACTCAGTATAATGTTCTCAAGGTCCATCCATGTCATCATAAATGTCACTATGTCATCATTGCTTATGGCTGAGTAGTATTCCATTATATGTGTGTGTGTATATATATATAATATATACATATATATGTGTATGTATGTGTGTGTATATATATATATATATATATTTATATATATATATATATATATATAAATATATATATATATATATATATATATATATTTATATATATATACCGGTCACATGGTCAAAAGTACACCATGATTTTACAGACACACTGGTGTGTGTGTGTGTGTGTGTGTGTGTGTGTGTGTGTGTGTGTGTATATATATATATATATATATATATATATATATAACATCTTCTTTATCCAATTCTCTATTGTGGGTCACTTTGGTTGTTGCCATGTCTTGGCCACTATGAGTAATGCTGCAATGGTGGTAATGCTGCAATGGTGGGTGCATGTGTCTTTATGTACCAATGTTTTCAATTTCTTGGGGTAGATACCCAGTAGAAGGATTGCTGGATTGTATGGTAATTCTATTCCTAATTTTTTGAGGAACCACCATACTTTCTTCCATAATGCTTGTACTAATTTGCATTCCTACCAACAGGGAATGAGGGCTCCTTTTTCTCTACAGCCTCTCCAACACTTGTTATTACCTGTCTTGTTGATAATAGCCAGTCTAACAGGTGTGAGGTGGTATCTCATTGTAGTTTTGATTTGCATTTCTCAAATAGCTAGTGAAGATGAGCTCTTTTCATTTATCTGTTGGCCATTTGTATGTCCTCTTGGGAGAAGTATCTGTTCAGGTCTTCTCTCCCTTTTCCAATGGGACTGTTTGCTTGCTTGTTGCTGACCTTTGTGAGTTCTTTATATATTTTGGATATTAACCCCTTATTGGAGCTGTTGTTTGCAAATATCTCCTATTTAGTTAGATGCCTATTTGTCTTGTTGTCAGTTTCTTTTGCTGTACAGAATCTTTTTAGTTTGATATAATCCCATTCATTTATGTTTGTCTTTACTTCTCTTGCCTTTGAGGTCAAATTCATAAATTGTTCTCAATGGCCAAGGTCCATGAGCTTGGTATTTATGTTTTCTTCTATGTAATTTGTTGTTTCAGATCTTATATTTAGGTCTTTGATCCATTTTGAATTGTTTTTTGTGCTGGGGGGCAAACTGTAATCAAGTTTCATTCTTTTGCATGTGGCTTTCCGATTTTCCCAGCACCATTTATTGAAGATGCTTTATTTTCTCCATTGTGTGTTTTTGGCTCCTTTGTCGAAAATGATTTGTTCATATATATGTGGTTTTATTTCTGGGCTCTTGATTCTGTTCCATTGGTCTGTATGTCTGTTTTTCTGTCAGTACCACACTGTTTTGATTATTGTGGCTTTGTAGTACAATTTGAAGTCAGGTGGTATGTTATCTTTGGCTTTATACTTTTTCCTCAGGATAGCTTTGGCTATTCTGGGTTTTTTATGGTTCTATAGAAACCTGATATTTTTTTATTCTATTTCTTTTAAAAAATGACATTGTGATTTTGATGGGGATTGCATTAAATTTGTATATTGCTTTGGGTAATGTGGCCATTTTAACTGTGTTGATTCTTCCAATACATGAACATGGAATATTTTTCCCTTTTATTGTGTCATTTTCAATTTCTCTCAATAATGCTTTGTACTTTTCAGAATATAGGTCCTTTACATCTTTTGTTAAGTTTATTTCTATTTTATTTTTATTTTTTGTTGTAAAAGGAATTGTTTTTATGAATTCATTTTCTGAAGTTTCATCATTGGCATATAAGAAGGCAGTAGACCTTTGTATATTGATTTTGTATCCTGCAACTTTACTGTGTTGGTTTATTGTTTCTAATAGTTTTTTGGTGGAGTTCTTAGGGTTTTCTATATACAGGATTATGTCATATGCATAAAGTGATAACTTTACTTCTTCTTTCCCAATATGGATACCTTTTATTTCTTTCTCTTGCCTGATTGCTCTGGCTAAAACTTTCAGAACTATGTTGAATAAGAATGGAGAGAGTGGGCATCCTTATCTTGTTCTTGATTTTAGAGGAAAACCCTTCATTTTTTCACCATCTAGTGTATTAGCTGATAGTTTGTCATATGGCCTTGATTATGTTGAAGTACTTCCCTAGTATTCCGATTTTATTGAGTGTCTTAAAGATAAAAGATGTTGCATCTTATTGAATGCCTTTTCTGCATCTATTGATAGGATAATATGATTTTTGTTCTTTGTTTTGTTGATGTGGTATATTACATTGATCAATTCCCGTATGTTGAACCATACTTGTACTCCTGGAATGAATTCCACTTGATCGTGATGTATTATTTTTTTAATATATTGTTGTATTCAGTTTGCTAGCCTTTTGTTTAGGATTTTTGCATCTGTATTCATTAAAGATATTGGCCTGTAGTTTTCTTTATTTGTGTTGTCCTTGACAGGTTTTGGTATCAGGGTCATATTGGCCTCATAAAATATGTGAAGGAGTATTGCTTCTTTTTCTAATTTCTGGAAGACTTTGAGAAGGATGGGGACTAAATCTTATTTGAATGTTTGGTGGAAT